>CM077078.1:271779315-272370703 GCA_039513925.1 Platanthera zijinensis
TTGATCTTAAGATCCCTTCTCATTTTATTTTGATTCAATTTTCTATAGATTTTTTTGTTAAATGACTTGGGATCCGTTTGCATGGCAGTGACTGTCATGAACACGTGGTTATGAACCGTCGTTCGTGAACATTCAACCTCACCTAAGAACTCCATCTAGGTGAACTCCATCCACTTTCATGTTCATAATTAGCTTTGTTTTTGTGGCGGTCATAACTGTTGTCTTGCCAAAATATATTTTATGACTAACATTTTTGTCCAAACTCACCAGAGTAAAAACGCTGCGCGAAACGGACACTTAATTTATCATTTCATGGCGATTTAACTTGTTAAGAGAATCAATTAAATGACTCTCACTGGGTGTTGGAACCTCCTTCTCAGGAGTGTCATGTAATACGAGTGTATCATGGAGACTTATTAGAAGTAGAATTTATAAAACAAGAAGTAGACCGATGATGTATTAAATTGTGTTGACCAGTAAAAATAACTATGCAATTTACCACAATGACTTTATAACAATTGAAAATTACAGTAAAAAATACATAGATGGTTTGGACATGTACACTGAAATTTAGAAAATGGAACAAATAGTAGATAGAGTTAATCCACATCATGCATTACTTGATATAAAGTGCAAATGTGGTTTCATTTTGGCTCCATTTGGCGCGGCTTTTTTGCTCCGGTGAGTTTGGACAAAAATGCCACTGTCATGGAATGCATGTTTGGTAAGACAATGAGTATGACAGCTACCAAGAAAAGATAACTAGTTTTGAGCATAAAAGTGGATGAAGATACTTAGGTGAGGTCGGACGTTAACAAACATCGGTTCCTAATCACCACGTTTGTGACTGCCACCACCGCGCAAAACGAAGCCTTTTTTGCCCAACTTTGGGATAAGACTATTGATGACGATCAACATCATGATCTTATATCTTCTTATATAAGAAAGATTATGGTCTCTTAATTTGATATGTAGACATGATAAGTAGTTCTTCATTGGGTAATTGGCAGGATGCACCCTCAAATTATAGGGTTTTGATAAAATACATCCCAAATTGTTAAATTTGGCAAAATACACCCTCCAATTTGAAAAAGACTAACAAAATACACCCCACACACTCCCACCATGGTGCAAAGTGCCAGTCTTTCTCTAATTGAGGGTTGCATTTTGCCAAATTTAGTAATTTGAGATGCATTTTGTCAAAATCCTATATTTCTAAGGTGCATTATGCCCTTTACACGTTCTTCATTACTGTATTATATACAACATTTTCAGATCTGTCTGATAGTTTTTTTCTTCCAATCCTTTGTTTGAGAATCATTATATACAATATTTTCAGATCTGTCTGATACTTTTTTTCTTCCAATCCTTTGTTTGAGTATCAGCTTGTCAAGAACACAGGTGAAGCAGCACATAAACTCAGGACATGAATCTACAGAGGACGGTCCGAGTGTGCAGGATGGGGATCGTCAACTACGCGGACGCGTTGGAGCTCCAAGATAAACTCTGCTCCGATCGGAAAACTAGCAAAATCCCAGATACGATCGTATCCCTCCAACACCCTCCGACTTACACCCTCGGAAAGAGGCGTACGCATCACAACCTGCTGGTTCCCGAGGCCGATCTCAAAGCCATGGGCGCGGAGCTTCATCACAGCGAAAGGGGCGGCGACATAACGTTTCACGGCCCAGGCAGGCCGTCGTATACCCCATAATCTCGCTCCGGGATGTAGGATTCGGCGCGCGGGACTACGTCGAAGCCCTCGAATCGGCAATGATCGAGCTGTGCTCTTCGCACGGCGTGAACGGGCGGCGTGGAGTCAAGGGGAGACGGGGGTGTGGGTTGCGGGGAAGAAGATCGGGGCGATCGGGGTGAGGATTTCTTCGGGGATTGCTTCTCATGGATTGGCATTTAATATTGATCCGGATTTGAATTTCTTCAAGTATATTGTGCCTTGCGGATTGCGAATAAAGGGGTCACCTCCTTGAGAAGGGAGACAAGTTTGGATCTTCCAGCGGATGAAATCATACAGGAGCAGCTGGTTCAGATTTTGGTGAGATTGTTTCACTATTCTACCATTCAGTGATGTGGTTCTCTTTTTTACTTGATTTTATTTTAGATAAATTATTGTTTTTAGGTGCTGAGGCAGTGATGAATATTTGTATTTAAATTATCAATTATCCCAAATTAAAAGAAATTAGAGAAATGCAAGCAGTATTTTTAAAGATACTTAGCATAAAAAATTTAAATTTAGGCATTTTTTGGTCATTTAAAGATACCCTGCTGGTTAGCTCCTCTATCTGTGACAAGTTGCTGAAAAATAAATGCGGAAAAAGAATTATTTTACCTCGATTTCACAATGAAGAATAAATGACAAATAGAGAATGCAAGATTTTTGCATGGACTTATTTTCACTGGTCAAGTGGTTATGATTCGGTTAATGCGGCCGTAATTGCTGGACCGGTGAAAAAAGTTCCTCCAAACGGAGCCTACATAAGCCACTTAACCGTCCACTATCTAATGATGGGATCACTGAGTTCTTCAATCAATGATTAGATGTTATAACACAAATCTCACCATGGAACAAGTAAAAGAGTTTGTTCTTGCTGAAAACTTTTTGAGTAGAGATTACATGAGAGAGAACATGAGGAAATAACCTGAATGTCACCCAAGTGTCTTAGGCTTCATTTAGTAGAGCGTTTGCGGTTATAAAAACAGTTGTTGTAAATGCAGATTTGTAAATAAAGTTGTTGGAAATTAGTTGCTGGAAATTGAGATCTGTTTGGATAGTATGTGTTTGCAGAGTTGTTTAAAACTGAGAACTGTTTGACAACTGCGGTGTGTTTTATAAATATTTTTTATTAATATAATTTTACTGTTTATACTATACGCCTTATATATAATAATTTTACTGTATACGTTCCTCCGCCCTTCCTCCGCAAGGCTCCGCCGCTAGCCGCCTGCCCGGAGCCCGCCCTCTCCTCTGCAAGCACCACCTCCGAGCACTTAACCCTTCAAGCTCACAATCCCAATATAATTCACGTCCACCACGACCTCGGATTCCGCTCCGGCAACAGTGTGAGCGAGACTTTCCTCCACCGCCTCCACATTCCCCATCAGGGCGGCCTCCACCGCTTCTGCTAAGGCAATTGAGTTCCTCCGCCACCCTCTCCGGCAGCGCCGCACCGCATCTGCCCATCTTTTGAGGCTGTACAGCTCCCCTGACCTAGCTGAATATCACTGGAGCTATTACAATCTCGGAGTAGGGAATCGATCTAGTTGCAGATATTGCTGCTGAGAGGCTGGCTCAAGCAGCGGTGTGAGCGAGACTTTTCTCCTCCCTAAACGCTGGCAATTGGACCTAGTGCTGGGTTTCGTACCACAACATTTTGAGCAGCGATAAAACGCCGGGCGGTTTCAACTTTAGGCGGTTTCAACTTTAGGCGGAAAAACAAATGGCCAAATATCGGAAGTTATATTTTGGTAAAATGTGGTGGCTTAAAATGCCTAATCAAATGAGGCCTTAGTCTTCCTTACACTTTGTCGTTTGCTAAAAACAACAAGCTTTCATGCCAAAATGTAGGATCCGTTTGGGAGGACTTATTTTCACCGGTCAAGCGGTTATGACCGCATGTACCAGACCTTAATTATGATCTGATTCATGCGGTCGTAACCGCTTGATCGGTGAAAATAAGTCCTCCCAAACGAAGCCGTAGTCTGCTTCTTCATTCTCCATATATACAGCAGTTTTCCTAACATGTAGAAAATAACACGCTCACTTGAATTATTGCGCAGTTTCTTCGCTCCTAAGTGCAGCGGTTTCTGAAGTTGCTAGTGAATAATTAAGAAGGAATACAGGTTTTCTTAACATGTAGAAAAACTGTCTTTTTTCACTCTCTCTAGAATCAGTGTTGTATATACGGTAGATTTTATATGGTAGACATAGTTTAGGCTTATTTTAGGTGTTATGAGCACTCCTTGTACATACATATGTACACTATTGTTGATTTGAATAATAGTTTTGATGTTTTTCCATCACAAAGGATGCAACTGTAGGAAATTCGGAGCGCCGAGAAGCAGAAATTCGAATACGAATAACAAACCACAAAGCACAAAACAGAACAATCACAAACACAGCGATATACAGAGGTTCACCCAAACCGGGTTACGTCCTCTCTTCCCTTCTTCTCCCTTCTTGTATTCACAAGAAAGTTACAGATTACAACAAAGGTTACAAGGATCTAAACCTGATCCTACCTTCTTCCTCTTCTGGACAAGAAAACCATAGAAGAAAACCTTCTGGATCGACGCCGACGAAACACATCGTACACGCCTCCAAAAGAATACGCCGCCGCAAGTCTGTAAAAGATCGTTTTGTCCATATCCCTAAAAAAGGAACCGGAAAAACGCCTTAAATAGGCTACAACATAACTGATCGTCGAGCTCAGCCGAACGTCGAACGGCGGTCGACGATCGGCGAGCTCGGCCGAACGTCGAACTCGGCCGAACGTCGAGCTGGGTTTGGCGCGTCGAACGTCGAGCAGGGTTCGACGTTCGACGTCGAGCTGGGTTCGACGTTCGACGTCGAGCTGGGTTCGACGAAGGTCGAACCCAGTTCGACGATTGGAGAAAAAACATCTCTGAAAAATTTGGGCCTGGGGCGTTGTCCCCGCACCCCCACCGGGGACGCTATCCCCTGGACCCCTGCCCGCTGTCCGGTCAGCGGGACCTCCGTCGGGGCGGCTGCCCCCGGACCCCCGCTGTCATCGGCGCCAGATATGTCGGAGGGGGATCACACTTCGATTCCTCTAAGCTCACGTGGGCTAACCCGATGTGAGAAACAAGAGGACCGGAAGTGTTCCACAACCCAACAGCAACCTCCTGTATCTGATCAAAGGGCAATTTTCAATTCCTTTTCCAACCGTCCATAGAAGGGTTCAAAATCAAATAAAGAAAAAAACCACTGTTTTTCTTATTCGGGAATCGGCAGCATTAGGCTTCGTTTGAGAGATTTATTTTCACACCGTCAGGCGGTTACGACCACATGAACCGAACCTTAAATTAAGATCCGGTTCATGCGGTCGTAACCGCCTGACTGGTGAAAATAAGTCCCCCCAAACGGAGCCTTAGTTACTTAGGAAACTGTTTCTGTTTATTGTTGAACTTTAAGGTGAAATATATATTTACACACACACACACGCGAGCTTCTTCGCACGGGCTACGCCCGTACTCGATGATTTCAGGCGGCCTTTGCTCGCATCTAGACAAGCTTCGTCTGTGCTTGATGCTCCGGGAGGCCTTCGGCCGCATAGAAGTGGGCTTCACACGCTCCCCCACATTTTACCAGCTTGACGCCACAATCGCCACTCGCGCCGCCCCCTGGAGCCCTAGATTGTTTGATTTTTTCATACACGCTCCGGGGGCTGTGAGGGGCGGTTCTGGAACCGAGCTGGTGAATTGTGTGGAAGCATGCGAAGCCCGCTTCTATGCGGTCGAAGACGACCCAGAGCATCAAGCACGGGTGAAGTTCGTGCAGATGCGGACGAAGCTCACCTAGATGCGACTGAAGCCCACCTTGACGTCATATGGAGGTGGCTCCTCTGTGGAGCTGCAGAAAAGCAGGTTGGATGGTGGGCAAGAGGAGGCTGCTAAGGATCTTCTAGTGGAACTGCCTGTGTCACCAGGAGCTCCAGATATTTCTAGCTTCGGGGCGGAGGCTTCTGCTCCAGAAAGCAGGGGGAGCGATGCTCCAAGTTTGCCCGGGAACGGAGCTGGTTCAGAAACAGTGGAGGTGGTCAGTAAGGGTCAGACTCTTCGGAGATCGAAGAGGACCATCAAACCACCAGCTCGTTATAGCGAAGGAAATACGGTGAGATTGGTCTCTTGTTTCTTCACAGACCCTCTGGACGAGCGAGAGCCTTCTAGCTTCAAAGATGTCACTGGAGTCAAAGAGGGAGATAACGTCATGGATGAGGAGATGACTGCCCTCAGGAAAAACGAGACTTGAGATCTTATGCCGAAGGTCGATGAAGTTACTCTTGTGACGTGCAAGTGAGTGTATAAGCTGAAGAAGAAGGCGGATGAGAGCATCGAGCGGTACAAGGCTCGCCTTGTAGCTCAAGGATTTTCTCATCAGTTCGGAGAAGAGTACGAAGAGACGTTTAGTCATGTTGTAAAGATGACTTCGGTTCGAGTGGTGATAACTTTGGCGGCTTGCCAAGGTTGAAAGATGTGACAGTTGGACATGAATATTTTTCTTTACTAGAAAATAAATAAAGACATCTTCATGGTTCAGCCAGCAGGATATGTGTTTGAAGATCATCCAGGATATGTCTGCAAGCTCCGTAAGGCTCTTTATGGCTTGAAGCAGGCTCCACTAGCATGGTATGAGATGATCGCAGAATACCTCTAGTTCTGCGGTTATTTTGCCTCTGATTCAGATTCAAGCTTGTTCATCAAGAAGAAGAGGGAGCTTCATATCTTGATGCTACTGTACGCGGACGACATGAGCGTCACGGGAAACTCTGAGGAGGAAGTTGCTAGGCTCAGGGCAGAGCTATCCATTCAGTTCGAAATGAAGGACTTGGGGTAAACTCCACCACTTCCTTGGACTCGAGATGGAGAGGAAAGAGAGTGGCATGCCCGTTTCTCAAAAGGGGTATGCGGAATGGATCGTTCAACAATTCGGCATGCGGGAGAGGAATAGTAGCTCTACTCCACTTGATGTTGACATCAAGCTTCGACGAGATGAGGGGAGGATACTTTCAGATCCTTTAGTGTTCCGGGCACTAGTTGGGAGCCTTATCTACTTGACGATTACGAGGCCAGATATTGCTTATGTTGTAGGTCGAGTAAGTCGGTATATAGCGGAACCACAGAAACCTCATCTGATGGTAGCAAAGAGTATTTTGAAGTACGTGAAGTCCACTTCTAATATGGGTCTCCTTTATGGGAGAGAGACGGGCTTCAACTTTCACGGTTACACAGATGATGATTATGGGGTAGATTCAGATGACCAGAAGTCAACTTCTGGTTATGTCTTCACATGTGGATCAACGGGTTTCTCATGGTGTTGCAAGAAGCAGAATTCTGTGTCCGTCTCTACTACGGAAGCTGAGTACAAGGCTTCGGCCTTGGCAGCTCGGGAAGCCATCTGACTTAGGTGGCTAGTAGAGGACGCCCATGAAGAAGTGTGCGGTCCCACTCTGCTACGCGGTGACAATGAAAGTGATCTTAAACTGGTTAATAATCCAGTTTGTCATGCGCGGACCAAGCACAATGAGATTGAGCATTATTTCATTCGGGAGAAGGTGTTGGTGGGGTCTCTTGTGGTTGGACATGTTCGGAGCGAGGACAACATCACAGACATCTTCACGAAGCCGCTGTCGAAGGGGCCTTTTACACAGTTACGAGGACTATTATGGTTTTTTTCCCCACTTCTCACTTCAAAGGGGAGTGTTGAATTTTTTGAAGTGAAAGTGGCAGCCTGGGCGAACTGTCCGTGCAGTCTGGGCGGACAGTCGTGGCGGTCTGTGTGGTTTGACCGTGCAGTCTATGCGGATAGGACTGACGACTAGCCAATTCGGCCAGTGGTTCTGTGTTGGCTTGTTCCCATGTAGGAACCGGGCAAATAGGATGTTTATCTACGGAGTTCGCTTAGTTCGGGTTACGGACTGGATTGGAACTCGGGAGATCGACATAGCTCCGTGTCTTGATCTTGCTCTGGTGCGGTTTGGTGGTAACCGCGCAGTTCGCCGATTTGTGCGAACTGACCTTTGTATCCGTTGGTGCTGTGTTCGCACCAGGGATGGCTGGTGGTGTGGACTTGTTCTTGATTTGTTCCAAGTCTAGGTGTGCTCAGTCCGGGAGGTCGCGCAGACTGTTTTCCATGTCCGCCTAGTTTGATAGGTGTGTTAAGTTCGATAGTTCCAAATCCAAGTGTGTCTGTTTGACCACTTCTAGATCATTATGGTAAGACCAATAGATTGTTGGTTCAATTCTCTGAATAATAAGACTCTACGAGTTCACAATGCTAGAATGAATCCTAACAATGTAAATGTTTCTAGTTGTGTTCGACTAACAAAGAACCAAGGATCCAAGTCCGTTTGGGTTCATAAGGGTGTTTAGTTTGTAAATACAGGAATGTCCAAAGGCCAACAAAACTCCTATCTTGTATTTGGACAGTGGATGTTCCAGACACATGACTTGAACAAGAAGCCTACTACAGAATTATGCCCCAATTAAGGATAGTCCAAAAGTTATTTTTGGCAGATCAGATAGGAAAATCACAAAAAAACTACGGTATTATTCTCAACGATATAGTCTCTTTCACAGATGTGGTTTATGTTATAGGATTACAACATAATCTTATAAGCATAAGTCAATTACGTGACAAAGACTATATGGTTGAGTTCTACAAGGACAAGTGTTTGATAAGGTCGTCTGAAAAACTCAGAAACTATTTTATCAGGTAATCGCAGTAGAAATATTTTTGTCTCAATTTTTTTGTTTACAATCTTTTACACCAGTGTGCTTTTTGGCAAAAGATAGTGCATCTCTTTGTGATCAATGACATAAAAGACTAGCACATATTAATTTCAAAACTATAAGTATGTTATTTTCTCACAACTTAGTGCGTGATGCACCCAATATTAAGTGTATTAAAGAGAGTCCGTGTCACGCATGCCAAATGAGCAAGCAGACAAGGACTATTTTTAAAAGCATTATTGCCAAAAACTCTGACAAATGTTTATATCTATTTCATATGAACTTATTCGGTCTCATATCAGTTCATAGTTTATGAGGTAAAGCTTACACATTGATTATTATGGATGATTACTCACATTTTATATGAGTGTTCTTTCTAAAACCCAAGTCAGATACATTTGACTCTTTCACTAACTTTGTCAGGCAGATACAAAATGAATTGAACTGATCTGTAGTCAAAAAATCAAAAGTGACTATGAAACAGAATTTGAGTGTGATGTCAAGATAGGGTTTTGTGTAAGTCAAAGTATCTTTCATGAGTTTTTCTCACATCGTACTCCACAATAAAATGGAGTTGTCG
Source organism: Platanthera zijinensis (assembly GCA_039513925.1). Classification (NCBI taxonomy): domain Eukaryota; kingdom Viridiplantae; phylum Streptophyta; class Magnoliopsida; order Asparagales; family Orchidaceae; genus Platanthera; species Platanthera zijinensis. The sequence continues at coordinate 271,788,383 of CM077078.1, forward strand.
AGAGAAAGAACAGAATACTCATTGAGGCATATACAGCAATGTTGAATGACTCTTCATTACTAGAGTACTTTTGGGCTGAAACAGTCAATACAACTTGTCACATGCAAAATAGAGCCTTAATCAACAAGAATCATCGCAAGACACTTATGAACTTCTAAAGGGCAGAAAAATCGATTTTGTCCTACTTTAGAATTTTTGGAAGCAAATACTTTGTACTAAATAATGAGAAACATTACTGAACTAAGTTTAGTGAAAAATGTTTTGAAGGTACTTTCGTAGAATATAGTAGCCATAGTAAAACGTATATGATTTTTAATAAGAAAACTCTGATTGTAGAAGAATCTATCAATGTTGTATTTGATGAGGCGAGTATGCTTAATAAAAGCGTGCATGTTTTTCAGACCACTCAATGATGATAAATGGAGAGACACGTATTGCAGGTCTTTCATCGACAACCACTCAATGTTGATTTGAGGATTGCAGGTCTTTCATCGACAACCACTCAATGTTGATTTGAGGATCTCCCTATAAATACCTACGGAGTAGTTTCATATATCATTTTAGAGAGAGAGAGTGTGTGTGTGTGTCACAGCTGCCCAGATTTATTGCTTTGGATTCTCTGGCGGTGAGGAAATTCGTGTACTTCATGGAAGATGATGGCGATCTTCATGGGGCGTTGGCAGCCACTGGAGAGAGGATACTAAGGCTCCGTTTGGGAGGACTTATTTTCACCGTCAAGGGGTTACGACCGCATGAATCAAACCATAATTAAGGTCTGATTCATGCGATCGTAACCGCTTGACCGGTGAAAATAAGTCCTCCCAAACAAAGCCTAAGTCTCCGTTTGGGAGGACTTATTTTCACTAGTCAAGCGGTTATGACCGTATGAACCAGACCTTAATTAAGTTCTGATTCATGCAGTTGTAACCGCTTGACCGGTGAAAATAAGTCCTCCCAAACGGAGCATAAGACCTTATGCAAAATTTGAGGTGGAGAGTGCACGATCTGGCAACAGCAATCTTGTCAACATAAGAAGCTGCTACACCAACAAATATTGGATGCAAAGTAGTCGCCCGGACGTGGTCATGATCTGCTGCGATGCTAACGAGCCACAAGAAGACACCTCCCTACGGACATGCACTCTGTTCGAACCGTTGTGGGCCACCATTTAGAATTAAAAGTTTCTTAGGCTTAAATTTGCCTTTGATGGCCGTTATTTGAATGTTATCAGATCGAACCAAGATCCAAAAAAAATCTTGGTCTTGAGTTCCAAATTTATTATTAATGGAGGCTTTTCATTGTCTTTGATTGGAGTTGCTATATATTCTACCCAAATACATCACCTTCAAAGGCGACAATGAACTGTTTCTCAGCGCTCGCACGATCAAGCATAAGCCATATTTACAATTCGCCTCCAACGACATCGGCAATCTGACAGTGGGGAACAAGATCTTCCCCATGCGTGATGGAGCTATTCGTGTTCCAACCATTTTGGTTGATTCTGAAGGCGCACCCCTAATTGGATACGGGCAAACTCAAACGACACCACCGACAACAACCCCGATACTGTTTTTTGGCTCATAGAGTCAGCAACGATGTCGTTGCTCTCCGCAACCTGGGTAACAACTAGTTCTGCAAAAGACTAACTACGGAGGGCCAAACAAGCAGTCTCAACGCAGCTGTTCCCAACATTTCTAAAGAAGCTTGTTTGGAGGTCTATGAAACGTCTTATCAAGAGACATCTCCGACGTCAAATTTCGCCTCACGGATGCTAGAATCTACGGAGAAAATGTGTTGTTAGTGGCCAATGGAGACGCATCCAACAAAGGCACGAAGCCCAAAACCAGTACTATTCGGCTCCTCTACTCAGAAAAAGAGAGCACAAGCTTTACCTCTAGTATGACGATCAAATTGGGTGTCAAGACAAGAATAAAAACTGGAATTCCATTCATTGCATCAGGTAAAATCACCATATCCGCGGAGTTTGAAGGAACAATGGAATGAGGATCCACGAGTGAAATCACAAAAGAGCTGGATACGACGTACCACCCATGACAACGTTAAAGGTGAGAATTCTGGCTACCAAAGGAAAATGTGACATTCCATTCTCGTACACTCAACGAGACATCCTCGCGAATGGGAAAAAAATTACGACAATCATGAACGATGGGGATTTACAAAAGCGTTAATTGCTTCAACTTCACATATGACACTGATGAGCAACCCCTTTCTGATTAGTTTGACGAACCTCTCCCTCTGTCAAGATGAGGAGGACTCCTAGCTTGATCTGATGCTCTGTTTTGATGTTGCGCGCTTTGAGTGATGAATAATCTATGCTGTCAATGCATGACTTCTGCATGCTTTGATGGTGTGTGTGTGTGTTTGTGTATGTTTTTAAGTGTTGTGTTGTTGATAAGGTTGAAAATGATGGAGCAGTGATGGGCTTTAGTACGTCTAAGTATTGTATTTTATTTGGTAGAGTCAAGTTGTTGGGGGATGATATATAAAGCTCTATAGTTTGCCGAGTATAAATGAGAACAATTAGTGGGCTAGTAGCTCGATCTCCATGCATCTGTATCAAAGGAGAACTACAATGTCTTCTATGTATGTGTGTACTTGATTTTCTGTTGAATAAAAAGCATGATAGTACCAGCTATATATCTTCCCCCACTCCTCTCCCCTCTCCTCTCATCTAATCTAAAAATAACTAGAGTTGGTGCTAGTGTACCATCCGTCATCAGGAGTCTGAGGAGTTTGGTGTCGGCATAAAGTGGCCATCCTCCATCATTCCTTCTTCGAGTGACTTGTTTCATCTCCTCTTCTTCATCATATGGCTTCATCTAGCAACACTAGTCAAAGTTTTCTTTATTCTCCAAGTGGTGTGCCTATAGTTTCTTAATTTGAAATGTATGCATGGTAAATAGTTCTTCATTGGGTAATTGACAGGATGCATCCTCAAAATATAATTTTTTGGCAAAATACATCCCAAATCATTAAATTTGATCAAATACACCCTCCAACTAGAAAACAATAGGCTTGGACTATCGCTATCCGCAAACCCAAACTAATGAAATTAATTTGACGAATCATTAGCAGAGATGGCTCGACGAACAGATGAGATGACTCGATGAGTCGACGAGATGTCTCGACGAATCAGTTGATGTCTCGACGCACTCGACACCTTAGTTGTGATGTCTCGACGAACTCGACGCCTTAGCTGTGAGATCTCGACGAAATCGACGCCTGAGTTGTGATGTCTCGACGAACTCGACGCCTTAGCTGTGAGGTCTCAACGAATCAGCTGTGATGTCTCGGCGCTCTCGACGAATCAACGAGATGTCTCGACGAATTCCAATCAGTCAAGGGTTTGATCCTTCACTCATCACATTTGAGTAAGACTAACACAATTCATTCCACCAACTTTTCCAAACGGTCTTATGTGCGACTCTATAAGCTCATATCGCGTTGACAGCGAAGCTACCTATTTGACCACTTACAGATCACCGTGGTAACACAAACATGTTTCTCATGGATTGGCGTTTAATATTGATCCGGATTTGCATTTCTTCAATTATATTGTGCCTTGCGGGATTGCGAATAAAGGGGTCACTTCCTTGCAGTGGCGGGTCAAGAAAATTAATAATGGGGGTGCACAATTTAATAATGAGGGTGCACAAAAATTTTTTTTGAACGCGTCACTGGATTCTATAAATTATAACATGGGAGGCCAGATATTAACTTCCTTCAAAAAAAAAATTAAACGTTTCAATCTTATAAGAATTGTTTCTCCCTCATCTGGCCACCGTTTTTGACGTATAAGTAGTCAAAATTCATTGCCTCGACGAGAGGAATCCAAATACACTAACCATTTTGAAAAATAATGGGAGTGCCAGTGTCCCTCGGGCCCCCTTCTAGATCCGCCCCTGCTTCCTTGAGAAGGGAGACAAGTTTGGATCTTCCAGCTGATGAAATCATACAGGAGCAGCAGGTTTAGGTTTTGGCAGGATTGCTTCACTATGCTATCATTCAGTGATGTGATTCTCTTTTACTTTTTTTACTTTAGATAAATTATTGGTTTTTAGGTGTTCTAAGGCAGTGATCAATATTTGTGTTAAAATTATCTGAAATTAAAAGAAATTTAGAGAAATGCAAGTAGTATTTTTAACGATACTTACAGTTTTGAAAAAAAAAAAAAAATTCCGGCCTCGCAACCCAAGATTTCTTGGTTATCCTCACACTTCTACGTTTGCTAAAAAACAACGAGCTTCCACGCCTAAATGCACTCTGCTTCTTCATTCTCCATAAATACATAAGTTTTTCACTTCTGAAAACAACAATTTCCACTCAAGAAGGCAGCCCATTTATCCCCATGCATGGCAGCGCCTTCGCCCGCTTGAAAACAACACCGTCACGGCCTTGTAGCTCAAGACACAATTGTGACCAAGTATACAAGCTTGGGTGGTACAATAGGCCGCATGTTGTTATGGCAAGGCTTCAAGAATGTCAAGGACTTGGGTGCGGGAGCCTTTGGAATAAGCATGGCTGCATACTCAAGTTGTTCATGCTCAAGCAAAGACATGACATCCTTTGGCGCAAGAGGATGCGGAAGTCTTTGGAACAGTGGAGAAAAGCCCTGAAGATAGATCATCATCTTTGGGGTTAGTCATGGAGAGTATTCTAGAGAAATTTAGAGTTATGTACATAGAAAGAGTCGAGAACTTTCTAGAAAATTCATGTATCTTGTACATACTAGAGCCCTTATATGCTTTGGAGGGAAACACTTTGGGGCCTATAAAAGGGGAAGGCCCACTCATTTGTAATCATCCAAGTTAAAATCAAAATTCTAGTGAAGTTTTTGAGTTCCTTTTCGATAGTGAATACTCTTGAGTTGTTCCATCATCTTTCATCACCACCTACTTCTTGCTGGGAGAGACTGACTTAACTTAGCTACGCGGAATGACAAAGAGCAGCTAAGGTCGCACGAGAGCTTGTAAGGAGACAAGTCCGTGACAACACACCCACTTGAATTATGGAGCAGTTTCCTCACTCCTAAGTGTAGCTGTTTCTCAAGTAGCTAATGGATAATTAAGAAGGATTCCAGCCTTCTTATCAGGAAGAAAAAACTCTCTGGAAGCCAAGGACGCCACCTCCTATAACGGGATCAAGGGCAGTTTTCAATTCCTTTTCCAACTGGCCATAGATGGTTTCGAAATCGAATAAAGAGAGTGAAATTTGGTTGGTACCAATTTGGCCCGTGATTTCACTATTTTTCAAGTTTTTCACATCAAAAGTTCTCTTTGCCAACTCTTAGTATTCTCGGTGATTGTTTGCGCACTCGACCCACCCACCCTCGAGCTAAGACAATTTGTTTTGACCGAACTAGAAGGGCTTGGAGTGACCCACAATAAATATATACTTAAGGATCGTGGGTCCCAAGGTATAATGATGCGGGCCCAACAAAATGTTTATATATATTATAACAACATGCATATTATATATAACACCGTTTCCTTTAGTCGTGTTCAAAATGACCGGGCCCAGGGAGCCCGCCCGGGCCCGGCCTGGAAAAAGTCTAGCTAGGCTTAGCCCGGGAAAAGCCCGGTCCGTGCCATGGCCGGGCTTGGGGGCCTTACAGGGCCCCCATATCAGCCGGTTGCCCGGCCCAGTGCCCGGGCCGGGCAAAGCCCGGGCGCCGGCCTACCCTGGGCCCGGCACCCGGGCCGGCGGACGGGATTTCCATTGAAATCCTGCCAGTAGCCAGCAGCCGGGATTTAGACGGGATTAAAATCGCGCCTAATCTAGGCGGGAATAAAATCCCGCCTATTTAGGCGGGATTAAAATCCCGCCTAATCCAAAATCAGGTCGGGCCAGCCTGGGCCCGGGCCGGCCTCTATCAGACCCTCTCTTTGAGAGGAAGGCCGAGTCCGTTTGGCAAAAAGCTCGGGCCCGATTGGCCTGGTCCCATCCCGGCCCGATCAGGCTTTTTGAACACGACTAGTTTCCTTTATAAAATAAAAAAATTTAAAACATACTCTGCTTGTAGTTGCCTGCTATTCGGGAAATTTTCCAGACCAATGCCCATTCCGATATCTCCGATTGGGATGCGCTCTATTCTGCCGCATGGAATTTCAAATGGAGGAGATTAAAACTAAAAAACCGAACCGAAAAAGTGAATCCGTTCGGTTCATTTGCTTTAGTTCGGTTCATTTGCTTTAGTAGAACCCAAAGTCCGGTCATTGGACGGAAAAATTACGCAAATTGTGTGTGAAAAAATGAGTACTGTAGATCTGATAACGTTTTTACTTCAGAAATTTCAAATAGTGCATTTTATAATTTATGTTATATTTGTTACAGAATTTGGTATAAACAGTGACAAAAATATTGACATTTCTACTAGGCAAATAAACCAAACAAAACATGATTGATATTTCTACCCTTCAAAGATCTAACAAGCTCAGAGTCTGGTTCTTGTGAAGAGACTCATCTTTTTGATCATTCCAGTGACTCATCGAGCACACTCGATATGTAGAATAATCTCATGATAAGTAGAAGGCTCTGGCAACACCACGCCTTCTGCTATATAAAGATATGCTGCTGCTACACCAGCACGACTATATTTCTATGAAGCACGGGCGGATCTCCTCGAACTATTTGCAGGTCGTCCATGGCGTGGCCTGGCATCAGATTCCAACAACAACAAAAAAGAACTAGAAAAGAATAAAACTGTAGCTGTTTTGCTTGCACTCTCTTATTAATTATTTGCACTTTGTTATGAATAATCTACTTGATTAGATTGGATGGTTAAGATTACATTAATGGTCCTATTTTAGGAGCATGACGTTTCCAATTCTGCTAAATTTCAATGTTGAGGAAGCTGGAACGATAATCTTAGGCTTCGTTTGGGGGCACTTACTTTCACCGGTCAAGCGGTTACAACCGCATGAACCAGACCTTAATTAAGGTCCGGTTCATGTGGTTACGACCGCATGAACCGGATCTTAATTAAGGTCCGGTTCATGCAGTTACGACCGCTTGACCGGTGAAAATAAGTCCCCTAAACGGAGCCTTAGTCAGTTGCATCCATACTTTTAAGGATCAAAAAATATATTACATATTTCGAGCCAGCATGTTGGCATGATGTAAGGAAGTCTGCATGGCTGGCAACTATTTAGCTGCAAACCAGCTCAAGCCCAGGTAGCTCAATGGCCTTAATACCATATAAATGTGGTGGAAACACAAGATAAAATAACAAAAATACCAGCATGGAATGACTCTGATTTGAGTGTATTCAGCCAGAATCAGAACCAACAAGCAATAATAATATATTATCAATACAGATGGTTCCTGCCAGCCTCTACCAGCTCTGATTTCAACAAAAAAACAACTAAAATAGGGAGTGGCTGCCACTAGATTTGGAAAAAGAAGGAAGAAGTCTGCATGATTTACATACCCACAAGCTTTCTGTTGAGAATCCCCTCAATGGGGTGATGATTGTGTTGATGATCTTCGCCGTCATGGTCGTGAAAAATAAAAGTGAGAATACCGACCAGGCACAAAACCAAGCCTACGAGTAGCTTATCGTAGCGCTCGACCCAGTGGAACTTGATCTGGCTGGCCCCGTAGAATGAAAGTGCCACTAGAGAGGTCATTACAGTGATGGTGCTGCAAGTTCAGCATTCAACAATGAAATCCATCAGCATTCAGGGACTACGAGATTTTGGAGATCAAGAACAAGCCGGCAAAAAAATGTTGAAAAGGACTGAAGGGCAAATTTCAGGAAGATCTAAAACATAAATTGATGTGAACTTGGAGGCCAAAATTTTGTCGTTCTTGAGAGAGTTTTATTTTCTATGATGGGCATTCGAGAGCGGCGGGATATGTGAACACAATTGTGGGAACCACGGGTAATGTTTGGGAAGGTGTGATTGCGAATGTTATTTTAAAACAATGTAGAACCAGCGTGGGTATCCAGTGCATCGAGTGTTAGCAGTCGAGAACATAAAACATGGCCTAGAAAGCTACGGAAACTAATGCACCAACACAACTTACTTAGGCATAATCGATACCAATGGCGTTTGAACAGTGGTGGTGTGACAACGTGATAGTAAATGCAGTGGCGGCGGTCTGCCTGCAATCGGAACTTCTGTGACAGATTGTTCAACCTAAGGCTCCGTTTGGGGGACTTATTTTCACCGGTCAAGCGGTTACGACCGCATGTACCGGACCTTAAATTAAGGTCCGGTACATGCGGTCGTAACCGCTTGACCGGTGAAAATAAGTCCCCCCAAGCGGAGCATAAATTTGGAGTTTGCAACCACTAAAGCTTGACCGTACATGCATAATTGTGTTGGTTTTTGCTAAAATGTCATTTTGAGAAGAAGAAAAAAAACAACTGTTTCCTACATTTAATTATAACCATCTCCGCTCCACCAAGCAGGGTCTTTACCTTAGCCTTTGAGAAAAAGGACTTCTATGAAGAAAAATGTGAAAAAACTAGGAGAAAAACAATCAAACAGCTGCATACAAACAATCTCTTTAACCTGCGTTGACTACTTTTCCTACAACAATAATAGGCAGAAAATAGAAAATAATCCAAACCGTAGTTTAGTTCTGTTAGAGAATATTAGAAAACATGATGTATTGGTCCATTAATAAGGCTCATATAGGAGTTAGTGCTTAGTCCCACATTATTTGTATAACTAAGTTTTCCTCTCCTCTCTCCTATATATTTGTACTCATACTTGTATTTTTGTATTCAAGAAGTATCTATAAGGTTTGAACCTTTCTTTACACGGTATCAGAGGACTACGGTCCGGCCTGATTTTCTCAAACCGCCCAGCTTTCCTGATAACCGGGCGGCTTGCGTTCCTGTCTAACCGCTCGCCTTGCGGCTTGCGTTCCTGTCTAACCCTTCTCGCCTTGCGGCTTGTCCTTTTTCTACCCGCCTCCATCCCTTCTCCTGTGGATCCACCTCCTCCTCATCTCCGCACTCTCATAGCCTCCCCTATCTCTGACACGTGCCCCACTCCCGTACGGTTTTCTTAACCGTCACGGATCTCTTTCTATCCGCTGTGGCTTTCCCTGTTAGTCGGGTAGCTTCTTTCTACCCGCTGCGGCTTCCCCTGTTAACCGGGTAGCTTCTGGTGATTACTCTCTACCATCTGGCTTCCCGCCTCAACCCGCTGCGACCTCTTTGTCTGCGGACTATCTTCCGCTGCGGTCTCTTCCCGAGTTGTTTTTCGCTGCGGTCTCTTTGTCGCGCGGTTTACTCCCTGTTGCGGGGAGCTCGCCCCTCTCTTGGCAACTGTCTTTCCGCTTCTCGCTTCACGGATTGTTCTGCTATTCGCACGGACTGTCCTTCCGCTCCAGGGCGGGTTGCCTCTAACCGCACGGTCTGGTGCCTATTCGCCGTGGTTGCTCTTGGTGCGGTCTGCTCTTTGCCGCACGAACTAGTTCCTATTCGCTTGCGGTTTGCTCCTCGCCGCCCAGTCTAGTTCTTGCTTTCTTGTGGTTTGCTACTCGCCGCCCGACTACTTCCTGTTTGTCGTGTTTTTTTGGCCTGTTGCGGTCTTCCTCTAACCGCACGGACTCCCACTTGTTACTGGCTTAGTGCGGTCTTCCTCTAACCACACGGCCTCTCCCTTCTCTACTCGCTGCCGCCCCCCAGATCTTGCCCTCTTCTTCAAACCGTTGTGGTCTCATGGCGTCCGAGAACTCCAACACCTCCTCTGTTCTTCCTGATCGTGTTGCGGCTCCATGTTCCGAGCATCGCGATGAACTTCGCATTACTACTATCTCTCCCAGTGGGAAGCGCAATTTTGTCGAGTGGGTTCACTCGGTTCGTCGTGTCCTGCAGACAAAAGTCTTCTTCATCACCTCACAAAGGTTCCTCCAACCGCTCCCACTGATGAGTGGCTGCGCGATGATGGTCGCGTCCAATCTTGGTTACTCAACTCTATGGACACTGAGCCCTACCGGATGGCTATGTACCATGACACGGCGAAGGCCACGTGGGAGGAACTCCATTCGTTTTTCTCGGGCCAGAATAGTTTGCAATACCTATTTGACATTATCTCGGATCTTCAAAATCTAGATCGTGGGGGTCCTGGTGATATGAACTCCTTTGTAGTTAAAGCCAAGACCCTGGTGGAGGCCTGGATCCAGCATCAGCCTCCTACTACAGATCTGACCACTCAGCGAGCCCAGAAAGAGGTTGTCGTCATTGCTATGATGATGTCTCGGGTCCCCTCTCACCTCCACAGTGTTCGGGCCTAGATTCTCTCCTCTACACACACGCCATCTTTATCTGATGTGTGCTCTATGCTCCTGAAGGTCACCCCACACCCGGGTACTCCTATTACTCTCTCCCCAGCACTCCTACAACACTCTTCACCAGCTCCGCATGCTCGGGGGTCCTAAGCCCGTGGCGGCCGTAACACAACTCGGGGTCGCGGTCGGTCTGGCAAACCTCTGTTTAAGTGCACCTATTGCGACCGTGATGGCCATCTTGAGGCCATGTGCTACCGTAAACATGGCATGCCACCACATCTTGTTGATGCTGCTTTGGCTGATCCTCCTGCTCCTCCTGCCGCTCCTGCCCCGGCCTCTGTTGCCTCTACTCGGGCAGACATTGATGCTCTACGCACTCAGCTTCAACACCTGCAAGGGGTGATCTCTCACTCGTCTGGCTCTGTCGCCTATATTTCCAACAAAGGTATTTCTTGTCTCTCGCAAAGCTCTCACTGGATTGTGGACTCGGGTGCCACACATCACATCACTTTGCAACGCCCTCCGCAATACTCAGTGACTGCTCACCCCAAGTTCATAACTGTAGCTAATGGTGATACCACCCCCGTCTCTGGTGCTGCTGATATACCCCTCACACCCACTCTGTCTCTAACCTCTGCTCTTCATGTTCCCGGTTCCCCATTTAACTTACTTGTCGTTAGCCGCCTTACACAAGACCTTAATTGTTGTGTTACTTTCTCACCATCTACATTTGTTGTGCAGGAACAGAACATGCAGAATATCATTAGTAAGAGACGGTTGTCCAATGGGCTCTACCTCATCAATGTCCCTCCTTCCGCCTTTTCCACTGTTTCTACTACCGACTGACATCGTCGTCTTGGACATGCTCCCCTCAAGACTCTCAAGAAAGCTCTTCCGGATGTCTCTGCATGAGTTCTCTTGTGAGTCGTGTATCTTTGACAAGCAACATCGTGTTTCCTTTTCTCTACATTATACTCGGAGTGATACTCCATTTTCATTAGTACATTCTGATATTTAGGATCCTTATAAAACTCCTAGTATGTTTGGTTATCGTTATTTTGCGACATTTATTGATGATTTTTCACGGTTAACCTGATTGTACTAACTTCGGGATCGTACTGAACTTACCACTACATTTCGTGCCTTTCTTAGCGGAATACGTACACAGTTCGCCTCTCCTTTAAAGATTATTCGTACAGATAACGCTAAGGAATACACTAGTCGTACATTTGCAAACCTATGCACCGAGTTCGGTATTATCAATCAAACCTCATGTGTTTATACGCCTCAACAAAATGGTGTGGCAGAGCGGAAGAATCGTCATCTTCTTGATGTGGCACGATCCCTCATGCTTCAAATGCATGTTCCTACTCGTTTTTGGAACTTTATTGTCTCTACGGCATGTCAACTCATCAATCGCATGCCTTCTTCTGTGCTCGATCATGCCACTCTGTTTAGCCTTCTCTTTTCGGCCCAATCACCGTTTACTCTCACATCTCGTGTGTTCGGGTGTACCTGCTATGTTCATACTCTCGGTCCAATAACGAATAAGTTTGCACCCCGAGCCTGCAAGTATATATTTAACGGTTACTCTCGGACACAGAAAGGTTATGTCTGTTATTCTCCGCCTCATGACAAAGTCATTATCTCTGTTGATATCACCTTTCAGGAGGCTCAACCATTTTACGACTTATCGTCTGACATTGCACCTCCTTTCTCCCCGCCAGTCCCTCGACCAACTGTTCCTGTCACGTCTTCTTTACCAACGCTACTTCCAACTCCTCCGACACATGTTCCACCTCCACCATCAAAGCCACCTCTTATTTGTGTCTACAATCGTTGTACCCCGATCTCTGCAGCTCTACAACAGCCTCCCTGTACCAGTGCTATCCCGCAGACTGACGATCCAATAACATCATCTACCGCTCACCCCCTGGCGAATTATGTCTCTATGCATCGCCTTGCTCCCTCTCTACGCAATTTTGCTCTCTCCCTCTCCTCCATTTCTATCCCTAACTCAGTGCAGGAGGCCCTTTTACATCCAGGGTGGCGCGCGACCATGGACGAGGAAATGACTGCTCTTTGGTCCAACCAGACTTGGGATTTGGTTGCTCCTCCTCCCAGCCAGTCATGTGTCGGTTGCAAGTGGGTGTTTACTATCAAGCATGCTCAGGATGGGACAATTGACAGGCTTAAGGCCCGGCTTGTGGAGCGTGGGTTTACTCAACAGCAGGGACTTGATTATGAGGAAACCTTCTCTCCCGTTGCCAAGCTGAATTTTGTTCGTATTCTAATCTCCTTGGTTGTACATCGTCACTGTCCTCTCCATCAACTCGATATTAAAAAAGCCTTTTTGAATGGCGACCTTCAAGAGACAGTCTACATGCATCAACCACCCGGGTTTGAGACCACGGGGGAGTCTCGTGTATGTCTTCTTCGGAAATCTATTTATGGTCTCAAACAGTCTCCTCAGACTTGGTTTGAAAAGTTTAGTAAGGCTGTTCGCGATGTTGGATTCAAGCAGAGCTCGCCCGACGTCTCTCTTTTCACTCGTCATCAATCAACTGGGACTGTCATTCTCTTGGTATATGTGGATGATATCTTGATCACTGGAGACGACACCAAAGGGAAATAGACAATCAAGCAACACTTGAATTCCGTTTTTCAAACAAAAAATCTTGGAGGATTGAGGTATTTTCTTAGCCTCGAGGTTGCAAGACGACCTGATGGCCTTGTTTTATCACAACGAAAGTATTGTCTTGATCTTCTCCACGATACTGGCTATTCTGGGTGTAAACCTGTAGAAACTCCGATGGATGCCAGCCACAAGTTATATGCTCATGGGTCTGATTCCGATTCCTTGCTTAATAACCCTGAGTATTATCGGCGGCTTGTGGGAAAATTGATTTACCTAACAGTCACAAACCTGATATTTCATTTGTTGTTGGAGTTGTTAGCAGATTTATGCACGCCCCTCGCACTTCTCATCTTCAGGCAGTGGAACGCATCCTCAGATATTTGAAGATAGCTCCTGGACAAGGATTGGTATATAAGTCATCTTCTTCCCTCTCTATTGTTGCATAATCAGATGTGGACTATGCGGGTTCCCTAGATGATCGGTGCTCTACTACAGGCTTCTGTACCTACTTTGGGGGAAATCTTATTACTTGGCGTAGCAAAAAGCAGTCTATTGTTGCTAGATCATCCGCTGAAGCTGAGTATCGTGCAATGGCGGCAGTTGTATCTGAACTCACCTGGCTTGAGGGTCTACTTGGTGATTTGGGGGTCACTTTACCCTCACCTGCAACCTTGTTTTGCAATAGCCAGACTGCAGTTCACATCACGAAGAATCCTGTGTTTCATGAGCGGACCAAGCACATCGAGGTTGACTGCCATTTCGTTCGTGAAAAGGTTCAATTAAAGAAGTTAGAGCTGGAGCATGTTCCTGCGTCTGGGCAGGTTGCCGACATTCTCATCAAGGCATTACCACGACAAATGTACCATTAGTTCTTATCCAAGCTTGGTGCATACAACTTGTACGCTCCAGCTTGCGGGGGAGTGTTAGAGAATATTAGAAAACATGATGTATTGACCCATTAATAAGACTCATATAGGAGTTAGTGCTTAGTCCCACATTGTTTGCATAGCTAAGTTTTACTCTCCTCTCTCCTATATATTTGTACTCATACTTGTATTTTTGTATTCAAGAAGTATATACAAGGTTTGAACCTTTCTTTACAAGTTCTAAGAAAAAAAGATTGTTTACAAGAATACCTTATTGATAAAAAATGCCATGCTATCCATTGAACATTTAACATTTTCATAGTTTACTTCCAATGAAAAGTACTTGCAGCGGAACCAATTCTGCACAAGTAAACCACTCCAGTAAATTTATGACATTTCTTTAGTAAAAGCCTCCAAATTGATCAAGAATTGGCGATTCTACAAGATTTTGAATGATCCCGCACTTACAGAATGAGCAGGCATGTTAACAAATTGGCTTATTTAAAAGGAAAAAATGACCAATATATACCCTAAAACTATTTGAATAGATTTTCAATTCTTTAAAGGGTGTAAATAAACTAAAATACTGTGGTTCATTTATTAATTATTCAATAATTTAGTAAAAAAATTTAGACCTTCAGCATGCAAGCTAACGGGCAAGAAAAAGCACATTTCAAATTCTAAGCTCTGTAAAATCATGTTAAATTTAAGAAAATGAAGTACCTAAAAAGGAGCACAATGATCGCAAGCACCATCATAGAGGACGAGTTCCCGACAGTAAGAAACACAGGAAGTGTCGTTGCACATGGCGACAATGCAGGCACAAGAACAAGCCCAGCGACGGCCATTTTCTCCATAGGATGGTTGTGCGAGTGACTGTGGCCACCCTTTCCAAACGCAAACAATAAGATGTAACTACCCCCGAGAAGTACGAGTAACAGGGAAGCTAGCCTATGCACAGTTTCCTCGCCAGCAATGGTGTTGGCCATTGTGACAGCCGCTATGCCAAGAAGAGATGTGGAAACAACATGCAAGACAGCTCCGAATGCAGCTGTAAAATGCCAGAAATAAATTTCAAGAGCTTTTCACTAAATTGAAACAAAAAAAGAAAACCAAATATATTTAAAATTAAGTCTCTATTTGGGCAAGTGGTGGGAGAGTCGTGGCGATTGTGAACATAGGTAGTGTTTGGATATATGCGGCCACAAATTTTATTTTCCCAAAATGATATTTTAGGACAAAATACCACCCGTCATGCAAGTGTCAAGTGGAGTAGTCATGAATGACAAGACCCGGGAACATGAAATTTGAGGAAAAATAACTTCCATGAATGTTTCGAATGCAGGTAAACTGCAACCACAATGTTCACTACCACAATTTCATTTTGCCGCCACTCAAACACCATAGCTAAAATTCTATTTGGGAGTGGTGAGAGAGCGGTGGCGGCTGTGAATGCAATGGTGAAAAATGAAGTTGGGTTTGTTTGGCCGCAATCGCTGACACTATTTTACTAAATCGGTGTTTTGGGACAAAATGCGAGAAATTTTACGGTCTGGGCATCGGTTGCAACCAGAACCAATTGCAGCCCGCCATGTGCAAATGCAATATATCTGAGATAAAGCCGAAATATCCTTCGATATTTTTTTTAAAATCCCGAGATAAATCAATGGTTGGGATATGTCCGGTTGCAATCGATACCCGGACGGTAATATTTTGCCAAAAATGCAGGGACCCTTTCCCGGACACTCGTTGCGTGGAGAGGCTTTGTATACCGGGATTGCCATTCTCAGTGTTTTCGAACAAAACTCCACACAGTCATCTATGTGTGGTCAAATGTTAGCATTCATAAATGTCTCAACACAAAAAAATGGACTTCAGCCCTGAAATGCTGCCACAAAAATTTCAAATGTAGATAAAGCGTCTCCACTCCATTCAATACCAATTTTTTACACCTCTACCACTCAATAACTACAGCTGTCTCAAAAAAAACCTAAACCAAGTAAAAATGGCCAAATGTACTTGAAACAAGATAATTTTTCTTCCAATATGATCCGTAGAGTTATCTAAACATGATTGTAATGGTCCTTTGGTTGGTCCAATTCTCAAGAACCAACAAAAATAACTCATGAGAGGCACATGCCAAAGGACAAAAGTGACATTTCATGATCAAAGAAATTGCATGTCCCCCCTAGCACCATTAAAGATTTAATTGAAGGGAAAAAAATTGTTATCAAAACTAACAGATCCCAAACAGGAAGTACCATGTTCCTTTCTCCAAATAGAATGAACACAACTCTGCAAAGAACCACATAGTGCATTGAACAGTCGCAACAGTTTGGTGGATTTCTTTAATCTTGGATTTATGAAATTCAAGATTTTGCTGGATTTTGCCGGATCTTGCCTCAATTTTGGATTTAGTTAATCCCGTCAATTGCGGAATTTAATGGATTCAAGGAGTATGTTTGAAGAATCATTAAATGATCTTACTGGCATCCAATTTTTTTTATAATTTAACGCTTTGGCAACCAAGCAATTTTCAGGATTGATAACTCCAAAATTTACTGAGTTCGTAAGGTACACTAAATCTTACTCCATACCAAATATCCCCGTGTCCCAGAATTCCAGGTTCATGATAGGCGGTTATGAAATTTTATTAAATAATGATACCTTTAAAATGTATCCGTTAGGTTATAAATAAGAGAAGAAGCTTGTTGTAGCAACAAAACAAGTAACTCGGTTTTAATAATGCATGTCTTCGTGAAGAAGGTGATAGTGTTCCGTGCCTCTTTTGATAGTTTGTCGGAGAGCGGCGGGTGGAGGATACAAGGATGTTAACCCTAGAAATGGCGGAGGAGATGAGAGAAGAAGAACCCTAGAAGGGAGGGATGAAGAGAAGAACCTTGAAGAGGGAGAGAGGAGGCCCAAGAAGGGAGAGAAGAGAAGCTTTGATTAATTTCTTGCATCAGGATTACATGACCCCAAGGACACTATATATAGGCATCGATAACATAACTGTAAATAACATAACATACATCAAATATTAAAACACTTAAACGCTACAATGACTATGACTCAATACAATGCGACTCGATATAATGACTCAACATATAAATAATAATAATACAAGATAACTGACAACGGATCCGAAACATTTCATCCGTCCTTGATATCGAGCTTGACCGCAAGCTCGAGCTTCACGTGGATGGTCGGATCATCTGGCATCTTGATCTCCCGCCAGAACAAGGCCTGATAGCACGTAGCGGCGACAGTGGTGTCGGCGAGTAGCGGTAGAGCCGTGGGAAAGACGCATGGCGGAAGCAATGGCTTTTGCATGGTCGATGGAGCGGTGGTGAGCAGCAACCGCAAGGAGGTCGGAGGAGCGACAGCCTGCAGCAGGAATGGATCCGTCGAGGTCACTGGAGCACGGGCCGGTAGAAGAGGCGACAATGTGGTCGGTGAGAGTGGCAAGGAAGGGGCCAGCAGAGCAAGAGCCGGGAGAGGAGGCAGCGAGATGACTGGAGGCGGCGGAGCGAGTGACCAGAAAGGAGGCGGAAGCGGTGGAAGTCCGACAACCGTGGATAGAGGTGGTATATCAGCATCCGATGGAGGCAGCGGTGACGACGGGGGTGGCGGCGACTGCACGAGGCGAGTCAGTGGCGGGGCAGACGAAGGAGGCGAAGTGATGGAATAGCCGCCCGTGGAAGGTGGCAAGCCGCAGCGCGCAGCTACGCAGTCAACTCGCGCTTCAAAACAATCAAGACAAGCGAGTATTTGTGAGAAGAGATTGTTGTTGACGGCGGAGGACGGAGCAGACATATTAATTAATTAATTACTTAATTAATTTAAGGAGGAAGAGAGATACGATGAGATGAAATAAAAAAAAGGTGCGGTTATGGAAATGGGCAAAAAGGGATGGAGTGGGGGTGGGCCCAGAAAAGAAAAAAATAAAATAAAATAACAACAGGAGAGGCAGAATTGGCGCGTGCAGGAAGGCTGCTCGATGTAAAAGCGTGGAGCGCCTATCTTCGAGGAGAAAAAAGGGGGGCGATGGCAGGAGATTGGCGGAAAAGGTCAGCCGACGGTAGGGCACTCGACTAGCAGAGATGGGTAGGTGCGAGAAGGCGCGTGCGGGCGGCTCGATGGGGCAGCAGGTGCGTGCGGTTTGCTTGCGGCCGGGTAATGACGAAGCGGATCAGCGACGAGAAGGATGCTTGGCGGGACACTGGAAGAAGACGAGCAGCATCGATGAGGTCCCGTATGGGAGAAGTATCGTCATAGCGTACTGCACAAGCGTGTTAGTTGTGCTAGAAGGTGGAGAAGCATTGGGATCGACGAGGGGTGGGTGTCTATGAGAAGAACGACAGTGTAGTTGCCATCGTTCCCGGCGGGGAGGCACGTGCTGATGAGGTGATGTGAAAAGGGAATCAGTGGTAAGACGTGAACGGAGGTGAAGAAAGGAAGAATCTGTGGCTTGTCGGAGGGGAGGAAAGATTCTCTGAGACCAATATGTTACGTGCCTCTTTAGTGGTTTGTCGAAGAGCGGTGGGTGGAGGATACAAGGGTGTTAACCCTAGAAATGGCGGAGGACATGAGAGAAGAAGAATCCTAGAAGGGAGGAGTGAGGAGAGAAGAAACTTAGGCTCTGTTTGGTTGGGTTGTTGCTGATGGTAAGCTACTAGTGGTAAGCTGCTGATAGAAAAAATGATGATTCTGGAAAATGGAGTTTTGTTAAAAAACTCTTTGGGTGAAATGAAGTTTGCAAAACGGAGTTTTCAAAAAGTTGTTTGAAAACAAAACAGAGTTTTGAGTGATTTTTTTTCAACATATTTTAAGTACCAACAATTTATTTTTTGTAGTAAACATTTTTTTCATAAAATAACACCCAACACCCCAAAAAACGTTTGATTCAGACGATTTATAGAACAAATACCCGTCTTTTTGTCCTATGTTCTAGCTTCATACAACTCATCTGCTATGATATTACGTAGCGCAATCATCTCCTCTACACCACCTGCAGTGTCAGTGCATGTTTCTTGCCGCCCTTGTGATGCCATCCCATGATCACGACTCCTTTTGCTCGCACTCACTAAAATCAATATCCACACGTGAAGGGTGCCGACGAATGAAATTATGTAAAATCATTGTGGCGAGCACAATAACTACTTGTTTATCAAAGCGATAGCTTGACATGTCGGGACAACCTGAAAATACATAAATTTAACGTAAGAACTTGTTAATTTTTTAAAAAAGAAAGACAAATTTTGCTATTGTAAATGAATACCTTCAATCTTTCATCCCACCACTCGTCTGAGCCGTCTATAGTCTTCCTTGATGCATTCCAACCCAATCCGGTTTCACTCCGTTTCAACTCCGTCCATAATTTTCACTCCTTTAAATGATCCTATTTATTTTTCATTTGTACCTTATCGTATTGTTTTCTAGTCAGCTCTTCGAATTTCTTCAGAACGTTTGACCAACCCTCTTTATTAAAATGTGTGGTCGGTCGATTCCCAAGCTCTATCTCTTTAATACATATGTCACAGAAATGCATGATATCTGTAGTAACCCAAAAAGCGGTCAATCCACCATCTTTTGCTTTGCCCATCCTTAGAAAAAAATACACACATACATATTTATGATGAAAAATCCGTAATAACACAAACAAACACAAACACAAACATACACATAAACATAAACACAAACACAAACACAACCACAAACACACACACACAAATAAACACAAACACAAACCTAAACACACACACACATACACACAAATAAACACACACACCTACAACACACAAATAAACACAAACACAAACATAAACACACACACACACATACACACAGATAAACAAAAACACACACATACAACACACAAATAAACACAAAAACAAACATAAACACACACACACAAATAAACACAAACACACACATACAACACACAAATAAACACAAACATAAACACACACACACACAAATAAACACAAACACAAACGCAGAAAACAAACATAAACACATACAACACACAAATAAACACAAACCTAAACACACACACAGAACACAAACATAAACACACACACAGAACACAAACATAAACACACGCATACAAGGCACACACTTACATCAAACACAAATAAAGACACACACACAGAACAGAACATAAACACAAACATAAACACACAAAAATTAGTGAAACTGCAGAAATTGTGACCAGAGGACGACATCAGGAATACCTAAAAAACATTATTCAAAACATTTCTGGACCTAACGAAACACAATAGGAAGAAGAATACCTAACTGTGATTCAGAAAATCACGTGGCCGCCACAAAAAACTGCAAAAAATCAGCTCCCTCTGCAAAAAATCACTGGTAACTACAATTTCCTCCTACATGAAGAGGAAGAAGACATCAGGAAGAACGAAATCAGGAAACTGCGACCGGAGGATGACATCAGGAAGCGTTGTCCACTAAAAACTTTCAGAGAAACGCCGTCGAGAGAGACGCGGCAGAGATGTTCTTCCATTGTCGTCGGGAGAGAACGCCGTCGACAGCAAAGGGCGAATCGGGAAGGGATTGCGTCATCGTCGGGGTAGGGCGAATCAAGATATGCTCTTTCGTTGTCGTCGGGGTAGGGCAAATCTCACGATGCCTTTGTGTTTCACCGCAGAAATGAGGTGCGGCCCAGCGATATAAGAAACCGGCGGATTTTAAGAAACGCGATTTTGGAAAAAAACTGAACCAAACACAGCTTATCACTAAAATAGCGGTGCGGCCCAACCGCACATCAAGTGATAAGTTAAACCAAACGCCACCTTAAAGAGGGAAAGAGGGGGGCCCAAGAAGGGAGAGAAGAGAAGCTTTCATTAATTTCTTGCATCAGGATTACATGACCCCAAGGGCCCTATATATAGGCGTTGATGACATAACTGTAAATAACATAAACATACATCAAATATTAAAACACTTAAACGATACAATGACTATGACTCAATACAACGCGACTTGATATAATGACTCCACATATAAATAATAATAATAATAATAATACAAGATAACTGACAGCGGATCCGTAACAGATAGTTCATCATATTCAAAGATTACTATTATCCAGTTGTAGTTTTATGTCATATATGTGTAATATACGATAAGGGTAAATTAGTCATACGAATTATTTTCCTCCACTCATGTATATGCATGAGCTGGAGCCTTCCTTATTCTCTAGTAAATAATATTTGTATTTTTCATATTCCACTTGGTCTCACACACTCTCGTGTCCTAACCCGAGTGCTCAAATACGCTGCATCCTCGCTTCAAGCCGATGGCTGAACTCCAGTTTTTTGATCGATTGTAGAAGGGCTGCCCCTTGTCCCTCTCGCAAGAGCCCATATGGTGTTCTGCAGGTTCAGGATTGATATCGAGTTTGCGAATTCTATAGGTAGATGAATTCGCCGACGATCCCAGGCGCATCGATCGATTCTTCCAGTCTGATTCTTCTTCACTGAGCTCTCCATTCGCCACTGTTGCTAAGATACCCGCTGGTTCTCCCTTCCAGTCGATGATCGGCGCTCATCGCTGCCGCCATCACAGTGCATGGGTTTCTAAATGTTGAACTCGTCATTTGTCCTTTCAGTATATCTTGTTCGATTGATCGACACTTCAGACGATCCATTCCACACAGAAGAACCTCAGTCCTCACACGGATGTCCATTTATGGAAGTAACATGATGTCCATGATCCAGCGTTTACTCTTTCATTCAGTTTGTTTGGTTTAGGGTGGTCATTTATATTCCCATCAAGTTGTGCCAACATGGGTGATTCTTCCGCCTCTTCACCAAGTGTCTAAATGTCACGGATGAGTGACCCTCAAAGGACTCATGGTCACACTGACTCGTTGACGAACATCACCGTGTCACTAGATGGGACAAATTACCTTAAATGGTTCAGTGCAGCCCAACATATGATTCGCAGCCACCAGATGTTTGGAAACATAGATGAAAAAGTTGTGAAGCCGCCTAGGATGATACATCCTAGAAGCGTTAGGACTTAGAAAATTCCATTGTTGTCTTCTGAATCTTCATTTCATGTCACTGAAGATGTATTAGAGCTATATGCTTACTCCGCCAATGAGATTTGGATTCAGGCCCATGAAACCTACTCACAAATTGACAACTTCACTCAGGTATACGAGTTTACTCGTCAGATTTTAGAACTGTGACATGGATTTATGAATGTCTCCTCATATTTTTTTGAGTTGGAGAGACTCTATCAGAAACTGGACTATTTTGAGCACTTCACCCCTGCATATACTACCTATGTAGTTCTGTTGCAAAAAAAGAAAAACGTTATTGTGCTCATGTCTTCCGGATTGGTCTGGGCATGGAGTCAGACACGCTTTGGATTCACATCCTCCATCGCTCACCTCTCACGTCCCTTTGGGAGGTAAGCAATATGATTCAGGGGGAAAGAGACCGTTGAAATTCTCTCAGCACGAGTATACCAACTGATCGGTCTGCCTTGGCTAGCTTTAGTGGGGACAACATCAACACTTTTGTCCCTACATATGATTACTGTAGACATAGTAAGGGAGCCAAGTTTCAAACTCCATTCATATCTTGCTTCTCATGGCCATGGTCATGCTTCAGGACGAGGGGGTTCGGGACCTCATGATGTTGCTTATTCTACAGAGATTTATGAAGATCCCCATATATAGACCTCTCCGTCGGGCCCTCTACATGTTACCTCCTTTAGGGCCTTCACAGAGGATAAATTTGATGCTCTCAGAAGGCTGCTCCGCTCTTAGACTGACATGAATTCTAGTGTCTTTACCTCATTTGCTACATCATCATACCTAATATGCATGTTGTTATTACCACACCATTTGATTGGATCATCGACTCAGGGGCTACAAATCATATGACCGGGCTTCCTTAGGTTTTCAGTCCTATGGAACTGTTATGTGTCATGGTTTGAGATCTTGTTCGTCAGCGAGCTAGAGAGTGTTCCTCCAGGTTGATCGGCGAGATAGGATTTGGCGGAGAGTGGGGCGCGCGGCTCCAGGAAGGAAATTCCTACAACAGATCCTTAGAGAGAGAGAGGGGAGGAGAGAGAGAGAGATAGGGAGAGAAAGGGATGAGGATAACTTTTCTTCTTGTCTTTTTTTCCACCATACCCCACATGGGTATATAAACTAAAAGGGGTAGCATGCCCCCCACTTGGTCTTAAACATGTGGGTACCAAATACACGCCAATAACATCGAAAACATGAGCGAAATAAAGAAACTAAAACAAGGATACAAAACTCGCGCGCGCATTTTCATGTCGTTGCGTCTGTGTGACGTTTGTGGTATGTGCGCCCCTAATGTGGGTCTGGTTCCTTGATCGGCGTTGGCTCCGTAACATCTCCTTCCTCATCGGAGGACAACTTGTCCTCGAGATGAGAGGGCAATGCGACGATTAGTGCGGCGAGGGCCTCGCAAATGAACCGTTTGAGCTGCGAGATATGGAATACATCATGAAAGCACGCCTCTGGTGGGAGACGGAGCTAATAGGTGACCTCCCCAATACGGCGGATGATCTGGAACGGCCCGTAGAAGCGCAGACTCAACTTGTTGGAGGTAGTCGTTCGCAACGAGAGTTGGCGGTAGGGGCAGCGTTTGAGCCACACTCATTCATCTATGGCGAATGAGACATCCTGATGGCCGCGATTGTATCCGGTCTCCATCCGATGTTGGGCGCGGAGCAGGTAGTCACGGGCCGTGGCTAGGAGACGGTCACGGTCAAGGACCTCTTGTTCCATTGTGGATAGTTTGGCCAAGTCGTGCCCATAGGTTAGCAATGGGGGCGGGTCGCGACCGTAGATCAATCGGAATGAGGTAGTTTGGAGAGTCAGGTGGTATGAGGTGATGTAGCAGTATTCCACCCACGGTAGCCATTTAATCCAGTATAATAAACAACGAAGGTACATTTCCACCGTGCGGTTAACAACATCCGTTTGGCCATCCAATTGGTGGTGATAGGCCGAGGAAAAAGCCAATCTCGTCCCGCTCAAGGTGAAGAGCTCCTTCCAAAAATGACTAGTGAACACCTTATCACGATCGGGCACGATAGTCTCTGGTAGCCAAGCAGGCAGAAGATATCCGTGAAAAAGATTTGGGTCCCTCGCTCGGCGACGAGAGAGCGAGCCAGCGGAATAAAATGGACCACGTGGCCGAGATAAGTGACGCTTGTTTGCTCGAATGAACATTTGGGTTCCTTGAGGACGAGGTGATGGTGGCGAAGTAAACACTTCGCAAATGTGATGGAGATGCTCGGACCATGACTTGCTATCTATGTTGTTAAAGGCGCGCCTCAGGCGCGCCTAAGGCTCCAGGCTCACCAGGCTCAGAGGTTTGCGCCTTCGTGCGCTTTTTTTTGCGCCTTTGGACATTAAAGGCGCGCCTGAGTGTGTTTTTTGTTGTAAACCTTTTTTTTTTCAAAATAATGAAAAAAATAATACAAAAACTCAATATTTTTTATATAATTTAGTGTTTTTGATACATAATCGATCATTGAGAATTAGATATGATGCAGACGATCATATTGATTTTACTTTTTAAGAGATATAAATGATAGTAATGAATGATTAATGAGTAGAATATATAAAGATTCTGTTCAAGAAGATGAATTGATGTTTAATGTTGATTATTTAAAATGAATGTGGTTGCGCCTTGTCTTCTTCGGGCGCGCGCCTGCGCCTTGAGCCTTGCGCCTAGGCTCTAAGACCCCTTTGCGTCTTGGTGCGCCTTGCGCCTTTAATAACTAAGCTTGCTATATATCAAAATATCGTCAAAAAAATACAAGGACAAACTTGCGGAGAAAGGATTGAAATACCTCGTTCATGAGCGATTGAAAAGTGAAAGGCACGTTCATCAGACCGAAAGGCATGATGTGGAACTCGAAATGCCAGTGATGAGTTTGGAACGCTATATTTTCCACGTGCGCGGCCGCCATGCAGACTTTGTGATAGCACGAGTACAATCCCAGCTTGGAAAAGAATCGTGCTCCGTGCAATTCATCGAGGAATTTTTCGACCACGAAAATAGGAAATTTGCCTTTAATTGTTTTGATGTTGAGTTCGCAGTACTCGACGCATAAGCGTCAGGTGTTATCCTTCTTGTGAACAAGGAGAGTTGGGGATGAGAATGGAGAGACGCTCCGTCGAATCAGCCCTTGTTGGAGTATGGAGGAGCATTGACATTCAATCTCATCTTTTTGTAGAAATGGGTAACGGTATGGTCATGGTGCAGCCCTCAGAAGGAGACAGATGCGGTGGTCCTGGGAGCGGTGAGGCGGTAGCGTATCGGGAATGGTAAAAGTATCCCCAAATTCCTGCAGGAGGAGGTGGATGTCCAATGATGAGTGATCGGCATGAACGGTCGAGCCCTGCAGGAGAAAGGATTGCGGGCTAGTTGGCGGCGTGATGCCTTGCCATTCTACTCGCTTGGTGTCGTGATACCATAGCAAGGTCAAGTTATTGAATTCCCACGTAATCGGACCCAGGGTCCGGAGCCAACGAACACCGAGCACTACATAGAAGCCTTCGAGGTTGACGACCAAGAGATCCATCTCAAATGGCCGACCATGAACCATCAAGGACACCCGACGGCAAAGGCCCGGGCACGTAATGTTGTGTCCGTTCGCAACGGAGACCTGAAGTTGTCGACGGGTTGTAATCAGCAGGCGGAGATGGGTAATTGTTGAGTGACGGATGAAGTTGTGTACTTTCGGAATCCATAAGGGCGGCGAGAGTCGTGTCCGCAAGGTGGAAGCTGAATCATATGGCTGCCTTGGGGACCCGCAATAGCATAGATGGAAATTTTGGGCGCCTCGGACTTCGACTCCTCATCGTCGTCGGATGGGTCATCCACCTCAATCCAAAATAGTCGTTTGCAGCGGTGGTCGGGTCCGAATAATTTTTCACAGTTGAAACAGAGCCGCCAACCTGGGCAGCGGCGAGCTAGAGGGAGTTCCTCCAGGTTGATCGGCGAGTTAGAGTTCGGCGAAGAGTGGGGTGCGCAGCTCCAGGAAAGAAATCCATGCAACAGATCCTTAGAGAGAGAGAGGAGGAGAGAGAGAGGTAGATAAATGGATGAGGATAAATTTTCTTCTTGCCTTTTTTTCCATCATACCCCAGATGGGTATATAAACTAAAAGGAGTAGCGTGCCCCCCACTTGGGCTTAAACACGTGAGTACTAAATACGCGCCAATAACATCGAAAATATGTCCGAAATAATGGAACTAAAACAAGGATACAAAACTCGTGCTGCTTGTCTTCATGTCGTTGTGTCCATGTGGCGTCGGTGGTATGTGCGCCCCGAATGTGGGTCTAGTTCCTTGATCGGCGTTGGCTCCGTGACAGGAACCTTGTTCTCCATTGTCTACAAAGACCACATCTCATGCTCTCGATCCATTTCCTTTTCCCATAATCTTCATGTTTCTTCTTTCCCTCATAATTTACTTTCTATCAACAATATCAATAGATCTCTTAATTGCTCTATAACATTCTTTTTTAACTCTCGTCTTTGTCAGGAATTGGGTACGAGTTGGAACATTGACATTGGTAGGAACTGTGGTGGCTTATACATCCCGGACCAATAACTACCGCCTTAAGTTCCCTCCTCAACTGGTTGTGCCGCTATTGTTGTGGATGTTCGGAGATAGCATCGATGTCTCTGACATCCTTCCCCATTTTATCTTCAAAAAATTTTCCCCACTTTTGTATCTTTTATTAAAAGTTTATCTTATGATGTGAGTTGCCTAAACATGTAGACAACTTTTCACATTTTTCTACTCCTAGTACTAGTCCCTTTAATATAGTACATTATGATGTGTGTGTGGGTGGGTACTGTCCCTTTAATATAGTACATTATGATGTGTGTGTGTGGTTGGGGGCGGGGGGGTTATTGATTGTTTGCAACATCATTACTACTTGGGTTTATCTTCTAAAGAATAAAAAAGTGAAGCTTATCCTGTTCCTAAGTCTTTCATCAAATGATGATGACCCAATTTAAGGACACTAGTAATATCCTTCTTAGTGATAATATGAGGAGGGGGTGGGGGGGTTATTAATTGTTTGCAACATCATTACTACTTGGGTTTATCTTCTAGAGAAAAAAAAGTGAAGCTTATCCTGTTTCCAAGTCTATCATCAAGGTGATGACCCAATTTAAGGACACTAGTAATATCCTTCATAGTGATAATATGGGGAATATAATGGTTGTGGGCCTTGTGGCTTATTTGGTTCCTTCTAGCTAATCATGTTATTATACATTAGACCACCCGTATTAACGCATTTACTCAAAATGAGATTATTGAATGAAAAAATAGACACCTCCTTGAAGTTGCTCGTTGCCTTCTCACCACTATGCATCTTTCTAAACCTTATAGGGACGATGTTGTTCTGACCCTGCCCATCTCATCAATCGACTCTCATCTAGAATCTTGGACCACAATATACCTATCTCTCGTCTCTCCGCCAAATGTGTCGTTCATACATCTCATCTACAACTCTTATATTTGGGTGCGTTTGTTTTGTTCATGTTCATCAATCGTATACGGGCAAAATAATCCTCGAGCACAACATTATGTATCCGTTGGTTTTTCATCCACCATGAATGGGTATAGGTGTTACCACCCTCAGTCATAATGTATTTTTTGCATCATGGATGTTACATTCCGCGAGTAAGAATCTTAACTTCTGAATCTGACTCATTCCATTCGTCAAGGTGAGATTGATGACAATGATACTTCTATTCCTCTTCCTCTCGTCCCTCCCACTCAGTTTACCTCCCATCAAAGAAAACTAGAATCAGGATACTCCTCAGTCTCTGATGTCTCCACTGATTGTTTATCATCGCAGACAAACAGGTACACATGCCACTATTGTTCCACGCCTACCAGTGCCCGTCGCGAACTCAGATCCTGGAGATGATCTTTAACTTCCTCTTGCTTTGCTGAAAGGTTAAGTGATCTGCACACAACACCCTATCTCCAACTATGTTTCTTATCATCATCTTACCCATACACATCAGGCATTTGCTGCATCATTATCCTTGATTACTAATCCCAATACGTGGTAGGAATCCTTGTGTATCCCTGAATGAGCACATGCAATGGAGGAGGAAATGTCTGCCCTTTATATCACATATAGGACATTTTTTCTCTTTCCTCGGGAAAGAAAGCAATTAGTTCGAGATGGGTGTTCTCTGCTAAACAAAATCAGAATAGCAAAATAGAACGTTATAAGACAAGACTGGAGACTCAAGGATATACTCAGGCTCAAGGAGTGGACTACCATGAGAACTTTACTTTGGTAGCCAAGATGGACTCCATACGAGTTCTTATATCACGTGTTACTTGTCTAAGTTGGGATCTTCATCAACTTGACATGAAGAATGTCTTCCTCCATGGTAAGTTGGGATCTTCATCAACTTGACGTGAAGAATGTCTACCTCCACAGTGAGTTGGATAAAGAGGTATACATGAAATTCTCTCCTGGGTTTATCAGAAAGGGACAAGAAGAGCTAGTCTCCCGCTTGAAGAAGTCCTTATATGGCCTGAAATAGCCGCCCAGTGAATAGTTTAATAGGTTTGAAAAAGCCATTCTTAAGTTTAGCTCTATGCAGGGGCAATCTGACCACGCTATATTCATTAAAAGACGAAAGCTGAAGATCATGGTTCTCATTGTGCATGTGAACGGCATGGTCATCACAGGACATGATTCTAAGGATATCACCAACATCAAGACACAATTATCCATAGAGTTCAAGGTGAAGGATTCAGAAAGACTACGAGACTTGGAATTGAAATTGCTAGATCGAATCAAGTCATCTTCATATCTCAGTGTAAATCTGTCTTGAGCATATTAAAGGAAACCCGAGTGCTCGGTTGTGCCCAAGCAAACACTCTCATGGAAGAGAAACATAAGATTGATGAAGACAGTGATGGTGATTGGGCACGTCTTGACATTACGTATGTGAATGTTATTTTGAGTAGATATATTCATCTACCCAGAATCAGACATCAAGAGATTGCACATCGAGTGTCGAGATACCTGAATAAGGCACCTGATTGAGGACTCATGTTCTCTAAGAACAATCACATAAGGATTGAAGTCTTAACGAATGTAGATTGGGATGGAAGTCGTGACGACAGGAATTCCACCGCGGGATATTACACATTTGTTGGGATAAATTTGGTAACCTGGCGAAAAAAGAAACAAAATATAGTATCCAGATAGAATGGAGGCTGATTATAGGAAAATGTCCCAAGGTCTCTGTGAAAGACTATGGTTAAAATCTATGATATAGGATTTTGGATTTTGAGAACATATCCCAAGGTCTCTGTGAAGGACAATGGTTGGAATCTATGTTATACAGGATTTGGGATTTCGAGAACATATCCCTCTCTACTTATATTGTGATAATAAGGTCGTCATTAGTTTAGCTCACAATCCAATATAACATGATAGGATCAAGCATGTTGATGTCGATCAACACTTCATCAAAGATCACTTAGTCAAAGGGAATATGGTCACTCCAATTGTTCGTCTTTCAAAGACCAATTGACTGATGTTTTCATCAAAGGTCTGGGTTGTGATACGTTCACCGATGACATACATAAGTTAGAGATGATTGACATCTTTCATACGAATTGAGGGAAAGAATTGATGTTATGTTATATAATATTATCAAGTTGTGGTTCTATGTCATATATGTGTAATACCTGATAAGTGATAAGGATAATTTGGTCATATGGATTTTTTTCTTCCCCCATGTATATGTATTATGAGTCAGAGCCTTTGTTATTCACTATCTAATAGTATTTGTGTTTTTCATATTCAGCTAGATTTAGTACTCCATCTCTTAGGGTTGAGTAGATACCTGTAATCATTTCGAATTGCATTTAATTGAAGCATATCATTCTGTTTTTGTACTGGTAAAATTATATGAGAATCATATTAGTGGTATAAGAGCATTATGATCAAAAGGGGACCAATGCGGTATCAAATAATACGAGATCGAAGGATTTATACAAGTGGAAATATTGAAACAATCTCACTATTTGATAGTGAGATCGATACAAGAACTGAATAATTTGCAACTTAAAATGCTAGAAGTAGGTATTTCACTTCATTGATGGTGGATAAATCTGTAGAAATAGGTGTTAGTTCATCATCAGCTTCAGTAGCAGAGGTTGGGACATTTCAACAGAATCAATACTAGGTTTCCACCCGATATCCTCAGAATGAATTTCCTAGATTCTACGATGAGGCGTTGAAAGATTGGATCTACAAAAGTGAACAATTATTCAATATCGATGGAAAACAAGAGCACATGAAGGTTAAATCTGCATCGGTACATAAGGAAGGCAAGGTTTTATAGACGCGTTAATCTTTTCTTAAAGCTCGGCATACACGATGACTACTTATGCAGGAAGAGTGCATACAAGCTTTAAATAGTAGTTTTGGAAGAGAGATTTTTGATGATCCCATCAGTAAATTCAGGAAATTAAGGCAGAGGAATACTATCCAAGATTACTTATATGAGTTTGATGAGATTGTTAATAGGATCCATATTCCCGAAGAATATGTTGTTAGCTTATGTTTAACAGCGCTAGATGATGAAATTGAAAATAATAAAAGAGAGAAGAATAATTAAATGGTGTCAACCTAGCACTATCATACCATAGTCTTTGATAACAGATAAGTCATAATGAGCTTTGTGAGTTATTAGACATAGGAGCTATGACTAGTTTCCATAAAATGACTGGTGATAGAGATTTTGTGTATTCTCCAAATATATAATTCAATTAGGCAAGTGTACCTATCACTTTCTGGTATATGATATAAATTATCAAGTATTGTATTCCACAAAGTCCCGTCGAGTACTCTTACTCAATTGCTATCAGGGGAGGATGTTCCAACCAAAAACTTCACAAGAAGTATTCACATTCGCTAAGGTCCAAGAACAAACATTATGGTTGAATACTGTATAGAAAGCTCCAAACCTTGTATATACTTCTTGGATTGATAATTACAAGTATGAATACATTTATATAGGGGAAGAGGAAAAAGAGAAATCCCAAACCAAGATGTGGGACTAATACAAATAGAGAGAGAAGAGAGAAGGATGGGCCCTAAAGTAGACTTTTCTAACACTCCCCCGCAAGCTGGAGCGTACAAATCATAGGCACCAAGCTTGGATAAAAACTGGTAGTATAGTGGCCGGGAGAGAGCTTTAATCAGGATGTCAGCAACTTGGCTTGCAGCAGGAACATGCTCCAAATCTATCTTCTTTGCCAGTACCTTTTCTCGGATAAAGTGACAGTCAACTTCAATATGCTTTGTGCGTTCGTGAAAGACTGGATTCTTGGCAATATGGATTGCCGCTTGACTGTCACAAAATAGGGTCGCTGGTGATGAGAGACGAACACCCAAGTCTCTCAGAAGTCTCTCAAGCCAAGTTAACTCGAAAACAACAGCAGCCATAGCGCGGTACTCAGCTTCAGCAGAAGAGAGAGCAACCACATTCTGTTTCTTGCTACGCCAGGTTATGAGATGTCCACCGAAGTAGGTACAAAAACCTGTTGTGGAACGTCTATCATCAATGGACCCGTCATAGTCAGCGTCATAGTACGCGACAAGGGATAGAGATGTGGATGGCTTGTACACAAGCCCTTGTCCTGGAGCGATCTTGAGATATCGAAGAATGCGCTCGATAGCTTGAAGGTGAGATGTCCGAGGAGCATGCATAAAACGAATTACGACTCCCACAGCAAAAGAGATATCTGGTCGAGTGACCGTAAGGTAGATCAGCTTCCCAACCAAACATCTATAGTATTCTGGATTTGTAAGGAGCTTGTCGGAGTCAGAACTGTGGGCTGAGAGTTTGTAATTTGCATCCATAGGAGTATCCGCAGGTTTGCATCCAGAATAACCGGCATCATGAAGGTGGTCCATACAATACTTCCGTTGGGATAACACAAGACCATCAGGGCGTCGTGCAACCTCAAGCCCAAGGAAATACCGAAGGTTGCCAAGATCTTTGGTCTGAAAAGTGGAATTTAACTGCTTCTTGATATGTTGTATCCCTGTAATATCGTCGCCAGTAATGAGGATATCGTCAACATAGACAAGTAGGATCACAGTTCTGGTTGACCGGTGTCGGGTGAAGAGGGAAAAATCAGCCGAGCTTCGAATAAAGCCAATATCACAGACAACCTTGCTGAATTTTTCAAACCAAGCGCGCGGGGACTGTTTGAGACCATAAATAGATTTCCGAAGATGACAGACCCGAGACTCCCCCGTGGTCTCAAACCCGGGAGGTTGGTGCATGTAAACAGTCTCCTGCAGATCTCCATTGAGAAACGCGTTCTAAATATCCAGCTGATAAAGTGGCCAATGACGATGAACAGCCAGGGAGAGAAGAACGCGGACCGTGTTCAATTTGGCCACCGGAGAAAAGGTTTCCTCATAATCAAGGCCATGTTGCTGAGTAAAACCCCGGGCCACGAGGCGGGCCTTTAGACGCTCAACGGTGCCATCCGCCGCATGTTTAATAACAAAGATCCACTTGCAGGTAACACAGGATTGACCTGCAGGAAGAGGAACAAGATCCCAAGTTCGGTTATCCCAGAGAGCCCACATTTCATCTTCCATGGCCGCCCGCCATCCGGGGTGGTGAAGAGCCTCCTGTACAGAATTAGGGGTGGATATAGAGGATAAAGAGAGAGCACTCTGACGGAGTTCCGGAGAGAGACGGTGAAGAGAGACAAAGTTTGTCATCGAGTGGGAAATGGAAGCAGTTGTCGGAGCCGCAGGTTGCAAAGCATCATTAGAGCGGGGCAGCTCTCGTAGGGTAGTAGACGAGGGAGGACGTCGAGTGTACACGCGAATGACTGGTGGTGTAGGTGGTTTAGGTGGGATGGGTGTGGGAAGTAGAGGTGGAATGGTGGAATTTACATGAATAACAGGGCGCGGGAGAGGTGGCGGAGGAGGAGGGTCAATAGGTTGAGAGTAATACGGCTGATCTTCGAGGAAGGTGACATCAGCAGAAGTAACCACCTTGTGATCCGTGGGAGAAAAACAAACGTAGCCCTTCTGAGTTCGAGAATAGCCCATAAACATATATTTAGTGGCACGGGGGGCAAGCTTGTCAGTGGACGGGCCAAGATGATGAACAAAACATACGCACCCAAACACGCGTGGGGTGATGGAGAATGGAGGTTGGGAGGGAAAAAGGAGATTAAAGGGAACCGCAAAATTGAGGATAGATGAAGGCATGCGGTTAATAAGAGTACAAGCGGTTGAAACCGCAAAATTCCAATATTGTTTTGGGACATTCATCTGAATCATAAGGGAGCGGGTGACCTCGAGCAGGTGGCGATTCTTGCGTTCAGCAACGCCATTTTGTTGGGAGGTATAAATACAGGAGGTCTGATGGATGATCCCAAACTCCACACAGAGGTGAGAGAAGGTATGACTAGTGTATTCACGGGCATTATCGGTACGGAGGGTTTTAATGGTTGTGGAGAACTGGTTGCGAGTTTCAAGGAAAAAGGTACGGAATACACCGAGCAATTCAGAGCGGTCACGAAGGAGATACAGCCAGGTCACCCGAGAGTAGTCATCGACAAATGTGACAAAATAACGGTATCCAAAAACACTTGTAATTTTGTAAGGGCCTCAAATATCGGAGTGAATAAGATCAAAGGGAGCAGGACGCCGAGAAGGATGTGGTGAGAACGTAGAGCGATGATGTTTCTCATAGATACAGGACTCACACGTGAACTCGTGGAAGG
Source organism: Platanthera zijinensis (assembly GCA_039513925.1). Classification (NCBI taxonomy): domain Eukaryota; kingdom Viridiplantae; phylum Streptophyta; class Magnoliopsida; order Asparagales; family Orchidaceae; genus Platanthera; species Platanthera zijinensis. The sequence continues at coordinate 271,821,999 of CM077078.1, forward strand.
ACACGTCTGGGAGAGATTTTTTGAGGATGTGTAGAGGAGCATGACCCAGACGTCGATGCCAGTCAACTGAGCTAATAAACGACAGCACCATTGGGGGAGACAGATTAAGGATATAGAGACCATTCGACAGATGCCCTTTTCCAATGATGGTTTGCGTCTTGCGATCCTGCACAACACACGAGTTAGAATAAAAAATAACAGCACAATCGAGATCAGCAGTGAGGCGACCAATAGAGAGAAGGTTGAACGGAGAGCCCGGAACATGAAGAGCAGAGCGAAGAGTAATGGAGGGAATGAGGTTAATATCTGCCGCACCAGAGACGGGAAGTGTGTCCCACTAGCAACAGTAATGAACTGGGGATGCACGTCGTTCAAATATTGTGGTGGTTTCTGTGATGTAATGTGGTGAGAGGCGCCGAAATCCAAAATCCAGGATGAGTTGTGAGCAAGGCAGGAGGTACCACCATCGGAAACAGACACCACAGAGCCCGGAGGACAGCGGATCATTTTGCAAGGAATAATCCGCAGCGGTCAGGGTGACAACGCAACAGCGGCAAGAAACGGCCACGACCAGCGCGGTAAGAACAGTCCGCAGCGGCGAGAAATATGCAGGCTGCGCGGTTAGGAGAAGACCGCAACAGAAGCAAACACCTGGCGAAAAGGAACCAGACCAGGCGGATAAAGATAGACCGGGCCAAGGAAAACACAGCCTTAGCGAGTTGAGAAGCGGCAACGGGGAAAACCCGGGGAAGGAAGTCGCCGCGAGAAGGACCAGGACACAACGGGAAGGACCAGACCGCAGCGAGAAGGAGCAGGTGCACCAAGAAGAGCCAGAGCGGGAGGCCGCAGCGAGAAGGGAATCAGTCCGCGCGGTCACACCAGCATTTAGGCAGATCGCGACCAAAATGCGGAAAGGGAAGCCCGCACGGTCAGGTGGACAGCCGCGGATAGAGGTAGAGAGGAGAACTCGCACCGGTAAGGAAAGGTCACAGCAGGAAGCAAGATACTGCGAGCTAGGAACTCGAGCGGTCAGCAGACGAGACCGCGAGTAAAACAACTCAAAGCAGTAAGAGGAAGGGCCCGCGGCGGACAGGAAGAGAGACCGCAGCAGGTAGATAGAAAGGGTGTCCACGCGGGTAGAGCAAGCGACGAGACGAGGCCGCGAGAAGAGGAGGCAGGCCGCGGCAAGAGTCCAGAAACAACCACGCGAGCAGGCGAGAGGAGAGGAACTCGCGGCGGACAAGAGAAGAGCCCGCTACGGGGAAGGAGAAGTCCGCGAGTAGAGAAGCTCGAGCGGACAAAAGAAGAGACGGCGCGGTTAAAAGGAGAGTCCGTAGCGGATAAGGAGGTGGTCCCCACGGGTCATAGGAGAAGATGGTTATAAGAAGCCTGAGGAGGGTGGAACCACGGAGGATAAGAAGAGAAGCGGAAACAAAGAGGGCAGTCCGCAGAAGCTATGCGGATAAGAGAAGGAAGGCCGCAACCGGAGCGGATAGAGCCGCAGACCGGAATGAGGCGGGTAGGCAGGAAGGAGGCGAGCAGTCCGCAGAAGCTAGGCGAGCTGGCGGGTAGAAAGGCAAAACCGCAGGCTAAGGAAACCTCCATCTGATACCATGTAGAGAAAGCTCCAAACCTTGTATATACTTCTTGAAGTGATAATTACAAGTATGAATACATTTATATAGGGGAAGAAGAAACAGAGAAATCCCAAACCAAGATGTGGGACTAATACAAATAGAGAGAGAAGAGAGAAGGATGGACCCCTAGATGGGCCCTAAAGTAGGCCTTTCTAACAAATACAACAACACTCAAGCCTTTATCCCACTATAGTGGGGTCGGCTACATAGAACCTTTGTCGTCATTGTGCCATATCTTTTGTCATAATCTCACTAATGCCTAAGCACATCATGTCTTTCCGTATAGTTTAGCATTATGGTTGAATGAAAAGGGAAAATCTAAATGAAATGAAAAAATATGTAAACAGACCGAGAAAACACTACCAATAACAAGTAATCAAAGGAATCGGTTTATAAGTAAATCAGGAGGAAATTCATCATTTCAAAACAAAAAACACAAGTGTTGACCATCTTCAGCAGAAATGGATGAAAAGAGAGTTAAGGGGTGGTTATGTTTTGGTATGATGAATGATTTGTTCCGGGTCAGAAGTGCTTGGGAAAGCAACAACTTTACCTTTTAGAAATAAAGGAAGATACATAAAGACAACTTGATGAAACAGAAGCAGGATGCATGAAAAGCAATGGAAATAGAAATTGAAGATCAAATTGAAACTCAAATAACACTCCTAATATCCATGCATGCGTTGGCAGGAATAGTGAGCTATCATATTGTGAGAGTCACAACATCATATCAAGAAAAATTGATATGCAATCCTGATAGTTTCAGGAAGTACACATAATTTTTAGATGAATCTGCAGCTGACAAATTAGGGTGCAGACAAAAAACCAATTTCAGCTTTTAATGTAGTGGTTGCTAATGGAAATTGAATACATAGTAAAAGCATGGTGATGGATTTTAGATGGAGAATGCAGGGGGTTTAGTTTACCTCAGAAATGTTGATTATATCATTGGGTGGATGTGATGTTGTATTAGGAATCCAGTGATTAATTACGGTAGGAGTAGTTATGTGGGATTTCGACCACTTGAACTCATAGGATGTAAAAATGTTTCAGGAGCATTCATCAACAGGAAGAGGATGCATAAGCTTCTACAAAAATCGGGACATATATCAATGATGTTCATTGTCATGATACAGGAAGCATCAATGAGAAGTAATAAGGATAGCTCAATATCAACCCTTCAAATTAGAATCGTAGATGAAGAGGAAACAGAAACAAAAAAATGATAACAAGAAGTGCAACAGATAGTAAAGAAATATCAGGATCTATTTGAAGATCCGAAGGGAATACAGCCATTAATAGAACATGAACACTACAACCATTAATAAAACATGAACACTGCATAGGAATAAAAAAGGAAGGGGAAGTTGTGAGCTTGAGAACACTGAGAAATGCTCCAAGAAATGCTCACTGTAGGAATAAGTTGACATAGCTATTGTTCTTATGCATCAGCAATTGTATTAGTAAAAAAGGACATATCGTGGTATCTTGCATAAATTACTGAGAGTTAAACAAGAGGACGTTGAAAGATATGTTTCCAATTCCTAATATTGAAGAACTCTTGAATGAATCAAAGAGAGCAGAATAGTTTTTGAAGCTAGACTTAAGAGCGGGCTATCATCATGTTCGAATGACAGAAGAAGACATTAGGAAGACAACATTATGCCCACATCATGGGCATTATGAATTCATTGTTATGTCATTTGGATTAATAAATTCTTTGTTAACATTTCAAAGTTTTATGATTAAGATTTTTCAACACCAGTTGAGAAGATATGTTATGCTTTTTGACGATACTAATATTCAGTTCTAATGGGCAAGATCATATGGAACACTTGAATAATGCTTTTGAAACATTAAGGGAGAACATTTTGCTACTGAAGAAGAAAAAAGTTCTTTTGGAAAGAGAAGAATTGAATATTTGGGACATATAATATCCAGAGTTAACATATGAACGGATCCTAACAAAATTTGGGATGTAATCCATTGGCCACAATCGTAAACAACGAAACAATTGAGAGGATTCTTGGGCTTAACGGGTTATTGTTGGGTCCATTGTTCCCAATGTCCCTGATTTGTGAGAAGTCAAATAGGTCAATGACCCACACATCCACTGTATTTGATGTGCATTTGAGCTATTGAGTGTAAGTTGTCCATATCACATTGATTAGACATATGGACATAATAAGTGATTGCTGGACATAGCAAAAATCGACTAAGTCCATAGGCGTTGAGTGGAGCAAGCTCACTCAACGCCAGAGAGATGCTGAATCATGCTGACGTCAGCAAACTCAAATTGTCAACCAAAATTCGAATGGTGCGGAAATGCTGCCAGAGAAATTGGCGGCCAGCTGTCATCATCCTCTGCACTTTCCAAGAAATACTTCCATTATAAAGTGCTGGGGCCCACACACAGCAAGGAGCTGTTAAATCAAGACCAATTGGAAGGGATGCGCTGGATGGCTCAATCTCAGCCATCAATCCTGGTAGTGGGACTCACTGCTCTTCTGACCTTCAGAGTATAAAAAGAAGACAACACACCGGGGGACCAAAATCAATCCAATCGATTCCTTGTCTAGGTTTTCTGAAAATGAAAGAGAAGGGCGGATGAACTTCATCTTCTTCCTCGTCATTTTCGTCGGGCCTGAAGAAAGGGTTCAGCACAGAGAACCTTGCTGAGAAAGAGAAAGCTGGAGCAATTTCCATCTGCAACAGCAGGATCAGAATTCATTCTAAGGTAGTAGATCTACAAATTCTACAGAGGGAAGGATAGCTGTTTGAAGAAAGAATCTACTGTCTACCTATTGTCTTCAACAGCAAAAGGTTGGACTGATATCTGCTCAGTCCAGGAAGAAAGAGACACATAGTTCTTGATCTGGTGTCTAATCATACAATCTTTCTTGTTCTTTTGTTTAGATTCTTTGTGAATCTGTAGTTGTAAGCCTATTTTATAAAGGATAAGGTCTTTGTGACCTGTGTTTGGCTTTGTGTCTGGTGAAAAGTCTTTGTGACTTGTAGGTTGGCTTAGTGTCTAAGTGTTAGGTCTTTGTGACCTGTGTGGTCCTGCGGGATCTGTGCTGTAAGCTATTAAGTAGCAGAGTTTTGGAGGGAGAGCCGAATCTAACACACTGTTAGATAGGGGCAGAGGGATAGTGGATGTACCCAAGATTGGGGAACTATTATAAAATTATCGTGTAGTCTGTGAATGATCTTGAAAGCTGATAATTAACCTAATCACAGACACAGAAATCAGAATACAAGTTAGAAAAATTAAATTAGAGACAAAAACCTATTCACCCCCCCCCCCCCCTCTAGGTGTTTAGCTAACCTTGAAAACAAAACTTTCAAGTGGTATCAGAGGAAGGTTGCTCTTTAAAGGCTTAACAGTCTGAGTAGACCTCCAAGGTTAGCAAGAAGTCTGTCTTCATGGGTTCAGGAATGACCAATAGGGAACTGAGTGTTGTGAGACTTCCAATCTGTAGGAAGGAAGACTTTGGCATCTGGAAAGCAAGGGTGAGGCGGTTCATGGAAGCTGCTGACCCTAGGATGTACATTACTGTTGAAGAGGGACCATTCATTCTAATGAAGGTCTCTACACTGGATGCTAATGTCAAGACCCCCAAGACATATGATGAAATGACCAAGGATGAGTTGTCCCTGGCCTCAATGGACAAGAGGGCAAAGAATATCATCATGGGTGTTGTTGATGACTCTACACTTCAGAATCTGATCCATTGTACAACAACAAAGAAAATGTGGAAAACTCAAATAATTTACATGGAAGGGACAGATAAAGTTAGAGATGATAAGAAGTTCATGCTCAACCAAGAGTATGAGGCTTTCAGGAAGTCCAAGGGGGACAACATAACCACCTGTTATGAGAAGTTCTTTAGGATTGTGAATGAGCTAAAGACTTATGGAAGAGTGTTCAGTCATTATGAACTGAATGACAAGTTCCTTAGATCTATCTCTAGATAGTGGGATACAAAAATCTGGGTCATTAGAGAAGTGGCAAAGCTGGGTGACACTGCTCCTCACACACTCTTTGGAAAACTGCTGTCATATGAGATGAGTTGGCAGCAAGGAAAGAAGAGGAGAATAACAACAAGTCTCAGACAAGAGACAAAACTGTAGCCTTCAAAGCTGAAGGCACCAGCAAAAGCAGAAGAAAGTCTCCCTCTCCGCCAAGGAGAGATGTTGAATTTGATTCTGGAAGATCAGAGGGAAGTGCATCAGACTGTCAATGGTCTGATGAAGATTTTGCTGTCTTCACTAGGCAATTCCAGAAGTTCTTGAAGAAGAAGCACTGGAGAGGCAGGCCTTCCACCTTCTCTCATCCCAAGGATGACTACTACAAGGGCAGAAGAAAATCCTCTAAGGAGGACAGGTATGGTTCCAAAACTGGTAAACAGGTTTCCTCTAACATGACTTGTTATCATTGCAGAAAACTTGGGCATGTGATAGCTGACTGCCCCGTTAAAAGGAAGGAACATTGTGAGAAAAAGGACCACCAACAAAAAGGCAAGAAAGATAAATCCCTCATTGCCAAGAAACAAAGAAACTGGACTGACTCCTCATCAGAGTCAGATGAAGAAGAAGAAGCCTACATTGGGATGTACTCTACTGAAGAAGGAGTTGTAGAAGCAGACTGCATCAAAAGACTGACTGTTTTAGAAGAAGAAGCTGAGAAGATTCATCATGCTGCCAGGATTGAAGACAGGGACCCTCTATCACAATCTGGCAGTGATTCAGAGGTGAATTCAGAATATGACAGCTGCTGCCTTGGGCTGATGGCTAAATCAGATGAAAAAACCAGCCAGGATAACTTGGTCCAAGCAAAGTAAATTTTATTACTAGCTCTGCATGTTCAGATTATGAATCTGTTACAGATTCTTGTGCCTCTGCATCAAGTGATGATGATGGCTCAGAATCTGAGGGAGACATCAATCAATTGATTGATAAATATGATGAACTTCTGCAGGCTCTAAAGAAGAGCAAGCTCCTGGCCAAACAGCAGACTCAGGAAATTGTCTCTTTAAAGCTTCTTGTTTCAGAATCAGCAAAATTGTTGAATCTGAAGATGCAAGAAGATAGCAAACTGAAGAATATAACAATCATTCAGATGAGCACCATAACCTTCAAGAATAACCATATCAGGAATCTTGAAGAAAAGCTCCAAAAGGAGAGGGAACTAGTGGCTAGTTACTCCAAGCCTAGCACAGTGTTGCCTTTGATAAACTCATTCTCCTCCCAAAAGGGAAAGAAAGGGTTGGGATTCAAGAGAAGGACAAGAGCTGCTAATCCCAAGGGAAAGGGCAAAGCTCAAGTGGAGTCACTAGCCTCTAAGCCCCCTGTGAAATTTATTAGAGTGTAATTTCCTTCCAACAGCCATGACCATGAGAGTATTTATGGTCACTGGAATCATGTTAAACCATCTGGTGTGAACAAAGATGTTCCACAATATGGTGACAGTCACAGCAAAGGTGCAAGTACCTATGAGAAAATACAAATGACCCATCCTGAACCATTTGTGTTTGGTGCAACAGCCCCTTCAGTCAAGGGTAAAGATGCTGACTGTTCTCAAATTCCTCCAGCCCACTCTAAGACAAAGGTCAAGGCTGTCAGTAGACCTGACATGGGCATCTCTGAGGCCATCAAAGGTATGCTTTCTGAAAAAAAAGCTGCTGCTAGAATGGCTCAAGATATCTCAAGCACTTCTACTGTCAGACCCACCACTAGTCATACTGAGGCTGGAAAATCATGGAACGAGACTGTTGCTACTCCTTCTAGACCCAGAGCTGTTGTTAATACAGCCACTAAACTGCTCCAAAAAGAAGGTATAACATCCATGAGTGTTGGTGTTGTGACAAGGTAGACCACTTTGTTGTTGATTGCTGGCACAATCATAGTGTGCATAGAGCAAATGTAAGTTTGCCTATCAGAAAAGCTGCAAGCAGGAAGAGTTATTTTCAGGCTAAAATGCATTAAGGACCCAAAAAAAATTGGGGTCCTAAGGTTAACAAATGTGTGTTTTGCAGGTTAGTCCAAGTGCTCATACCCCTACATGTTACTTGGACAGTAGTTGTTCCAGGCACATGACTGGAACAAGGAGCATGCTGAAGGACTATGCTCCAGTAAGGAATGGACCAAAGGTTATCTTTGGTGGATCTGAAAAAGAGGTGACTAGAGGTTACGGTAAGATCTCTAATGGCATAGTCACTATCACTAGAGTAGCCTATGTGGAAGGGTTGCAATACAACCTGATAAGCATTAGCCAACTCTGTGATCTTGGCTATGACATTGTATTCCACAAGGATGAGTGTCAAATTAGGAGGTTGAGTGATCAAGAGGTCATCTTAACAGGCACTAGGAGTGGAAATGTGTACTGTTTAGATTTCCTATGCTCTAGCAATGACTCACATGTACGTCTTGTTGCAGATAAGAAAGCCTCTTCCTGTGTCCAGTAGCACAAGAGGCTAGCTCATCTAAACTATAGGATAATAGGCAAGTTGTTTAGCAATGAACTGGTTAGGAATGAGCCTAAGTCTATATGCACTAAGGAGAGTATTTGCTCTGCATGCCAAAAGGGCAAACAGACTAAGACCTCCTTCAAGAGCATGACACCAAAGATTCAGTGAGGTGTTTATACCTCTTGCATATGGATCTGTTTAGTCTTATGTTAATTCAAAGTATAGGTAGGAAAGTCTACACCCTTGTGGTTGTTGATGACTTTTTCAGATTTGCCTGGGTATTCTTTCTAAGGAAGAAATTTGAAACCATTGATGTCTTTCAGACATTTGTCAAGCACATTGAGAATGAATTCAACAGCACTATGGTCAAAATTAGAAGTGACCATGACACTGAGTTTCAATCTGAGTGCATGACAAGGTTCTGTGAAGAGCTATGGATTCATCAAGAATTTTCCTCTCCTAGAACACCCCAGCAAAATGGAATTGTTGAGAGGAAAAATAGGACTCTCATAGAAGCTAGTAGAACCTTACTAAGTGACTCATCCCTCCCAGAATACTTCTGGGATGAGGCAGTTAACACTGCATGCTATGTCCTTAATAGAGCTTCTATCACCAAGAGCCACAAGAAGACTCCTTATGAGATCTTGAAGGGCAGAAAACCAAACCTGAGCTATTTCAGGATCTTTGGTTGCAAGTGCTATGTGCTCAACAATGAAAAAGTCCATTTAACTAAGTTTACTGTTAAGTCCCATGAAGAAATCTTTGTTGGGTACAACACTCATAGTAAGGCATATAGAATCTACAACTTAACTACCCAAGTTATAGAAGAGTCAATGCATGTTGTTTTTGATGAATCCAACATGGTTAACTGTGAGCTGCCAAGCTCCTCCTTTTATAGTACTGCAGGTACAGAGCAGATGATGGACAAGCTGACCATCAAGGAAGCTACCCCCACAGTTCAAGAAAATGATGTTGGACTGCCTATTCCTAGAGAAGGGGAAAACATACTTGAAGAATCTGAAGACCAGCTAGCTGAAAACCCTGAAGATCAGCAAGCTGTAGCTAGATTGCCTCCAGCTATCAGGCATCTAAGGGACCATCCAGTACACCAAATCATTGGTGATGCAAATCATGGAGTCCAGACCAGAAGCAAAAGCATGAATACAGCTCTATACTCAAGCTTCCTGTCTCAAGTAGAGCCAAAGAAGTTTGAAGAAGCAACCAAGGACCAATTCTGGATTGGAGCAATGCAAGAAAAACTGGAGCAATTTAAGAGATGTAAAGTCTGGAAGTTGGTCCTCAGACCACAAGGACAAAATGTCATAGGGACTAAGTGGATCTATATGAACAAGTTAGATCAAGATGACATCATTGTCAAGAATAAGGCTAGACTGGTGGCTAAAGGCTACAGACAAGAAGATGAGATAGACTTTGACCAGACCTTTGCCCCAGTAGCTAGATTGGAAAGCATAAGGATTTTCCTTGCATTTGCTGCCCATCAGGAATTCAGAGTTTACCAGATGGATGTCAAGTCAGCATTTCTGAATGATGACCTAAAAGAGGAAGTATATGTGAATCAGTCACCAGGTTTTGTAGATCCTAACTCTCCTCATTTTGTTTATAAGCTATATGGGATAAAGCAAGTTTTTATGGCTTGGTATGAAACCTTGTCCAGCTTCCTAATTGAGAACAAATTCTAAAGGGGGAAGATAGACAAGACCCTATTTCTAAGGGAATCAAAGGGCAAGTTTATCTTAGTCTAGATATATGTTGATGACATTATCTTTGGATCTACTGATGACAACCTTTGCAGGAAGTTTGTTAAACTCATGCAAGGGAAGTTTGAAATGAACAGCATGGGTAGGCTCAAGTTTTTCTTGGGACTCCAAGTAAGACAGACTGATGATGACTTGTCCATAGTCCATTCCAAGTTCACAAGGGAACTAATCAAAAAGTATGGTATGGAGAATGCCTCCACCATGAGAACTCTCATGGGATCAAGTATGCTTATAGGCAAAAATGATGCAGGGAAACCTGTTCATGAGTCTTTGTATAGAGGGATAATTGGCTCCCTTCTATACATGACTGCTAGTAGGTCTGACATCATGTATGTCACATGTGTTTGTGCTAGGTATCAGGTCTGCCCTAAAGAATCTCATCACTCTGCTGCAAAGAAAATCTTGAGGTATCTTAAGGGCACATCAGATCTTGGCCTATGGTACCCTAGAAATCGGGATTTTGATCTAATTTGATTTTCAGATGCAAATTTTGCAGGTTGCAAAGAAGACAAGAAAAGCACTAATGGAACCTGTCAGTTCTTAGGAAGAAGGCTAGTCTCTTGGAGCAACAAGAAGCAAACCAGTGTGGCTATATCCACTACTGAGCCAGAATATATATCAGCAGACAGCTGCTGTGCTCAGCTACTGTGGATCCAACATCAGCTCCAGGATTACAACCTTCAGGTAAGTAGAATGTACAACCCCATATTCGCTGGGTAGGACCCAGAAGACTAAGACTTCAGAGGTCGGGGTTGGGCTAGTCCAGGGTCAGCCCAAGGGCGGACTGGTAGAGTTCTCGCCCTTAGGGAGCTCTCGCCAACCCATAGGCGAGATCATTCGCGCTAGGACTCAGGCCTTCAGGCCGGCCTTAGACGTCGGGACAGTAGAGCTCCCGCCCGGAAGGGACTCCCCCTGTGGGCGGGCGAGAGCGAGAACCCTCTCGGCGGAAGGTCCCGCCAAGATGAGCTAAGTTGGGGCTCGGCGAGAGCCTTCTCGCCCGGGGTTCTCGCCAAGCAGGTCCATGTGGTGGGGCCCGGCGCCCAGGAAAAGATTATTTTATTATCCCCGGGTAAGATTACCTGTTTACCCCCAGGATAATAGCGGGATTTGTCTATCGGCAGACCCATCAGGGGTATTTCAGTATTCTCAGGTCAGGAGAAGACTATAAAAAGATCCAGAGGGGCTCTTTGGAAAGCAAGCTGTCATTATTCTCCAACTCCAGTGCTTTCTGAGGAGCTTCCAGTCCAGCTTTTGGTCTTGGAGGGGAAGCTCTCAGAGATCTTCCGGGCGTGAGGTGGGACCTCCCAGCTGGGTCTTTGGGCCGGTCTTAGGACCTTTGCAGCTAGTCAGGGGTCGAGATTTGAGAGAAGTAAGCGTCGGCTGCACTTTGGTTTGTGAACATTCGTTGGGGTCAATTTTGGCTTCAACAGTTCTGGTGCGGTGAGCGTGGAAGCAGTCGGTGCAAGAAAATCTTGAGTTAAGTCCCATGGCGGGAGGTGAAGGTGAAGGATCTGGCGCAGGAGAATCACCCACCCAGGGAGAAGAAGCGACGAGGAAGATGTTAGAGGATTTCAGGCGAGAGATCATGCAGACGATCAGCTTGGCCTTCTCGGCAAAAAGCGAGTGGGAAACGCCGCAGGTTCCTGTGGAGGTGGTTCCGCTATTAGGCGAGAACGCTCCAGGGCAGCGCCCCGGGAAGGAAGTCCCGGTGGAGGCAGGCGAGAGGGATGTGGCCGCGCGGAGCTTTTCCCAGGCCGGCGTCCCGAGAAGGAGGTTCCGGCGGATCTGGGCGAGAAGGAGGCGACAGTGCGGGAACTCTTCCCCGAGCATGGTCTCGCGGATCGGTCCAGCCAGCCGAGGTCGCGAGACGTGCCCTCTCGCCAGGCGGGAGGCGAGACCCCATTTAGCGAGCTCATCGTCTCGGCTCCAGTGCCGGAGGGGTTCCGGGAGCCAGATATGACCTACTACACCGGGAAGGACGACCCGGTTCAGCATGTGCAGTGGTTTGAGGATGTGGTGTCGATAAGGCAGATGTCAGATGCCTTCAAGTGTAGGCTCTTTGCCATCACTCTGAAAGAGAAGGCCAGGGACTGGTTCCACCAGTTGCCGGCGAGCTCGATCTACAGTTTTGAGGACCTGCGCAGGGGTTTTCTGTTAAGGTTCTCGACCTCGAAGAAGCGGAAGAAGGAGGCTGAGAGTCTGTTTGCAGTGAGGCAGAAGCCGGAGGAGACGTTGGGTCATTATGTTGATCGGTTCCAAGAGGAGATTCTCCTGGTCCAGGAGGTCCCGGGGTACGCCCTGATGCTTGCCTTCACCCTGGGACTGAGGCCGGGGTTTTTTAGCATGGAGTTGAAGAGAGTGCCCCCTCTCTCTTTTGAGGAGCTCATGGAGAGGGCGGCAAAGGAGATAGACTTCGAGAGGGCAAACCCTGCGTTTGCGAGGAAGCTGGCCAGGTTGGCGGAGGATGATGTAAAGGAGCCGGCAGCAGGAAGGCCGAGGGAAGTGAGAGAGCAGAGGGAGCAGAGGGAACCAAGGGAAGATAGGAGGAGAGAGGAACCCCGAGGGCAGGGGCAGCAGCATGGGGGGGCCAGGGAGCTGAACAACCGATTGGGTTGGAGGCCTCAGGAAGGTCGCCCCCAGGGCCAAGGGGGTCTTCAAGAAAGAGACAACTTCCGGGAGCCGAGAGACTCGAGCAGGGAGGATGGAGGCAGGGACCGAGGGGTCACTTCCCACCACCGCAGGAGGCCATGGAGGTGGGAAGGGGAAGAGGTAGAAGAATCCGGGGAGCAGGGAGAAGGGGAGGAGAAGGAAGAGGGGGCGGGGTGGCGTTGCCCTATTGTGACTTCCATCAGGAGGGGGGTCACGCAACGGCCACCTGCCCAGAGTTCCTGGAGATGAGGGAAGCCAGGGGAGCTGGGAGGCAGGATCCACCTACAAGGATCGTCGAGGTGCAGCATGAAGAGGCTGATGATAGATGTGAAGATAGGGTCGATGTGGGGACCCGAGGGGGGATCGGGGTGATCCATGGGGGAGTAGGGATCGAGGCAACCCGCAAAGGGAGCCTTCAAACCATGTTCCGCAGAGGGGTCGCCTCGACCTCCCTAGCTCCCCCCCCAGAAGAAAAAATCACCTTCTCATCCGCGGACATGCCAGATTACGAAGACCCGTTCTGCGACGCACTGGTGATCCAGGCAGCGGTGGAAAACTTCACGGTCTCCCGAATACTTGTGGATAACGGGAGCTCCGTGAACGTGATCTTCAAGAAAGCCTTCGACGGGATGGGGGTGGAAGGAAAAAGGGTCCTGGCTTCTGATGGACCGCTCTTTGGTTTTTCTGGAGAGAGGAAGGAGGTAGAAGGGGGAGTGGGCCTGCATGTGAGGCTTGGGGGGGTCTCACGGAACTGTAGGTTCGTAATTGTAGACGCCCCAAGTAGCTACAACGCCATCTTTGGGCGTCCTCTCATCAGCGCCTTTCGCTGTGTCCCCTCCTCTTTTCATCAATGCCTCAAGTTCAACAACGGAGGGACGCAGGTTAGGATCAGGGGGGATCCGAAGGTGGCGAGGCAGTGCTATGTGACGGCGGTAAACACCGTGTCGTGGATGGCTGAGGCGGAGGAGCTGGAGGAAGAGATGGCTGGCCAAGAAGGGAGTGTCGAGGGTGAGGAAGCGAGCATGAAGAAGGCAGTGGAAGAGGCAGCGGAGATAAAATAGATGGGCCTGGGAGAGACAAAGGAAGGAGAGCAGAGGCAAGGGGAAGGCCTGGTGGAGGCGATGGGGGTTGACGAGGTCGAAGAAGAAGAAGTTAGGCAGGAGGAGGCAAGGGCAGGATGGGAGCGACCGAAGCTGGAGCCGGCCGAGGAAGTAGTGGAGATGGAGGTACTTACCAGGGCAGGGCAAGTACAGAAGGTGCGGATCAGCGGAGGCTTAAGCCTCGAGGACCAGGGGCGGATGCTAGCCTGCATCCAGAGCAACATCGATATCTTCGCTTGGAGCGCGGCAGATATGCCGGGCATCGACGCAGACGTGGCTTGCCATCGCTTGAACCTGGACCCGAGGACTCGCCCCATACGCCAGAAGATGAGGGTCATCGCCACCAAGCTGGAGGAGCCCATCCGAGAGAAGGTCAGGAAGCTTCTGGAGGCGGGCTTCGTCTCGGAGATCCAGTATCCAGGCTGGATCTCCAATGTGGTGATGGTGAAAAAAGGGGGAGGAAAGTGGCGTATGTGTATCGATTTTTCCTTGTTAAATAAATCATGTCCTAAGGATTGTTATCCCCTGCCTCGAATCGACGCGCTGGTTGACTCAGCCGTTGGTTTTTCTGTTATGAGTTTTTTGGATGCTTTTTCAGGTTACCACCAGATCCGGATGCACCCTCCTGATGTCAAAGACGTCTCCTTCATCACGAGGGAGGGATGCTTCAGCTATAAGATGATGCCCTTTGGGTTAAAAAACGCAGGGGCAACATACCAACGCATGATGGATCGAGTCTTTCGAGACCAAAGGGGGAAGAATCTAGAGGTCTACGTCGATGACCTGATGGTTAAAAGCAAGTGCGTGGATTCCCATTTGCGGGACTTGGAGGAGACGTTTGCCACCCTGCGGAGATTCAAGATGAGGTTGAACCCCTTGAAGTGTGTCTTCGGGGCCGGTCGTGGGAAGTTTCTCGGACACCTCTTGACTCCGGCGGGGGTGGAGCCTAACCCGGACAAGGTAAAGGCCATATTGGACTTGGAATCACCTCGCAACGCCAAGGAGGTCCAGCGCTTGACGGGAAAGTTGGCCGGACTGAGCAGGTTCCTCTCTCGGTCCGGGGATAAGTGCTCCTCTTTCTTCAAGGTGCTCCGTAGTAATCAGGTGCTCGAATGGACGGCCGAATGCGAAGAGGCTTTCCAAAGGCTGAAGAGGCAACTCTCCCAGGCTCCGTTGCTCCAAAGTCCCAAAGAGGGGGAAGACCTGGCCTTGTATCTCGGAGTGGGGGTGGAAGCTGTGAGCTCCTTCTTGGTTAGGGAAGAGGGGAAGAAGCAGCTACCCGTCTATTATGTAAGCCGAATCCTGAAAAAGGCGGAGCTCCGCTACCCCATCCTGGAGAAGCTGGCTTACGCCCTGGTCGTTTCGGCAAGGAAGCTTTGTCCATACTTTCAAGCGCATTCGATTAGGGTGGTCACCGACCACCCTCTTCGCAAGATCTTCGAGGGGGTAGAGCACTCGGGAAGGCTGGCAAAGTGGTCAATCGAACTAAGCGAGTTCGACATCTCGTTCGTCCCGAGACTCTCCATCAAAGCTCAGGCCGTGGCGGACTTTCTGGCAGACTATGTCACTGAAGCTGAGAATGAAGAGCCAAAGCCCCAGGAGACAAGGAAGATGATGGTTGATGGGGCCTCGGGGAGACACTCTCTGGGAGGGGGTGTAGTGTTGGTAAGCCCTCAGGGGGTTATCATAGAACAGGCGGTGGCTTTCCACTTCCCTGTTACCAATAATCAGGCGGAATATGAGGCAGTGATAGCCGGCCTTCGATTGGCGAGGGAGTTGGAGATCCAGGATGTGGAGACCTTCACTGATTCGATGGTGGTAGCGTCGCAGATCAGAGGGGAGTTCGAGGCTCGGGAGCCTACCCTCGTGAAGTATCTATCCAAGGTAAGGGCCATCATCGGGGAGTTCCGTTCCTTTTCTATTCAACATGTTCCCAGGGAGGAGAGCGCAACAGCTGATCGGTTGGCAAAGTTTGGGCCCCGGGGAGGAGGGACCTTGACTGAACTTTTCCGACCGACGATTGAAGAGGGGGAGTTGATGGAGGTAGGCCGGCGATCCTCATGGGTGGACCCTTTGGTGACCTTCCTTACCACAGGCGAGCTGTCAGAGGGGGTTAAGGATGCAAGAAGTTTCAAACGAAAGGCAACCCACTACCTGATGTGGAAAGGGGGCTTGCACAGGAAGATGCTATCGGGGCTCCTCGCGAGATGTGTGACTGAGGAGGAGGTCCCGAGGATCCTGGAAAAGGTACATTCGGGAGAGTGCGGCAGTCACTCGGGGGGAAGAACATTGGAGGCTAGGGTGATAAGACAAGGATACTTCTGGCAGGCCTTGAGGAAGGACACAGTCGAGTTTGCACAGAGATGTCGAAAATGTCAAGTACACGCCCCCCTCCAGCACTTACCCGCACAAAGGCTTCGAAGTATCACGGCCCCGTGGCCCTTCGCCATCTGGGGAATGGATCTAGTTGGACCCTTTCCTCCGGCCAGCGGACAGAGGAGGTTCCTCCTGGTCATGATCGACTACTTCTCAAAGTAGCTGGAGATCAAAGCTCTGGCCAAGGTAACCTCTCAGGTCATCAGGAACTTCGTTTGGGGAGAAATCATATGCAGGCACGGGCTCCCTCAAGCGATAGTAACGGATAACGGTCCTCAGTTTGCCAGCAAGGAATTCATCAGCTTCTGCGCCCAACTGGGGATTGACCTCAGGTTTGTCTCTGTACATCACCCCCGGAGCAACGGCCAGGTGGAAGCGGCAAACAAAATCATCGTGAACTTGCTCAAGAAGAAGGTGGAGAACCTGAAGGGTAGCTGGGTGGAACAACTTCCTTCCGTCCTATGGGCCTTGCGAACAACTCCGAACACGGCCACGGGGGAGACCCCCTTCAAGCTCTCTCATAGGTGTGAGGCTGTCCTCCCGGTAGAGTTCGAGGTTCGGTCTCCACGGGTCGCAACTGCGGGAGAAGGAAGCGAAGCTTGGAGGTCGGAGAACGAGGAAGGATTGCGCCTCTCGTTGGATATGGTGGAAGAGCTACGGGATGTCGCTGCCATCAGACAAGAAGAGATAAAAAGGCGAATGGCCCGGTACTTCGATAAGCACATTAGAGTCAAGCAATTCACCGAGGGGGACCTGGTGCTAAAAAAGGTCGACGCGGCAGGAAGGTCGGCCCCGGTGGGCCAGCTCAACCCCAGCTGGAAAGGGCCTTACATAGTAGAGAAGGCTCTGGCTAATGGGGGTTACTACCTCCAGGATGTGGAGGGAAGGACCTTGAGTCACACCTGGAACGGTGATGACTTAAAACGCTTCTACCCTTAAAGGGAGAGAAAAATTGTAATATGGTGAATAAGTGTTATCATGTCAAAGTGGTTGATTCAGAATGTCGACTCTCTAAAGAATGCTATCGTAGGAATAGATCTTTTCTACTCTATCATGTTTTTGCTTTAACCAACTATGTCTCCTCGTCTTGATGATAGAATAGGTCTGGTTAAAGGAATTTTCATCAACACCCCGAGCTCGGCTCGGCCCCAGGTAGACCCGCTGCGCAGGCTCCCATCTAGCTGGCAGGTCCGAAGGCTCGCCTGTGGGGGAGAGGTTTGGTTTGATCTTCATCAACACCCCGAGCTCGGCTCGGCCCCAGGTAGACCCGCTGCGCAGGCTCCCATCTAGCTGGCAGGTCCGAAGGCTCGCCTGTGGGGGAGAGGTTTGGTTTGATCTTCATCAACACCCCGAGCTCGGCTCGGCCCCAGGTAGACCCGCTGCGCAGGCTCCCATCTAGCTGGCAGGTCCGAAGGCTCGCCTGTGGGGGAGAGGTTTGGTTTGATCTTCATCAACACCCCGAGCTCGGCTCGGCCCCAGGTAGACCCGCTGCGCAGGCTCCCATCTAGCTGGCAGGTCTGAAGGCTCGCCTGTGGGGGAGAGGTTTGGTTTGATCTTCATCAACACCCCGAGCTCGGCTCGGCCCCAGGTAGACCCGCTGCGCAGGCTCCCATCTAGCTGGCAGGTCCGAAGGCTCGCCTGTGGGGGAGAGGTTTGGTTTGATCTTCATCAGCACCCCGAGCTCGGCTCGGCCCCAGGTAGACCCGCTGCGCAGGCTCCCATCTAGCTGGCAGGTCCGAAGGCTCGCCTGTGGGGGAGAGGTTTGGTTTGATCTTCATCAGCACCCCGAGCTCGGCTCGGCCCCAGGTAGACCCGCTGCGCAGGCTCCCATCTAGCTGGCAGGTCCGAAGGCTCTCCTATGGGGGAGAGGTTTGGTTTGATCTTCATCAACACCCCGAGCTCGGCTCGGCCCCAGGTAGACCCGCTGCGCAGGCTCCCATCTAGCTGGCAGGTCCGAAGGCTCGCCTGTGGGGGAGAGGTTTGGTTTGATCTTCATCAACACCCCGAGCTCGGCTCGGCCCCAGGTAGACCCGCTGCGCAGACTCTCATCTAGCTGGCAGGTCCGAAGGCTCGCCTGTGGGGGAGAGGTTAGGTTTGACCTTCGTCGACACCCCGAGCTCGGCTCGACCCCCGGCAGACCCGCTGCGCAGGCTCCCATCTAGCTGGCAGGTCCGAAGGCTCACCGGTGGAGCATAGATCCAGTTTATGAGAAGGCATCTTGTCACGACCCTGGCCAAGATCAGGGACAGAGCCCCCGAAAAAGTCTCGGCCAGTTAGGGCCTCGGCAAGTAGGGGTCTCGGCCGTAAGGTCTCGGCTGGGGGGATCTCGTTGAAAAAAAGGCTCCCGGCAGACCTGGGCAAGACGACTTAATCAATGGCACAAGGCTCTCGCCTAACGAGTCTCTAAGGTGATCCTAAGGAGGCTAAGGGTCTCGGCGGAAGCTCGCGCGGAAGCTACTTGGCCGTCTAACCTATTCATTCAAGCAAGCACAGCAGTGGAGAATGAAACATTGCATTATGTTTAATAATTACAGGGTGAGGAGCTTCTCGCTCGTTACAAAAGAATATCAAAAGTAAAAAGGTGCTTCAAGGGGATGCGCTGTAGTCCCCGCTGGTGCTCTCGCCAGAGCTCGCTTCAGACGTCTCGCCGGCCTCGGTGGAAGACTTCGGGACATCTGAGGGAGGAGAGTCCGGCGCGCCCGGGGGCTTCGGTACTGGGTCGAACAGCCAGGGGAGGAGTTGGCGAGCGTTGATGGTTGCGCCATCCTCCCGAAGCAGCTTCGCGTCCCGCAGCGTCTCGACGGTCAGCTTGACGGTGGCCTGAGCATTCGCCTGCAGCAGCTTGTCGATGTCGTACACCGAGAACTGGCGGCTCTTTAGTCTTTCGTCAAGCGTCGGAGGCAGGCCTTTCGCCGCTTCCGCACGCTGGAGTTGGTCCCTCAGCAGGACGTTCGCGTAACGAACGTCAGCCAACTCCGCGCGAAGCGCCGTGGCTTGGGCGGAATCCTGTGGAGAAGAAATCAGCTCAGTAAATATTGCGCAAACGTGACTTCGAGAAGCGAGAGCGGGGGGCCAGGAAGATCTCGCTTACCTCGACGGCGGGACGTAGAGACAACGCCTCTTGAGCTTTCGCCAACTCCTGGTGAGCAATCGCAAGCTCTGTCTCCGAAGCGCGTGCTCTGGCCACCGCCTCTTCCCTCGCCTTGTACATGTCGGCAAAGTTCTTGTCGATGTTGATGCTTCGACGCGCGCACATATGCGCAAGCTCGAACCCGCGAAGCAGGGCCCGGGTAGCATCGAAGGCCAGGAGCCGGGTGGGCGTCTGGTCGAAGACACTGGCGCCCTCTCGGCTATAGAGGCCGTAGCCCAGCGAGAAGGCCTCGCCGGTAACCTCATCCCGCTCCGACCAGCTAGGGAGGAGCGTTGAAACTGTAACCCT
This sequence comes from Platanthera zijinensis, assembly GCA_039513925.1. Lineage (NCBI taxonomy): Eukaryota > Viridiplantae > Streptophyta > Magnoliopsida > Asparagales > Orchidaceae > Platanthera > Platanthera zijinensis. Next base: position 271,841,448 of record CM077078.1, read on the forward strand.
GTTGGTTTCGGGATCCCATTGAAGCAGAGGCTTCCCTTCCGCGTCGACGTGCTTCACGCCGAGGCCATAATTCCTGTGCCCTTTCGGCACTTCCCTGGGCGGGGTCCGGGCGGAAGTCTCGGCGACGACTCCCTCTCCTCCCGCCCTGTCGGCGGCTGGAGGGTTCTCGGCAGTAGTCTCGGCACGCCTCCTGGCGGAAGCACCCATCTCGCTGGCCATCTGGAGCAGCCCTTCGAAGGACTTGCCCAAGGCAGGATGTCGGGCAGGCGAGACGGCCAAGTCCTTGCCCTTGTCCGCAGCGGATGGCTTCGGCCTCTTCAGCGGTCGCGGGGCGGGAGCGGGGCCTTTCCGCTTCTTAGCTCCGGTCGACAAGGGTAGAGCGGGTTCATCCCTGCAGGCGCGAGCGCTGGCTTCCGCAAGAGCAAGAGAGCCTCTCGCAGCCCGATCCTCGACGCCCGGGGCGGCAGCGAAAGGTTGGCTTAAAGGGACCTCCCGCTCTCCTGCAAAGTTAGCAGCTATTCAGCACAGGGAGATTCTAACAAGAGATCGAATCTAGGGCGAGACCGTACCTTCGCCCGGGTGGACGGGAGGAAGGGAGACGACGTCTCGCCGGAGGAAGAGAACGTCAAACTCCTTGGTTCCGAAGAACTCCAGGAGTGCGCTCTCGCGCGACCCCAGAGTGGGCGGCTTGTAGGCAGCATTCTCATATTGAACAGGTTGGAGGGGGATGTTGCCGAGGTCCCCGGTGACGAAGACGAACTTCTCGCCCCAATGATGGTGTTTGTTGGCGAGACCGGTGGTCTTGAGCAGCTGCCCGGAGAAGAAGACCACCCCTCCTTTCGCGCGGAAGTTGAACAGCTTGCGGAAGATTGACAAACTGAACTCGATCCTCTCGGATCGCATGTAGCATATAAACGCTACAAGGATCGCGACAGAGTTCGGGTTCAGTTGGGCGGGAACCACCCCGTAGTAGCGGAGAGCTTGCCGAATCTCCGACCAGAGGGGAAGGCGGAAGCCCACCTCGAAATGTTCGAGGGGGATGGCAAGCTCCCCAGCCCCCAGGGTATTCACCTTGTCGTGATTGCCCGGGTTCCGCGCCGAGAAGCCAGCGGGAATGAAACGGTCGACGGTCAGATTGTATTCGTCTAGGGTAAGCGTGCAGGAGGGGAAGAGATGTTTGTGGAACGCTTCCGCGCAGTGAGCGCAACCCTCGTTCTCGCCCGGCATCTTGAGTTTATGGGTGCTAGCGAGAGGTATAAGAGAGGTAGAAGCGAGAGCGACAGGGCGAGAGCAGTGAAAGTGGGTTGAGGTTCCGGATCAGGGAAATAAATGCGGTTGGTAGACTTCCCTATTTATAGGGAACCGTGATCGTTGTGGCTCCGTCCGATAGAGAGAGAAAAATGACGGCGGAGCACAGCTGTCACGATCTGGACCGGTGACGCCTCGGTTTCCCCCCCCAGGATTACAACAGTCGACGATCGCCTCTCATAGGCGCGAGCCTCTTGGTTTTGGCGCAAGCTTCTTAGCTTCGGCGCAAGCGACCTAATTCCAACACATTCCTAAAATTCGCAGCGCAATGAAAGAAGAAACGGGTAATAGTGTGCTCTCGCTGCCGAGAGCTGAATAGAGTTAACAATAGCAGTTATTACAGAGTGCTAAGGGTACATGGCAGAAGGGAAGGCTAAAGAGGAAGAAGGGGCGAGACCTAGATGAACTAATACGGTTCCCAGCACCATCGCCCTCGTTCTCGCCACCTGGTTCGCGGAGGTGCCAGCGGGTTGAAGTAAGAGGACAGTGTGGTGCACCCCAGGTTGATCCGCCTAGCGTGATCCCGGATCTGCGCGATGCATCTCCCTGGCGAAGACTGGGCAGTAGGCCCTCCCGGTCGATCAGTCAAATCCCGTTCCAGGGCCTCCAGCCTTTGTTCCACGGACTCGCGGAACGCTTTCGCCGCGGCAGCATGGGCGCGGTCTCGCCGGATGAGCTTGGCCAAAATGGCCGAGATCTTCTTCCTCCGCTCCCTCGCATTCCCGGCGCCGTTCAAGGTTTCCTCTATCTCGCCGGGCGAAGGAGGAAAGGAATCGTCTTCCTCCTCTTCTTCTTCTTCTTCTTCTTCTTCTTCTTCTCCTTCTTCTTCTTCTCCCTCCTCGTTGGCTCCCGGCCGAGAGCTGGGATCCCCTGCGAAAAGTGCGCTCAAGGTTATGATTAAGGCTTAACGATCAGCCGACAAAATGTCTCGCATACCTGCAGTCGGGCGAGAGACATTGACTGGCGTCGAATGAGAAGGCCCGACCCCTCCGTCAGTACCATAAAGAAGGTGGAGAGGCTTGCCCCGCCCTGGGCGGAAAGGTTTGCGCACAGGGGTCCCGGCCTGGCCGGAAGCATGGAGAGGGTTGTCCTCTCTCAAGGGATGATCGGCATCCTTAGGAGTAGTGAAGGGGTCAAGGGCCACCCCTCCCGCCGGCAGGGCGGGATTTGCCGCAGAAGAAATCAACGCGCCGGTTCTCGCTTCATCTTCCCGGGTGACGAAACCCGGGAGAGCGGAAGCTGGCTCTGCGAGAAGATAGTTCAGAAAAGGAAAGACACGGTTGAAATAGCGAGAAGTGGCGGAAAACGTACCTATCACCTGGGTCCCGGCTGGAGGAATTTCCTCCGAGACCCTCGTTCGATCCTCGGGAGGGGGAGCTGACAAATCGAGGGGAATCGGGGAAGACCCGGCGTCGTCATTAGGAATGGATTCCTGCGAGAGGCCGCGTTAGCCGTCGGGCCAGTGGCATAATCATCTTGGTAAGCATGGCCGGGAGGCATACCTTCTGCAGGGAGGGGCCCTCCGCGGAATTGGGAGTAGGAGAAGGTGGATCCCTGTTCTCGCCAGCAAGGTCTCGCCGGACCACCTTCGCTTTTCGTTTGCCCTTTTTCTTCTTCGGCTCCGAAGGACCGGCGTTTGGGGATTTCCTCGATAACCAGGGCGCTACCGCAGCGCAGTTGGCTAAGGCTCGCGCTTGAGCCGCGGCCAACCGATCCTGAAGGTCCTGCGGAAGTGGCTTGCCGGCACGCTTAGCATACATCTTGGTATCGCACAAAAAGCCCCAAGCGAGAGCTCAGTGAAGAAGCAGTAGTCCGGAGGCAAGACTTATGGCCACCCGACGGCGCATATTTATAGCTGCAGTAGGGCATGCCAAAAGATTCTCTTGGCTATCAGGCACGTGTCCAGCGAATATTTTGGGGTTGGACTTGTCTTGTCGAGCGCAGGGCTAGCTCGAAAAGAGCGGGGATTGTGTACAACCCCATATTCGCTGGGTAGGACCCAGAAGACTAAGACTTCAGAGGTCGGGGTTGGGCTAGTCCAGGGTCAGCCCAAGGGCGGACTGGTAGAGTTCTCGCCCTTAGGGAGCTCTCGCCAACCCATAGGCGAGATCATTCGCGCTAGGACTCAGGCCTTCAGGCCGACCTTAGACGTCGGGACAGTAGAGCTCCCGCCCGGAAGGGACTCCCCCTGTGGGCGGGCGAGAGCGAGAACCCTCTCGGCGGAAGGTCCCGCCAAGATGAGCCAAGTTGGGGCTCGGCGAGAGCCTTCTCTCCTGGGGTTCTCGCCAAGCAGGTCCATGTGGTGGGGCCCGGCGCCCAGGAAAAGATTATTTTATTATCCCCGGGTAAGATTACCTGTTTACCCCCAGGATAATAGCGGGATTTGTCTATCGGCAGACCCATCAGGGGTATTTCAGTATTCTCAGGTCAGGAGAAGACTATAAAAAGATCCAGAGGGGCTCTTTGGAAAGCAGGCTGTCATTATTCTCCAACTCCAGTGCTTTCTGAGGAGCTTCCAGTCCAGCTTTTGGTCTTGGAGGGGAAGCTCTCAGAGATCTTCCGGGCGTGAGGTGGGACCTCCCAGCTGGGTCTTTGGGTCGGTCTTAGGACCTTTGCAGCTAGTCAGGGGTCGAGATTTGAGAGAAGTAAGCGTCGGCTGCACTTTGGTTTGTGAACATTCGTTGGGGTCAATTTTGGCTTCAACATAGAACTCCTCTCTACTGTGATTCTATAAGTGTTATTTCTATTGCTAAGAATCCTGTCTCACATAGCAGGACTAAGCATATAGAAATAAGATATCATTTTATTAGGGAGCATGTGGAGAAGGAAAACATCAGTCTTGAGTTTGTCCCCACAGACAAGCAAGTGGCTGATATATTCACTAAGCCATTAGATGAAGCAAAGTTCACCACCCTCAAATTTGAGTTGGGTATGTTGAACTTAACATAGCTTCAGGCACTCCCTTTTGCATATTTTCTTTTTGGTGCAGGTATTGTTCCTCTCGCTGGACATACAGACTCCCCAGTAGTATCAGTTCGCTGATGCTTCTACTGAGGGGGAGTAAGTCACTCTGGTGAGAAGAGAGAAGTGCAACCAATGGAAAGACCAGCCCCCATCTGCCTATTCTACAGAAGTCAAAAAGGGGGAGAAATGAGAGAAAGTCTTAGCAAGGGGGAGTCATAGCAAAGCAAGGGGGAGACATAACAAATGGGAAAGATGACACTCAAGTAAGGACAAACACCTTGCAACAACCTTGCAGTAAAACAGGGGGAGTAAGTGATGCTCACCATACATGAAATGAGGTACATTTACTTATATCCTGTCAAAATATCAACAGTTATTTTGCTGTATAGGTAGTGTGTATCATTGACCAAGAAAAACAAATATTTTTGATAAAGGTTTTGACTTCTTACAAATATGGGAGATTGTTGAGTCCATTGTTCCCAATGTCTCTGATTTGTGAGAAGTCAAACAGGTCAATAACCCACACATCCACTGTATTTGATGTGCATTTGAGCTATTGAGTGCAGGTTGTCCATATCACATTGATTGGACATATGGACATAGTAAGTGGTTGCTGGACATAACAAAAATCGACTAAGTCCACAAGCGTTGAGTGGAGCAAACTCACTAACCGCCAGAGAGATGCTGAGTCATGTTGATGTCAGCAAAGTCAAATTGTCAACCAAAATTCGAATGGTGCGGAAATGCTGCCAGAGACATTGGCGGCCAGCTGTCATCATCCTCTGCACTTTCCAAGGAATACTTCAATCATAAAGTATTGGGGCTCACACACAGCAAGGAGCCGTTAAATCAAGACCAGTTGGAAGGGATGCGCTGGATGGCTCAATTTCAGCCATCAATCCTGGTAGTGGGACTCACTGCTTTTCTGGCCTTCAGAGTATAAAAAGAAGACAACACACTGGGGGACCAAAATCAATCCAATCGATTCCTTGTCTAGGTTTTCTGAAAACGAAAGAGAAGGGCAAACAAACTTCATCTTCTTCCTCGCCATTTTCGTCGAGCCTGAAGAAGTGGTTCAGCACAGAGAACCTTGCTGGGAAAGAGAAAGCTGGAGCAATTTTCATCTGCAACAGCAGGATCAGAATTCATTCTGAGGTAGCAGATCTACAAATTCTGCAGAGGTTGGACTGATATCTGCTCAGTCCAGGAAGAAAGAGACACAGAGTTCTTGATCTGGTGTCTAATCATACAATCTTTCTTGTTCTTTTGTTTAGATTCTTTGTGAATTTGTAGTTGTAAGCCTATTTTATAAAGGCTAAGGTCTTTGTGACCTGTCTTTGGCTTTGTGCCTGGTGAAAGGTCTTTGTGACCTGTAGGTTGGCTTAGTGCCTAAGTGTTAGGTCTTTGTGACCTGTGTGGTCCTGCGGGATCTGTGTTGTAAGCTATTAAGTAGCAGAGTTTTGGTGGGAGAGCCGAATCTAACACACTGTTAGATAGGCGCGGAGGGACAGTGAATATACCCAAGATTGGGGAACCACTATAAAATTGTTGTGTCGTATGTGAATGATCTTGAAAACTGATAATTAACTTAATCACAGACACAAAAATCAGAATACAAGTTAGAAAAATTAAAATATAGACAAAAATCTATTCACCCCCCCCCCCTCTAGGTGTTTAGCTAACCTTGAAAACAAGACTTTCAGTTATGACCATCGATTTATCAGAAATTTTGGTGTAAATAGCTAACCGCTGACAGCAATGTGAAGAATAATTTCAAATGGAATGATCGCGTTGTCTAAGATTTCAAAAAATTAAAAGTTGTTAGTAGTCTGCCTGTGTTGGCAGTACCAAATATTGAAAAAATATTTGTTGTCAAATTGATTGCATCGGATACAATAGTAGGGGAAGCGTTATTACTGGATCGACATCCTATTGCTTTCTTTAGCAAGGCACTGGGGACCAAAATGTTGTGTTATCCACAAAGGAAAAAGACTGCTTGTGATTTTTATGCTTGTGCGAAACTGGTAGGCATATTTAATTGAGAACACTTCATCAATAATACGGATCAGAGAATTCTAAAGTTTATTTTGAGAAAAAAGTTAGCAAAGACTAAACAAAAGTATCTGGCCAAGTTAATGGGATTTGAATATGCTCTCTATTGTAAAAATGGAATATATGTGAATGTCTTATCAAGGAAAGTTGGGGTAGATGAAGGAAGTTTGGCAGCCATGATCAAGGAGAACTCGATATCATACAAATGATTAAAAATTCATGGCAGTAAGATGAGCAGATACAACGCATCATGAAGATCAAAGAAACTCGCCTAAACAGTAAAGGCGATCATCAGTGGAGCCACGAAATGTTAAAGAGGGAAGGGAAATAGTAAATGGAAAATAACAGAGCATTAAACAACTTATCATGAAAATGCATCACAATGGAGCTATAGTGGGTCATTCAAGAGTGACTGCAACCATTAAGAGACGTAAGAAAACATTTTCCGGGAAAAAAATAAAACAATAAGTTTTAAATATAAACAAATATGGTCAATATGTTAACAGTTTAAGATTGATAATTAGAGGCCTATGGGCTTGCTCCAACCCTTGTCGATACCTTATTGAGTGTAGCAAGATGTATCAATGGATTTTATAGAAGACTAATCTGTTGAGGGCTCCGCTCAAAGTATTCTACAATACCTCATCTATGTATGGAATGAGTATTTATAGTACTTCCAGCGTAAAGCCTAACCCTAGAACGACACGAACCCGTTAACCTATTCCGAGTCGGGCTAACACGCGTGCGGACATATAATTAAATATCTAACATAACCAACATCGCACGGCAAAAATGTAATCTTCCTTGTAGTTGGCAGATTGAGTAACTATGCAAGTTTCATAGCTATACTGCATCCTCATACAACAGACATGGTTTCTCAAATCTTCTTAGATCATATCTTTCAACTCTACAGTATACCATCGCCAGTGATTGAGATGTGGTGTTCCCCAGTGCTTTTCGGCAAGATTTATTCAAGTTACTAGGATTTAAACTTAAATGTGTAAACCGAAGCAGTGAATCGTTGATTGAGAACTATTTAAGGTGTATGACATTCGATAAACCTCAGAGCTGGGCACAATGGATGCCTCTAGTTGAATGTTGGTATAATACAACTTTCCAAAGCGCCCTTGGACAAACTCCTTATGATGTGGTGTATGGATAGTGCCCAGTGCTACATATACCCTAGTTACAAGACTCTGCAATCACAGAAACAATCGACAAGACCTTACAATCAAGACAAGAATTGATATTCAAACTCAAATTGCATTGAGCACAAGCACAGAATGGGATAAACGTGACAGTGGGCAACAAAAGTAAAAGAATTTCCAGAAGGAACCTAGGTGTATGTTAAATTACATATAAACTAGCACAAGCTACCAATCAGTGCAAAAATACACTATAAATTTCATATCTCTCAGTTAAAGGAGTGCAAAGGTACAGTTTCGTCACAGATAGAGCTAGCAGTAACAGCTAATGCTGAGGGAAATTTATTGATCAGGCCGGAAAAGATTTTAAACAGCAGAATATCAAAGTATCGTGGTACTGTGATTACAAAAGTCGTATTAAATGGGTTAATGGCAATGAAGAGGAAAAGCTCGCTGTAGCTAGTAGCATATGATTCGTGAAGAAAGCGAAAGTTCGTCCTGTTCGGAGATTTGGTACTCCATCTCTTAAGGTCTACTAGATACACGTAATCATTTCCGAATTGCATTCAATTGAAATATATCGTTCTGTTTTGACAGTTAAAATTGTATCAGAATCATATCATTTCCAGTTTGAAATGTTTTAATCCGATCCACAGACGCGAACTACTTATCGCTGATCTATAAGAAACGAAAGTATTGAAAAAAAAAGGATGCAGCGAGATGCTGAGAACTCACTGACGAGGAGAGTTCTTGCTAGGGTCCATTTCTGCGCCCGACCGACAATGGAGAAGGGGAGCCAGTGCGTAGGAATGAACGAATGGAGAAGCGAAACTGTAGCGATTCCTCCGATCTTTGGCAGATCCTCCGGGCCAATGGCTTCCATAACCCAACCCTGATCCAGATCCAAAAAGATCGCCGAGAAAACGATAACTCCTCAACAAATTATGGACGCTGAGATCCACGTCCCGCGCATGAAAACTGCTTCTAGCTTCGATCCGTAACCAATATAGGAGTTTTCGGATGAGAATGACCAGGAAGAAAGCAATCTGAGAAAGCTACGAAGAACGGCTTTTTTTTTTCTTTTCTTTTTTTTTTGAGGATTCTGTGCCCTCAAGTTTAAAATTCACACTTTGAACTCTCAAAATTCTAATTTTTGGCACTTTACATCTCAAGATTGAAATTTAAGGCTATATGTGATTCGGTGGTGGCGGGTGCAACCAGCGGATCGAAAAGGGACTTTGGAACCGGAGGGGGAGAGGCGGGGATCAAAACCGAGCGGATCAGAGCTGTTTCCTCCTTACTGCGTGTGCAAACGGAGCAAACGTCGTCGGTGCCCGTTTGTTTACCCGTCGTCCGGCGGCGTTTACTCCAAACAGAGACGGCAAAACGCCAAACCAAATGAAGTCTAAGGGGCATTTAGGTCCGCCCCTTATAACCACCCACTCCACAATCTCCACGGCGAGCCCGAACGCCACAAAGCCGCCAGCTCATCCCCGCCAAGGTGTATTTCTCCACCCCACATCTTTCATCGCAGCTGGACTGAAATGGGCGGCGCAAATTCAAGATCCAAAGAAGGTGACGCTTGTCTGGCCGGGGACTTTCCACACAGCGGAGGAGACGGTTATAGCCTACGATGAGGCGGCGCTCAAGTTCAAGGGAGCCAAAGCTAAGCTTAACTTCCCCGAGAAAGTTCGAGACCTAACCGATCTCGGATTCATGGTGAGTATAGGGATTTCAGCCAGACGGTCGGAGCAATTAGCGGCAATATTGCGGCCACCAATATACCTGGATTTACTTCATCATACTGATCAGCTTATTCAGAGTGGAGATGAGGAGTTGCTTCACAATGTGGCATCTGGGTTCTACGGTGGGGAGCCCTTCATGTTGGGATCTTCACCGTCAATGGCACTGGCTTCGTCTACTATATCATTTTCTAGGACGTCGACGACGGAGTACAGCAAGTCGCAGGCGAGGGGGAAGACGACGAGGTAGTAGAGGAGAAGGGGAAGGTGGAGGTGGTGGTGGAAGAGACCAAAATACCCCCTCATAGGGTGCAATGTGCCAAAATTTAAAAATTCGGGGGTTGCAAAATGCCAATTTTTAACTTTGGGGTGCAAAGTGCAAAAATCCCACAATTCGGGGGTGCAAAGTGCCAAAAAGACAAGAACATGGAGAAAAAACAAAGGTTCTGCTTTTGGTTCAGACTCGTAAGCTTCGCTGATCCACTTGGGCAAAATTACGAAGAACCTAAATTAAAAACACAATTAACTAGGCACTTCAAATTTGATTATTCTATCGCCACAGAGCCGCTCCGTCATGGATCCATGGTCGGTTCGAGAATAGATCGTACTGGGCGCAGCCCGCACATACCCAACCCCTCTCAAGTGGACACCGAGCCGCTTCACCATGGATCCATGATCGGCCCCACATGACGGGTTGTTGATGTAGGGGCTTGATCTCGAGTCCTCTTAAATAAATTAGGTTCTCTCGAACACTTATGTAATTGTCGTAGTTATATTACTTGATGGAGTTCCCCCTGAATTTTCCAAGTAAAACCAGAAAGGTTTGATCCAAGGGCATGGGGGCAAGCTAAACCGACTAGACAAGCCGCGCCCGAAAAGTCGTGTTCACCCAAAAGGTCTGGAAACATCCAAGAAGAGGGCAAAACCGCACACACTCCCGCCAGAGCGCCAAGACAGCACACGGCGCGCTAGCGCAACACGCGGAATGCGGCCGCACACAGCGCGACCCCAGTGCGCGCACCCTCCCCAGGTAAGTGCGTGCTTGGGAGCGCGCTGCGCAACACGCTCACGCGTGCCCATGCGGTGACCGCCGCCGTCGGCAACCCTCGCTGTTTTTGGTCGCCGCTGACCGCCTCCGACCGCCACCGCCTTTGAGCACCTTGCCCGGGCCACCCGAACTGCCCGGGGGGAAGGGGGCTCTCGTCATTTTGACAAAAATGGTGATCCAGGTGATCGAAATGGAGCAACGTTATTCGCCAGCACAAATCACTCCCCGACGCAATTACCATCATGACCCTCCAAAACAATAAATAGGCATTCATGTCTTCATTTGAAGAGAAGCAACTCTAGGGGCAAGAGAGAGCTCTGAGGTGTTCCAACGGAATCATGGGCTTATGTCGTTCTCCGTTCAGGAATTCTCTCAGCACTTCTCCTTGCGCTAAGATTTCAACACGCTCCAAGTCACGTCAACCGCCTCCGCGAGAATGCTTCCATCAAGACTCTGCATTAACGAGAGCGCTCCCCCAAGAAGCTTCGTGCACATAGAGAATTTTCCAGTCGGAACGCTTCCACTAATGTTCTGCGTACTCAGCAGCATTCCAAGGCTGGAGCGCTTCCATCGAGGCCTCAAGGACTTTGTCGTTTTCCTCATTTTTTTTGTACTCTGCACTTATAACGGAGTAGCAACCTGTCATCATCCGAGATCAAATCAATCTCTGCAATCTCCAAGGAAGTAGTAGGTTTTTGCTTGACACAGATCCAGTCACGTGAGTTTTCACCCTTTACGGGTTTTCCACATAAAAACGTCCTCTGTCATTTGTTGCGGTTCACTTTAACTGTTTGCGCACCCGATCCGATTTCGAGCTAAGATGCTCTGATTTCTACGAACCGGGGAAAGACCGGACGACCTGCAACAGTTTGGTGTCGTATGTGGGAAAGTGTTCCCAAAAGATCTGACAAGTTCCAGCATCTCCCAATTAGAAGTAATGACAAAGGGAAGCACACAAACCATTAGTGACGTGGCACTAAAGGAGCACACTAATCCATCCCCCGCCCACTTTTCCACGGGCAATGCCCCGCTTCAAGGAGAGTCCACCGTCACTGCATCACAAACGTTAGGGGAAGAATATAAACGTCTAATAAGGGAGCACCACGTAAGAACGCTCGTCTTGTTGGGAAACTTAAGGTCTCGCCACACTCACAACATGGATATCGCTCCTGAAGGCCAACCACTGCGGATCCCAAGTTAGATGACTCCTGATGGCACTACCCGTGCGAGGGATCCCATCGCTGATAAGTTGTCCAACATCAATGGCTCCACACCCCTCGCATTGCTCGACGGGCTTCCCTAGCACGCGCAGGGAAAATCTCGTGCGGCGAAGGAGGCCACCGCTCATGTCGATAGAGAACTCACTCGCGAGGAAGTGAGGCACATGATCGAAGAGGAATCTGGACACGGGGGCGCTAGGCCGCAAACCTGTGACACTCCATCCACTCCATCTCCCCGCTTGCCCCATCGGTCCTAACATATCCCGTTTTGCCTAAGATTAAGTGTAATGCTCCTGAATTTTTGAGGATTTATTTTATCTCCTTTTGGCATAATATTGACGTAAGGGCGTTACATTAATGCAAAGTTATTAGAGTGATTTCGTTAGTGCGTTTCTGTGTGCGTTTGGTCGAGCCGACTGAATTTCGAGCTTGCCGGAGTGTGGAATTTTCTGAGTTTAGAAAATTAAAGTAATTAGTTTTAATCGCGATTGTCAAGTCTCGTTGTCGTAAACTGTGAAAATAAATTGTAACTCATTATCGGTTTGTCGAACTCTGATTTCGACTTCATTGTTGGATTTGTAGGACCGGTATTTACCTTCGATGCAAATTTCGTCGAAAATCAAGTTAGTCTTAGTTCAAATCATTAAATAAAGGTTAAGATCATTTATAAATCATATTATATAAATAAATATGCATAAAGATTTTCATATAAAAACTGGCCCACCTTAGATATAGGTTTTTATGATCATTTTTTCATCTTCCTATTCCGCCGAACCTGAGTCGCGAGAAAAAGAGGTGTTCTTTCGGGAGTCTTTTGACGGCCACCGCAGGAGCTCGAGTGAGCAGATTCTTCGTCGGAGCATATATTTGAAAAGCTCTCGCTGAGATCTACGCGTGTGCGGTGAATATGTCTGATTTCGTGAATTTTTGGTATTGGAGTGAGTATCTCTAACCTTCCTTTGCATCTAAATCCTTTAAGAAATTTGTTGTCGTAGTGTTTCCTTCTGCCGATTCTAGACGCGGAGTGCTTGGGAGGCCAGGAATCGGAAGATTTGAGGCAAGTGGTGGATTCCCCCTAGACCTCTTTTAGTTCTTCTTCTTCTCTTTACTTTTAAATTCTAAGTCGTGATGTTGTAGTATTTTGTTTTTTTCCCGGTACGGGTCATGCCAAGTTTGTGCGGTTTCGGTTTGGTCTGAGTAAATTCATCGAGTAACTACGGAAATTCATCGAGTAGTTTAAGTAAATTCGTCGAATGGTCACATGAGGTTCGTCGAGTGGACATGTAAATTTGTCGAGTAGTCGTGTATGGTTCGTCGAGTTTGTCGAGAAGTCCGTCTAATCAGTCGAGAAGTTAAGTCGAATCTGTCGAGTGATTACGTTGAATTTGTTGAGTGATCTTGCTGAATTCGTCAAGTGATTACGTGTAGTGCATCGAGTGGTTAAGTCAAATTCGTCGAGTGGTTGAGCTGAATTCGTCGGGTAGTTAAGTCGAATTCGTCAAGTGGTTGCGTCAAGTTCGTCTAGTACTTGGATAAGATTCGTCGAGTGGTTTTGACGATTCGTCGACTGATCACGCTGAATTCACGCATGGTCTCGATGTAGGGGAGGATCCAGTGGGGGGCTCGGGGGACATTGACCCCCCCCCCATTATTTTTCAAAATATTTAGTGTATTTGGATTCCTCTCGTCGAAGCAATGAAGTTTGACTACTTATACTTCAAAAACGGTGACCATATGAGGGAGAAACAACTCCGATAAGATGGAAACGTTTTAAAAAAAAATTGTGCACCCCCATTATTAATTTTCTGGATTCGTCACTGTCTCGATAAATTCATCGTGAGAGTTGTTTTTACTTAAAATATTTTGGGTTTTTCCTTGCGTCATCATGGTAATCCGATGTCAAGTCTTGTGTGGTGCCAGAGTTTGGTTATGATATTTTTGAACTGTTGGTTGGATTGGAATGGATGACCACCATCATAGTGCATGTTAGTGAATCATTATACTCGATGGCTTTATTATGGACTGTTTGGTTGGATTGGAATGGATGACCACCATCACAGTGTCTTTTTCTTAGATGTTTTGGTCCGATTGTTGTGTTGGAAAGGTCACTGCCTTCTGAAATTGTAAATAGGATAATAGAGTTGATTCAAATGGAACGTGACCAAACTTTTAGTGACCAGACTTTGTGTTGGAAAGAATGTCTCTGCTTTCTGAAATTGAAAATTAAATATCATTTTTTGTTTTAATAACATAAAGAAATTTTTAGTGATTCAAAAAGAACGTTTAAGTCTTTATCGCAGAGTTGACTAATTGAAATTAAATTATGCTTAAATCCATCTACAAATAATACATTTGAAATTGAAAATAATTTGTTACATATAGTGCCGATTCCAAGAATACGTCATTTGTTGTTGTCCTTGAATGTCACCATGCCCCCTCTTCTTCTTCTTCTTCAGGCTAAGGAACTTGTCTTTATCCCATGTCATGTGCTTGGAACACCTAGAGTCCAAATACTATATGTTTCCCTTGTCCTTAGCCTGCCAACATACCTAAAAGAAAGATGAAGGTGAAGATCTGGTTACCCAAGTTATCCCACTCATACGATAGGTAAAAGACTTTAGTAGCCAGACTTGCATAGTTTTCTTGGCACCTTTCCTCAGACACGATCCGGAAATGCGACCAAACTTTTGACAGTTTGCACATAAGGTATAAGCAGTGGATGCTACCTTTTCGTGTTCCTAGAGCTCGTGCTGGAGGATGGGGATAGCCTTTCAGAATCATTGATTTTATTTTGTGATTTTTATAACTAGTTTTAGGCTTAGCTTGAAAATGATTACCGGCCGGTGGTAGCATTGGACTTAAGTACCCTAGTCCAAACTTTCCATTTCTGTGACACTGTGCTCTCAGCAGCATATTCAGAGATTTTTAGCTTATTCCAAATTTCTGAACATCACAGTTAAGATCATGGATCCTCGTCTTTAGGGCGGTGTTTTCCTTGACTAGCATTACACACCGATTTGCAAATTGCTTTTTCCCTTCTTCTATTTTAGCAAAAGATATTTGAAGCCTTTCTCCAAGACATTCCTTTCATTAATAATATTATTCATTTTCAAAGATGCCTTGAAGAAACTTACGTTTAGCTCTTTGATAGTTGCCATCGAGTGAGGGCACTCTTGACATTCGATCTTCTCTTTAACGCATTTAATTAATTCATTCTTTATATTTTCTGAGTCCTTTTTCATTTTTTTGTTTCAGTTTTAACAGACTTTTTTTCAAGAATTACACTATCTAGCTTATCACAGAGATGTTCGTACATATCAAGAAGTTCATTATAAGAGGGTGGGGTTACCTCAGTGTCGCTCTGGACACAGAACTCATCGTCTGACTCATCCTAATTCTTTCCCATGAGACACAAATTTGTCTCGTCTTCACTACTTGAGTCGGAAGTGCTTGACTCGTCAGATCCATCTTCGTCCCATGTTAACGCCTTGACCACTTTCTTCTTTCCCTTGCGTCGGCTCTGTTTTTTTCCTTTTCCTCCTTCTAGAGCCTAGGACATTCCCTCTAAATGTGTTCAAGCTTGTGGCACTGGTAGTACTCTGGTAGAGATTTCTCATCACCACTCTCTGTCTCCTTTAATGATTTGTTCCACCTCTTTGATTTTTCAGCAACTCTCTTCGGAAACTTCTTAAACTTTCTTTGTCTCTTGGGTTTCTCCATGAACCTTCTGAACTCTTGAATATAGAGGTTTTCTTCATCATCGTCCTCAGATTCTTTAGCAACCTTCCTCTCTCATACAACCTTCAGTACCAGCCCCTTCTTTTTCATCTCCCGGGGATATTTCTTAGCTTGTATCTTTAATTTGAGCTCCCGGGTCTTCAGGTTATTATAACAAAAAAAGAATATTTGATTTTTTGGGGCTAAACCAAAGCTCTGATGGAAAGGTTGTGAGCATGAAAAATGTCACTCTTAGTGTCAGCTATACGTCATAAAAATTGGATATTTTTCAGAAACTATTTGCTATTTAAAAAAATTAAAGTAGTATTTATTTGGCTAATATGCGGGACCAAAAAATGCTCCTAATATTCTAATAAATTATCAATGATAGTTGGAGCTCTCATACATGCTCTATAATGATTTAGAGATTTTCACATAAGCTTTGGTATTTTTCAAGCTTTTAAAAGGATGAAATTTATTTTTGGAAATTAATAGAGGCTATTTTTTCGGATTAAAATCTCTTAAAATCATATGATTGATTTGGAATCACTAAAGACATTCCCCGATGAAGTTTGAGAATATTTCGAGCATTTCTGCTAATTTTGAATTTAAATTATACTTGCGATTATTTTAAGGGTTATTAAAGGCAAAAAGTTTTCTATCGAAATGTCTTTTACTTTTATAAAAGATTCTCGATGGTTAAAAATATTCATTGGACATGTGTGTGGAATTTTGAGGCATTCCTGGCATTTTAATAAATTGATTTAGCTGGGCCTATTTTAAAAGATGTTAGAGTCTATATAAGGCCTCAAAATGATTTAAAATAATCAGAGACTGTTTTAAATAAGATTAGAGATTATGTAAGACCTTAAAACGATGAAAATTATTTTGATGAGCTTTATTTAAATCCACTGCCGTGGTTTGGTGAGTTGAAATATGGATTATTTTAAATATAAAAATAAAGGTTTATTCGAAACTTAATGAATTATTGAAGCTCAATCGAATCTCGAAATGACTCGAGAAATTCTTGAGATTTATGTTTTGGCAATTTCAACATCGAGTTCTGGTTTCCTCGATTTCGACACTTTGTTGCATAAAAATGTTTAAATCAGAAGAAAATGATATTGAGCTTAACATACAAACTTGATTCACCCTGATACAAGCAACTGAGGTTGAAAGATGGTGTTAAAACTCTTGCTGATATTTAGCCCTCGGTAATCTTTATAACGAGGAGCAAGTTAATATATAAGGTTGTAATCCCTAAATTTAAATTTGATTAATCCGTGTTTAAGAGACGCAACTGAACGTAATATTGGACTTTAATAATGAGTGAAATCCAGAAGAAGCTTCCTAGGAATAGAAATGGAACTGAACATTCCTCCTATGAACGAAGGCAGAACTGAACTTGTCTTCTATGAACGGAGATGAAACTGAACTTTCTTCCTAAAAATGGAGATGGAACTGAACATTTCTCATATGAACAGAGATGGAACTGATGCCTCATGAGAATGGAGTGATTGGACTACTAATCATTTTCCTTATTTCTTTATTCCAGCCATTGGATCTCCTCAACATTAATTTTCAGTTGTTCGATCTCAGTCTCTCCAATGTATCGGCGATTTCCCCTATCTTAATCCCCGATAGGAGCCCTGGCCCTTCCCTCAACCCTGATAGAATTCATTTTTTCTCCCCTCCCCCTTCGCGATCCTACTAATAGCTCACAACAACCGCACTTGCTCTTCGTCTCCACAGAAAGCATTCCTTCCCACGCCGCTTCACATTGACGGTTCCTCCCATTTCTCCTCTGCGGGTCTTGCCCTGCTTCGGATCGGATTCCCTAGACACAGGTCTACATTTCAACATCGTCGGAGAATGTTCCACACCGCCTTCTACCTTTTCACGTTCTTCAATTCGACATCAATTGAGGCCACTCATACCGTCAACGCTACCTCCTATGCTGTTGAAGTGATTTTCCACATCTCCGCGGCTCTTGCTCTGCTTTGCGTCGGATGCGTCAGAGAAAAAGAAGGGTTCATGGAATTTTGCGAGGAAGAAAGGGATTCAGGAAGATTGTTTTCCCAATTTTGTTCCATTCTAAGGGAAAATTATTGATAACTGCTCTTAGCTTCATTCCAATGCGCTAAAAACCCATTTTCTCCTCCCACAGCCAGGAGGCGCCCGCATATCTGCAACAGCGAGGAAGCATGAGAACTTGAGGAGGACTTGGAGCAGGTATTTTCCTTACTCCCGTTCTTTTGTGTGATCTAGGTCGGCCAAAACCTACATCATCGACGACGATGTCAGTGAACTGCGAATCTATTAGCTACAACGTCGACAAATGGAAGTAGAAGGCGGTAGATCTGGTGCTGTTGAAGCTCTCCGGTATCAGATATGTCGCCCATCTGTAGCTGGTGACCTTGCTGGATCTGTTTAGGAACATATAAAAATGTTTAGGATCTGCAGCTTAAACAAATGATTAGGATTTTGTAGATTTTGTTTATGATTTGTTATATTTGAGATATTCATGGCAGTCAGCAGATTAGTTTTGTTCCAGTATTTAATTCAGATAATTATGTTTTTTTGTTAGAAGTTTTTAAGTCTTATTGATCGTTTCCTCTTATATACATTCCTGGGAAGATGTTTGATAGAGTTATATGGCCACTGATCATATGAATTGTTCAGATTTAAGGTTGTGCATTGAGTTAGCTATTATTGCATTGTAGTGTTATGTTCTTCAATATTTTTTGTTGTTACATGTATTTGTGGAGTGATCAGTACATTTGTGATGTGTTAATTTTGATAATGCAATGTAGCCGAAAGCCATTTCCTTCTCTTGCATATGCGATTCCACATCTCCACCTCCTACGACATCACTGCGATCAACACAACACCATACCAGACATCGTTCTTTCAGCTCCTTCCATCAAATTGATGAATTCATTATCCCTGCTCCAGTTCCTGCAAAGGTAATGCCAACTTCTTTCACATCTTTGCTGTCTCAACACCCAATATAAACCTTATCCAGAACTTCCTGATTTGTTTCAATTGAACTATGATTTTCTTTCACTGATTTTCTTCGGTAGCGTAACAGAGAAATAATTCAATTTCACTATTTTTGATGCCATATTTTGCTACACCAAATAACATATTCCCCTTCGAGAGCTCACTGATTTTGTTGCCCTCATCAGGTTCATGAAAATATGAATTAGTATTATTTCCTTAACATCAAGCTCCTGTGGTCTGAAGCCAATGACAGTTCATACCTTCACCAATATGCAATGCTTATTTGCTATTAGGAGCAATGCACATATTCTTGGTATTTTATATTTATGGTACGACGAGTTTAATTATGTCATTTAAAAAATTCCGTCAAACATTACTTTAGTGTATACTGAGAATTCCTTCACTGAGAATTCCTTCAAAGAGTTTTTGAATGATTTTGCATAGATGAAATGAAAATGGACTGTAGAATATTTAGCACACCAAAACAATATATGTACAATAGCATGTACCTCTCCTTATTCTTTTTAAAGCTTTTTAGTAGACACTTGAATAGTTATAATTAACGTGCAAGCATGTGATTGTGACAAACTCAACATTAAAATAAGTTACTCTTGAATTCATTTTAGAATCGTAACCTATGTAATGCTTCTTTAACTCATCTCATTTATTGCATATCTCTGACAATTTCAGCATTACTTAGGAAGTGATTCTCTTCATTCTAAATACAAGAAACCAATCACAAGCTTTTCTGATTATCAGGAATATTCTGCCTCAAATCAGGTATGCCTACTCTCTTTCTTCGTTTCTCTTTATTTTTTATCTATTAATCTTTAACAAATCATTTAAGTTATGTTAGACATCGTCCCTCTGCCGTTGTTTGTTCATTTACTGCATGAATGGAGAAATCAAACAAAACTTTAAGTTTAACGATGGAAATATGTTCTAGGTTACAACTTTATCAGCTTTTTAAACAATGTTGACACACACGAACAATGTCGTCGCCCACGAACAATGTCGTCGCCCACGAACAATATCGCCACCCATGACCAATATCACCATCCACGACCAATGTCGCTGCCCATGACAAATGTTGTCGCCCACAACCAATGTCTTTTGTTTACGGGCACAGCCGCAATGTCGCGTCAAGAACTGACACTCCTAACAAATGTTGCCGCCCTCAAACAATATCGCCACCCCCAAACATTGTTGTCGCCTCCAAACAAAGTCGCTTGGTTGCGGGCGAAGCCCGCAATGACACATCGAGAACGGGCGAAGCCCGTTCAAAGATGCTAGTGTGTATATATATATTTGTTTTTGAATTTCTTCCGATGTGATCTGATGTGATGAGTTTCCATAGCCTGACAAGACGATCATTCTACGTTGGGTGAGTGGGTTGTTGCCACCTGGATAGCGTAGGGTGGCTATCTTGGGAGGTAAGGTCCGTCCTCGACCCAACTTGGGCAAGTGTTGGGGGGTCATAAAATTGGATCAGAGCATTCACGATTCTTCCACGTGGGAAGTCTCAGAATCCTTCTGTCCCTAGCTCGCTTCGTTTCTTGGTTCGGGACGAACTATGCAACAAAAGTCTGGCTGACCTAATAGGGTTAAAATTTATGGATTCTAGGCTGCATGTTTGCGTACCCGTACACACTTATTTTCGCTTTGGTCAGTTTTGCAAATTCCCCTACTTTAAAACTACTGACTCCTCTAGATACCAAAGTCGAGTAACGAAGGATCTTCCTTAAGAAATCAATACCACCCTCCGACTCTACCATCTGCTCCTGCAATCCCCTTTGCTGAGATAGAGCTGGGACAAACCCTCACAACCTTATTAGGTACGTTTCAGATTGTTATTGGACAGCAGCAACATCAAGTTGTTCACAGGTCAGACATGTTAATGACCTTCTGAGGGTTAAGACCTCCTATTTACCGAGGTATTGAGACGGCAATGCAGACAAAGAAGTGGATAGAAAGAGTCGAGGAACTGCTAAAAGTAATGAGATGTCTTGGAGTATTTGTAGTGTTCTTTATGGTGACCTTACATGAGGGATATGCCCGTGACAGGTGGCAGACAGTTATTCATTCCGTTTTGTAGGATGCCCGCTCTGCACTAGTATGTGTGGAAATTCTCTGAGTTATTTTTAGAATACTTCATACTTGAAGAAGATCTTGAAGAGTTGCAAGGGCGTTTCCTGCAGATTCGTCAAGGAAATAAGACGGTACCAAAGTACCAGAGAGAATTCATTCACTTAGCCATTTTGCAGGGATGCTTACAGTAATTAATAAAGCCAAGGCCGCTAGGATATATGGAGGGATGCGTGATGACCTCCGACAGGCTTTGATGAAGATTGCCCAGACCTCTTTTCATAGCATTGCCACCCACGTTGCCTCTTTGGAAATGGACTAGGTGATGGTCACGTAGCAGCGAAAAAAGCATGTAGAGGCCCCTCGAGGATGAGAGAAGGAGGCAGTCCCTTGACGATAGTCTCGAGACCAGAGACATAATCATCACTACCGACTATATCGACTAGCACACCAGCCCTTACATCAGCCAGTGCAAGCACTATCACCACCGATAGTATTTCAACAGGCACCCCGATCGACACCCCAGCCAGTATTGATAATACGACGAGATGTTTTCTTCACAAGAAACTGTTTCCTGTGTCATCAGTTCGGACACATTTGAGTTTTTTTCCCGCAGGTCATGGGAAGGCCGAGATTAGGAGCGGTGCAAGGAGCCGTGGCTGCGAATAGAGAACTAGAATGAGGAGGCCATAAATATCGGTAAGGCAGAAGGGACCAATTGAGGAATGACAGAGCTACACCACTAGTAGCATATGACCCAGATTTGCAACTCGGACCATCCTTAGATGTGGTAACTGGTATGTTTTCTTAGTCATCCTCGTTGCTCTATTGCCTAGTTGACGATATTTTGTATATCGATATAGCTATAGTATGTGGACCTTCAGGGTTACTTATGGTGGAAGGTATTCCCTTTCGTCTCAAGTACAATTTTAACTTCAGCACATACCGTTAAGTTGGTAGGGAAAATAGACGAGATGTTTTGAAATGGAAAACAAAATTTAAGTACTTGCCAAGGTTCCGGTTATTCGAAACTTTTTGGATGTTTTCCTGAATCACTCCCAGGGTTGCCCCCGTGATAGGAGGTACACTTCCAAGTCTAGCTTGAGCCTGGAGCTCGATCAATATCTTGAGTACATTATTGAATGACCCTAAAGGAATTAGGGGAACACAAGATTCAGCTTCAAGTGTTGATCGATGCAGGATGCATCCATCCGAGTTCTTCATAATGGAAAGCTTGGGTGTTATTGGTCAAAAGAAAAACAGATCACTTTGTTTTTGCATCAACTATAGAGAGCTAAACATGCTTATTGTGTTAAATACCTACTACTGCTTGGAATAGATGGTTATTCAACCAACTACAGGGCGCCTCCATCTTTTCTAAGATGGATTTGCGAGCAGGATATTACCAATTACGAATACAGGAAGAAGATATTTTCAAGAAAGCTTTTAGCTCTCGCTATGGAATCTACAAGTTCTTGGAGATGTTATTTGGGCTCACCAACGCGCCATCTGCTTTCATGATGAACAAGGTGTTCGAACCATTCCTAGACCACCTTATGATCATATTCGATCTACTTGAGAACTAAGACAAACCACTCTAGACACCGTGTTTCGATGGACGTCGAAATGTGAGGCTGCGTTCGTCAAATTAAAGAATTACTTGACTTCTGCCTCAACTCTTACGATCCCCTCATGAACTGAAGGGTTCCAGATTTACACTAACGCATCCTCGAATGGGTTAGGAGCTGCGTTAATGCAATACGACAAGGTAATTGCTTACGTAACTCGACAATTGAAGCCGCATGAGCTGAACTACTCGGTCCACTATCTGGAGTTGGGCGCAGTAGTTTTTGCCCTTCAAGATTTGAAGGCATTATCTATACAGAGTTAGGTGCAAGATTATCTCCAGTACCACCCCGGGAAGGCTAACAGAGTTGCAAATGCGTTTAGCTATCAGCCCTCAGTAGTCGGAGCTGGTTGGTGCTGATACTAGAGGAGTTGCTCCGATATTTGGCAGATCTAGGTATTACTCTTATTATTCACAGGGACCCGATGGAGTATCAATCCCAATAGTACTGGATGGAGTTACAGTGTGATATCAGGGATCGAATACGTGAGACACAGAAGATTGATCTGGAAGCATCCCCGATCATTCAGACATTACATGATGGAGCGCAGGATGATTACAATCTGCATGACGGTATTTTACATCAGATATCTCACTTTCATTCCCTCCATCCAGGGACTTTAAGAAAAAATTCATTTCCTCTTTGAATGACTGAAATTTTGAGAAATGTAATGGTCAGAATGTGAAAGATTGAAATTTTGAGAAATGTACAATTGACACATTGTAACAAGATGAAATAATTAATCACATGTCCGGAATCGTCGCCCATTTGTCGAGTGCTGTCAGATAAGAAGTGCATTCCAAAGATGCCAACAACTCTGTCAATCTCACATTCCCATATATGTTGGTGTACAAGTAGTGATTATTCTTAATTTCTTCCAACAGATCTCGATGTATTTTCTTCCAATTATCACACATATCCAAGGCTTGACTTACTACTCGGTAACCACAAATCCCATCTCCGAGTATATTTATGGCACCAAGTAAAGGACTAGTAATGTAATAAGAAATTTCCTATTTGATGCATTCAAGAAACCTTTTTTTATTTAAATTTCTCCTTAGAATAAATTTCTTAGGCCTCTCTTTTACTTTTTGTTCCGCTATAAAAACATGCTCAAAATGTGAAATGCCTCTTTTTGTTGACTTATAGTCATCTTTATATTTTTTTTGCTCCCTTGTGATCTCCCTTTAATTTTCAAAGGCAATAGTGACTCTTTTGTTTGAGTAGTTGTTGGTTCCAATAGTTTTTCGAAGTTTTCTCTTTATTTTATTCCATTGGATATCACTAATATGATTGTATTTTTGAAGAAACCCATCAAAATCAACCTGTATGATCTCAAATGGATTCATCTCCTCCTTTAAATTTGTATCACTTGTTGCAGGTGAATTCAAAGTTACTTGTCTCCAATACTTGTGAACCATCCATAAGGGATACACGGAAGATTGATGAATGTATGATATTAACTCATGAGCACAAAGCAAGTCCAATGTGTTTCGTATCTTATGTGAACATTGTTGAATCTAAGGCATGACCACTCTTCACTTGACTTTCTCCTTTATTGATCACCTCTAACCGAAGCATACCCAAGCAAATATATATACAACGATCCTCTGAAACCTGTATTTACTTGTATTGAACTTTGCCTGAAAGAATGCTTAATTTATGTATGCTGCAAAATAAGTATTTGATGAAATGTTTTTCAAACTGAACATAAACTACAAATAGATACTTCCAAAAATCTTTTGAGTTGGCTAGCCATGACGATCTCCACACGATTAGTGGTAGAGTTTCCCAAATGCAACAACTTATCTATCCATGCTGAAAAAAGTACTCCTTGTATGGATCAACTGATGTGATTAGGACATATTTAAGAACCTCGGGATATTTTTTAGAATACTTGCTTAACATATCATTTAACCCCATATTGAAATCATGAACAGTTGGAGAGTAAAACAGTAATGGTCATTCAGATAAAAATGCTTCAGATTCTTTTCCGTGTTTGAAATATTTCTTGCAATGAGATAGTATATTCCTATTTATGTGAACTTGACATAAAATAATTCTTGATTGAGGAAACACCACCTTGATTGCATTCATTAAGGCTATCTCCCTACCCATTACCAAGACATTTGATAAAGTAGTTGGATCTAACATGCTTTTAAAATACTTTAGTACCCACTTGTAACTACCTTCAGTTTGATTGGATATGAACGCAAATGTGGCAAAAAATGATAAATTTGTAGAAGTTTGTCCAACTAAAGAAAGTAACGATAGTCTATAGCAGTTAGTCTTATATGTGCAATCCATGATAAAACTATCTGAAAACATATTACTCAGTTGGGTAGATGTAGGGTGAGCAAAATATATACTCTCTAAATTACAACTATCAGGATTTACATAATTGTAGCTAGTATACTCTATATCTCTGATACATTTATAAAGAAATTGGATAGGAGTGCCACCATCAAGTTCCTTCCTATACAACTTAACTTTTTGGTTGTATATTGTTTGCATAATAGAAACATTGGATGAATTTTTTTTCAAAATGCTAGTATTTTTTGAGGCTTCACACCGGAACTGTACATCTATTCAACTATTTTTTCTTTTTCAGCATCTAATCTACCGTCATAACTGTGTGCCTCTAAATGAACAAACTGATGATTATGTGTGCCGCATTTAACATCAATTTTTCACTCTTCAACATATGTATTTTTTTGACCAAGTAGGAGAAATTGACATCCACATGTCTTCAAACTAGATTTTTTTTAAGTTTCTCTTAACATACCCCTTTCTTTGTTGATTATCACGAGGAAAATTAGATCTATCATATCTCATAAAAACCCTAGGCTTAGGTCTCCCATCAATTTTGTCTTCTCTTTGGATAGTATCAACGAATCCCAACCCTTTGATAACATTACAAACTCACTCAACTAAGCTCTCTTTTGCAGGAAAAATCATATCTGTAACAAAGTGTATTCTTACATCGATTTCGTTTTATTTGGGAACAATTTCAATCCTACAGACAAGAGAATCCAAAAAAAACTTTTGTTTATCTTTCTAAATTTTTTTAATAACACATTATTCAAATTTACACAACTACAAATGCATAAATTTGAACAACACATACTAAATTTGTATTGCATAATAGTAAGAAAAATTATACTTTAATACTTGAAGAAATGTCTAATAATCCGAAATAGACTTTGAAATCTTCACAGTAGCGCACCTTAATCCGAAATCTTCAATGCTTTTGGGTTGACATAAGATAAAAAACAATACAAAAAATAGGGTTTGTCTGAAACATTGAAGGAGGAACACAAAAATCATGTCAGGAACTTACATTCAAAGGAAGGCTAACTGAGGAGCACAAAATTTTGGGTTCGCGGCTCCTGCTATGCCTGCGATGGTAGAGATCTCCTCTGATGCCGGCGAAATAGAGAAATGGGGCGGGTTGGCGGGTGGAAATCACGAAAAGAAGGGGGCGTGAGCGGCGTTCTTCCGATGCAGTTATTCAGTGTCGACAATAACCTCCTATGTCGGTGAGATGGCATACTGGGAGGAGAGGAACTTCGGGCTCGGGCGGCGATAGGCTGAAGCGGAAAATTGGAATTAGACTGGTGTGCGCTTAATGGAGGTGAGTTAGGGTTTTTAGTGTTTTTTTGGGTTAGAATTGGTGTGGCAATAGCTAATGTTGGTGTGCTTATAACATTGCTCTAAAATAAGGCCGCTGTTAACGACACTGCGTTTATCGCTAAATTTTTGGCATTTTTTTATTTTTAACGTACTTTTGCAATTTTACTCCTCGCACTTAGGGGTGAGCACAAAAAATCACAAATCACAAAAACCGTCTGCACAGCAAAAATCGCACCGAATTTTAAACCACACCGCATGGTGTAGGTGCGGTGTGGTTTTGAAATTTTGTAAACCGCGTGCGGTGTGATTTTCAAGTCTTAAAAACCGCAAACACCACAGATTATTTGGGTACTTGAAATTTTTATAATTTTGTGATATCACATTTTAATATGTTAAACAAAATATTCACATTTTATTCATGTATGGCTTATTCATGTTTAATGTGATAAACTTGGTTACTTGTAAGGCTGGGAAAACATTTCATGACTGTTCATTTTCATTAATTTATATCAAATATGCACATCTTTTGATTTGCCAATTTTTGACATTAAGATTTGATGTTTATTTTTGTTTGTGTGGTGTTTTTGTAGTTGGAGTCTTGTTTTTATCTTTCATTTAGGTTTTGTAAGGTCTGTGCTCATGTTAAGGTGTTTTATTAGCGGTTTGTATCTTGTATGTATGGTTGGTAATGTTCCAGGCCGGTTCTTATGCCTTGATTATTCTTGTAATATTGAGCTTTGTATATTTTTTTATTATCAATAAAACATAAACTTTCAGTAAAAAAGAAGGAGAATTAGACATATCCCGCTTTGATTTTATGTTAGAACTAAAAGTATCCATGCAAAAAAAAAAAAGATTTTTGATGAAAAGGCTCAAAATTGACAGTAAATGTACGAGTAATTTTTTGAACTAAAGATTAATTAGCAATGAAAAATGCCTTGGGATCACATGTAATTCGGCTCGCTGTGCTCCTGTGGTGTTTTCCAACTTGTTACTCTCAAACGCAGCCCGCTCATAATTTGGCTTTTCTCCCTGAACGGCCCGTGAAGACAACGGAGAGAAGAAAAAGATCTCTTTGACTCCTAAATGGCACTGAAACTGAAACCGCAATCGCACCGTAAAAAGCCGCATCAAATCGAAACCACACCGCATAATTTCGGTGCGGTGTGGTTGTGATTTAGGCCCAAACTGCAACAAACCGCACCGCGCACACTCCTACTCGCACTAGTGGTGCACCTAAAGCCTAACCAGACCTGCCTGGGCCGAGCAATACACTAATATTGGGGCCTTTTGAGGCCCCTCAGGACCGGCCTGGTCCTGGACAAAACCTGCCCGGGATCAGACTTAACCAGACATTTGCCAGGCCGGGCCCAGACAGGCTTTCCAGGCCCCGTCTTTTTGTGCACCACTACTGCTGCCACGTCTCTTTGAAGAGGCGAAGCACGTCTCTTCATAGAGACGTTGCAGCCTGCTGCATTGCCTCTAATTAGAAGCGTTGCGCTCAACGTCTCTAATTAGAGACGTTGCGCAGCCTTGGCTTGGCCCCTTGTCCAGTCATGGGCCAGGCCCAGTTATGGCCTGGGACCGGGCCCAGGCAAAGCCTAGGACTGGTCCTAGCCTTTGTCTAGCCCAGGCTAAGCACCGGGCCGGACAATACACTAATATTTGGGCCTTTTGAGGTCTCTCAGGACCGGCTTGGGTCTGGACCCGACCTGCTCGGGCCCAGGCCTAACAAGACTTTTGCTAGGCCAGGCCCAGACAGAATTTTCGGGCCCAATCTTTTTGTGCACCATTACCTCGCACTGCTCAGTTTTGCTTTTTCCTGCTCGCGATAACTCGCTCCCTTGCAGCTTGTTGCTCGATCTACTCCGGCGAATCCAGCGTTGCGACTCCGGCGAATCCAGCGATGGTCTCGTGTGGTCTGCCTTTCTTCTCTGGAGACCGGCCCGACTTTGTTCCCCGTTGCTCGTTCTACTTCTCCAGTCACAAAGCTTTGATGAAATGGGGCGAAGTAAACAACGTTCCAATAAATGTATGAGTCCGTTCGTTTGAATGAAATTGGCTTTCTGGAATTGCTATTAGAGATTAGAAATTCAATAGTAGTGTTCGTCGCGACAAAATTTATGCGCGTTTTCTTTCACGGGCGCGCATTTTTCGACCTGGCTCACATTTTTTCGGCGGTCAAGGTATTTTTCAGTCGGGCGAGAGTTTTTTTGCCTGGTAGCGTGTTTTTTCTCGGGCGTAATTTTTTCGTCCGAGCGCGCATTTTTTCGCTTGTGGATGCGTTTTTCGCCCATATGCATTTTTCTCGGACACACATTTTTCGTTCCGACACACATTTTTCGCCCAAGTGATATAAAATTTATGCATACATTCTTAAGAGAAAGCCAAGAGTTAGAGAATGTGAACAAGTGATTGTTATAATCAGAGCCAAGGGATGTCATCATGGAACAACAAAAAACTTAAATGTAAATAGCCTCTACATAAAAGAATTAAATCCAATGCCTAGAAATTAAATATCTCTAGGATGTAAGAATTCATCATCTATTTAACACTAAGGCATCGTTTGAGGGGACTTATTTTAACCGGTCAAGCGGTCATGACCGCATGAACCGGGACTTAATTAAGGTCTGATTCATGCGGTCATGACCGCTTGACCGGTGAAAATAAATCCCCCCAAACGGAGCCTAAATTGATTTGGTGCACAAAAAATTGACCATCCCCATTCCCCAACGGTACGAGGAGGTGTACAGCTGGCAGTATCAGTGCCATTATTAATTGGAGAGACACTAAAATGTTGCTGAGCTGGATGTGAGAATATCTATCGTTGATTCGTTGAAGTAGGTAAGGCGTGCTTAATTTCTGTGGATTGCCCAATCCATCGGCAACCAATCAAAAGTGATGATTTGTGGGCCTGAAAGATGAGGACATTTTGCATGTGGATTGTGCGTAAAGAAAAGCAGCTTGAGACAATGGGGGGTTCAGTAGTACTTCCCTATAAATACGCCTTTGCATGTGGAGGAGCAATGAAAGTTTGCCTGAAACTGAGTTTCACAATTTAGAGAGAGAGAGAGAGAGAGAAAATGTCACTGCCGAAGTTAATTGCTTTGGAATCTGCGGCGGAGGACCAATTCGTGTATTTCGTGGATGATGACGTCGATCATCATGGAGCGGTGAGAGCCTAAGGCGGGACCATAGTAAGCCCCTATTCAAAGTTCGAGGTAGAGAGAGCGCGATCCGGCGGCAATCATTTCAACATAAGATCCTGCTACAACAACAAATACTGGATGCGAAGCACTCGCCGAAACGTGGTCATGATCGGCTGCGACGCTGTCGAGCCGCAGGAAGACGCGTCCCTACGGACATGCACTTTGTTCCAACCCGTGTTCGTCACCCTTCAGAATCGAAACTTCGTTAGGCTTATATTTGCCTTTGATGGCCGCTATGCGAATGTGACTAGCAGAAACCAAGATCCCCAAAATTTCTTGGGTTTCAATTCCTCTGCAGTTAATCGAGGTCTTTTCACCGTCACTGATTGGGAGTTGCTATACATTCTGCCCAAATACGTCACCTTCAATGGCGACAACGAGGAGTTTCTCAGCGCTCGTACGATCGAGCGTCGGTCGTATTTACAGTTCGCCTCCGAAGACATCGGCGATCCGACGGTGGGGCACGAGGTCTTCCCCCTACGTGATGGAGCTATTCGTCTGAAATCCAACCATTTCGGTCGATTCTGGAGGCGCAGCCCCAACTGGATATGGGCAGACTCAACTGACACCACTGATAACAACCTCGACACAGTTTTCTGGCCCATTAGAGTCAGCAATAACGTCGTTGCTCTTCGCAACCTGGGTAACGACAGATTCTGCAGTAGACTAACTACGGAGGGAAAAGAAAGCTGTCTCAACGCAGCTGTTCCCACCATTTCTAGAGAAGCTCGTTTGGAGGTCCATGAAACCGTCTTATCAAGAGACATCTCCAACGTCCAATTTCGCCTTTTGGATGCTAGAATCTACGGAGAAAATGTGCTTACTATGGCCAATGGAGACGCAACCAACAGAAGCTCAGAGCCAAACACCATTACTCTTAGGTTCCTCTACTCAGAAACAGAGAGCAGAAACTTTAGCTCCAGTGTGACGCTCAAACTGGGTGTCGAGACAACAATAAGTACCGGAGTTCCATTCATCGCATCAGGTGAAGTCACCATATCCACGGAGTTTACAGGAACGGTGGAATGGGGATCGACGAGTGAAACCACAAAAGAGTTGGAGACGACGCACACAATTACAGTGCCGCCGATGACAGCGACGAGGGTGAGATTTTTGGCTACCCAAGGCAAATGCGACGTTCCCTTCTCGTACACTCAGCGAGACACCCTCACGACTGGGCAAATAACTTCGACAATCATGAACGATGGTGTTTACACAGGGGTTAATTGCTTCAACTTCAGGTATGAGACCGATGAGGAATCCCTCCCTCATTTTGACGAACCTCTCCCTCTCTCAAGCCGAGGAGGACTCCTGGCTTGATCTGATGAGCTGTTTTGATGTTGTTTTGAGTATTGAAGAATAATCCTTGCTGTCAATGTGACGTACTTCTGTTTGCTTTAATGGTGTGTTGGATAAATGATGGTGTGCATTTATCCTTTGCTTTATTTAATTCCGGGTATTTTCTGTAATTTGTGTAAGTTGACTAGTTGACCTTTGCCTCTGTTAGTATATATATTGCTAACAGTGTTTCGGCTAGGCCAGTTCAACTCTTTTAAGCTGTTGCTGTTGTGTGTACCGCCACTGGCTTTATCTTATCTTCCTGTTTCAATATCCATTAGCTTCATTTTTTTTTCTCGTGTGTGTGGAGAAATACCTGCAATCACAAATACTTGCATTAGATATATATACTTTTTTTACATTTGGTATCTGAGCAGAGTAGGCTTGCTCCATCAAAAGATCCTTGACGATATCCTTTTTTTGTCTCTCAATTTTCTCCTTGATCCTCATCATATGGCCACCTCTAGCACCAATGAAACTTAATTTTCTTATACCCAGGTGCCCTCATGTTGTTGTGTGCGGAGGACACATACTTTGTCTGTGTGCATGTGTGTTTGGTGCGCGAACTCGTGTCTCGCGGTTGTGCGTGTTGTCGGGATGTTCTGATGTTTCATAAATACTTGTGCGATTTCTTGCTACTTTGCAAGTACCGACCGTCACGAGGGCAGACCCCTAGCGGTTGAGGGTGTAGGTTTGACCTTACCCATTGTAATTTGGTAGGTACCGACCGCAGAGCGGGGCATGCCCTTGCCGATGGCAGGTCTAGATTTGAACTTACCCATCGTAATTTGGCAGGTACCGACCGCCATGGGAGGCAAACTCTTGGCGATGGTGGGCGTAGGTTTGACCTTACCCATTGTAATTTGGCATATACTGACTACCATGGGGGGCAGTCCCTTGGCCATGATGGGCGTAGGGTTGACCTTATCCATTATAATTTGGCAGGTACCAACCGCCGGGGGGAAAGGGGGGGACAGCAAGCCCTTGGCGGCGGCGGGTGTAGGTTTGAGCTTACCCATTGTAATTTGGCAGGTATCGACCGCTAATGGGGGCAGGCCCTTGCCGATGGCAGGTGTTGGTTTGACCTTACCTATTGTAATTTAGCAGGTACCGGCCGCCAAGAGGGGCAGAACCTTGCCGATGGCAGACATAGGTTTGACATTATCCATTGTAAATTTGTTATTTGAAACATATGAAGTAATTTGCAGAAACAATGCGCAGAAGTTCAATCATATGTCTTTATGGAATGTTGATAAAGCTGGCAGGGTGGTGAGGAGTAGGTACAACTCTGTGAATGAGGAGGGAGTTTTCTCCTGATTACTCTAGGGGTTGCCCCCAGTCTCTCCTAGCGAGCTGGTGGTCGATCCTTCGTCGTCCTAGGCTGTGCCGACTGATTCAGTGCTTTGTTCCATAAGAACCATTTTAGAAGCCCTTGGTGAATAAGACGCTCTATTTCCTTATTTAGTTTGGAACAATCTTCTGTGATGTGCTCGAGTCTGCGGTGGAATTCACAGTTTTGTGATTGGTCTTCTTTGTTTGGAGCGATCGACTTAGGCCTACGGTGCGTCATCTTATCTTAGATTACATAAAGTATGTTGGACCTGGAGGTGTTGAGAGGAGTGTGGTTTTGATGTTGTTGGATCTGAGGTGCATCGCAACGGTCAACACACTTCTTCAGAGGTGGTGATTGTTCTTGCTCCAACCGTTTTGAACTTCCTTTGAACTATTTTTGGTGTGCTTCGATTGTCTTCTCCGCTACAATCTAAGCCTCGACTTGTTGAATGAGGTTGGGGTAGTTGGGGACCATCTACCTCATTAGTGTTGAGTAAAACCTGCTGGGTCGGAGCCCTCCCAAGATGATGATACACAAAAGTTCAAGGTTGATACCTTCTTCCTTCAGAGAGTGAAACTAGGCACGAGCTTGCCAGTTCAGTGTTGTCGGAACACCTGGCATAGCAGTTGGTCGTGGGCACTGTGGATCCTCATGATGGTGACAAAATGGTTGACGTGGTCCTGCATGTCATTAGTTTTGTTGAACATCTCGAAGTTGGGGAGTTGGGCGCATGTGGGATTGAATGTGTCAGGACCTCAGGTGCTAACATGGGCAGTGACGAATGTGTCGGCGGGCCAAAGAGGCCCATTGATCGACATGTCTGCACTCTTCGACGGTCATGTTTTGGATTTCTTCGCGAGTGAGCCCTCTAATTTCATGCTTGATGCCTCCTGCTTCCGGGTGGTAGTGATGATAATGAGCTTCAAGTTCTCCGGCTGGATGGACTAAGCCCACTGGGCTGATCGTGTCGGGGAGCTCTTCTTTGGGTTCATGGTGCTCTCGAGCAAAGTGCTTGGTCGAAGGGTGATCCAAAATAGATTGAGGCAAACTGCGTTGCTCAGGGACAGGATTATGAACTCCTGGAGCTTCTCCGTTTCTTCGGGTCACTAGTTACTCTTCAATCTGGTGTACACGTTCCTCCAATGCCGCACGGGGTTCGTGAATTGCCTCTTTCGTGAGAGGCGTGCTGACGTGCAAGTGGGATGAAGATGGATCGACGTGCCCCCCATGGACCAATCCATTAGCAATGCAGGTTGCTCTTCTTGTCATGGCCACCAGTCACAAGTATTGTTGTGTGTTGATTACTGTCTTCAAAACCATATTTGAACTTCGAGGAACTCTTTTCTACAGACGGCGTCAAACTATTTCGGCCAAACTTGGGGCTCTTGTAGACCGATCTAAATTGCACTGTCTTAACCAGGGAGCGGTCGAGTGTGCAAACAATCATTGAAAATGAGGCACCTGACAACGAACTATTTTTAACGGGGAAAACGTAGGAAAGAGGTAAAAACTACATGGTGGGGGTTATGCCGGCCAATCTTCACTATTCTTGGTTGTTGTACAAAACATTGAAGAGAAGGAGATGTCGACATGTTGTTCCTCGTTACAATCATTGGGAGGGAGAGAGAGATGTATTCGGAGGGTGGCAGGCCACCACTCACTGAGCTGACTCTTTTCTTCACTGTAATGGGGAGTAGTGCACTCCAGATGCTTTGAAGTCTTCTACCGGTGCTCGAAGGTTGAGGGGGCGCAATCTGCGTGTCTCGACGTCTGCGGCTTGTATCCTTCTATGAACAGATGAGTCTGGAGCGGTGGACTTGTTGTCGACTGGGGGACTGCGGCTAAGTGTAGAGCATTTTCTTCGGGCGCTGAGTGCGGTGAGCGTGGAATGGCTATTGCGGTGCGCGTGGAGCGCTTGCTGCAATGCTCAAAAGAGGATGGAGGTCTTTGAAGAAATTTTCATGGTGCTCGAAGATTTTCAATGGAGTCTTCGAAGGCGTGACAGATTTGTGAAGGATCTCTTACATGCGTAGGAGATGAAGCGGGAGTAGGAGCATATCCAATGAAGGAGGGCCCTGAGGTCCTATTTATAAGATCTAGAGTTATTATGATGGTTATGTGGTTATCCGCAGACCAGAACCACCTTATGTGTTATTTGCAGACTGAAACCTTATATTATTTGTCGTGTATTTTTTATGAGAATCATTATACGCACACCAATCATTATTTTCGTCTTGCTCGCCCCCATGACGGTTGGTTACGAATTGCTTACATGGATAGTTACATTAATATCAAAAGATGGATATTTGGAGGCAGTCAAGGGGCCAATCGGGAAAGATCCAACCAGCACCGGCGGAGGGGTCGAGCAGCGACAAAACTTGACTGGAGAGGGATGACCGGTAAAGGGATCGGTCGGGATAGGAGGCCGACCGAGCGCCTGGTTGGGCACGATCATGCGGACGGTCGAGAGGTCGCCCGCTTGGTCATGCGATTGAGAGCAGCCGGTTGGGAGGCTGGACGTCGGGCCTCGTGGCCGCGCGTAGTGCTGCGCGGCCAAGGCCTATCGGCTGGGAGCCCAGCTGCGGGGCTCACGCCGTAGGATCACGGACGCACACTATGGGTGTGCAGCTACGTGCGGCCGGCCGGGTATTCGGTAGGGTAGCCGACCGTGGAGTTCTCCGGCTATTTGCGAGGAGGGCGGCCAATGGCGGGCGCGCACAATAGGCGGACATCCAATGGCGTGCATGTGCAGTGGGCGGGCGGCTAATGGCGGCGCATGCCACCCCAAATTGTTGTAGGAGCGACGGAGATCGAATTTGGCCAAGACAGGGTTTTGGTGCAGGTGACACGGGCCCCGACACGGGCGTGTCGGAGGCCGTGTCGGGCGTGTCGAGCTCGGGCCGTCGAGCTGGCCGTGTAGTCGACCAGTTCAGGTCGACGATGGTCGTGTGGTGGAACACGGCCTAGGACACGGGCGTGTCCCAGGCCGTGTCACACCTGGGCTGTGCGGTTGGGTACACGGGTAATGACACGGGCACGAACACGGGTGTGTCTAGTTTGACACGGGCGTGTCTGATGCCGTGTCACCAAGCCGTGTACCTCTCTGACTGCGAAGTGTTGTTATATTGCACACGGGGGGCGTGACACGGGTCCCGACACGGGTGTGTCGCAGGCGACACGGGCGTGTCGGAGGCCGTGTCACATGCCGTGTTGCTGGTTTTCAATTTTGGTCGAGACGGCGAATGATCTACATGGCCAGGCACACGGCCGTGTGTGAACCCGTGTTTGGCCCAGATTTTGTGATTTCAGGTCTAATCTCGACCGTTCGTTTCCTTGGCTTTGGATCCGACGGTGGGGGGCTGCTCCTGGGTGGTTTTAGCCGGGAATAGGGTTTTGAAACCCTTATTTCACTTGGGTACTCTCTCTCT
Organism: Platanthera zijinensis; assembly: GCA_039513925.1. Taxonomy (NCBI): domain Eukaryota; kingdom Viridiplantae; phylum Streptophyta; class Magnoliopsida; order Asparagales; family Orchidaceae; genus Platanthera; species Platanthera zijinensis. The sequence goes on from CM077078.1 coordinate 271,876,301, forward strand.
AAAACCTAGAGAGAAGGGAGAGCTTGGAGGAGGAAGAAGGAGGTCAACTCCGGCGGCCGGTGGAGATTCGCGGCTCCAAATCGCGAGCCGTCTTCGGATCCGCGGAGGCAAGGAGATTGCGGTGCTTTTCATCCGCATAGATTTTCATGGCGCCGCGGAAGAACGCAAGGGTAACGATTTCTCATCCTTGGGCATGTGAAGCCCTCTTTTCTTTTGCATAGGAAGCCCTCTCTCGCGAGTGAGCGAAGAGTTGGAGCGTTCCTTGGGGTAGATATGTGAAGTCCCCCTTGTGTAGAGTCCGTATACGAAAACGGACATAGGCATTGTGTGTGAAGCCTATCCGGACAAGTAGAGCCGGATCGGTGATGTTGCATTGCATATGAACCGGGGAAGACTCCGGGTGTTTGGGTGTTTTCGGGTTTTCTACGTGGTAGATTGCATCAGGGAGCCTTGGAGATTAACTCCAAGGTGCACCCGGAAAACTGGACAAAAGCGTGTTTTGCCAACACGGTGGCCGGAGAGCCAACGTGAACATAACCGGGTTATGTGATTTATTGTGGTGGAAGCGGGACTCGGTGAGTCTTGACCCGCGAATATGGCTTAAATTGCCATTGCGGTGTGAGCACGGGTCAGGCGGAACCGTACCCGGTCTATGTCGTTCGGTAGGACCGTTGGCACGGATGAGGGTCTTCGGCGGTCTATGGCTTAAATTGCCGTGACCAAGTCCAGGAAGGCAAAATGCTCATATGGATGACCGTCCAAGAGGCGGTGGTGGATTGGGAACGTCTATGGCTTGAATTGACGTGACGTTGGCCGGTTCGCCGAGAATGTGCCCTGAGTGCACGGAGTGTGTGGCCGTGCGAGCCACACCTGTGGTGAAGTGCAAATACTTTATATAATTGCCTATGCTAATAAAGTGCAGGGAAGGAGCATTGCCGCCCCGAATGTGGGGGCGGGATCGTTATAATTTGGTCAGCATTACTGACCGTTGCTATTGTTTGCCACCGGGCGGTGGTTTGTGGCTTGCAGGTGCTGCGGAGCAGAGCGGGAAATAGCGGGCTAAAGCCCTTGTTGCTGTGCCAGCCCTCGAATGCCTAATTACTTATGTTTCTTTCCCGTTTTCATGTATGGCCGGCCTGCGTGCCGAAGTTTGGAAAACACTTCTTTTGTTAAGTGAACAGTGTAAGGCCTTAAGGCCGTTTCTCTTTTGGTGTATGTATACATTCCTGAGTTTGTAGTGGACATTCATGCTGTTGTGGCTGGGTTCTTATTTCTTTTGCAACCTAATAAATTGCTTCCGCTAGGTGTTGTGTAGGACGACATGATTGGTTGAATGGTTTCAACGCGTAACCAACCGGTCTGTCCGTAGTATATGGCGTCGGGCCCTGGCCGGACCTACTACTATATGCTATGCGACGGATAGGGGTGTTACAAATTGGTATCAGACTTCTGGTTTCGGTCAAGCTTAAATGAATTCGTGGACGAATTCACTTTAAGGGGTGGTGAGCACATGTGTGCGTCATCGTTATAACATGAAAAGAACCCATGAATGTCCACTTAGGAATGAAAATATACATGTTTGAGGAACCTGCGTGTTCCTATAATTGCTATTTGCAGTAATTTTTGGTCGCTTATCGGTGTTTTGCACGATTATAGGTGACCAGAAGTGGTGCTGGGCCGTCTGAACGGCCAGGTTCTGAGGCGAGCAGAGCGCCAAGTGATGCGCCTGCAACACCTCCGTCTGCCGAGACCATTAGGTTGGTGTCAGAAGAGGTCATGGCAATGATCAATGCGCAGCCTGCAAGGCAGGTGCAGCAGCCTGCTCCTGTTGTGGAGCAAGTACCGCTTCAGATGGCAGAGCAAAGGAGGGTTGAGCAAGTAGTTTTGGAGCCAGAGTTGCCTCGGAGAGCAACTGAAGCACGTGATGGGCTTTCATCCACCGGTATTCACGGGGGCAGAAACCCCGACCCAAGCAGAGGATTGGCTCTCAAGGGTCAACATGGTGATGACTGCAACGGAAACGGAAGAGTGGCAAAAAACCACTATAGCGACGTTCCTTTTGGATGGGGACGCAAGGTTATGGTGGGAAGGCCTAGAGCTACATCAGTTGCGGGGAAGGCCGTTGGCCAAAATTTCGATGGAGGAGTTTGCGAGACTATTCATGGCTCGATACCTCCCCTCGGCGCAGAGAATTGCGCTAGAAAGCGAATTTCAGAAGTTGGTGCAAGGGGATTGCACCGTTGATGAGTACCTCCACGAGTTTACTCGGTTGGGGAGATATGTCGGCGCTACCTTCGCAGAAGAGGAGCGCAAGACGAGCCACTTCTATGAAGGGATAAGAGATGATCTAAGGTTGCTACTGTCGGGGCCCAAGACGCAGGGTTTCATGACCCTAGTCAATTCGGCCCGGTCCTTGGAGAAGGACATAAAGAGTGTCCAAGCGAAGAAGGAATCCGGTAGTAAGAAAGCGGAGTTCAAGGCACCGACTACGTCGAAGTCGGGCTACCGCAGATTCTATAAGAAAGCTAAGACGTCGGGTCCAGCCTCTTTAGGTGCCTCGGGGGCAACTACCAATCGAACCCCGGGCGCTTGTTTCACGTGTGGAAAGACGGGGCACTTTGCTCGTGATTGCTGGAGTGGACGCTCAAAGTCCGAAAGGAAACAAGGAGCTACCTACGAGGAGAAGGGCAAAGCGGTGGAGTCGACCGCGTCCCACTATGGTCCGACTCAGCCTAGAGTCTATAACTTGGGCCAGCAGGAGGCCATCAAGCAAGCGGATGTGGTGACAGATATGAGTTAATTTATAGCAAGTTAGCTTTAATACTGTTATCTAGTGCTTGTTAGCCTAATATTGTTTGTATAGGCTTTGTTGTGATTAGTGATAGTCCGGCACGGGCACTGTTCGACACGGGAGCTTCACATTCTTTCTTGTCCGAAAGTTTCATATCGCGCATCGAAGTCCCTTCTTCGATGGCGAAGGACAAGTTGGATGTGCTGCTACCGAATGGGTGCGCGATGCGTGCGGACAGGGTGTGCGCCGTAAAGGTTCACATTGGGAGCCAAGAGTTCGACTTGCTAGCGTCATTGCTGCCGCTAGTAGAGTTCGACGTGATCTTTGGAATGGATTGGCTTTCGGAGCAGAAAGCTTGGATTGACTGTGACCGGAAGGAGGTCAAGCTGGGTGTAGGGCGGGAGACTACATTCGAGGGGCTAAAGGGGTCGAGCAAGACACTGATGTCTGCTCTTCAGGTGGTGAAGGCGGTTCGTGCTGGTGCATAGCTGTTCTTCACAATAGTGGGGGCTATGGAGCCAAAGTCCACGTTGGATAGCATTCCTGTGGTTTGCGAATACCCCGATGTGTTCCCGGATTGTCTTCCCGGGGCCCCACCGCAGCGGGAGATTGATTTCACCATCGAGCTCGTGCCGGTGGACAAACCGGTGTCACGTGCTCCGTATAGGTTGGCGCCTAAGGAGATGGCAGAGTTGAAAGTTCAACTAGAGGAGCTGATGGAGCAAGGGTATGTGCGTCCAAGCTCGTCGCCTTGGAGCGCACCGGTCCTCTTCGTTAAGAAGAAGGATGGTAGTATGCGGTTGTGTATCGACTACAGAGAATTGAACAAGCTGACGGAGAAGAATAAGTACCCGATCCCGAGGATTGATGATCTCTTTGATCAGTTAGTCGGATCGTCGGTATACTCCAAGTTGGACTTGAAGTCGGGGTACTATCAGCTGAGGATCAGGGAGTGTGATATCCCGAAGACGGCGTTCAGTACGAGGTATGGGCATTTCGAGTTCACGGTCATGCCGTTTGGACTGACGAATGCGCCATCGGTATTTATGGACTTGATGAACAGGACGTTCCGAGATTTCCTGGATCGCTTTGTGATCGTCTTTATTGACGATATTTTGGTGTACTCGCTGTGCGAAGAAGACCACTTCAAGCACTTGCATCTGGTGTTGGAGACTTTGAGGAGGAATGAGCTTTATGCGAAATTCTCCAAGTGCGAGTTCTGGCTACCCTCGGTAGCGTTCCTTGGTCATATAGTGAGTGGGGAAGGTATAGCGGTGGATCAGGCGAAGATTGTTGCGATACGGGAGTGGTCTGCGTTGTCTTCTGTCGCGGAAGTCCGTAGTTTTCTCGGGCTTGCCGGATATTACAGGCGCTTCGTAGAGAACTTCTCGCGGTTAGCTTTACCTCTCACGAAGTTGACAAGGAAGGATCAGAAATTCTTGTGGACGCAAGAGTGCGTGCAAGCTTTTGAGGAGCTGAAGAGACGGTTGACCACGGCGCCAGTGCTTAGTTCGCCGAGTGGGACCGAGGGCTTCGAGGTGTATAGCGACGCTTCGGGTAGTGGCTTGGGCTGCGTGTTGTTGCAGCATGGGAGCGTGATAGCGTATGGATCGCGTCAGGTGAAGGTGCATGAAAGAAATTATCCGGTGCACGACTTGGAGTTGGCGGCCGTGATATTTGCACTCAAGTTGTGGAGGCACTACCTTTACGGCATAAGGGTCGATATATACACCGATCATAAGAGCCTAAAATACTTGTTGGATCAAAAGGACCTTAATATGAGGCAGAGGAGGTGGATGGAGTTCCTAGGGGACTACACCTTCAAAATACATTATGTACCCGGGAAGGGCAACGCAGTTGCGGATGCGCTGAGCCGTTGAGCTCCCGCCCAAGCCAACTGGTTGTCGGTGCATGATGAGCGGCTAGTACGGGAATTGGAGGGGCTCGAGATCTGTTGCGTTGATAGGCAGATGAGCGCCAAAGCAATGTTAAACTGGACAGAAGTTCAGTATGACCTGGCTGACCGGGTTCGGCAGGCGTTGGAGTTAGATGACTCCATGAAGGAGCTTTTGGAGGCCGCTCCGGATGGGTCAAATTCCCAGTTCTCGGTGGAAGATGGTTTATTAAGGAAGGATCATCGGTTGTGCGTCCCGAGTGGGGGTAACCTCCGGGCGGAGTTGATGTACGAGGCTCATCATACCAAGTACTCAATCCACCCAGGGAGCACGAAGATGTATCGTGATCTCAAAAAGTTGTTTTGGTGGCCGGGGCTCAAGAAAGATGTGGCGTTGTACGTAGCTAAATGCCAAACGTGCGCCTTGGTGAAGGCGGAATGCAAAAAGCCGGGAGGATTTCTGAAGTCCTTGCCTATACCGGAGTGGAAATTCGACGATATATCTATGGAATTTGTGCACGGGTTGCCAAGGTCGCAGAAGGGGAACGACGCCATCTGGGTGATCGTAGATCGGCTAACCAAGGTGTCGCATTTCATTCCGCATAGGAAGGATGACTCGGTGGAGAAGTTGGCGAAGCTATACGTGGACAATATTTTTAGGCTGCATGGTGTGCCCCGTAGCATTGTGAGTGATCGCGATGGGCGGTTCACGTCAAATGATTGGAGGTTGGTGCAGCAGATGCTGGGAACAAAGTTAAAATTCAGCACAGCTTTCCATCCGCAGACGGATGGGCAGACCGAGAGGGTCAATAGAACGATGGAGGACATGCTACGCATGTGTGTTCTGGATTTCGGTAAGCATTGGGAAGACCACCTGTATTTGGTGGAGTTCGCGTACAACAACAGCTACCAAGCAAGTATATAAATGGCGCCCTTCGAGGCCCTGTATGGTAGGAAGTATCGCACGCCGTTATCGTGGCTTGAAGCAGGTGAGGCAAGGTTGTACAAGAAGCAGGAGGTGGAGAGTGCTACCTCATTAGTGCGGATCATTCGGGAGCGCTTGTTGATCGCTCAGGACCGGCAGGCGAAGTATTACAATGCCAAGCACCGGAACGTGAAGTTCGCGGTAGGCGATTGGGTATACCTGAAAGTGAAGCCGTTTAAGGGGGTTTCGCGGGTGAGACGCTTGAAGAAGCTGAGCCCAAGATACCTTGGACTTTTTGAGGTTCTGGAGCGAGTCGGCGAAGCTGCATACCGTTTGAAGCTATCGGTGGAGTTGAGTGGATTACACGATGTGTTCCAAATTTCTGTGTTGCGGAAGGCGGTGCAAGAGCCTTCACAGGTGATCGCTGTTGACCAAGTGCCGGTGGACGAGGGGTTGACGACTAGGGTCAAGCCCTTTCATATCGAAGATGTTGAGGTCAAGAGGCTTTGTAACAAGGAGATTCAGATGGTTAAGGTCCGGTGGGATAATTGCGGGCGAGAGGAGCTCTCTCGGGAACGGGAGCAGACTATGTTGGAGGAGTACCCAGAATTGTTCCGCTCAGGTACTGATTTACGTTAAGTCCTGTTTGTCCTTTATTAATTTCATGGACAAAATTCTTTAAGGGGGGTAGAATTGTAACACCCCAAATTGTTGTAGGAGCGACGGGGATCGAATTTGGCCAAGGCAGGGTTTTGGTGCAGGTGACACGGGCCCCGACACGGGCGTGTCGGAGGCCGTGTCGGGCGTGTCGAGCTCGGGCCGTCGAGCTGGCCGTGTACTCGACCAGTTCAGGTCGACGATGGTCGTGTGGTGGAACACGGCCTAGGACACGGGCGTGTCCCAGGTCGTGTCACACCTGGGCTGTGCGGTTGGGTACACGGGTAATGACACGGGCACGAACACGGGCGTGTCTAGTTTGACACGGGCGTGTCTGATGCCGTGTCACCAAGCCGTGTACCTCTCTGACTGCGAAGTGTTGTTATATTGCACACGGGGGGCGTGACACGGGTCCCGACACGGGCGTGTCGCAGGCGACACGGGCGTGTCGGAGGCCGTGTCACATGCTGTATTGCTGGTTTTCAATTTTGGTCGAGACGGCGAATGAGCTACACGGCCAGGCACACGGCCGTGTGTGAACTCGTGTTCGGCCCAGATTTTGTGATTTCAGGTCTAATCTCGACCGTTCGTTTCCTTGGCTTTGGATCCGACGGTGGGGGGCTGCTCCTGGGTGGTTTAGCCGGGAATAAGGTTTTGAAACCCTTATTTCACTTGGGTACTCTCTCTCTAAAACCTAGAGAGAAGGGAGAGCTTGGAGGAGGAAGAAGGAGGTTAAATCCGGCGGCCGGTGGAGATTCGGGGCTCCAAATCGCGAGCCGTCTTCGGATCCGCGGAGGCAAGGAGATTGCGGTGCTTTTCATCCGCATAGATTTTCATGGCGCCGCGGAAGAACGCAAGGGTAATGATTTCTCATCCTTGGGCATGTGAAGCCCTCTTTTCCTTTGCATAGGAAGCCCTCTCTCGCGAGTGAGCGAAGAGTTAGAGCGTTCCTTGGGGTAGATATGTGAAGTCCCCCTTGTGTAGAGTCCGTATGCGAAAATGGACATAGGCATTGTGTGTGAAGCCTATCCGGACAAGTAGAGCCGGATCGGTGATGTTGCATTGCATATGAACCGGGGAAGACTCCGGGTGTTTGGGTGTTTTCGGGTTTTCTACGTGGTAGATTGCATCAGGGAGCCTTGGAGATTAACTCCAAGGTGCACCCGGAAAACTGGGCAAAAGCGTGTTTTGCCAACACGGTGGCCGGAGAGCCAACGTGAACATAACCGGGTTATGTGATTTATTGTGGTGGAAGCGGGACTCGGTGAGTCTTGACCCGCGCATATGGCTTAAATTGCCGTTGCGGTGTGAGCACGGGTCAGGCGGAACCGTACCCGGTCTATGTCGTTCGGTAGGACCGTTGGCACGGATGAGGGTCTTCGGCGGTCTATGGCTTAAATTTCCGTGACCAAGGCCAGGAAGGCAAAATGCTCATATGGATGACCGTCCAAGAGGCGGTGGTGGATTGGGAACGTCTATGGCTTGAATTGATGTGACGTTGGCCGGTTCGCCGAGAATGTGCCCTGAGTGCACGGGGTGTGTGGCCGTGCGAGCCCACACCTGTGGTGAAGTGCAAATACTTTATATAATTGCCTATGCTAATAAAGTGCAGGGAAAGAGCATTGCCGCCCCGAATGTGGGGGCGGGATCGTTATAATTTGGTCAGCATTGCTGACCGTTGCTATTGTTTGCCACCGGGCGGTGGTTTGTGGCTTGCAGGTGCTGCGGAGCAGAGCGGGAAATAGCGGGCTAAAGCCCTTGTTGCTGTGCCGACCCTCGAAGGCCTAATTGCTTATGTTTCTTTCCCGTTTTCATGTATGGCCGGCCTGCGTGCCGAAGTTTGGAAAACACTTCTTTTGTTAAGTGAACAGTGTAAGGCCTTAAGGCCGTTTCTCTTTTGGTGTATGTATACATTCCTGAGTTTGTAGTGGACATTCATGCTGTTGTGGCTGGGTTCTTATTTCTTTTGCAACCTAATAAATTGCTTCCGCTAGGTGTTGTGTAAGACGACATGATTGGTTGAATGGTTTCAACGCGTAACCAACCGGTCTGTCCGTAGTATATGGCGTCGGGCCCCGGCCGGACCTACTGCTATATGCTATGCGACGGATAGGGGTGTTACACGCGCCGCCCCGGCTGGGTAGCCGACCGCAGAGCCTTCGCGGTCGCGCGTTGTGGGAGTATTGTCGATGATCCGGCGGCGAGCGGCCACCCAGTGAGCGTTGCAGCAGTTTCGTTGTGCGCCGTGCGCGTATGGCGGTTCGTAGCGATTTTGATGTTAGTGGGGGTAGACTTTGGTCAACCCAACTTCCTCCACCAAACGAGATGAGTGTTTTGGTTACCCACGGACCGGATTAAGGGGTCCCTATCAATATTATATACAATAATCAAAAGAAATATCAGATCCACTGTTATTGTTGCGGCCAAACTCGACGTTCCGGTTGAACCGTATTAACTTGGACCATCTTAGCCTACAGAGCGGTTGAGCGCGCGTACAGTCACTAAAAAAGAAAAGCTGACAAGACCATTGTTTACGTGTAAAACCCATCAACCAAATGAAAAATCATGTGGTCGGATCTGTTCCGACCAAACATTCACTAGATCTGAGTGTTGTTACATAGCTTTTCCAAGAACTCGAGGGCAATAAGCTGCCTCCCATTACAATTATTGGGGAGAGAGACAAGAGCTCGGAGGGTGACAGACCACCGTTCGTAGAGCTAACAATTTCTTCATGTATTGTGTGGAGCCATATGCTCGTTGTATTATGTAATCCTCTGATAGTTCTTGTTGACAGGAGCAGCTTGTTGCACTTATTCTGATGTCTGGGGCTTGAAAGCTTGTGCGGCACACTGGGCGCGTCCTATCCTCTGTGGATTGTCTCCTATTGTACTTAGAGGAGAGGAGAACTACTAACTTGCTGATGCTTGGTGGGCTAGTTACTGGGCTGAAGGCGTTGAATACCTGCAGCGGTTTTTAGAGCAGAACACACGGAGGTGCGCTTGGAGCGGACTTGATGGAAGAGCGCGAGAAGAGATGACAGATAGAGAGTGCGTGGAGTGCTTGTTGGAGGAGAGTGTGAGGGCTCTTGTTGGAGGAGAGTGTGCAGGGTACTTGCCAGAGGAGAGCACACGGGCCTCTTGTTGGCAGAGAGTGCGTGGAGCACTTGTTGGCTGAGAGCGCGCAGAGCACTTATTGGCTGAGAGCGTGCAGTGCGCTTGTTGGTATAGAGCGCACGAAGCACTCGTTGGAGTAGAGCACGTAGAGCACTTGCAGGAGATGAGTGCGTGGGGTGCTTGTCGGCAGAGAGCGCGTAGGGCGCTTATTGGAGGAGAACGCGCAGGGCGCTTGCAGGAGAGTGCGCGAGACGCTTGTTGGTCGAGAGCATGCGGAGTGTTTGCTAGTAGAAAGTGCGCAGGGCACTTGTTGGAGGAGAGAGCACATGGAGTTTACCCGAGGAGAGCGCCCGGAGCGCTTGTTGTTCGAGAGCGCGTGGGGAGATTTTTGGCGAAGAGCACTTGGAGGGCTTGTTGATAGAGATCGTGTGGGATGCTTGTTGGAGGAGAGCGCGTGGAGCGCTTACTGGAGGGGAGCGCATAGAGCATGGAGGGAAGAGGTGCGCGTAAGGAAGCGATGAGTGTAAGAGAGCACAAGGAGGTGGAGCATGCGAGTGCGCGCTGGGAGGCGGAGCGTGCGTGGGCACACAAGGAAGAGACGCGCGTGAGAGTGTGCAAGGAGATGGAGCTTGCAGGAGCAGGTAAGGAAGAGATGCGCGCAAGGAAAAGATGCGCGCAAGGAAGAGATGCTCACAAGAACGCGCAAGGAAGAGACGTGTGCGAGTGCACGCAAGGTGCCGGAGCATGCAGGAGCACATAAGGAAGAGATGGCACAATAAAGTGTAAGGAAAAGGTGTGCACTGAAGTGCGCAAGTAAATTGGGTGTGCGGGAGCAAGAAAAAAAGAGATGCATGTGAGTGTTTCTAAGGAAGCGGAGCGCGTGAGGGCGGAGCACCCGGGGGTACGCGAGGATGAGGCGAGAGCGTGCAAGGAGGCAGTGCGCGTGAAGGCGCACAAGGAAGGGATGTGCGCCGGAGTACGCAAGGAGGCGGTGCACGCGGGAGCGCACATGTAAGGGATACGCGCAAGGAGGCGACGCGCGCATGAGCGCACAAGGAAGGGATAAATCCGTAAGAGGAGGAGAGAAAAAATCTGTATGAGGATTTCTCGGGCAGGGAAGATGAAGGTCTTCGAAGGAGTCTTCGAAGAAGAAAGAGATCTTCAAGCAACGCTTGAAGATCTTCAAAGGGGGAGAAAAAAATGAAGACAAGGAGCGAGTAAGGAGTGTCCGTGCAGACTAGGAGGACAGAAGTGGCGGCTTGGGTGGACTGTCCGCACAGACTGGATGAACAGGAGTGGTGACTAGCCAGGTTGGCTTGGTTCAATGTCAGGTTGTTCCCAAGTTATAACCAGGAGGATAGGATGTTTATCCGCGAGAGTGCAGACTCATCTAGAGTTCGCTGAGTTCGGCGTGATTGCAAACTTTTCTGGAGCTCGCGAGTTTGGCTTATACTTGTGCCCTTGAACTTACTTTGGCGGAGCAGTTTGGTGTAATCGCAGAGTTTGTCGGTTAGTGCGGACTAGTGTTGAGCCCGCCGGATTGTGCGGTCTGGTTCTTGAGTCTGTCGGTTTGTGCAAATTGGCTCTTGTATCCGATGGTATTGTGTTCGCACCAGGGAGTGACTGGAGGTGTGTACTTGGTCTGGTATGTACCAAGTCTGGTTGTGTTCAGTTTGTAGAGTTTGTCGGGTTGCGCAGACTGCTTTTTTATCTACCGAGCTCCGCTGCTTGTCAGCTTGGTACTCTAGTTACGGGCTTGGTGTGTGCGGATTGGAGCAATGTCCATAAGGTGTGTGGATTGGAGCTGTTCGCAGGATGTTGCAGACTGGTGGCGATATCAGCAGTGTCCGCAAGTGTGGCAGACTAGTATTGGCCTTAGCCTTATGGTGTTCAAGGCGGATAAGTTTTCTATCCGGCCTTGATGGTGCGATAAAGCGAACTGGCTTCTTGTCCGCGCTGTGCGGATACGCTTTGTGCTCGCTGCGAGATGAGTTGTGATCCTATCAGCTAGGGCGGTGACCATACTCCTCTCCACGCCTATAAGTAGGAACCCCCATCACATCATATCAACAACCTAATGAACAGTAAGTCAGCTCGTTTGGTTGCTGCGGACATGTTTTTGTATCTGTGGGCTTGAGTAGTTAACCAGTGTTTGTTCTTACAGATTGTGCAGATAACGTTGAGAAGCTAAGGACTTGGTTCTGACTTGCATCAGGGATCAGTGCAGACTCTACGGATACAATCAGCGGTTAGCAGCCAGTTGCGACTTGCAACTAGGCGGCCTTCTCATCATCAATCTTTCCCAGTTCAATAAGGTTGTCCACTTCTGGCAGTCTGTCTGTTCAGTTCGTCAGCACCTGTTCGCGGCTATCTGGAGGCTTGGCAACCTCGCGGTTAGGCGAGTTGCACATTGCGGATAGAGTTCTTCTGCATTGGAATACAGGGTGTCCGTGCGGTTAGGTTGCGGTCTGCTAACTTAGCTGCTTCAGCGGATTCCATAAATTAATTTGGCAGAGTCGGCGACTACAATTTTTAACAGCACGGATAGTCTTTTGCCTTTTTATTTTTTTCTTCAATCTGGTACATTGACGAATCATGTCTCGTCATGTATGCCTCGCGGTGTAATGGAGTTTGATAGTACAATATTTACTTACTCTTCTAGTTGGATCTGGTTTATTTGGCTTGATTTGGTTGAGTATTCCTGCAATCTGGTTTTTCGTTTTTCGTATCTCTCAAATTTTTACATGGTATCAGAGGGAACAGAGGTTTGACCAGTGATCAATCGCAGACTTTCTTTTTGCTTTTGGAAGTTGAGTAGACCAGTGTTAGTGTAATGGAATGAGGATTTGCAAGGGGTCTTGGAATTGAACTCTTGACATCGACCAACATCAAGAAGTGGAGGTCATGTATGGAGAGTTATCTTCTGGGTGATAACCTTTGGGAGGTCGTTTGTGGAGATGAGATGGAAGAAGTTATTGTTGCCGCTGGTAATACTAAAGCGGTGAAAGCCTGGAGGAAGACAAATGCTAAGGCAAAGTTTACTCTCAAGTGGGCTATCTTATCGGAGCTCTTCGACCACATCATTAGATGTCGGTCTACTGCTGAGATTTGGACTTCCCTTGATGGGTTGTTCAATAGGAAGAATGTAGCACAACTACAATTCCTAGAGAATGAGTTGGAGAGAGCTACTCAGGGTGATCTGTCCATCTCAACGTTCTTCTTGGAGATAAAGAACTTGTGTGTTGAAATTTTAGCATTGGACCCTAATGAGCCGATTTCAGAGGCGAAGCTCAAGATGCACATAATCCGTGGATTGCGGAAAGAATATGTTGCCTTCGTTACTTTTATTCAAGGCTGGGCCACTCAACCGTCATTCCTGGAGCAGGAGAACCTGCTGGCTTCACAAAAAAGCCTAGCAAGGTAGATGGGTGGAGTCACTATCTCTGAAGGAGGTAGTGAGACTCTCTTTTCAGGGAAGAAGAAGAGATGGGAGAAGAAGAAGAAGACGTTTGCTGGCGATGGTCCTACTTCATATCAGCAAGAGAGGAGTGTTGCTCCTAAGCGGGATTGGAAGAAGAAGGAAGGACTAAGGTGCTACGGATGCAATCAGCCTGGTCACTTTAAGAAGGACTGCAAAGGCAAACTATAGCCGAGGCACATTGCAGATAAAGAGGGAGATGGATCCAGTGCCGAGGAAGGAGGACGGGGGAATACATTTATGATGGGCATGTGTGTCCGTGCTTTTTCCACCATTGACTACCAAGATGACTGGATTGTGGACTCAGGGCGTGTTCTCTTCTCTGTGGATGAGTCAAAGTTCTCTTCTCTGCGGGTGTACTCAGGTAATGATGTTATTATTACCGTTGATGATTTTATTCATGCAGTTGAGACGGAGGGTTCTCTTCATGATTTTATTCACCTCACCTGGGATGAGTCAAAGTTCTCTTCTCTGCGGGCGTACTCAGGTAATGATGTTATTATTATTGTTAATGATTTTATTCATGCAGTTGAGACGGAGGGTGTCGTTTCTTTGGGCAGTGACAAGGGTCCACTCACCTTGAGGAGTTTCTATCACATGCCGGGCATAAAAAAGAACCTCTTCTCTGTGACCAATGTGGTGGATGTGGGCTATCACGTTATGTTCAGCCCGACAGAAGTGAAGTTTCTCTGCAATGTGTTAGGGGTGAAGGCTGACGTTGCTCATGTAGGGAGAAGGGTAAAGGACTTGTTTGTGTTATCAACAAGTTCCTATGTTGATCGGATGAGGGATAATGATAATGCAGCTATCTAGCACGAGAGTGTCGAAGTATGAGACCGGGCGGTCTGGCGGTTTGAGCCTGGCGGGTTGTAGACCGGGCGGTCTGGCGGTTTGTGTCCGGCGGGTTGATATCCAGACTGTTGCTGTGGTGTCTAGCGGTCTGACGGTTCATCTCCGGCGGCTTGGAAACCGGGCGGTCTAGCGGTCTCCAACCGCATCTCTCTCCTGCTTCTGGTATTGCCGGGCGGTTAGAATATTGTCTAACCGCGCGGCTTGTTCCGGTCTGTTGTTCTAGCCGCTCGGAACTGTTGTATAGCTTTAGTCCCACATTGTTAGTTTGTATTCTATCCTCTCTCCTCCATTCTATAAAAGGGAGGTCATACCTTTGTAAATGATATCTTTTTGGATAATAAAAATTTCAATTATTCAAAGTTCTGGCTTGTTTTTTAGTCGTTTGTTCGCTACTCTAGTTGTTTGTTTGCTACTTTTAACATGGTATCAGAGGACTCGATCTTCTCCTGCTGATTCTCTGCGCCCTGTCCGCGCGGTTTGTCCCTTCTTCTCGTGACCTGTTCTCGCGGCTTGTCTCTTCCGCCTGTTTGCGCTCTGTCCTGCCTGTCGGTCACAACGACCTGTTACTTTGATCGCTGCGACCTGCTACCTTATTCGCCTTGTTTGTTCCTCCCTTCTGTTCGCGCGGACTATCTTCTAGCCGTTCGACTTCTTTCCCTTCTTGGATCTGCGGCTTGGTCGTGGCTTCTCTGGCCGCTGGTGTCTTACATCATGATCGCCGCAGCCCCTCTTCTTCCTATCCGCGCGGCTTCTCGCTGTTTTCTATCCGCGCGGCTTGTCTTTTAACCGCGCGGCTTCTCGTTGTTTTCTCCTATGGCTCTTTCTGAAACCTCCACTACCACTACTCCTATCGCCTCTCCGGCTCTGCATCTTACTTCCTCTGGCAACCTTGGCACGGTTTCTAAACTTGTTGGCTCCAACTATCTGGATTGGAGTGTTTCTTTCACCTTTCTTCTTCGCTCTCAGCGCAAACGTCATCATCTCACCGATGACCCTCCTCCTCCAGATTCTGCTGAATTTGATGACTGGGATGCCAGTGATGCGCTTGTCCGCACGTGGTTGGCTAACAGCCTCTCTGATGAATGTCTTCCTGTCATACGCCATGATGAGACGGTTAAGACCGCGTGGCTTCACCTTGCTGCTCTCTACTCGAAGGGGGCTCAGACATCCCGCATTTATACTCTCTATGCGGATCTCTTCGCTCGCCCTTCCATGTCTCCTGCTGCGGCTTATCAGCAAGTTCAGGCTCTTGGAGCTGAAATCCTCCAAAATCGCCCTTTCTCCGCGGACTTGGCCGAGCAGCACAAACACTTTCAGGAACTCCTGGTTGTTTGTTATCTTCTACGACTCCCTGAGTCATTTGATATGATCCGCCAGCAGATCTTGGGCGAAGCAGACTCTCCCACCTTGGATGCCACCGCAGCTCGCATCGCCGCTGTCACTTCCCTGCTCCAACGTCCTCTGTTTTCCTCCCCTCCTCCACAGGACTCCTATGCTCACCAGGCTCAGCGGGGTGGCAATAGTGGCCGCAACCAGTCTGGCATGCACGGTCTGTCAAGGTTTCTCTGCTCTCACTGTGGTCGTACCAGCCACTCTGTTGACCGCTGCTGGCAGAAACATCCTCATCTTCGTCCTTCCGGTGATACTTCTTCCTCAACCTCCGCCTCCTCTTGGCCATCTGCTTCTGTGGCCACGACCTCAGGTAGTGCACACGTCGTTACCCAAGGTAAATGGATGATTGACTATGGTGCTACAAATCACATGACCGGAAACCCTCATTGCTTCTCTCTCCTAGAGACGCATGATCGGTTACCCCCGGTTCTTGTTGCGGATGGTTCCCCTTCCCCGGTTCACGAGACGGGCATGGTTCAAGTCACCCCGTCGCTTCGCTTAGTGGACACTCTCTATGTCCCGAAGTTCCCTTGCAATTTGCTCTCGGTTACTACTTTATGCAAGCAACTTCAGTGCTCTGTATTATTTACTCCTACTTCTTGTTGTTTTCAGGACCCGAGGACCCAACGGACGATTGATACTGGGACTGAGAGTGGCGGCCTCTACTTCCTCGACAATGCTTCCGCCCTGTCCGCCTTCTCTTCCACGTCTACTGATCTGCTTCAATGGCATCTTCGCCTTGGACATCCTCCTCCTCGGATTCTTCGTCAGCTTCTTCCCCACTTACCTCAGACCAGTCCTCCGCTCAACTGTGATGCGTGTCAGCTTGGCAAACATCATCGCTCCTCCTTCCCGACGAAGCAAGGTCGTGGTTCCTCCCGCCCTTTTGATCTCATTCATTCTGATGTCTGGGGTCCTGCTCCTACTCTCACCGTTGGTCGAGGTAGTTCTTACTTTGTAACTTTTATTGATGATTTCTCTAGATGTACCTGGGTGTATCTTTTAAAAGATCGCTCTGAACTATTATCTGTATGGCAATCTTTTTATTATATGATTCAAACTCAGTTTTCTTTATCTATTAAAGTGCTGCGCTCTGATAATGCAAAAGAATATCTCAGTCATGAGTTTTCCTCTTTTTGTATGCAACATGGTCTTATTCATCAGACCAGCTGTGTTTACACCTCCTAACAAAATGGGGTGGCGGAGCGTAAAAACCGTCACCTCCTTGATATCGCTCGCACTCTAATGACGCAGATGCAGGTGCCTCGCTCCTACTGGGGCTATGCTGTTCTTCTTGCCTGCTATCTCATCAATCGCATTCCCTCTTCGGTTCTCCACGGCAAGACCCCCTTCTCCATTCTCTACCTGGGCAAGGAACCCTTTCCTCTTCCTCTCCGTATCTTTGGGTGTACGGCCTTTGTGCATGCTCCGTCTGCTACCCGTGACAAGCTTTCCCCTCGTTCCACAAAATGTGTCTTTTTGGGATATTCGACCACTCAAAAAGGCTATTGTTGCTTTGACCCCGTTCTGCGCAAACAGTTTGTTTCCGCGGACGTCACCTTCTTCGAAAATGCATCCTACTTTTTCTTCTCCATCCCCGCTTCCTCCTGCGGTCTCTTACTCTCCACCATCTCTCAGTGATCCTTCCACGCAGATCGACGTCTCACCTCCTATGTCATCTCCTCCTCCGTCTCCTTCTCTCTCTATTATACCCCCACCTTCTTCTCCGCAGCCGTCTCTCTCTAGTCCCGAGCCAGCTTTCTCCGCCACGGACGCTCCGGTCCCTGAAGCACGAGACGACTTGGATCTTCCCATTGCTCTTCGCAAAGGGGTGCGGGCGTGTACCCAACACCCGCTTGCGGCTGTTGTTTCCTATGATCGGCTTACTCCCTCTCGCAGGTGTTTTGCTTTGGCTATCTCAGCTACTACAACTCCCCGCACTTACCAAGAGGCTCTTGTTATTCCTCATTGGAAATCTGCCATGGATGAGGAAATCGCCACTCTTAATGAAAGGGGTACCTGGACCCTTGTTCCTCCACCGATCGGTACTGATGTGGTTGGCTGCTGCTGGGTGTTCGTTGTGAAGTTTCGCCCCGACGGCACTGTGGATCGTTATAAAGCCCGGCTGGTGGCAAAAGTCTTTACTCAGACTTATGGAGTTGACTACTTTGATACTTTCTCCCCGGTTGCTCGCCTCAGCACCATCCGGGTTCTTCTTTCAGTGGCCGTCAACAGGGAGTGGGCTATTTCCCAGCTTGATGTCAAGAATTCTTTTCTGTATGGGGATCTTCAGGAGGATGTCTATATGGAGCAACCTCCTGAGTATGTTACTCAGGGGGAGACACGAGTATGTCAGTTGAAGAAGGCCATCTACGGCCTAAAACAAAGCCCTCGGGCATGGTTCGACAAGTTTAGTGGCATCGTGGCTGCCATTGGCTTTACAAGAAGTTCAGCCGATCACTCATTGTTTATTCGTAAAACCGCATCGGGCCTTGTGGTTTTGGCGGTATATGTGGATGATATTCTTCTTACCGGCGATGACCAGGCTGGGGTGGACTTGACAAAGAAACACCTCCGTCAACACTTAGACACGAAGGATATGGGCTCCCCGAAATATTTTTTGGGGATAGAAATCTCTCGGAAGCCTGACTCGTTGGTTCTCTCCCAACGGAAGTATGCTCTTGATCTTCTACAAGAGGCAGGATTGACCGGTGCCAAACCGGCCAGGTATCCCATGGCCACTGGAGAGGACAAAACGTGGACAGATGACTCACCTCTTATATCCGATGCCACCAGGTATAGACGTCTGGTGGGCAAACTCATTTATCTCACGGTGACCAGACCTGACATCGCCTATGCTGTAGGCAAGGTCAGTCAGTTCATGCAAGCTCCCAGGGAATGTCATCTTCAGTCTGCCTTGAAGATACTAGAGTATGTCAAAGCAGCACCAGGAAAAGGGCTACTCTTTCAGAAGCGTGGACATCTGAGAGTTGAAGCCTACTCAGACTCAAGCTATGCGGATGATAAAGGTGACCGTAAATCTACATCGGGTTTTTGCACATTTGTTGGAGGTAATCTTGTGAGCTGGAAAAGCAAGAAGCAGTCTGTTGTCTCAAGGTCCAGTGCAGAAGCCGAATACCGGAGTATGGCGTCAACCACGTGTGAGTTAAAATGGTTACAGGCTCTCATGCTTGACCTAGGAGAGGTCTACGACTATCCTATGCCTATGTTCTATGACAACAAGGCTGCTATATACATATCCAAAAATCCGGTCTTCCATGAGAGAATGAAACATATAGAGGTCGACTGCCATTTCATCCGAGAAGAGGTCTTGAAGAGACAGATTTGCACTCCGTTCGTCACCTCCGACAAAGAGTTGGCAGATATCTTCACCAAGCCGGTTTCTACTTCCTTCTTCCATATCTGTGACAACCTGGGCATGATTGATATCTATGCTCCAGCTTGAGGGGGAGTGTCGAAGTATGAGACCGGGAGGTCTGGCGGTTTGAGCCTGGCGGGTTGTAGACCGGGCGGTCTGGCGGTTTGTGTCCAGCGGGTTGATATCCAGACTGTTGCTGTGGTGTCTAGCGGTCTGACGGTTCATCTCCAGCAGCTTGGAAACTGGGCGGTCTAGCGGTCTCCAACCGCATCTCTCTCCTGCTTCTGGTATTGCCGGGCGGTTAGAATATTGTCTAACCGCGCGGCTTGTTCCGGTCTGTTATTCTAGCTGCTCGGAACTGTTGTATAGATTTAGTCCCACATTGTTAGTTTGTATTCTATCCTCTCTCCTCCATTCTATAAAAGGGAGGCCATACCTTTGTAAATGATATCTTTTTGGATAATAAAATTTTCAATTATTCAAAGTTCTGGCTTGTTTTCTAGTCGTTTGTTCGCTACTCTAGTTGTTTGTTTGCTACTTTTAACAGAGAGGTTGGGACATATTGGGATGGACAAGCTGAAAGTTATGGCGGTTAGGAGCCTTGTGAAAGGCTTGCAAAGAATGTCATCTTACGACAACGGTCATATTTGTGCGTGATGTCAATATGGTAAGGCTCATCGCCTTCTATTTGATAAGTCATAGACCAGGTGTAAAGCACCATTGGAGTGCATCCATGATGAACTGATAGGATCGATCATCACCGCCAGTCTTGGAGGTAGTAAATACATGCTGGTGTTGATTGATGACTATACGAGGTACACATGAGTGTACTTTATAAAGGAGAAGTAGGACATGTTCCAATTGTTCGTAGAGTTCAAGGTGCTAGTGTAGAGTCGGCTTGGCCTGCAGATTAAGAAGTTGAGAACAAATAACGGAGGTGAGTTTGTTTCAAATGAGTTCTTTAAATTCTGCAGGATGCACAGAATCCAGAGAGAGCGCTGTCCCATGTGTGATTTACCTGTACCTAAAAATTTAGAATTTGAAACCATTAGTCTTTAGTAAAGACTAAGCGAGAACAAACCTCTTTAACCTACTGTATACGGAAAACAAGAGCTGTGATTAAAGCAGGTAACACTCTGAGCCAGTATAGGAGATGAAGCAGTAAAAGTATTATAACATCATTTCATTTCTATAAAGCAGTAGGGTGCCATGAAAGAACATATAATCGGTAGTAAGATCATAAAGTTACATTTTCTAGGAAAGATTATGGGCAATTGACTTTGCAATCCGTAATTGTTCTCATACTTCAGTACTTGGGCCCGACCCTTCCGGGTCTTCAGTATCCAAAACCAGCCCCGTAGGCCGTCTGGTTGGGCTATTCATTTCTCATTTCCTGTACATGCATGCATTATCAAGCCCATAATAAAAGCTCGTGTCGACACATTATAAAGAAACAATGAGTTATTTATTTTAGAATCCCCTCAGATTTTCTTCGCTTGTTTTCCTTTTTCAAGGCCATACAAAAGAGACATCATTTTCATATTTAGTATGCTATAAGACCACATAATTTGCATCTTAAAAACAGTAATTAAAGAAGTAAGTTACGTAAGCAGTAATTAAAAAGATAGGTCTCACCGGCACTGTTTCCTTTTCAGTATCACGCCCAGCGTCATCGTCACGTCTTCCTTGGGATGTCATCCTTCGCAATATCTGTTTAGCAACGTATCTTTTAGGGGCATAAATATCGGGGTTGCATCGCTAGAAGGCTATAACGTTGACCTCTAGGGTGACTTGAGTTTTTGAATAAGGAGTTGCCTAGGGAGAAGGATCAGAAATTGAAACTTGTAATGACAGTCAACCTTTGCTTAACCCGTCCCTGATCATCAGCAAAACAGAGTCAAAACTATACAGGAAAATGATTTAGGATGCAGGTGAAGGATAAAAGAACTTCATCACTGAAGTTTCGGCGATGGCAAAACCACAACAAAACCTCATAAACACTTTCTGGACAGTTGCCAACATCTCTGGCCATCCTAATATCATGCTATAAATACAGAACTTGATCAATATCACTCACAGTTGGCCAACAGAAGTTAATTCACAGACAACATAAAGGCCGGAAAGTCCCCCTATTCCAACATGCATAAAACACCATTTAGTATAGGTTTGTCTCTCCCAACTTGTAAAATCCCAATTTGAGATAAAGCCAATAACAACAACTAGACAATATTATTGCAAACTGGAAGGCGGAACGACCCGATCCGCCAACTACAAGTAAAAGAAACTATACCAGATCTTTAACTGGTCAACCACACACTCGCCTGAAACCACATCTAACTTGATCCAAATAAATGATGGGAAATTAGAGAAAATTATGCTTACAGTGGAAATGGCATAAAATCTAGATGTCGGGTTGAGATAGAAGAACCTATCCCACTGTTCTCGGTCAAGCACAAACCCTCGACGAGTAGATCTCTATGCCAACAAGATCTGGCCACCAAAATCTCTAGCGAATTATGTAATCAAGATAAGGAGAGAAGGAGAGGAACGTGAAGTAGAAGCTTCACCCCGAGGTGAAGCCCTAAGTGCCAGATATAGAAACGAACGACAATAAAGACGTGTCTATCTTGGCAGGGAGATAGAGAGGGGAAAGAATAATAATATAGTGAGCACCACCGCTATAAGAACCACGGTCTGAATTTGCTAAAGGCATTCTTGGGGCCTTCTGGGCAGAAGGGATGGTTTGCGCAACATACGTCATCAATCGGATGCCTCCGATTCTGATCAATATGAAGTCTCCTCATGAGATGATGTTTAAGGAAAATTCCATCAATGGACACCTTCGGGGGTTAGGGCCGACCTACTATGTACACGTTCCCGATGCTCTCAGGACTAAGCTGGATGTGAAGGCGAGGAAGCTTGTCTTCGTAGGCTATGATGAGAGGAAGAAGAGATGGAAGTGTTTGGACCCTGCCACGAAGAAGTTCTTCGTCTCTAGAGATGTTGTCTTCGACGAATTGACGTCGTATAGAGGTAGCTCTTCTGTAGAGCTACAGGAAAGCAGGTCGGACGGCGGGCGGGAGGAAGCTGCTAAGGATCTTTTGGTGGAGCTGCCTGTGTCACCAGGAGCTCTGAGTGTTTTTAGATCCGGGGCAGAGGCTTCTGGTTCTGGAAGTAGGGGGAGCGATGCTCCAAGTATGCCTGGGAATGGAGCTGGTTCAGAAGAAGTAACAGAGGTAGTGAGTCATTGTCAGGTCCTTCGGAGGTCGAAGAGGACCATCAAATTACCGACTCAGTACAGCGAAGGGTACATGGTGAGCTTTGTTTCTTGTTTCTTCGCAGACCCTCTAGACGAGCGAGAGCCTTCTAGCTTTGAAGAAACCACTGGAGTCAAGGAGTAGGATGATGACGTGGATGTGGAGATAGCCACCCGCAGAAGAAACGAGACTTGGGATCTTGTGCCCAAGGTCGATGGCATTACTTCTGTGACATGCAAGTTAGTGTATAAGCTGAAGAATAAGGCGAATGGTAGCGTCGAGCGATACAAGGCTTGGCTTGTAGCTCGAGGGTTCTCCCAGCAGTACGAAGAGGAGTATGAAGAGATGTTTAGTCCTGTTGCAAAGATGACTTCAGTACGGATGGTGATTGCCATAGTGGCTTGCCAATGATGGAGGTTGTAGCAGCTTAACATAAAAAATGTTTTTCTATACGGATAAATTGATAAAGACTTCTTCATGGTTCAGCCACCGGGGTATGTATCTGAAGATCATCTAGGACACATCTGCAAGCTCAGGAAGGCCCTTTACGGCTTGAAGCAAGCGCCTCGGGCGTGGTATGGGAAGATCGTAGAATAACTCTAGTTTTGCGGATATTTTGCTTCTGATTTTTATTCGAGCCTGTTCGTAAAGAAGAAGGGAGAGCTTCATGTCTTTGTGTTGTTGTACATTGACGACATGATCGTCATGGAGAACTCTGAGGAGGGGGTAGCTAGGCTCAAGGCAGAGCTAGCTGTTCATTTTGAGATGAAGGATTTGGGTGAGCTCCACCACTTCCTTGGACTCGAGATGGAGAGAAGAAAGATCAGCATATTCGTTTCCCAAAGAGGCTACGCAGAACAGATCGTTCACTAATTCGGCATGCGGGAGGGGAAGAGTTGTTCTACTTCACTAGATGTTGGTCTTAAGCTTCGATGTGATGAGGGGAGGGTTCTTCCAGATCCCTTGTTGTTTCGGGCTCTGGTTTGAAGCCTTATTTACTTGACGATTACGAGGCCAAACATTGCTTATACTGTAGGCCGAGTAAGTCGTTATATGGCGGAGCCTCAGAAGCCTCATCTGGTGGAGGTGAAGAATATTCTGAAGTACTTGAAGACCACTTCTAATATGGTGCTCCTTTATGGAAGTGATACAGGCTTCAACCTTCACGGTTACATATATGCTGATTATGGGGGAGACTCAGACGATCGAAAGTCGACGTCTAGCTATGTTTTCACATGTAGATCAGCAGGTATCTCGTGGTGCAACAAAAAACAAGATTCGGTGTCCGTCTCTATTACGGAAGCAGAGTACAAGGCTTCAGCCTTGACAGCTTTGGAAGCTATTTGGCTTAGGAGGTTAGTAGAGTACGTTCATGAAGAAGTACGGGGTCCCACTCTGCTACGTGGTGATAACTAAAGTGCCCTTAAACTGGCTAACAATCGAGTTTGCCACCCGCAGATCAAGCATATTGAGATCGAGCATCACTTCATTCTGGAGGAGCTGGAGGTGTCTCTTATGGTCGAGCATATGCGGAGCAGGGATAGTATCACGGATATCTTCATAAAGCTGCTGTCGATGGGTCCATTTGGACGTTTATGAGGACTACTAGGGCTAGTTTCCACTTCTCACTTCAAGGGAGAGTGTCGAATTTTTTGAAGTGAAAGTGGAGGCCTGTGCGAATTGTCCGTGCGGACTTGGCGAACAAAAGTGCCGTTCTGGGAGTATTGTCCGCGCAGACTGGGCGGACAAAAGTGGCGATTAGCCAGGTCGGCTCGGTTCAGCGTCAGCTTGTTCCCAAGTTGTAACCAGGTGGATAGGATGTTTATCCATGGGAGTGCGGACTCATCTGGAGTTCATCGAGTCCGGGGTGTTTGCAGACACTTCTAGAGCTCGCAAGTTCGTCATGTACTTATGCCGTTGAAATTGCTTTGGTGGAACGGTTTGGTGTAACCGCAGAGTTTGTCGGTTAGTGCGGACTGGTGTTGTGTCCGTCGGATTGTGCGGATTGGTTCTTGTGTCTGTCGGTTTGTGCGGATTGGCTCTTGTATTCGCTGATGTTGTGTTCGCCCAGGGAGTGACTGGAGGTGTGGACTTGGTCTGGTTTGTACCAAGTCTGGTTGTGCTCAGTTCATAGAGATTGTCGGGTTGTGCGGACTGCTTTTCTATTTGTCGAGCTCGGTAGCTTGTCAGCTTGGTACTCTAGTTGCAGGCTCAGAGTGTGCTGAAAAAAGCAGTGTCCGCAAGGTGTGTGGATAAGAGCTGTCCGCAGGATGTTGCGGACTGGTGGCAGTATCCGCAGTGTCTACAAGTGTGGCGGACTGGTCTTGGCCTTAGCCTTGTAGTGTTCAAGGGGGATAAGTTTTATATCCGGCCTTGATTGTGCGACAAGGCAGACTGGCTTCGTGTTCGCGCTGTGCAAATACGCTTTGTGCTCACCGCGAGATCGGTGATGATCCTATCAGCTAGGGCGATGACCACACTCCTCTTCGCGTATATAAGTAGGACCCTCTGTCACATCATATCAACAATCAACTGAACAATAAGTGAGCTCGGTCGGTTGCTACGGACAGGTTTTTGTATCCGCGCGGTTTGAGAAGTTAACCGGTGTTTGCTATTGTAGATTGTGCGGATAGCGCTGAGAAGCTAAAGACTTGGTTCTGATTTGCGTCAGAGATCAGTGCGGACTTTGCATATACAATCGGCGGTTAGCAGCAGATCACGGCTTGCGACTTGACGGTCTTCTCATCAACAATCTTTCCCAGTTCAGTGAGGCTGTCCGCTTCTGACGGGCTGTCTGTTCAATTCGGCAGCAGCTGTTCACGGCTATCTGGCAGTTAGGCGATCTCGCGGTTAGACGGCTTGCAGATTGCAGGCAGAGTTCTTTAGCATTGGAATGACGGAGTGTTCGCGCGGTTAGATTGCGGTCTAGCGACTTAGCGCTTTCAGCGGACTCCGTAGATCAGTTCGACAGAGTCAACGGTTACGATTTCTAACCGCACGGTTAGTCTTTTGCCTTGTTTTTTTTTATTCCATCGGATACATTGACGAATCATGTCTCGTCATGTATGTCACGTGGTATAAAGGAGTTTGATAGTACAAGATTTACTTGCTCTTCTAGTTGCATATGATTTATTTGGTTTGGTTTGGTTGAGTGTTCCTGCGACCTGATTTTCCGTTTTCCGCATCTCTCAAATTTTTTACACGACTCGTGTGACAGTGTCGCGGGATCCCTCTTTGTGAGAGATTACTGCGATTGTACTTACAGGATCCACGGTTCGATCGAACCCGTTCAAAAAAACCCATCAAATATGAAAATTTTCGTTCCAAGCTCGCAAGTCATAACACATGAATCAAAGAAATGTAAGATCCAATTAACGTATAAATTTATTTAATAATATGTTTTTCTTTAATTTTAATATTTAAACTCAGTTAATAATCCAGCCATCATCCCGATTTTTTATTACTTAAAAGTTCCAGCCATAGCATTCAACCACCACAAATTGAAATTGATTCTTTAAAAAACTAAAGATCTCGTGGAAAAATATTCATCGTAAAATTCTAGTAAAAGTGGCGTAAATAATAAAATATGTTGCGGCACTATGATATCATCACTAATAATAATTGTGTACGGTGTACCATTTGGTAACCCGCTGTCGGAGCGACGTTTGCGGGAAACGCCCGGCAAAAACACCCAAACAAACAAAACATAAGTGGGTGGTGGTGGTTGGAGTACTAAAACCTGTGTTCTTGAATGTAGTTCCCTCACTGCGGCTAGAATCAGAAATAAAACGACATTTTAGGGATTGTTGATTATTAATGTAGTATATTTGAACGTTTAAAAAAAAAATCAACGTTTGCTTTATTTGAAAACCATGATGATGGGTCCCCATAATTTATAGAAAAATCGGGTTGTAATTAGCCGACATTCCATAACCCCCACTAATTTGGTGGGGGGTTATGAGAATAACCGCCCTGCGCCCTATCCTTGTGCGACCAGCGCACACGATCCTTTCGCCATCACGCGCGCAACCAACCGCCCGTGGCCGGCCAAATGGCAGGCCACTGACGCCCTAGTGCCCGACCTACTCCTTGGACGGCGCGCCAGCGGCCAGCCAACAGGCCGACCGTGGCCGCCCCTTGCGGTTGCAATAGCAAGGCCACAGGGTGCGGCCAGCACCGTGGTCGGCCTCCGCGGCTAGGGCATCTGTGGTAGGCCACCCGGTCGTTCTTGGCCACTCCTCGCAACAAGCCGGACACGACGAACTCCATATGAGTCCGCAACTCCCCGCGGATAACAAACCTATCCGCCCGGTTACAACCTGGGAACAAGCTGACTGCTGAACACTAGCCGAACTGGCTATTCGTCACTCAAGACCGCGCGGTTTGAGAATCAGACCGCCACCACCTAACGGCACGGTCTGCCCGGTCAGATCGCCACTTAAACTTCAAAAAATTCAACACTCCCCCTTGAAATGAGAAGTGAAAACCAACCCTAACAGTCCCTGTAACCGTTCAAATGGCCCCTTAGACAACGGCTTTGTGAAAATGTCTGTGATATTGTCCTTACTCCGCACATGCTCGACCATAAGAGACCCCTCCAACATCTTTTCCTGAATGGAGTGATGCTCAATCTCAATATGTTTGGTCTGCGCGTGACAAACTTGATTGTTAACCAGTTTAAGAGCACTTTCGTTGTCACCGCGAAACAAAGTGGGACCCCGCACTTCTTCATGGACATCCTCTACTAACCTCCTGAGTCAGATGGCTTCCCGAGCTGTCAAGGCCGAAGCCTTGTACTCTACTTCTGTAGTAGAGACAGACACAAAATTTTGCTTTTTGCTGCACCACGAGATACATGTTGATCTACATGTGAAAACATAACCAGACACCGACTTCCGATCGTCTGAGTCTCCCCCATAATCAACATCTGTGTAACCGTGCAGGTTGAAACACGTGTCACTCCCATAAAGAAGACTCATATCAAAAGCGTTCTTCACACACTTCAAGACATTCTTGGCCGCTACCAGATGAGACTTCCGAGGCTCCGCCATATAACAACTTACTTGACCTATAACATAAGCAATGTCTGGTATCGTAATCATCAAGTATATAAGGCTCCCAACCAGAGCCCGGAGCACTAAGGGATTTGGAAGAACCCTCCCCTCATCACATCGAAGTTTGAGACCAACATCCAGTGGAGTAGAACAACACTTTCCCTCTTGAATTCTGAACTGCTAAACGATCCGTCCTGCATAGCCTCTTTGGGAAACAAATACGCCGCTCTTTCTCCTTTTCACCTCAAGTCCAAGGAAGTGGTGAAGCTCACCCAAATCGTTCATCCCAAAATGAATAGCTAGCTCTGCCCTGAGCATAACTACCTCTTCCTCAGAGTTCCCTGCGACGATCATGTCGTCAATGTACAATAAAACTAAGGCATGAAGCTCCCCCTTCTTCTTTATGAACATGTTTGAATCTGAGTTAGAGGCAAAATAATCGCAGAATTGGAGGTATTCTGTGATCTTTTCGTAGCATGATCGTGGTGCCTACTTCAAACCATAATGAGCATTCCAGATTTTACAGATGTATCCTGGATGATCTTCAGACACGTAACCCGGTGGCTGAACTATGAAGATGTCTTTATCAATTTCTCCATAAAGAAAAGTGTTCTTTACGTCAAGCTGTCACATCTTCCATCTTTGGCAGGATGCCAAGGCAATTGTAAAAATATTTGATTCGCAAAAAATAGGAAACCAGGCGCAGGACTACTCAACCTATCCGAGCCCAAGTAAACCAAATGTCAATAGAAGAGCAAAAATCTTGTACTATCAAAAAATCTTTACAAAGCGAGGCATACATGACGAGACATGATTTGCCGATATACCCGATGGAAGCAGAAAAAACACAAGGCAAAGAACTAGACACGCGGTCTCAAGGAGAAGTCGCCGACCCTGCTGAGCTGCCTAGGGAGTGCTCTAAAGCCTCCTAGTCGCAAGACCACAACCAAGCCACACAGACAACCCGTTATTCCAATGCTGAAAAAAGAACTCTATCCGCTGATCTGCAAGCCGCCTAATCGCGAGGCCGCCTAGCCGCCAGATCCTGCGAACTGCTGTTGCCAAACTAAACAAGCCGCCAGAAGCTGATAACTTATTGAACTGAGAAAGAGTTACAGAAGAGAAGACCACCCGGTCAATTCATGACTTGATGCTAACTGCTAGTTGCTAGCCGCAGAGTCCCTGACCAAAATCAAAACTAAGTCCTTGGCTTTTTAGCGCTATTCGCACAACCTGCACAACACAAACCCGATCAACTCTTCAAACCGCGTGGATAGAAAACCCTGTTCGCAGCAACTACCCAATCTCACTTACTATTCATTCAATGTTTTTTGATGTGACAGGGGGTCCTATTTATAGGCACGGAGAGGACTGTGATCACCTCACTAGCTGATAGGATCAACACCCTATCCCGCGGCGAGCACCAAATGTATCCGTATAGCCGCAGATACACAACCAGACCGCCGCGACTAGGCTAGAAAGCCAGTCAGCCATGGTCACACCACCAAGGCCGGATACCAAGCTAATCCCCTTGTCGTCAAGGCAATGCCAGACTTGATCGCTATACAGCCGAACTCTGCGAAAACCACCCCAGTCCGTCCACCTGTAGACACAGCTCCAGTCCACACGCGTATACAGACACCACTCTAGTCTGCATACCCTGAGACCACAGCTAAAGAACATAAGGCTGACAACTGCCAAACTCGGCAGATAAAGATATCTGTCAACGCAAACCGTGCGATCTCCCGGACTAAGCCAGTCTGCACAAACCGGCGAACTCCGGCACCAGTCCGCTCTAACCGGTCAACTCCGCGGTTACCACCAACTATGCCATCAGAGCTAGACCAAGGAACACGGCATGCAGATCTCCCGAGCTCCAGTCCAGTCTGCAATCCAGACTCCGTAAACTCCATACGAGTCCACACCTCGCCTGTCTTGGCAAGCTCCACGGATAACAACCCTATCCGCCCAGTTACCTTCTGGGAACCAACTGCTTGATGAACACAAGCTGGCCTGGCTAGCCACCACTTCTGTCCGGACAGACCGTACGAACAGACCGCCCAGGCCGCTAGAGCACAAGTTAACTGCAGCACCATTGCTGACCTGGCTAGCCGCCAATCCTGTCCGCACAGACTGCAAATAGGCCGCCCAGGCTGCCACTTTCTTTTCATAATTTTCAACACTCCCCTTGAAGTGAGAAGTGGTAATCAACCCCAGTAGTCCCCGTAACCGTGAACATGACCCCTCTGATAGCGGCATCGAGACGATGTCTGTGATATAGTCCTTGCTCCGCATATACCAGACCATAAGGGATCCCTCTAGCACCTCCCGAAAGGAGTCATGCTTCCCTCCACCTTCTTCTCCAGCTTTAACACCCACTTGTACATCACAGGAGTAGCACCATCAACCTTGGGCACAAGGTCACAAGCCTCGTCTCCCATGAGGGCAGTCACCTCCTCATCCTTGACACTTTCTCACTCCTTGACTCCAGTGGTGTCTTCACAGCTAGAAGACTCTCGCTCAACCAGAGAGCCTATGAAGAAACAAGAGACTGAGCTCACCGCATTTCTTTCACTATATCAAGCTGGTGGGTTGATGATCCTCTTCGATCTCCGAAGAGCCTGATCACGACTAACCACCTCCGTTGCTTATTCTGAACCAGCTCTGTTCCTGGGCAAAATTAGAGCATCGCTCCTCTTGCTTCCTGAATAAGAAGCCTCTGCCCTGGAACTAGAAGCACCTGGAGCATCGCTCCCCTGCTTCCTGAACCAGAAGCCTCTGCCCTGGAACTAGAAGCACCTGGAGAATCGCTCCCCCTACTTCCTGAACCAGAGGCCTTCGCCCCGGAGCTAGAACAACCTGGAGCTCCTGGTGACACATGCAGTTCCAACAGAAGATCTTCAGCAGCCTCCTCCTGTCCGCCGTCCGACTTGCTTTCTCGTAGCTCCACAAAAGAGCCACCACCATATGATGTCAGCTTGTCGAAGACCACGTCTCTTGAGGCGATGAACTTCTTCGTCACTGGATCCATGCACTTCCATCAATTCTTCCGCTCATCATAGCCCACGAAGACAAGCTTCCTCACCTTCACATCCAGCTTTGTCCTGAGAGCATCCGGGATGTGTACATAGCAGGTCGACCCAAACACCCAAAAGTGTTCCACGTTAGGCTTCTCCTTGAACATCAGCTCATGAGGAGATTTCATGTTGATCGAACTCAAAGACATTTGATTGATGACATATGCCGCACAGGCCATCTCCTCTACCCAGAAGGCCCTAGGAATGCCTTTGGCATAAAGTCAACACTTTCAGCTCTCCGTCAGATGACAGATCTTCCGCTCTGCTACTCTATTTTGTTATGGAGTATGCACACAAGCGAGCTCTCTCCAAATTTTGTGCTTCTTACAAAAGTTAGAGAACACTATTCAAATGAATTCACCTCTGCTGTCCATTCTCAACTTCTTGATCCGCATGCTAGGCCGACCCTCCACTAGCTCCTTGAACTCCACAAATAAACAGAACACATCTGACTTCCCCGTCATGAAGTACACCCAAGTGTACCTCGTATAGTCATCAATCAATACCAACATATACCTACTGCCTACAAGACTGGAGGTGACAGACGGTCCCAACAGCTCACCATGGATGCACTCTATTGGTTATGTACACCTGGTCTGTGACTTATCAAACGTGAAGCGATAAGCCTCACTGTATTGATATCCTGCGCAAACATGACTGTCGCTGAAGTATGACAACCTAGGCAAGCCTTTCACAAGGCTCCTTACCACCATTACTTTCAACTTTTCTATCCCGACGTGTCCCAGTATTTCATGCCAGATAGCTGCACTATCATTAGCCCTCATTCGATCAATATAGAAACTTGTTGATAACCCAACCAAGTTCAAATCCTTACTCCCTACAAGAGCAACATTCACCGACTGAAGTTTAACTTTACAGTCCTTCTTAAAGTGGCCAGGGTGGCTGCATTTATAACACTTTGGCCCTTCCTTCCTCTTCCAATCACGCTTAAGAGACACACTCCTCTCTTGCTGATATGAAGTAGAAGGCCCATCACCAGCAGACATCTTCTTCTTCTTATCCCATCTCCTTTTCTTCACTGAGAAGAGTGTCTCATCATCTCCTTCTGAGATGGTGACTCCATCCATCTAACTTGCTAAACTCTCCTGCGAGGCCAACAGGTTCTCCAGCTCCAACAAAGATGGTTGTAACGACCCGAGTTTAGGCTAACCCGCCTCCCCACAACGTTGCTACATGGCTGCAGCCCATACACCCCAACGCCATCAATAAGCTGTAGCTCAGTTGGTGATAGTTGTTGTTATGCGGATTTATAAAGGCATAGTGATGGCGTTGGGGTTTATGGGTTGTAGCCCTGTAGCGATGCCGTGGGGCGGCGGGTTAGCCTTTAGCTCAGTTGGTGATAGTTGCTGTTATGCAGAACTATTAAAGGGTTGCGGGTTCGAAACCTTGTGCCAACAACCTATTATGCGGATTTATAAAGGCACAATGATGGCGTTGTGGTGTACGTACTACAGCCCTGTAGCGATGCCGTGGGGCGGCAAGTTAGCCTAAACCCGGGTCGTTACAACGGCTGAGTGGCACAACTTTGAACAAAAGTAACAAAGGCCACATATTCTTTCCGCAAACCGCAAATTATGTGACTCTTCAGCTTCGCTTCTGAAATAGGCTCATTAGGGTCCAACGCTAAAATCTCAGCGTACAAATTCTTCATCTTCAGGAAGAACGTTGAGATGGACAAATTTCCTTGAGTAACTCTCGCCAACTCATTCTCTAGGAATTGTAGCCGAGATACATTCTTCCTATTGAACAACCCATCGAGAGAAGTTCAAATCTTCGTAGTAGACTGACATCCAATGATGTGGTCGAAGAGTTCCGGTGAGATAGCCCGCTTAAGAGTAAACTCCGCTTTCGCATTTGTCTTCCTCCAAGCTCTCACCGTATCAATACCCGCAGCAGCAGTAACCTCTTGCCTTTTGTCTCCGCAGATGACCTCCTAAAAGTCCTCGCCTAGAAGATAGCTTTCCATACATGACTTCAACTTTTTAAATTTAATCGATGTAAGAAGCTCGATTCCAAGACCTCTTGCGAAACCATCTTCTATTGCACTATCCCTGGTTCACTTAGACTCCCAAAAGCAATAAGGAAAATTGATGGTTGATCACTGCCCAACCTCTGATCCCTCTGATACCATGTAAAAATTTGTGATTCTTGGAAAACGGAAAACCAGGCGCAGGAACACTCAACCTATCTGAGCCCAAGTAAACCAAATGCCAATAGAAGAGCAAGAATCTTGTACTATCAAAAAATCTTTACAAAGATAGGCATACATGACGAGACATGATTCGCCAATGTACCCGATATAAGCATAAAAATACAAAGCAAAGAATTAGCCGTACAGTCTCAAGGAGAAGTCGTCGACCCTACTGTAAGACCCCATTTTTTCTTTTAAACCACCAGGGTCTTATGCCCAGAACCGCCACTTTACGCTGACACCAACACACTCAGGAAGGTCGTCACTACAAAATGCCGATCTTGCCGACCATACCGATCGCAGAAGAGTAGAATAAGTGTACATGAGTAAAATGAAACTAGTCCACCAGAATCACATATATATAATATAAGTCTCCACGAAGGGAGAGTCCACAGAAAAGAATAAACAAAGTACTAAAGAGGGAACCTGTCCGTTACATCAAGATCCTCACTACAAGTCACTCAACGCAGAAGCAAATCTATAATAACTACTAATGATCGGGACTCACAGTCCCTGCTCTCTGGACTCCAGTGCTAGACTGCCCCATCTTCATGGGCAATGACCTCTGGGGCTGCGCCTCCTGGTTCGGCTTCACGATCCCCTAAAATGATTTGGTCAACGAACGTTAGTCTAAAAAGACTAAGTCCTATCATGACACATTTAGCCAAAATTCAAAAACTTATAATTTTCCTAATTAATTTGGCATTTATTTAATTTTCCCAAAAGTTTGGGCATGAGTAATTTTGAAGATGAAGTACAAGATTTTTTTAAGTTATGGCCACCCAAAATTTATGAACACTACAAGATGCCAAAATATCATAGAGCACCAATTTTCACTAATTTTCATAAATAAATTAACCTGTAATTAATTAATCCAAGATAATAACAATAAATAGATGTAAAGAAGGAAGCATCACTAAACTTAATCAAAAAATTATATAAAAATTAAGAGAGATTTAATATGATCACAAAATATTACTGATTAAGGTTCATAACATTTTAAGTCATTTTAACCACTATTTTATCAAAATCATCAATATGGGTAACACAATGATTAAAACTACAAGTACAATCTACTATTTTCCAAACATTCTACAATAATTTCTAGAGCCTCATAATATTATAAAAACCTTCCTGCCAAAATTTCCTAAGAATCCAAGGTCATATGACCCTTTAATATTTTCCTAAAAGGTAAAGGCCTAAACTAACCCTAATTGGTTTAGGTTGTATGCCTAATTTTAAATGTCACCAAATTCTTCCCTATGGCATTTCACCACCCTAGAATCACATGGACTAAACACCAAGTTCATACAAGGACATAACACCCTATGTCCTTCACAAACCCCCAAAGTTCAACCCTAGAGTTTGAACTAGGATCCTAGGGAAAATCCACCATAATCCATCCCAAACTCCATGTGAGGGTGTTTAATATCTTGACAAATCAGTGGCCCAAGTTTCAATCTCTGTTGAGGTGATTTGGTCACCAAATACCACAAAGGGCATCTTGACCTAACTACCCCTTCTTGGTCCAACTTAGGGTTTGCTTATTTCCAAACCAAATCATCTCCAAATGTGATGAAATTTTATACAGAGCCTTATGATGACCCCAAGGACCACTTACCAATATTTGGGAGGGTTTGAAGGCCATTAGACCTTTTAAATAATTCATACATGGATTATTAAATTTCTACAAAAACTTTAGGAAAATGTTTTTCAAAAATTTCCATTTTTGGATATGTTCTAGGTATAGGTATGGGTGACCCCCATCCAAAATTTAAAGTCATTTAATTGGATGGCTGAATTGATGGGGGCACTCAAAATAATCTCTGGTCTAGCCTAGGTATAGAGCTCACCAAAATGAGTGTTGTGGTCAAATCACTTATCCAAATGGGTTGAAATAAATTTTAAATTACACTAGACTTATAGATCTACAAGTTTTATGTTAACCACTTTTTCTATAGGGGGGTATAAGTATTTTTAATAATTAATTTAACATAGCCCAATAACTATGACAAAAAAGCACATATAAAACATTTAATAATTTTGATCTTGCACAGATCTTAAAGGAGAATCTGACGGCTCCTGCATTTCTTCTTCCTCCAGCTGACGGGTAAGATCTACCCAACCTGGAGTAACTCCCAATCGCAACCGTCGGCCACCCGGCCACCTCCCTGGCCGGCCACCGCCGCCACTACCTTCGTTGAGGTGGGGGCTATCGCTGGGCGGCGGCACGGCCGCCGGAGGGTCCATTTCTGGCGAACCCGACCACTCATTTTTCATGGAAATTTCATGGAAAATCTCCACTCGATCGGGCTCAATTGAGCCTAATTCTTTTCCCTATTGAATCCTACGATCTACCCATAGAAGGAGTATGGGAGGACCTTAGTGGTGGGCTGGAGTCGGGTCGATCGCCGGGTGGCCATGGATGGTGGTGGAGTCGCCGGAGTTATGCAACCGCACAGTCAACTGGCTCGATTCCTTCAGGTAAGGTGTGGAAACTGCTCCCCTTTGTCTGGTGAGGCTGGATTTTCGGCCATGGCATGGGGAGTGCACTTGGGCTCAATTAGGCCGGGAAATGGCTGGAAACTCTTCCTCTTCCCCAGAGGAGTTGAATCCAGCAATAAAGGGTGGCCCTTGGCTTCCCTATGCCATGGATGGCCTTCTCCCTCATTTTCACTCTCCTCCATTAAAGGGGAAAATGGAGTTTTCTCTCTCCTGATCATCAATGCCAATTTTGATTTATCCTCCAGCCTATTGGCACCCCACTAACCCATATGAGTAATAAAAATGAGGTTAGCCCAAGTGGGGGAAATGTGTTTGAGCTTGGGTTAGCCCATTTGGGCTAATTTGACCTAACACTAGAGTAGAGTTGACCTTGATCAACATGACCATTTGGGTTGACCCTAATGGATCCTTGGTGACCCATTGGTCTCCCCTAAAGTCTAGGAAGACTTGGGTAGGGTTGGTTGGGCATCTTGGGGGTCACTTGACCCTTAGTTAGGGCATTTTGACCTTTTTAGGGCTAGAGTTGACTTGGGTCAACTTAGCCTCTATGGTTGACCCCAAGGGGTCCTTGGTGACCCATTGGCCTCCCTTAGGGTTTGGGAAGGTCTAGGTGGGTCCCTTTGGCCAAGGGGAGGTCAGTTGACCATGTATGAGCTTAGTTTGACCTGATTAGAGTTTGGGTTGACTTTGGTCAACTTGACCATTTTAGTTGGCCCTAGTGGGTCCCTATGGCTCTAATGGACCCTCTAACAGGTTAGTGATGTTGTGGTGGGGTCATGGTGAAGTTCTATGGTCATCCATAAGCTAGTAATTAGAATTCTACTATTTGCAGACCAAGCTGGTTCACACACTAATTCCCAAGTTCACCCCATCCTTTTGACACTTACCAAGATTTTGTCATGACCCAGTCATGACAAAATCATCCTAGGGGTCTAGAAGTTTGAGGGATGTTACAACTTAATTAGTGATGAGAAGTTGAAAAACTCTATAGTTAAGCGTGCTCGGGCTAGAGTAGTACTGGGATGGGTGGCCTCCTGGGAAGTCCTCGTGGTACCCGCTTGACTATTTAGTTTCGCTCATCAAAGGGAGTCTGTGACCACCAACAAACCGCCTGTTGATGGAGAGGGGTTGGGGTACTTGGGCTGCAGCCAGGTAACATCGCCTAGAGCGGAGCCGTGACATTATCACGTTGTATCGGCTAGGGTTGTTACAATAAAAAGTGCACTTTTTGTAACGGCCTCCCCAGCACCATGCTCACAAGGAC
This sequence comes from Platanthera zijinensis, assembly GCA_039513925.1. Classification (NCBI taxonomy): domain Eukaryota; kingdom Viridiplantae; phylum Streptophyta; class Magnoliopsida; order Asparagales; family Orchidaceae; genus Platanthera; species Platanthera zijinensis. Next base: position 271,912,151 of record CM077078.1, read on the forward strand.
GACCGCCGACACCCCCAGCACCACGCTCGAAAGGGTTCAGCCTAACCAGGTCTGCAAACTATGCACCCCCAAAGCCTCTTCGCGCCTGTTTCTCGGCCGCGGCGCATTGTTGAGGCTTGGTCTCGAACCCGCAACCTCCTTGATAGCTCAGTTGGTGATGAGGAGTGGTTTGAAGACTTGAAAGTTGACTAGTTGTCTAAATTATCACCTAGAGGGGGGTGAATAGGTGATTGCGACGTCTTTTGCGGAAAAAAAAAAAACCAATCGCAGCACACACAAAAAGAACACAAGCACAGACGACACAAGATTTATAGTGGTTCCCCGATCTTGGGTACTCCACTTTCCCTCTCACCGATCTAGTAACGCACTAGACTCGGCTACTCCACTTATCTCAGATTAAAGAAATCTTACAACTCGATCCAACCCGGATCTACACTCGGAAGCACAATCTTCCTACAACAAGTACTCGGAGTGAAAACTCCTACAACTCGGAGAAGAATCTCCTACAGAATAAAGATTTACAGAAAATTATGAGACTGTGACAGATCTAGAAAATCTTGACGTTTCTTCTTCCTTCAACAATGGCGGCTCTGTCAGGAATCAGTCGGAGAAGATACTGTCGTCGATCTACAGATCTGGTTCTTCGGAACACACGGAATCAAGAGATTCGAAAGAAAGTCGAGGTCGATCTCGATTCTATGTGTCACTTGTCGATCTTTCTTCGTCGGCGGCCTTCCAGATGGAAACAGAGAGCGGCGGCGACCGGGAAGACGAATCGGAAACTTAGGGTTTGTCGACCCTTTTTCGTTTCACGTTCTTGAAGAGAGAGAAAAGATAAACGATAATAATAATTCTTTTTTGAAAACAGAGACTGATTAGACCTTTTATAGGGAGCCTAATCGGTCAGAAATCAAATCATATTGAAGGTAATGCCACGTGGGCCAATTAGATGATGACAGAATAAAGATTGAAAAATAGAATGAATAGAAGGTCAACGATTTTGACAAATTCAGAATTAGAAAAAGATTTAAGTCAGAAGTACTCGAGAACTGAAGGTTGTTCTCGAGCACTGAAACAAGGAGTTCTCGAGAATAGAAATGATTGTCTCGAGATCTGAGACTGGGAAAAATATACTGTCCAAAATAACTTTCTCGAGCACTAATTGTACTACTCGAGCACTTATACTTAGAAGAAAAAGTATATCTGGATTACTCGAGCATACAGTACACTTGCTCGAGTACTGGAAAGAAAATATTCGAGAACTTGAAACTTCTCGAGCACAAAGACTTAGAATAAAACTGGAAAACGAGCACAAGCAGAATTTGCTCGAGAGCCTGAAGAAATGTACTCGAGAATCATTAAGATTTCTCGAGCACTAAACACTTAGAAACAAACTTGAGAACTGGAGTACTCGAGAAACAAGTCTCTTTCTCGATCACAAAGACTTAATCAAAATCCTGAAAACTAGAGTACTCGAGCAAATGGATTATTTCTCGAGCACTTGAACATAGAGGAAAATCTGGAGGACAGTACTCGAGAAGCTAAAGTTGTTCTCGAGCACAGGAACTTAGAATAACAACAGAGAAATAGTTCTCGAGAAAGGTAGACTTAGAAGAAGAGTTATATTTCTCGAGTACCTTTCCTTAGAAATATTTTTGCACAGCATTCTAGTTCTCGAGCAGCAAAGTCATTTTCTCGAGAAAGGAAAACTTTCTCTCGAGCATTAATGACAGCCAGATTTGAAAGAAAAAGTTCTCGAGCAAGCTGAGCTTTTTCTCGAGCACTTTTAAAAACTTCTCGAGACCTAGAGATGTAATTTACTCGAGCACTAATGTATTTCTCGAGCAAAAATGACTTAGCAAAAATTCTAAGTTACAGAAAAAAAATGTATTCAAATAGAACTTCTTCAGCTTCAGCTTTTGTCCTTTTCTCCAAGTGATTTGAGGTTAAGTATATTCCAATAGAGAGGCTACACATGAGTCAACACCTTGGATTACACAGTGAGGGATTACACTGTGAAGTCCTGTGTTTGATGACCCATTGCAGACTGACATTGGTCTATACTTAAAGTGTACACCTGCAAGCATATGGCTAAAGAGAAATATCAAATACAACTGGATTCAACTTAGTTCATGGGTGACTTCATGCAAATCTAGGTGAGTGTGGATACAATACCCAACAATCTCCCCCTATTTACAGAAGTCAGAACCCTATACACTAAGCTGAATCCCTTAACAAATAATACATAACAACAAGTAAGCAAGACATATGTGACATAATCAAAATAACCTAGAGCAGGAATAACAGAAATAAATCACAGCACAATCAAAAACATATAGGTATATAAGTAATCAGATTTTTCAGATTAATGTTTTTAAATCCCACTATTCCCAAAGATACAAAAGGCTGTTATGAAATAGAGTGCAGGTTACTTCTTCTTGCCATCAGCCTGTTTCTTTTGTCTTTCACCCTCTTGCCATCTCTTCTGCTCTTGTCTCTCAAAGTAGCTGAAGGGCTTGGGAAAGTACTTTTCAGGTTTAGGAGGAGCTGCAGCATTGTTAAATCCATACTTAGACTCATGCAGCCTCCTCTGAATGCAGCTCTTGTCATACTTTCTCCATTCCTCATGGCTGTAGAATTCTTGTTGTCTTTCACTGAATTGAGTTACCAGCTTCAGAGTTTCAAGGATTAAAGTCCTGGAGGTGGGGCTCCAGACTTCAGAGTGGACTGGATACTGCCTTGGTTCATCCTGATGTTTTCTGTAGCCTTGATCATGTTCAGGTGCAGATCTCCTTGCAGAGGGCCCTTCCCCATATTTCCTTTTCTTAGTTTGGATATTAGGTGGCTGGTTAGGTAGATCTTCCCACACCTCTCCAGTTGGCATGAAAGTTTCTTGAAGTTCAATGTATGGAGAGAAGGCCTTCTGAGCAAAGGCAGCAGCAGCAGCAGCATCTTCTTCAGCTTGGACAGCAGCCATTGCATCAGCAGCAGCTTGGGCAGCAGAGGCTTGAGTGCTTTCAGCAAGGGCTGCTCTGACTGCAACTGGGTTCAGATGATGGGGAATTGAGTTGGGGTCAATCTGATGGTCAGGGAATATATTGTTGTGCATCCAGACAGAGGTATCAAAGGTATGAAACTTGACAGAGTCAATATGTTTCAGCACATTTTCTTTCAGGGAGGTATGGAAAGCATTCTGAGCTTTGATGACTTTGGCTTCTATGTCAGCTTGGGTTTCAATGCTGGCATTGGTAATTCTGGTCATGATGGATTCAGAATGTTTAGCTGAGACAGTCTTGAAAATCTCCTCCCCCTTTCTGACTTCTGTAGTAAGGGTTGCAATAGCATCTTCCTTAAAGGTGCCAACCTCACCTGTCAGGTTAAAGAACTTGTCATCTGTCCTTTTATCCAACTGAATTTGATTATTAGCCAACACAACTGATTGTTCCATGAGGTGGCCAATACTTGTTATAGTATGATCCAAGGCCAATCCTCCCTTGTGAAATGCTTCTTTCAGGGTATCTGTGTTCACCTGAATTTCAGCAAAGCCTTTGTGCATGGCCTTCTCAAGGGCAGTCACCTGGTCTTGAACCTTCTTGACAGCTGTGTCTATGTAGGTTTTCTGTTCAGCAAACAACTGTGTTAACAGTGTTATGATGGAATCAGTATCAGCAGGAGCACTTGCAGGAGCAAGACTGGATGGATGTGGTTGAGCAGCAGCAGGTGGAGAAGGTGCATTGGAGGGGCTGGGATTGATCTCTTCAATTACAACAGTAGAAGTGGATGGCTGTCTTCTCAGAGGGATGTTGTCATCTTCTTCATTTCCTGAAGGAAGGAAAGATGGGATGAAGAAGTGTGGCCTTTGAGGAATCCTGGACTCTGCCTCCTGAACATCCTCATCAGTTTCTGGGATGTCAGTCATTGGCTCAAAAGAAGAGGGAGTGGTTGTGGAGGAAGTAGCAGCTTGCTGTCCTTGGGTATTAGCTGAGTGAGAAGGTGATGGGGGAAGTGAACTGGAGGGCTGATCTGGGTCTGGAGAAGTATGTTTCTTAGGCAGTTCTGGAACTGGTTCAAGTAGAGCTGGGTCCTGAGTAGGGCTGGAGCAGAATCTGGAATTGAGTCAAGTGGAGCTGAGTCCTGAGCAGTGGCTGTAGTAGAATCTGGAACTGAGTCTGGAGCTGTTGATACCACTGTTGATGCTAAACTGGGGTGCTCAGAAGTGAGTTCAGTGATCATTGCATCAATTTGTTCTGAAGTGACAGTGAGATCTATAACCATGGAGGCAGGCTCCCCCTCAAGAGAAGCATCCTGGATGACACTCTCTGTGTTTGGAGGGGGGGATGAAATCCTGTAGTCTGGAACAACTGTTGTAGCAGGATCTGGGGGAATTTTTGGAGCTAGGGAAGGTTGTGCAGGCTCCCCCTCAATTGCTGGATGAGGAGAGGGAGGTGGAGTCCTGACAACCTCTTCCTGAACTAGTTCCTGAGCCCTGGTGGCCTGGGTGGTATTCTGCAATTTCAACTCCCATCTGTTAATGGAGTCCACTGTGAGCCTCTTCATGTAGTGCAGAACACTGCCTTTAGACATTGAAAACACTGCTGGGTCAAGTTCACTGAGTAGAAGGGTTATAATTCTGGCAAATCCAGGCTTCTTGAGACTGGACCTGATGTGATCAAGAATCAGTCTGCCAAAAGGATATTGCTTCCTGCAAATTATGGAGGTCATCACATCAAACATCTCTCCTGTAGCATGTTTGATTGATCCAGTAGCACAGAGAAGGCATTTGCCGACGATGTCCAAGAGGAATTTGCTCTCTGGGTTCAGCTGGGGGCGTCGAATACCAGAGGGTATGCCGGCGATTCCACAGAAGGAATAGGCACGGTCATAATCTGCATGGGTTAGGTCTTCTGGTTCTGTGACTGGAGGTAGATGAAGCAACTGATTGATGATGGAGGCCGAGAGTTTGACCTTGATGCCAGAAACGGTAGATCGGAGAACATGACCACTGGTGCTGACTGTCAAATTCTGGTAGAATTCATGAACCTGAGGAAGAAGGAGACGACACTTCTGTTCTAGGACAAAAGTGAGGCCGGCTATATCCAGGAGGCTCAAGAGGTTCTGAAAGTCTGGGGATATGTCTGCAATGCCATCTCGAAGGAGTTCACTGCCGATTCCGAGCTTGGCGATGGAAGAAGATGAAGCCATTGAAGAAAAACGGAGAAAAACTGTGGGGTTTTCCTGGTTTTCACGGCACCGGCGGAAGGCGAAGGGTCTCAAGATATTTGGGGATTTTGGGATTAGTGGATTTAACGATTTTATTCTGACTATTTATATACATATTGTAAATGAGCGGCAGAAATGATCTGGACTGCTACTAGGCATTTCGAAAAATAATAAAAGCTAACAAAAAACTGTACTCGGGAAATTAGGGTTAAGAATTTTCGCAAGTATCAAGTAGGCTCGAGTACTTTATTAAGTTCTCGAGAGGTAGACTCGAGTACTTTATTAAGTTCTCGAGAGGTAGACTCGAGTACGTTATTAAGTTCTCGAGAAGTAGTCTGAGTGCTCGAGCACCGCCACTTAGTCAATCTGACACTTGGCAAAGTACTCGAGTACCGCTCTCGAGAATGAAATAAAGTTCTCGAGTACCCCGAGTAAAGTTCCCGAGAAAGAATTACTTAGCTTTAATTTTTTTTGAAACTCTGAAAAGTTGAAAGAGAACTTTTTCCTTAGTCCTCTTTGTTGAGCATCCCAAGTTCTGTCTTGAAGAAAGAGAACTTGGCTTCATCCAGTGGCTTTGTGAAAATGTCTGCAACTTGTCTATCTGTTGGAACATATTGAAGGTTGATATCTCCTCGCTCCACATGCTCCCGTATAAAATGATATCTCAACTCTATATGTTTTGTTCTGCTGTGTGACACTGGATTGTTGGCAATGGCAATTGCACTTGATGAATCACACATCAGAGGAATGTCTTCAAACTTCAGGTTGTAATCTTCAAGCTGATTTTTGATCCAAAGCAGTTGTGCACAACAACTGCCTGCAGAGATGTACTCTGACTCGGCTGTTGAGATTGCGACACAATTCTGCTTCTTACTACTCCAGGAAATAAGCCTTCTTCCTAGGAATTGACATGTTCCTGAGGTGCTCTTCCTATCATCCTTGCTACCTGCAAAATCTGCATCTGAATAGCCAATCAGTTCATTGTCATTACTTCTTGGGTACCATAAGCCAAGATTTGGTGTACCTTTAAGGTATCTCAAAATTCGCTTTGCAGCAGCGTAATGAGATTCCTTACTGTTCACCTGAAATCTAGCACATACACATGTTGAGAACATTATGTCTGGCCTACTAGCAGTAAGGTAGAGTAGTGACCCAATTATGCTTCTGTATTTGGTTTCATCAAAAGGTTTCCCTTTCTCATCCTTATCCAGAGACATAGCTGAGGCCATTGGAGTTTTCATTGTAGATGCGTTCTCCAATCCAAATTTCTTAATCAACTCCTTTGTGAACTTCGTCTGAGATATGAAAATTCCATCCTCAGATTGTTTCACTTGGAGTCCCAAGAAATACTTCAACTCACCCATACTGCTCATTTCAAACTTCCCTTGCATTAGTTTAGAAAACTTTTTGCAAAGGTTGTCGTCAGTTGAGCCAAAAATAATGTCATCGACATAGATTTGCACTAGCAAAATCTTGCCTTTTATTTCCCTAAGAAATAATGTCTTGTCTATCTTTCCTCTTGTGAACTTGTTCTCAAGAAGAAAAGTAGACAATGTCTCATACCAAGCTCGGGGAGCTTGCTTGAGACCATACAGTGCTTTAAATAGAAAGTAGACATGGTTAGGAGAGTTTGGATCAACAAAACCTGGAGGTTGTTCTACATATACTTCTTCCTTTATGTTTCCATTAAGGAAGGCAGACTTCACGTCCATTTGATAGACGGTGAAACCTTTTAATGCAGCATATGCTAGAAATAACCTTATTGCCTCCAATCTTGCCACTGGAGCATATGTTTGATCGAAGTCTATTCCTTCTTCTTGTCGGTATCCTTTGGCGACGAGACGCGCCTTGTTCTTTATTATTGTACCATCTTCATCTAGCTTGTTCCGATACACCCACTTGGTTCCTATAACGTTCTTATCTTTGGGTCTTGGTACAAGCTTCCAAACTTCACACCGTTTGAATTGGTTCAGCTCCTCTTCCATGGCTAGTATCCATGATGCGTCGCAGTTTGCTTCCTCAAACTTCTTTGGTTCCACCTGAGATAGAAAACTTAAATATAAATTTTCATTAGTGGTACCTCTACGAGTTCTGACACCGTCTCGAGGATTTCCAATGATCTGTTCTATTGGATGATCCTTCAAGTGTCTGAGCTCTAATGTCCTAGCATCTGGAACATCTTCAGCATCTGGAGTGACTTCATTTCTTTGAACTGCTTCATTATCCTGATCTTCATTCTCAATTGTAGTTGGAGAAGTGATCTCGATGAAGGTATCACCCTTCTCTTCACTTGGTTCCTCCAACTTTATTTCATTTATCTTGGAACCTGCAGCTTCAAGTAACACACTAGACGAGTTGCTTTGCAACAAACTCGTCTCATCAAAAATAACATGAATTGATTCTTCTACCACCAAGGATTTCTTGTTAAAGATCCTATATGCCTTACTTTGGCTACTATAGCCTACGAAGATGCCTTCAAAACTCTTTTCGCTAAACTTAGTGGTATGATACTTGCCGTTGTTAAGTACAAAGCACTTACAACCAAAGATTCTAAAGTAAGATATTATTGGCTTCCTGCCTTTTAAAAGTTCATAAGGAGTCTTATCATGGTTCTTGTTTATGAGTGCTCGATTTTGCACGTGACATGCAGTGTTGACGGCTTCAGCCCAGAAATATTCCGGTAGTGAGGCATCACTCAACATAGTCCTGCAAGCCTCTATGAGTGTTCTGTTTCTTCTCTCAGCTACTCCATTTTGTTGTGGAGTCCGAGGAGAGGAAAACTCATGAAGGATACCAAGGCTTTCACAAAATTCCGTCATGGCCCCAGATTTGAATTCCGTTCCATTGTCACTTCTGATTTTGACAATGGAGCAGTTGTACTCATTCTGTATTTGCCTGACAAAATTTGTGAAAATATCAAAGGTATCCGACTTGTGTTTCAAAAAGAACACCCACGCAAAGCGCGAGTAATCATCAACAATAACCAACGTATAATCCTTACCTCCTAAACTTCTAACTTGCAGTGGACCAAACAAGTCCATATGAAGAAGGTGTAAACACCTGTCCGAATCTTTGCCAATAATGCTTTTAAAAGTAGCCCTTGTTTGCTTGCCTTTAATGCATGCGTGACAAGGTCTTTCCTTTTCGCACTTAACATTTGGAGCATCACGCACCAAATTCTTCGAAAATAATTTATGAATGGTTTTGAAATTAATATGTGCTAATCTCTTGTGCCATTGGTCACCAAGAGATGCACTATCTTTAGCAAGAAGACATACTGGGGTAGAGGAATCCAAACAAATAAAATTCAGACAAAATATGTTTCTGCTACGAGTGCCGGATAAAATGGTTTCTTGTTTATCAACCGCTTTTATCAAACACTTGTTGGCATGAAACTCAACAACGTATCCTTTGTCGCATAATTGACTTATGCTTATGAGATTATGTTCTAATCCCTCAACATAAGCAACATCCGAGAAGGATACGCTACCGTTAGAAATTGTACCATATCCTTTTGTAACTCCCCGGTCGGAGCCTCCAAAGATGACCTTTGGTCCGTTCTCGGTTGGAGAGTAATTTTGAAGTAAACTTTTTGTTCCGGTCATGTGCCGAGAACATCCACTGTCCAAGTACCATATTGGCGTTCTATTGGCCTTTGGACATACCTGCAAACACAAAATCATTTTGCCTTAGGAACCCAAATTTGTTTGGGTCCTTGGTCTCTTGTTAGATTGCTCCCCCTACCGATGTTAGCATCGTGAGCGGTCTTTCTCACATTGATAACTCTTGGGGCAGCATTAACACTTTTGTTGAACCAACAATCGATGGCGAAGTGACCAATCTTGCCACAACACCAACAATGAAATCTATTGTATCTTTGTCCATTCTTCTCTTGCTTGACCATCTTGTCATGAGGTCTAGCAGGAGGAGCTGCCATGGAGGTGGATGCTTCATGTTGATCACAGGAACATGCTTTCCTCTCTTTGGTGGACAAGACTTCAACTTCTTTCACTTTCGGTGCTTTCTTAAAGTTATGACCATGATCATATGGACCATAGCTCTGAAGACTGATCTCTTCATAAGGTGCTTTAAAAACACTTTCGCCAAAGTTTCTAGGACGTGCCCATCCTTGGTATCTAGACTTTGGCTCTACATAAGTAGGCCTAGACCAGTGTCCATAGGAGGACTCAAGATCAAACTTGTTTGTCGGGTAGATTACCTTATTAAAGGTAGTCTGTTCTTGAGGGGCTTTCCCTTTTTCTTTGGCTAAGGCTTTCTTGGCTGCCTTATTCTTTCGTTGAGTCTTATTCCTTCTAGAAGTCTTACTAGAAGAGGCTATATGGCCTAGTCCAGCACCATCAGTCTGTGCTGAAAATCCAGCAATCAGTGGAAGAACTGTCTTAGGCTTGGAGAAGCTCTCAACAAGCTTCTTCTCAGCCTCAAACTGCTCTTCCAGTTTCTCAATGACTTTTTCTTTCAGACTGACGAGACTAAGTGTCTCATTCAATTCTTCTATGGCAGAGTTAAGCTTACCTTTGAGTGATTCCATCTCAAGAACTTCTTCTCTCAAAGAGCTTTCACTTGCCTTAAGAGACTTAATCTCTTTGGCTTGAGCTTTCACGACCTTTCGACATTTGTCGTAGGCCTTGATCAGCTCTCTGTACTGAACCATGAGTTCAGACTCATCGTCATAAGAGCTGTCCTCATTCTCATGTTCAGAATTCTCAGATTCAGAAAGAGGTGTGTGAGAGTTTACCTTCCCAGTGTACTGGGGTTCTGTCTCCTCATCAGTTTGAGCCATCAGCCCAAAATATGCTTCTTCTTCCTCACTTGACTCCGAGGAGTCTGAGTCGCTGAGGGTCTTTGTTTTCTTAGCCACGAGGCTCCTTTCATTCTTCTTTTGGTGAAAGGGTTTCTTGCTTTCCTTCTTTCCTCCTTCTCTTTTCTTATGAGGGCATTCAGCAATCATATGACCTGGCTTGTTGCAACAATAGCAAACTATGTCAGATGAAACATGTTTGTTCTGTTTAGGAACATACCTGTCATGGCTGCTTGAGCCTTTCTTTCTTCGATCACTTTCATAATGTGATCGTCTATGTGAGGCATCCTTGCCTCTCCAATTCTTCTTTTTGTTCAGAAACTTCTTGAACTGTCTTGATAAGAGAGAGAACTCTCCTTCAGACATCTCTGAGCCTGATGAACTGGGCTCTGAACTTTCTTCACTCTCAATTGTTTCCTGAGCAGGAGTAGATGATTGAGCTTTGACCTTTTTTGTGCTTTCTGCCTTCAAGGCAACAGTCTTATCCTTTGAAGAGGATCTGCTCTTCTCTTCTTCGGCTTTTCTTGTATTTATTTGCATCTCATACGACATCAGCTTTCCGAAGAGATTCTGTGGGTCAGTCTCTGCTAGTCTGCCAAACTCCCGAATGGCACATACTTTGGTATCCCACTCTTTCGTCAGAGATCTGAGGAATTTGTCATTCAGCTCACCATTAGTGAACTTCCTGCCATACCCCTTCAGACCATTAACAATTTTGCTGAAGTTCTCAAACGTATCTGTGATTGAATCCTTTGGTCCTTGTCTGAAGGCTTCATATTTTTGATTCAGAAGGGATCTTCTGTCATCCCTTACTTCTTCAGTGCCTTCCATCAGGACTATCAGACACTGCCACATTTCCTTAGCGCTTTGGCAATGTATCAGATTCAGTAGCATAGAGTCATCAACTGCACTTGCTATGATGTTTTTAGCTTTCTTGTCCAACGAGACAAGTGCAATCTCATCCTTGTCAAGATCCATTAGTTTCTTTGGTACCATTAGAGTAGGATTTATTGTGGAGGTTGTCATGGGAACATAGGGACCTTCTTCAACTATCATAAAGATCCTTGGATCCACAGCTTCCATAAAGAATTTAATTCTTTCTTTCCACATGGGAAAGTTTGTCTTGGTGCACAGTGGAAGCTTTGCAAAATCTTTTGCCTTATCCATGCTTGGCTAACTTCTTAGACAACTTAGGGCAGATCTGATCAAGGTGTTAACCTTTATATGATCAACCTCCCTCTGATACCAATTGAAAGTTGACTAGTTGTCTAAATTATCACCTAGAGGGGGGTGAATAGGTGATTGCGACGTCTTTTGCGGAATAAAAGAAAACCAATCGCAGCACACACAAAAAGAACACAAGCACAGACGACACAAGATTTATAGTGGTTCCCCGATCTTGGGTACTCCACTTTCCCTCTCACCGATCTAGTAACGCACTAGACTCGGCTACTCCACTTATCTCAGATTAAAGAAATCTTACAACTCGATCCAACCCGGATCTACACTCGGAAGCACAATCTTCCTACAACAAGTACTCGGAGTGAAAACTCCTACAACTCGGAGAAGAATCTCCTACAGAATAAAGATTTACAGAAAATTATGAGACTGTGACAGATCTAGAAAATCTTGACGTTTCTTCTTCCTTCAACAATGACGGCTCTGTCAGGAATCAGTCGGAGAAGATACTGTCGTCGATCTACAGATCTGGTTCTTCGGAACACACGGAATCAAGAGATTCGAAAGAAAGTCGAGGTCGATCTCGATTCTATGTGTCACTTGTCGATCTTTCTTCGTCGGCGGCCTTCCAGATGGAAACAGAGAGCGGCGGCGACCGGGAAGACGAATCGGAAACTTAGGGTTTGTCGACCCTTTTTCGTTTCACGTTCTTGAAGAGAGAGAAAAGATAAACGATAATAATAATTCTTTTTTGAAAACAGAGACTGATTAGACCTTTTATAGGGAGCCTAATCGGTCAGAAATCAAATCATATTGAAGGTAATGCCACGTGGGCCAATTAGATGATGACAGAATAAAGATTGAAAAATAGAATGAATAGAAGGTCAACGATTTTGACAAATTCAGAATTAGAAAAAGATTTAAGTCAGAAGTACTCGAGAACTGAAGGTTGTTCTCGAGCACTGAAACAAGGAGTTCTCGAGAATAGAAATGATTGTCTCGAGATCTGAGACTGGGAAAAATATACTGTCCAAAATAACTTTCTCGAGCACTAATTGTACTACTCGAGCACTTATACTTAGAAGAAAAAGTATATCTGGATTACTCGAGCATACAGTACACTTGCTCGAGTACTGGAAAGAAAATATTCGAGAACTTGAAACTTCTCGAGCACAAAGACTTAGAATAAAACTGGAAAACGAGCACAAGCAGAATTTGCTCGAGAGCCTGAAGAAATGTACTCGAGAATCATTAAGATTTCTCGAGCACTAAACACTTAGAAACAAACTTGAGAACTGGAGTACTCGAGAAACAAGTCTCTTTCTCGATCACAAAGACTTAATCAAAATCCTGAAAACTAGAGTACTCGAGCAAATGGATTATTTCTCGAGCACTTGAACATAGAGGAAAATCTGGAGGACAGTACTCGAGAAGCTAAAGTTGTTCTCGAGCACAGGAACTTAGAATAACAACAGAGAAATAGTTCTCGAGAAAGGTAGACTTAGAAGAAGAGTTATATTTCTCGAGTACCTTTCCTTAGAAATATTTTTGCACAGCATTCTAGTTCTCGAGCAGCAAAGTCATTTTCTCGAGAAAGGAAAACTTTCTCTCGAGCATTAATGACAGCCAGATTTGAAAGAAAAAGTTCTCGAGCAAGCTGAGCTTTTTCTCGAGCACTTTTAAAAACTTCTCGAGACCTAGAGATGTAATTTACTCGAGCACTAATGTATTTCTCGAGCAAAAATGACTTAGCAAAAATTCTAAGTTACAGAAAAAAAATGTATTCAAATAGAACTTCTTCAGCTTCAGCTTTTGTCCTTTTCTCCAAGTGATTTGAGGTTAAGTATATTCCAATAGAGAGGCTACACATGAGTCAACACCTTGGATTACACAGTGAGGGATTACACTGTGAAGTCCTGTGTTTGATGACCCATTGCAGACTGACATTGGTCTATACTTAAAGTGTACACCTGCAAGCATATGGCTAAAGAGAAATATCAAATACAACTGGATTCAACTTAGTTCATGGGTGACTTCATGCAAATCTAGGTGAGTGTGGATACAATACCCAACAAGACTCTTTATTAAGGAGGTTGCAGGTTCGAGACCCAGCCTCAACAATGCGCCGCGACCAAGAAATAGGCGCGGAGAGGCTTTGTGGTGCATGGTCTGCAGACTTGGTTAGGCTGAACCCTTTCGAGTTTGGTGTTGGGGGTGCCGACGACCGTCCTTGCCAGCGTGGTGCTGGGGAGGCCGTTACACCTACTGAGCTGCCTAAGGAGTTCGCTGAAGTTGCCTAGTCGCAAGAACCCAACAAAGCCGCGCGGATAGCCCATTATTCCAATGCTGAAAAAGAACTCCGTCTGCTGATCTGCAAACTGCCTAACCGCGAGGTCGCCTAGCCGCAAGTTACCGCGAACAGCTGTTGCTGAACTGAACAAGCCGCCAGAAGCGGAAAACTTATTGAATTGGGAAATTATTGTAGAAGAGAAGACCGCCTGGTCGCAAGCCGTGACCTGCTGCTAACTGCAGAGTCTGCACTGTCCCTGACCGAAATCAGAACCAAGTCCCTGGCTTTCCAGCGCTATCCGCACAACCTGTACAGCACAAACCCAACCAACTCTTCAAACCGCTTGGATAGAAAACCCTGTCCACAACAACTACCCAATCCCACTTACTATTCATTCGGTGTTTTTTGATGTGATAGGGGGGGTCCTATTTATAAGCATGGTGAGGAGTGTGATCACCGCCCTAGCTAATAGGATCACCCGCGTATCCCGCGGCGAGCACCAAGTGTATCCGTATAGCTGCGAATACACAACCAGACCGCCGCGACTAGGCTTGACAGCCGGTCCGCCAAGGTTGCCATGACTAGGCTAGACAACCAGACCGAGCTGGTGGTTTGATGGTCCTCTTCGACCTCAGAAGGACCTGAACATGGCTGACCACCTCCGCTGCTCCTTCTGAACCAACTCTGATCTCTGGCATACTTGGAGTATCACCCGCTGCTTCTTGAACCAGAATTCTCCGCCCTGGAGCTATAACTGCCAGGAGCTCCTAGTGACACAGACAGCTCCACTAGAAGATCCTTAGTAGCTTCCTCTTTCCCTCCGTCAGACCTTCATTCTTATATCTCCACAGATGAGCTACCTCTATACGATGTCAGCTCGTCGAAGACAACATCTTTGGAAACAACAAACTTCTTCGTGGCAGGGTCCATACACTTCCATCCTTTCTTTCTCTCGTTATAGACCACGAAGACAAGCTTCCTCGCCTTCCCATCTAGCTTAGTCCTGAGAGCATCTGGGACATGTACGTAGCAGGCCGACCCAAATATCCGAAGGTGTTCAATGCTGGGCTTCTCCTTAAATATTATCTCATAAGGAGACTTCATATTGATCGCATTCAGAGGCATCTGATTGATGATGTATGTTGCGCAAGCCATCCCTTCTGCCCAGAAGGACCTAGGAACTCCTTTGGCATGAATCCATCCCTTTTTCCGCCCTTCTACTCCATTTTTTTGTGAAGTTTGATCATAAGTGAGCTCTCTCCAGATTCTGTGCTTCCTGTAGAAGTTCGAGAACTCATTTGAAATGAACTCACCTCTATTTTCTGTTCTCAACTTATTTATCCACAGGTCAAATCGGCCCTCCACAAGCTCCATGAACTCCACGAACAATTGGAACGCGTTTGACTTCTCCTTCATGAAGGGCACCTATGTGTACCTAGTATAGTCATCAATCAAGACAAGCGTGTACCTACTGCCTCCAAGACTAACGGTGATTGTCGGCCCCATCAGATTACCATGGATGCACTCCAATGGTGCTTTACATCTGGTCTGTGACTTGTTAAACGGAAGGTTATGAGCCTTACCATATTGATATCCCGCATAGACATGACTGTCGTCATAGGATGACAATCTAGGCAAGCCTTTCACAAGGATCTTTACCGTCATAGATTTCAACATGTCCATCCCGACATGTCCCATTTATTCATGCCAAATAGCAGCGCTATTGTTGGCCCTCATTCGATTAACATAGGAACTTGTTGATAACACAAATAAGTCCTTTACCTTTCTCCTAACACGAGCAATGTCATCTTCATTGCTGATACATTGCGGAGAAAGTTCACTTCTGTCGGGCCAAACAGAACGTGATTGAAAGTGAGTAACAAATCTGCCTAGACTCTAGAGGGGGGGGGGGGTGAATAGAGTATTTTAAAAATAATTTACAACTAAAAATTGTAAGGTAGTGGAAGACTTAATTTAGGTATAAGTGTAAGGTGCTTGCAGTAAAATAAAACTAAAGCAATAAATGAAAATCACACAGCACACAGCAAAAACAAACACACAGCAACCAGAAGACACAAGGATCTATAGTGGTTCCCCAACAACCTGGGTACATCCACTCTTCTACCACCCTAGGTAGGAATCCACTGCAGGAAAGGTTGATCAGGTGTCCTGGGCACCAATGAGCTTTTGATAAGGTGCTCAAAAACCAGATCTAGATTTTTTGATAAGGTGTCTTGCCACCACTGAGTTTTGACAAGATCTCAGAAACCAGTTTTAGAACTTTTGAAGGGAGTTTTGATAACCCTTTTACAGAAGGAAGAAGGAAAAAGAAAAAGGTGAGGATGTCTTCTCTATCTCAATCACTGAGAGAAGACTAGTGGATTGTTGATGATGTCAAAGCTCCCCCTGAGATGTAGAATGGTTCAGGAGTGAAAGCTTTGCTAGGGTGATAGGTCTTCAGATGCTTCAGATCTCCAGCAGAAGATGATTCCAGCAGATGCTGAAATATGAGTTGTCTGGAGTCCTTGATGTTGAAGCTTTGAACACTTGATGATCTGGAGGAGTTGAGTAGCAGAAGATCTCCTCCACAGCAAAATTTTCTTGTGTTCTTGAAGATGTTAGACTTAGAGAATCAGAGAGATTTTTTGAAGATGAACCCTTGATCAGAGAATTTCTTTTGTTCACTCTTCTGTATGTTATTTCTCAATCTAATTCTCCTATATCTCTTGGTGTGTTCTGTGTTAATCTGTTGTGTGTATTATTGTCTCTCATAGAAAACCATTCTGAAGAAGTATATCAGATTCTCACTTAGAAGGCCGTTATTCAGTCATAAATGACTTCCAAAATTGACAACTGTCTCTAGGGAAAGTCCTCAGCAATATTTCATTTAATCATTCCTTGAAACTTGCTCCAGATTGCTTGAAATGGCTAGAGAATCCTTTGCAATAAATGCAGGAAATAAATCTGATTATATTCCATAACTGTTCTTGAATTTGAATTCTGAAGCGTCGATCTCTCACAGAAATCGTCGATCTGAGCTCTGCGATCGTTGAACTGATCTCAGAGATTGGATTTGAATAACAGACAGAAAACGTCGAACTGAGCTCTACGATCGTCGAACTGAGCTCTACGATCGTCGAACTGAGCTCAGCGACTTGGAGAATAACTGATGACAGATCGTCGATCTGAGCTCGAAGACCGTCGACTGGAGTTCGACGACTGGCAGAGTTGAGCTCAGAAAACGTCGAACGGAGTTCGACGTTTCGTCGAACTGAGCTCGACGAAAATTGTCTTAGACTCAGCAGTTAATCCTGATCTCTGAATGGTCTTGGGGGAAGCTCCAAACCTAAGTTCTAAGCCCTAGACTCATTCTAATTTGACCTTTTCAACTATACAACTAGGTCAAACCAATTTCCTAAAAATATAGTGATCCTTGCCCAAATTAGTAATAGGGTGTTCCA
Source organism: Platanthera zijinensis (assembly GCA_039513925.1). Classification (NCBI taxonomy): domain Eukaryota; kingdom Viridiplantae; phylum Streptophyta; class Magnoliopsida; order Asparagales; family Orchidaceae; genus Platanthera; species Platanthera zijinensis. The sequence continues at coordinate 271,929,120 of CM077078.1, forward strand.
ACAATGTCCCCCTATTTGGGTTAGGATTACTATTTACAGGGCACAATAAGAAATACAAAAGCATATACAGAAAAACAAAAACCAAAACAACAGATCAGAATATATGACATAGCAGCATTCATATAGAATATCAGCAAATGTTTAAAGATGGTTGTACTGTCTGCTTACAGAAATCATTTCCTTTCACTGCCTTTCTTAAATAGAATCTCCCTGTTGGGATTGAAAGCATCTTTCTTTGATCTTCTGTCATCATCTGCACCTAAGGAGGTTTGGGATCTTGGCCTTGGGACAACAGCCTAAGGATGCAGCTTCATGTAGTCTTCAGGATCAAAGAACTTTCTTGAAGCATATCTCTCTAGTTCTGCCTTTCTTTGTTCTGAAAGTGTAGTGATATTGGAAATATCTTTACCTTGCTCTTTGGCCTTTTTCAATTGATCTAAATCAGCAAGTTCTTTCATCCTGGCAGTCCATGACAAAGGATTGTTTTTTGGATCCTCAAAAGGGATTGGAGGTTCATATCTATTTAAGGATTCTGAATCAGTAGATGTTCTGGTGACAACAGTATCTCTGAGTTTGTAAGGAAAAGGACCTTGAGTGGAATCCATGGGACCTTGTCCTTCCCTTTGTTGTCTGGAATGAGTTCTATGCTCTCTCTGATTTCCTCTGTATTGACCCCTTCTTGAATGATAGCCTCTTTGATACTGTCCTCTAGGATGATATCTTTGAGAAGGTTGAGAGGAGCTTTGCTTTGAAGCAGAAGATTGAAATGCTGAGCCTCCACCAGATTTAGAATCTGGAGGAGGAGGAGGAGGTTGATACTGATAGGATCCTTTCTCATATTTGTCCAGTTTTCTTCTTTTCTTCATAGCCTTTAACTGATTTTTAGAATATTGCATCCAGGGCTCTGTGATCTGGCAGTCATGCAGAATGTAGTATGGTATGTCATTTACATCTTTGGTCTTAGCAGGGGGAACTTTCATCATAACTTTGCTTGTTGCTTTCCTTTTCTTGGAGATGGTACCAGCAGAGTCATCAGAATCAGTATTGAATTTGTCACTGTCTGAGCTCTGTGGTCTGTCATAAAGATCATCAATTCTTTTTTATGTATTCCTCTTGAAGTTTGGATTTCTCAGAAGCAGCAGGAGCGGGAGGAGTTGGAACAGCAGCAGGAGTCTCAGCAAGAGCAGTTAGAATCTCAGAAGCTCGTGGAGCAGTTGAAGCAACATGAGTCTCAGAAACTTGTTCTTCCAAATAACTAGCCAATTCTTCAGCAGCATTAACATCAATATCAACAGACAACATCTCAATATCAGTAGATACAACAGAAGTAGCAGCAGCAGCAGTACTAACAGAAACTTCCACAGCCTTAAGAGAATTGACATAGGATATGATCAGGCTGGGATCACAGACAAAAATAGGCACAATGGCCTTAGTGAGGTCTTCAACTCCCAGAGTTGGTAAGCATTTTCTGTGAAGAATATTATAATCAAACAGCAGTGACCTGAGGTCCACTGTAATTACTGGTACTGGAGCAGCAGTAGGAATGATTGGCAGTAGTAGATCACTTGGAGCAGCACTTGGAGCAGACACTTCCTCAGCTTCATAAGGCATCTCCCCCTGCCTTGATTCAGTCATGACTGGATCAAGGCACTCCATAGAAGGAATTGCCTGAGGAGAGGAAAGAGAAGAAGGCCTGTCAGATAGCTCTTTTATTGACTTGAGGAGTGGAGCCATGGAGGTCTCCAGCAGGTTTACTAGCTTGGGGGCCAGTATCCCATAAAGCCTATCTGCCAAAGCTGATAAATCCACTTGCTCAAGTAGGACTTGAGTAGAGGTGGAGGATGGAATGACTTGGTCTGATGATGGATGGGCTGCAGTAGATGCTATGGTGGATGGTAGAATTGTTGGTTGAGATAAAAGGATGGTGGAGATGGATGATATAGGTGTGGAGATGGGTGGAGTGAAGCATGGTTGGAAGAGTATATCATGAAGAAGTTGTTGGTAGGAGGAGGTAGAGGGAAGCTCAGGAGGAGAGGAAGGGGAATCATCCATGAAGGAATCTTCCAAAATGTTGAAAGATGGAATGGTAAGAGGTGGGTAGTAGTGGAGTGGATGGAATGATTCTGAGGTGGCTGGAGGTGAGAGAGGTGATGAGATGGTAATAGGGGATGAGATGGTTATGGATGGGGAGATTGTTGAGGAGGTGGAGGTAGTAACAAGTGGTGGAGAAGGAGGAGAAGAGGTGGAGACAGGCAACTCTTCCATGAGGGTTGGAGCCTGAGGGGAAGTGACTACAGGAGTCCTTGTGCCTGAAGCTATGGTAGTCCTGGAGGGTTTGAGGATCTGCCTGTCCCATTTTCCAAATAGGGCACAGGTCAGTCTTTTAGATGCATTGATGTGCATCCCATTTGAAACCAGTAATTCAGGGCACCAGGAGTGCAGGAAAACCCCTAGAATCCTCCCAAAATTTACAAAACTTTTGTTGATTTTCTTCTTTATTAGATCAAAGAAGATTGCTCACCAGTTCAGGTGTTTCTTGCCCACTAGGGCTCCCATCAGACAGAACTGATACCTTGATATGGTATCATGTGCTGAGTGCTTTGCCAGCAGCACTTTCCCCACAACATCAGCCAAAAATCTAAATTCAATGGATAGGTTCTTTTTCAATAACTTGTTAGGGTTTGCTGCTGAGTGACCAATTCTATCCAACATAGAATCAAATTCTTCTCCAGACATATCAGCAGAATCATCTCCAGTACTTAAATGGAATACCTCAGACAGAAGATTAGGAGACAATGGTACCTGAGTCCCGCTTATAGTACCGACTATAGTATTCTGATCCAGATTGTTTGCAGTAAATACCCATTCCTTTATTTCATCAGCCGCAATCTTCATTCTGGTCGACATAATGTGCACTAGCTGTTGTTCTTTGAATAGTTCCAGGATATCCTTGAAGATTTGATCGCTACCGTCGAATGAATCCATATCAATATCAAAACCAGTATCAAACTTCATCTTCGCGAGCGCAGCAACATTCACAGCCATTGAGTACCTGCAAAAAAAGTACCAAACACAACCAAGTGTAGTAGAGTTTGGAGGGAAAGAAAGAACTTGCAGAGAGTATGAATGCGCAAACGAAGAATGACGATGAAAAATGATTTTTATTTTAGGGTTCGACGCCGGAAGGAAGAATCGTTGAACTCCATTCGACGATTGGGGCTGCTAGAGGAATCTGAAGAGACTACAATATCGTCGATCTCCGTTCGACGACATTGAAGAGCGTCGAGCTCCGCTCGACGACTGCTGAACAGAAAGAAGAATAGCTTAAAGCTATCAGACGGCGCTGAACTCTGGTCGACGATTTTGGAAACGTCGATCTGCTTTCGACAATTTTTGGGAAACCGTCGATCACCGTTCGACGATTGCTGGGGAAAACGTCGAGCGCAGTTCAGAGACAGAAACTATCCTACAGACACAAAAAGAAATAAGTTTTTAGCCTAATCTTGGTCTGTTTTTTGTTTTTCAAAATCTTGGAGTTTATTTTAGACAGCCTCCATCTAGCATTCCTAACTGATTTAGGAAGAAGGTATGTTTCTTCTCATCCAAAGGCTTGGTGAAAATATCTCCCCTTTGCAAATCAGTTGGGATATATTGAAGTTCAATTTTATTCTTTTCAACATTATCTCTAGGAAGTGATGCCTAATCTCTATATGTTTTGTCCTACTATGGAGGACTGGATTTTGTGCTATGGAGATAGCACTAGTGTTTTCACAAAATTTTTTTGACCCTTCTAGGTTGTAACCATAGTCTAGGAGCTGGTTTTGAATCCACAGAATCTGTGAGCAACAACTGCCTGCTGTCATGTACTCAGCTTCAGCAGTTGAAGTAGACACAGATGTCTATTTCCTACAGAACCAGGAGACAAGTCTGTCACTAAGGAACTGACAGGTTCCACGGGTGCTTTTCCTGTCTATACTGCATCCAGCATAATCAGCATCTGAAAATCCAGTTAATTCAAATCCTGAGTCTTTTGGATACCAGAGTCCTAGATTTGGACAATGTTTTACATACCTAAGAATCCTCTTTACTAATGTTAAGTGTGACTCTCTAGGGCTTACTTGGAACCTAGCACATATGCATGTAGCAAACATTATGTCAGGTCTGAAAGTGAGGGGATAAGATGTAAACTACTCTAGAGGGGGGGTGAATAGAGTATTCAAATTTTATGAACAACTAGTCAGCTCCCTTGGAGTTTATTTGTGGAATAAATAATCTGATACTTGAACCCTAAGAGCCTAACACAGTGAAGTGCACAAGTGAGAGAGCTAACTGAAATTTCAGTTTAACTATAAGCCTATCACAGCAACTAACAATCCTAGGTAGTTCTATCACAGCCACATAATAAGCAATTAAACAAAATAGCCAGAGGGACACATGATATATAGTGGTTCCCTCTTAATAGGTACTCCACTCTTCTACCACCCTGGTAGGAATCCACTACAGGTTTTTGCTAAGGTGTCCTGCCACCAATGATCTGATTCAGATAGATCAAACAAGACCCTTTGAGCTTTTGATAAGGATGCTCAACCACATGTTGTTGATAAGGTGCCCTGTCACCAATGTTCACTTTTGAAGAGGTGTGAAAACTCTTTTACAAAGGGGTTGAGAGGGTTAGATTGTCTTCTCTGTTGTTAATAACAGATTAGAGAAGACTTGTGGATTCTCTAAAGAATCAAAGTCTCCCCCTGGCTCAGTGGAAGTCCAGGGAAAGCCTTTTCTTCAGGATGAAGGAGTTTCAGATATACTGAAACTAAATCCTCAGAGATCTGTAGACTGATTTTTATCAGGTCTTCAGATTCTGGAACACTTGAAGCAGAACTGGAGCTGGTCTTTCTGAAGTCTTGAAAACTCTAAGCAGATGCTCAGGAGACTTGAGAAAGAAGATGATTGCTCTGGACTTTTGCTTCAGGAAAACTTTTCTTCTCTTCTTGAGAGATGGTGAAGAGCTGCTCTGATGAAGCTTGAGCGAATGAAGCCTTGAGAAGAAAATCTCTCTGTGTCTGTAACTTGCTATCTCTGCTGAGAGAGAAATCTCTTTTAAATATGTCTTCTCTTTTTCCCTTGAAACGGCTCTATTGATTTGAATATCTCGAGCCCTGCAACAGGTTATCTCAATATAGAATATAACAATAGGAATAGAATGAGCTATTAACTCTCTATCAGTCCCAATAAGGAAATAAATGAATGGAAAAATATCTCAGCATAAAGACTTAACATACTTGGAAATAGCATACAGCGCTAACGGCTAGAATACAGCCTGGAAAGATAAAATCAACATATTTTGTATAATAGGACAAAATACTTTATCAAATACGGAATCCCGTAATTTATGCTTAACATATTTGGTAATTAATTCATTTGAATTTAAGCCATAAATTAGCAAAAACAACTTCAGAAAATCTCTCTAACCACAAGCTAAAACACTTGGAAATAAACCAAGAAATAGAATGAATACAAACTGTTAAAGGCAGACAATAATCGTCGAACAGGGGTTCGATGATCGTCGACCTAGCCAACAGATCGTCGACTAAGGCAGAAATCGTCTGGGACAGAAATCGTCGAACAGCTCATGCTATCGTCGACCAACAAAGAATCTGTTGAAACAGAAATCGTGAAGCAAGACTGCGATCGTTGAACTGCTGATGGCAGATCGTCGACCAATCCTTCAGAGCATAATAAACTTGCTCTGAGATCGTCGACCATTGGTCGACGATAATTGTCTTGACTTCAACTATTCTATAGCCCTGCTATCATCGACCAATGGTCGACGATCGCGAGGCCTCGTTCGACGATGGTCGAACGAAAAATGCCTTAACCATATATTCATTCTACAACTTCTAATCTAAGCTCTAGGTCAGTTATAAACTGCCCTAGGGAGACTAAACAAAGTCTAAATATGATCATATATAGTTATATGGATCAAGAGGGGCTGGAAAGGGATTACATAAGCCAAATCACATCTAGGGTACCAACAATCTCCCCCTATTTGGGTCATATCATCCAATCCAATCTAAAAACTAATACAAACAAGAACAAATGCAAAGTTTAACCATAATATCAAAACACAGGCAATCCACAGAAAACATATAAATCATAAATCAGCAGAATTATAGAGTATCAAGCAAATTTATCAGATGGTTTAGCATCAGAGGAGTTCTTTGGGATTACAACAGGTTTGAAAATGATTTCTCTGTTTAGATTAGCTGCTTGTCTTTTGGATAACATCAGGTCATGTTCACCAATGATCTTCTTTTCACCATAGCTTGGCAGGACTGCAGCAGGATGCAGCTTCATGTATTCTTCAGTATCAAATATTTCTGAGTTGACTTGAATCTTGCTGAGTTCTTTTTCTCTGAATTCAGACATAGTTGAGTATGCTGAAGGGTCCAGTCCTTGAGCTTTGGCTTTCTCCATCATGCTTAGTGCAATTGATTCCTTGAATCTTGCCATAGCGGCAATTCTTTCAGTTTCTGTCTTGTCTGATGGAGAAGGTGGTCTATCAGTATCAGTTTGAGCTGCAATCTCCATATTCCTTTGAAGAGCTGTAGCTAATCTGCTTGAGTCAATAGGAATCTATACAGCCTTCTTAGGATCAGATTTAGCATATAAAGATCTTGGAGGTGCAAGTTCAATAAATTTCTTGTTGGACTTCTCTGAATGGACAACTCTTTTTCCTTTTGTATCAACTGTCTTAGGAATAGCAGGTTTCCTTGATGTAGAAGATGAACCTCTCCTGGGAGGAGAAGGTTTCCTTTCTAGAGCTTTCCTTTTGGGAGAAGGAGGAGGAGAGAATGTTGGTTGCTGAAAGGTCATCTCCTTTATCTGTTCCATGGGAACACTTTCATTTCTTTGCCTTCCTTGTCCTGATTTATCTTGGCCTCCTTGGCTTTGATTACTTCTTCTCTGGTAGGTCTGAGAAGGGTTGGATCTGGCTGATTGAGCAGATGGAGCAGAAGAAAGATTTCCAGAGGCTCCAGCACCAGGAGGTGGAGGAGGACCTCTGGGAGGAAATTTCTGAACTGGAGTATCATATCTCTTGGTTCTCTTCTTCTCTCTTGACTGTTTCCTTGAGAATCTCATCCATGGTTCATACTCTTTGCTCTTAGGATCAATTCCTTTCCGAATGAAATAAGGAATATCCTTGTTTGGATTTGCAGGAGGAGGAGCAGATGCTTTCCTTTTCTTAGATGCAGCCTTTTTCTTCTTCTTGGTGTTATCAGAATCTTCAGAATCATCATCATCATCATCAGAAGAGTGAGATGAGTTTTTGCCAGCATAGTCATCAAAATCTTGCTCTGAGGGATCCTTGGCAGCTACAGCAGGTTCAGCTTTTTCTTTCTCAGGCTTCTCTCTATCTTCCTTTTCTCTTGCCTCCTCAATGGCATCTTGCTCAAAGAGGGCATCAAGATCAACATTAGGAGTACTCTTCCAAAGTTCTGATTCAGGATACAAATCAGGAACTGTCCTGGGGACCAGTTCTGCAGTTAGGGCTTCAGCTTCCTTTTCTTTAACAGATCCTGGAGCTTGCTCTGGAATTAGTTCAGCAACTGTAGGAATGGATAGAGGGTAGGTAAGAATAGGTGGAGAAAAGATGACAATATCTGCAGGGGCAGATGCTTTCTCTAGAGAGATGGCTAGGGAATCCATATGAGAATTAGCCAACTCTTCAATGTACTCAGAGGCAATATTCTCAGCCATAAAGGCTATATATTGTTCAAGGTTTAGAGTACCTGAGCTTGAATCCTTTTCAGTCATCTTGGAAGCATTTTCTGCACTATCTTGCACAGCCTCAACTTCTTCAGCAGCAGCAGCAGCAGCAGGGATGTTGATATCTTCAGCAGCAGCAGCAGCAGCATTGTTGGTTGTGCCTGCATACAAAAAAAGATAAGTTAACAACCAAGTGGGAATAAAATATTCCCCCCAAGGTGAACAACAACAGGTAATTGATAGAATTACCTGAAGATCTACACAGGATACCACTTTGCATCTAGGAAGGAGGTTATAATTCCTTCTAGATGTTCAGTGACATCAGGGATAGACACCTCTGCAAGGCACAAGAGGAGTGCCATACAGGAAAGGAAGAGAGAGTCCTTGACCAAGGGATCATCAAGGTACTCAGGTCTATAAGGGACCATTTTCTCTTGAAAAGGAGGAACATAAGGAGTAGATGTGAGTGTGAACTCACAGTCTGAGTTAAGAAAGGATTCCAAATCTTCATCAGAATCAATGGAATTTGCAGCATCAACTTGCAACACTGATGCAAGATCATCAGCAGCTGTGATGGGTAGGAAGGAATAAGAAATTAACTCAAAGTTGGAGTTTGAATTAATTAGAATCTTAAATAAAACTATACCATCTGGTTGAGCAGCATCATTCTCAAATTTTTGAACCACTACTTCTGAATCAGTAGTGTTCACTGGAACTTTTTCACAAATGTCCATGGGGACTTCCTCATTGTCTTTCTCAGGGACTTCTTCCTCAGAAGCTAGATTCACTAGGGAGTGAATGTCTTTGTTAGATAAAAATATCAATTTAAAGTCCTGAGTATGGTCTTTAGAGAAAAGGTTTTACCTTCTGGTTGCTCTGAATCTTTGTTGACTTCTGGGACCACTACTGCAAGATCAGTAGTGTCCACTAGAATATCCTCTAGAATTAGATCAGCCTGTTGATCTTCAACAGCTGCACTATCTTCCAACTCTTTCTCTGGAATTTCTTCCTCTTGTAGCTCTTGAACTTCTTCTGCAATGGTTGGAAGGGAAGGAAGGGAAGAGTTATCCTGAAGGGTCAAGGCATCACCTGAGACCACTTCAAAAGACATCTCCCCCTACATGACTTCAGTTGGGGCTGGAGTCATGCACCTCACTGAAGAGGGCTCAGTAGAAGATGGAATGGATTTAATGGCTTCTGTAAGTGCATTTATGGATGCAATGATAGGGGCATTGGCTGCCTCAATCATGGTTTGGATGGATGGGGTGATGAGCTCCACAATATGTGCAAGCAATTCAGGGGTGATCTGAAATGCTGAGGGTGTAGATGTGGATGGATGACTGTGGGATGCAAGGTGAGGTGGTGATGGAATGATATCAGTATGATCTGCCACATGATCAAATGGATCATGTGGAGATAGGGGATCATCAACATGAGTTTGGGATTCATGTTGAGATAGGTTGGTGAGGATGGTCTCAGTCACCATGTCAACACTGGCTGAAGCTGCCAGATGTTGTGGTGTTGGTGACTGGGATGGAGACGCATGTGGAATGGGAGATGAAATAAAGGGAGGGACTGCAGATGGTGTGGAAATGAATACAGGTGATGGGGATGCAGTGATAATGAGTGAAGATGGAGGGATTGCTAAGCCTTCCCCAGCAAGATGGAGAGTGGCTGAATCAGCCCTGGTGTCTGATGAAGGGTTAGGATCAACCCTGACTGTCTTCTTGATAACCCTTTGGGATTTCTTGAAGAGGGAGGGGTCCAACCTCTTGCTTGCATTGACTGCAGAGGATGCAGATACAAGCAGCAAGGGTGCTTTCTCAGATAGAAAGACACTCAATACTCTGGCAAGAGTTACTTCCTTCTTGCTATTCTTTCTCCTTATCAATTCATACAAAACTTTTCCCCAATTTATCTGAGTCTTGTTCACCAATGCCGACATCAAGGCAAACTGTTGCCTGTTGATGTTATCATGAGCAGAGTGTTTACCCAAAACAACTTTGCCCACCAGGTCTGCCAGAAACTTAAACTCTGGAGACAGGTTGATCTTCAGCAGCTTTGCTGGAATACCATCAGCATGGCCCATCACTGTTAGCATGCGGCCATACTCCTCTGTATCTTGTTCATATTCTTCAGTTCCAGTTGGTAAATCAAACAGCTCTGTCAAGATATCAGGAGTCAGAATGACCTCCTCTCCATTAATCTTTCCCGTCATTGCTTCGTCGCTGGAAGACGAAGTATACACCCATTCTTTAATCTCTGGTATATTGATCTTGGGCGTGGATGACATAAATTTCTTCAGTCCGTGATCTTCACACATCTGCAACATGTCTCTGATTGGTTGATCGCAAAGGCAGAAGGAATCGAAGTCGACACAGAATCCCGTGTCGAACTTCATCCCGGAAAGAACTGCTGGAAGAATCGCCATTTGATTTGAGAGAGAATGGCGAATCGAGATGCAAGGCAAGGGGAGAAGAGAATCACGCGGGATTAGAGTTCGAGAGCAAATTCTAAGCCAGAAGACAGAATATGAAAAGACGAAACTGAAGGACGACGATCTCCAGACCTAAATCGACTATAAAAAAATCTGCGATCGTCGAACACCGATTAAAATCGGTCGTCGAACAATGACTGACGATAGTCAATATTTAACTAATCGTCAAACATCGACCGACTACAAGCATACACCACGATCGTCGATCAATATATGTTGGTCGACGATTCACCACACAGCACAACAAATCTGTCGTCGACCAATTGGTCCACGATAGATACCTAAGGAGAGATCGTTGACCAGTTGGTCGACGATTTCTGCCTTACTACAGAATGAACTGTCATCGACCATTGGTCGACGATAGTCCTGACCTGGTCGAAGATCGTCGAGCAGTTGTTCGACGATTTTAGACAGAAAACAGATCTATCCTAATTTTCACTACTCTGAACCATTAATCATACCAAGCTGGTTCAAGAAGAACAAATGCTTTTGTTCATCAAGGGGCTTAGTGAAAATATCTCCTCTCTGCAGATCTGTGGATATAAATTCCATAATTATCTTGTTCTTTTCCACATTATCTCTCAGAAAATGATGTCTAATCTCAATGTGCTTGGTCCTGGAATGGTGCACAGGATTTTGAGCAATTGATATTGCACTGGTACTGTCACACAGAATTTTTGTGTTTGAGTGTGTGTACCCATAATCCACTAGCTGATTTTGAATCCACAGGATCTGTGAACAACAACTAGCTGCTGCTATATATTCAGCCTCAGCAGTTGAAGTAGACACAGATGCCTGTTTCTTACAAAACCAAGAGACAAGTCTCTCTCCCAGGAACTGACAAGTCCCTGAGGTGCTTTTCCTGTCAACTCTACAACCAGCATAATCAGCATCTGAATATCCAATTAATTCAAATTCTGACTCAGCTGGGTACCACAGTCCTAAGTTAGGGCATCCCTTAAGGTATCTCAAGATCCTCTTGAGAAGAGTTAAGTGAGATTCCTTTGGGTTGACCTGAAACCTAGCACATAGGCATGTAGCAAACATTATGTCAGGCCTACTTGCAGTCAAATACAGCAGGGAACCAACAATGGCTCTATAATTCTTTTGATCAACAGACTTGCCATTGACATCAGAATCAATAACTGCATTTGAGGCCATAGGTGTGCTCATTGATGAAGCATCAGACATTCCAAATCTTTTAACCAGCTCTCTGGCATATTTTGATTGAGAAATGAAGATACCATCAACACTCTGTTTCACTTGGAGACCAAGGAAATAGGATAACTCACCCATGCTGCTCATCTCAAACTTGGAGTGTATCAGTTCAGAGAACCTCTTGCATAGTTTGGGATCAGTGGAGCCAAATATAATGTCATCTACATAGATTTGAACTAACAGTTGTGAGTCCTTATGATGTCTAATAAACAGGGTTCTATCTACTACACCTCTCACAAACTTGTGTTCTAGAAGGAAATTTGCTAAGGTCTCATACCAAGCTATAGGAGCTTGCTTAAGTCCATATAGAGCCTTTTGGAGTTTGAACACATGAGTGGGTGAGGTTGATGAAACAAACCCTGGTGGTTGTTCAACAAACACTTCTTCCTTTAAATCTCCATTGAGGAAGGCACTCTTCACATCCATTTGGAAGACCTTAAATCTCTTATAGGCAGCATAGGCTAGGAAAATCCTAATGGCTTCTAATCTAGCTACAGGGGCAAAAGTCTGATCATAATCTATGCATTCCTCCTATCTATAGCCTTGAGCTACTAGTCTAGCCTTATTCCTAACTACTATGCCTTGGGCATCAAGCTTGTTTCTAAACACCCACTTGGTGCCTATGATCAGTTGGCCTCTTGGTCTTGGAACCAAGGTCCAAACTTTACATCTTTCAAACTGGTTAAGCTCCTCTTGCATGGCTATAATCCAGTGTGGATCAAGCTCAGCATCTTTAATGGTTAGGGGCTCAACCTGAGAAAGGAAACAAGCAAACATCACATCTTTGTTGAGTTGATGTCTTGTCTGGACTCCTACTGAAATGTCTCTAATCACTTGAGATACAAGGTGATCTCTAAGTGTGACAAGATCAGTAGGTTCAATAATGATCTGATCTTCAACAGTTTCAAGATTTAATTCCTCATGTGGAATTTGATCAACTGTTGGAGCAGGTGCTTTAACTTCTAGAAGTTCTACATCAGATTCAGAATCTGAGGAAGCAACCTGAGGAGTTTGTTGGGGATGATTCTCCTGTGTGAGTCTCAAACCTTCCAAATCCTTACTTAATTCTAGGACTTGCACTGTACTATTAGAAGAAGAATCCTTCTCCTTATAATACATGACTGTCTCATCAAAAGAGACATGTACAGACTCTTCTATCTTAAGAGAAGATTTATTAAGGACCCTATAGGCTTTGCTTACTTGAGAGTATCCTAGAAAAACTCCCATTGAAGCTTTTGCCTCAAATTTTCTAAGGTATTCTTTGTTATTGTTATGAACAAAAGTTACACAACCAAATACTCTAAAATAGTCTATTTTAGGTTTCACTTGCTTAAGTAACTCATAGGGAGTCTTACCCTTAAGTTTATGTATCAGACTTCTGTTCAATACATAGTTAGCTGTGCTAACTGCTTCAGCCCAAAAGGACAGAGGCATGTTAGCATCTGCCAACAATGTACTTGCAGCTTCAATTAGGGTTCTGTTTTTCCTTTCAACTACCCCATTTTGTTGAGGAGTTCTAGGAGCAGAGAAGCTATGTTTGATACCTTCCTTCTCACAGAATTCTTGCATAAGAAGAGACTCAAACTCAGTACCATGATCACTTCTGATCAAGGCAATCTGAGTAGAATACTCACTCTATATACACCTTAGAAAATCTGTAAGAACCTTGAAGTTATCAGCCTTAGTTCTCAAGAAGAATACCCAAGTGAACCTAGAGAAGTCATCTACAACTACTAGAGTGTAAGACTTTCCTCCAAGACTCTGTACAGCAATAGGACCAAATAAGTCCAAATGTAGCAAGTACAGGATCCTGGGAGAATCACTTTTATTAACTGATTTAAAGCTATTCCTTGTTTGCTTACCTAATTGACAAGCTTTGCAAAGGCCTTCCTTCTTGTAGGGGCAAGAAGGTAAGCCTCTTACAAGATTGTGTTTAGCCAACCTAGAAATATTTTTCAAATTAACATGACTAAGTCTCTTATGCCAAAGGGTATTATTACTGGTTACTTCATTAAATAAGCATATTTCAGATTTGGATGAATTAAAATCTACAACATAAACATTACCAATTCTAATGCCTACTAACACAACAATATTATTTAAAGCAATATTACAAGCAGTGTCAGTAAACCATACCTTGTACCCAGCATCACACATTTGGCTTACAGAGATTAGGTTGTGCTTTAGTCCTGAGACATAAGCTACCTTCTTGAAGGTTACAGCTCCTATGGTGAAGCTGCCATACCTTTCAGTCTGTCCACAGCTGGAATCTCCAAATACAACTTTTGGTCCCAGCTTGGCTTTGAAACCTGACAGGTTCTTCTTCTTTCCTGTCATATGCTTTGAGCATCCACTATCCAGATACCATTTGTCATGTATGACTGGATAGGTCTTCACCTGCAAAGATATCAATTATACATTGTGGACCCAGGTTACCTTGGGTCCAGTATTCTTCACAAAAGAAAAGCTAGATATAAAAGATCTTGCAGGCTTAGATTGATATCCTAAAGGGTGTGATCTCCTAGGTGGGATAATCCATTCAGTTGAAGGATTAAACAACCTAGGGTAGTGATTAGGATTTGCAGTTCTGGAAGTTTGAATTTTATTTTCCAGCTTAAGTCCAGATCGTCGATCAATGGTCGACGATCGCAAGCCATATCGTCGATCATTTATGGTAGAACGATGTTTTGGATTCCACGATCGTCGATCACTGGTCGACGACTCAAGATGAGATCGTCGACCTCCTGCACCAAAGCTATTATACTCAGTGTAGGTGTTCAGCGATTGTCGATAGATGTTCGACGATTGGTTTGACGATCGTCGATTAATGTTCGACGATTTCTGTAAAGCTAGAAATTTTTTCTTTCTGTTCTCTTTCTTAATCTTATTACGAATTTTCTTATACTTTTCAATTTCCTCAGTATTCTTTATTCCTGATTCAGAAATAAATTTTACTGGAGTGCTAAATCTCTCCTTTGTGAGGAGGATGGGTTCACTAGGTGTAGCACCTAGGCCTAGTTTATCATTACCAACCCTAGTGTTTGCTATACTGGTTATTTCAGATAGTTTAAGGCTTCTGCCATTTAATTTTTCTTCTAACCTCTTAGATTTAGCTAGTTCTAATTTTAGGAATGTTACTTCTCCTTTTGAGCTTTCTAATTCCTTTTCTAATCTAATTATTTCAGTACTTTCCATGTCTAGTTCCATTATCTTTAATCTAAGTGACTTAATTTCTTTTTCAGATAATAGTAAATCTAAACATAGAGTTTTAAATTTTAATTTGAACTCAGGAGATGAAAAATCAAATGAGTTGATTACCTGGTCTTCCATAGGAAGATCTTCTTCATTGTCTCCTTCTTCTTCAAAATTCTCTGCAGCTGACAGAGAGCTACAAGCATTAATAGCCATGAGGCAGACCTCTTTGGCTTTCTTCTCTTCTTCTTCTTCTGAATCACTGGAGCTAGAGGAGCAGGTATCCTCTTCTGTTTCACTCCAGGTAGCAGCCACAAATCCCTTGTCCTTCTTCTTGTATTTGTGTGAGGAGGACTTGGAGTGGTGCTTCCTGTACTCTTTCTCATTTTTCTTCTCCTTGTGTTTCTTCTCTGGACAATCTGGAGCAATGTGTCCAGGCTTGCTGCAAACATAACAAATGATTTCTTTAGAAGGAGTCTTGTCATACCTTGGTTTATCCTCATACTTGGAGAACTTCTTTCTGAAGTCTCTTCTTCCCATGTTGAGGAACCTCTTGGCAATGAGTGCCAGCAACTCCTCATTTGATTGACTTCCTTCAGAAGTCTCAGCAGCCTTAAGAGCTAGAGAGTTCTCTTTCTTTGTAGGTGTAAGAGTCTTTACTTCAGTTGCAGCAGCTCTGCTCTTCAAAGTTTGCTCATATGACTTGAGCTTTCCCAACAGAGCTTCTGTGGAGAGTTCCATAGTGTTTCTGCCATCCTTGATGGGCCATATCCTTAAGTCCCAAGAGATGGGAAGGCACATCAGGATCTTGTCATTGACTTCTGTCAAAGTTATCTCCTTGTCCAAAGACCTCAGTTCACTTATTATTGAACTGAGTCTTGTGTACATTGTGTCAATGTCTTCAGCATCATCCTTCTTGAAATTTTCATACTGAGAAGTGAGGTTGGATCTCCTGTCCTTCCTCTCATCAGCTGAGCCAGCAACTATGTGGTTGAGGGAATCCCACATAGCTTTGGCTGAGGTACATTCAGCAAGCTTCAGGAATATTTCATCAGACATTGTCTGAGCTAGGATGTTCATTGCTTTTGCATCAGCTGCTTTTGCCTTCCTGTAATTTTCATTGTAGTCAGGAGGTGGCACAGCACTGAGATCAGCAGAAGTGGAAGTAGCAGCAGCAGGCCTAGCAAGTGGTCCTGTCAAAATAGAAGAAAAGATATCTTCATCAATAGAATTCATGTATAGTCTTATCCTGGCCTTCCATATGCCAAACTTGGACAAGTTACATACAGGAGGTCTGGTGCTTGAATAATCCTTAGACTGGGCCATGTGTGAAAGTGTTTGTGAATGGTATCAGGAAACAACTTATCACTGGATCTTTTAACCCAGGTGTTAGCCTGTATGAACAACTAACCTCCCTCTGATACCAATTGAAAGTGAGGGGATAAGATGTAAACTACTCTAGAGGGGGGGGGGGTGAATAGAGTATTCAAATTTTATGAACAACTAGTCAGCTCCCTTGGAGTTTATTTGTGGAATAAATAATCTGATACTTGAACCCTAAGAGCCTAACACAGTGAAGTGCACAAGTGAGAGAGCTAACTGAAATTTCAGTTTAACTATAAGCCTATCACAGCAACTAGCAATCCTAGGTAGTTCTATCACAGCCACAGAATAAGCAATTAAACAAAATAGCCAGAGGGACACAGGATATATAGTGGTTCCCTCTTAATAGGTACTCCACTCTTCTACCACCCTGGTAGGAATCCACTACAGGTTTTTGCTAAGGTGCCCTGCCACCAATGATCTGATTCAGGTAGATCAAACAAGATCCTTTGAGCTTTTGATAAGGATGCTCAACCACAGGTTGTTGATAAGGTGCCCTGTCACCAATGTTCACTTTTGAAGAGGTGTGAAAACTCTTTTATAAAGGGGTTGAGAGGGTTAGATTGTCTTCTCTGTTGTTAATAACAGATTAGAGAAGACTTGTGGATTCTCTAAAGAATCAAAGTCTCCCCCTGGCTCAGTGGAAGTCCAGGGAAAGCCTTTGCTTCAGGATGAAGGAGTTTCAGATATACTGAAACTAAATCCTCAGAGATCTGTAGACTGATTTTTATCAGGTCTTCAGATTCTGGAACACTTGAAGCAGAACTGGAGCTGGTCTTTCTGAAGTCTTGAAAACTCTAAGCAGATGCTCATGAGACTTGAGAAAGAAGATGATTGCTCTGGACTTTTGCTTCAGGAAAACTTTTCTTCTCTTCTTGAGAGATGGTGAAGAGCTGCTCTGATGAAGCTTGAGCGAATGAAGCCTTGAGAAGAAAATCTCTCTGTGTCTGTAACTTGCTATCTCTGCTGAGAGAGAAATCTCTTTTAAATATGTCTTCTCTTTTTCCCTTGAAACGGCTCTATTGATTTGAATATCTCGAGCCCTGCAACAGGTTATCTCAATATAGAATATAGCAATAGGAATAGAATGAGCTATTAACTCTCTGTCAGTCCCAATAAGGAAATAAATGAATGGGAAAATATCTCAGCATAAAGACTTAACATACTTGGAAATAGCATACAACGCCAACGGCTAGAATACAGCCTGGAAAGATAAAATCAACATATTTTGTATAATAGGACAAAATACTTTATCAAATACGAAATCCCGTAATTTATGCTTAACATATTTGGTAATTAATTCATTTGAATTTAAGCCATAAATTAGCAAAAACAACTTCAGAAAATCTCTCTAACCACAAGCTAAAACACTTGGAAATAAACCAAGGAATAGAATGAATACAAACTGTTAAAGGCAGACAATAATCGTCGAACAGGGGTTCGATGATCGTCGACCTAGCCAACAGATCGTCGACTAAGGCAGAAATCGTCTGGGACAGAAATCGTCGAACAGCTCATGCTATCGTCGACCAACAAAGAATCTGTCGAAACAGAAATCGTGAAGCAAGACTGCGATCGTTGAACTGCTGATGGCAGATCGTCGACCAATCCTTCAGAGCATAATAAACTTGCTCTGAGATCGTCGACCATTGGTCGACGATAATTGTCTTGACTTCAACTATTCTATAGCCCTGCTATCATCGACCAATGGTCGACGATCGCGAGGCCTCGTTCGACGATGGTCGAACGGAAAATGCCTTAACCATATATTCATTCTACAACTTCTAATCTAAGCTCTAGGTCAGTTATAAACTGCCCTAGGGAGACTAAACAAAGTCTAAACATGATCATATATAGTTATATGGATCAAGAGGGGCTGGAAAGGGATTACATAAGCCAAATCACATCTAGGGTACCAACAAGGTCTACTAGCTGTAAGGTATAATAGAAAGCCAATCATTGCTCTATATGTTGTCTGATCAACATGTTTTTCATGTTCATCAGCATCTAATACAACATTAGTAGGCATAGGTGTTTTCATACAAGATGCTTCAGACATACAAAATTTCTTAACCAGTTCTTTGGCATACTTGGTTTGAGAAATGAATATGCCTTCAGCATGTTGTTTGACTTGCAATCCTAGAAAGAAGGAAAGCTCACTCATGCTACTCATTTCAAATTTAGAATGCATCAGGTTGGAAAACCTTTTGCACAAATTTGAATCAGTAGAACCAAAGATAATATCATCCACATATATTTGTACTAGTAGGGTATGGGACTTATGAGTTCTAATAAAAAGAGTTTGGTCTAGTCTACCCCTTATAAAATCATTTTTCAGAAGAAAGCATGCTAGGGTCTCATACCATGCTTTGGGAGCTTGTTTGAGACCATATAATGCTTTATGCAATTTGAAAATATGGTCAGGATAAGTTGAAGAGATAAAACCTGGAGGTTGTCTAACATAGACTTCCTCTTTGATGTCTACATTGAGAAAGTCACTCTTCACATCCATTTGGTAGACCTTGAATCCCTTGTGAGCAGCATAAGCTAGGAATATTCTTATGGCCTTTGTATCTGCAGTTTTCCACTTCTTTATTTCAGCATCTGTTCCTGAAGGAGGTGGAACAGCACTTGTGCTTGTGGTCTCTGGTGGTCTTGGACAAACTGTCAAAACAGAATTAAAAATGTCCTCATCAATAGAATTCATGTATAGTCTAATCCTTGTCTTCCAAAGTGCAAACTTGGAAAGGTTGCACACTGGAGGTCTGGTGCTAGCATAGTCTTTGTTCTGTGCCATGGTTTTTGAAAGAAATAAATATAATACAGAAAGTAATACCCCTTTATATAAGATTGATCTGTTCAGAGATCTTTTGGTTCAGGTGTTAGCCTGTAAGAACCAACCAACCCTCTGATACCAATTGAAAGTGAGTAACAGATCTGCCTAGACTCTAGAGGGGGGGGGGGTGAATAGAGTATTTTAAAAATAATTTACAATTGAAAATTATAAGGCAGTGGAAGACTTAATTTAGGTATAAGTGTAAGGTGCTTGCAGTAAAATAAAACTAAAGCAATAAATGAAAATCACACAGCACACAGTAAAAACAAACACACAGCAACCAGAAGACAAAAGGATCTATAGTGGTTCCCCAACAACCTGGGTACATCCACTCTTCTACCACCCTGGGTAGGAATCCACTGCAGGAAAGGTTGATCAGGTGTCCTGGGCACCAATGAGCTTTTGATAAGGTGCTCAAAAACCAGATCTAGATTTTTTGATAAGGTGTCTTGCCACCACTGAGTTTTGACAAGGTCTCAGAAACCAGTTTCAGAACTTTTGAAGGGAGTTTTGATAACCCTTTTACAGAAGGAAGAAGGAAAAAGAAAAAGGTGAGGATGTATTCTCTGTCTCAATCACTGAGAGAAGACTAGTGGATTGTTGATGATGTCAAAGCTCCCCCTAAGATGTAGAATGGTTCAGGAGTGAAAGCTTTGCTAGGGTGATAGGTCTTCAGATGCTTCAGATCTCCAGCAGAAGATGATTCCAGCAGATGCTGAAATATGAGTTGTTTGGAGTCCTTGATGTTGAAGCTTTGAACACTTGATGATCTGGAGGAGTTGAGTAGCAGAAGATCTCCTCCACAGTAGAAGTTTCTTGTGTTCTTGAAGATGTTAGACTTAGAGAATCAGAGAGATTTTTTGAAGATGAACCCTTGATCAGAGAATTTCTTTTGTTCACTCTTCTGTATGTTATTTCTCAATCTAATTCTCCTGTATCTCTTGGTGTGTTCCGTGTTAATCTGTTGTGTGTATTATTGTCTCTCACAAAAAACCATTCTGAATAAGTATATCAGATTCTCACTTAGAAGACCGTTATTCAGTCATAAATGACTTCCAAAATTTACAACTGTCTCTAGGGAAAGTCCTCAGCAATATTCCATTTAATCCTTGCTTGAAACTTGCTCCAGATTGCTTGAAATGGCTAGAGAATCCTTTGCAATAAATGCAGGAAATAAATCTGATTATATTCCATAACTGTTCTTGAATTTGAATTCTGAAGCATCGATCTCTCACAGAAATCGTCGATCTGAGCTCTACGATCGTTGAACTGAGCTCAGAGATTGGATTTGAATAACAGACAGAAAACGTCGAACTGAGCTCTACGATCGTCGAACTGAGCTCTACGATCGTCGAACTGAGCTCAGCGACTTGGAGAATAACTGATGACAGATCGTCGATCTGAGCTCGAAGACCGTCGACCGGAGTTTGACGACTGGCAGAGTTGAGCTCAGAAAACGTCGAACGGAGTTCGACGTTTCGTCGAACTGAGCTCGGCGAAAATTGTCTTAGACTCAGCAGTTAATCCTGATCTCTAAATGGTCTTGGGGGCAGCTCCAAACCTAAGTTCTAAGCCCTAGACTCATTCTAATTTGACCTTTTCAACTATACAACTAGGTCAAACCAATTTCCTAAAAACATAGTGATCCTTGCCCAAATTAGTAATTGGGTGTTCCAACAGTGATAACCTGCATCCAATGCATTGGTCACTGATAATAGGTTCTTCTTCATGCATGACACGTGATAAACACTTCTCAAGGTGAGTGGACCCTTATCACTGCCCAAAGAAACGACACTCTCTTTCTCGACTACATCAACAGTATCATCAGCAGTAATAATTGCTTCATTACCTGAGTATGCTTGCAGAGAAGAGAACTTTGAATCATCCCCGGTGAGGTGATGAACACATCCAAATTCCATGATCCAGTCATCTTGATAGTTGAAGGTGGACAAAGCATGGACACACATGCTCGTCATAAAAGCATTTCCCCATCCTCCTTCCTCAGTTCTAGAACCAGCTTCTTCTTTACCTGCTGCGTGCTCTGGCTGAAGTTTGACTTTTTAATCCTTCTTGAACTGACCAGTCTTATTGCATCTGTAGCATCTTGTATCTTCCTTCTTCTTCCAATACCGCTTATGAGCATAACTCCTCTTTTGTTTATTTGAAGTAGAAGGACCATTGCCAGCAGACGACTTCTTCTTCTTGTCCCATCTCTTCTTCTTTCCTGAGAAGAGCGCCTTACTATCTCCTCTAGAGATAGTAACTCCAGTTATCTGCCTTGCTTGGCTTTCCTGTGAAGCCAGTACGTTCTCCAGCTCAAGCAATGACGGCTTATGAAATTGGCACAGCTGGGTCCAATGCTGAAATTTCAGCACATAGGTTTTCATCTTTAAGAAGAACGTAGAGATGGATAGATCATCCTGAGTGGCTCTTACTAACTCATTATTCCAGAATTGTAGTCGTGCTACATTCTTCTTATTAAACAACCCATCAAGGGAAGTTCAAATCTCAACAGCTGACTGACATTTAATGATGTGGTCAAAGAGCTTCGGTGAGAAAACCCGCTTGAGAGTAAACTCCGCCTTAGCGTATGGCTTCCTCCAAGCTCTCACCGCTTCAACATTGCCAGCGGTAGCAGCCACTTCTTGCCTATTATCTCCACAGATGACCTCCCAAAGGTCTTCGCCCAAAAGACAACTTATCATGCAAGACCTCCACTTCTTGAAGTTGGTCGGCGTCAAAAGTTTAATTCTAAGACCTCTTGCAAAACCTAGTTCCATTGTACTAAAACTGGTTTACTAAACTCTTAGAAGCATAAAACAAACTCTGCGGTCGATCACTACTCAAACCTTTGTCCCCTCTGATACCAAGTAAAAATTTGTGATAAGCGAACAACAGGAATCAGGTCGCAAGAACACTCAACTAAAACCAAGTCAAATAAACCATATGCAAATAAAAGAGCAAACAAATCTTGTACTATCAAACTTCTTTACAATGCGAGACATACATAGCAAGACATGATTCACCAATGTACCCGTTGGAAGCAAAAACATACAAGGCAAAAACTATCTAGCTGGATAGAACCAGTAACCGCTAACTCTACCGAATTGAACTAAGGAGTTCGCTGAAACCGTCAAGTCGTCAGACCACAACTTAACCGCACGGACACCCCGTTATTCTAAGCTGAAGAACTCTGTCCGCAATCTACAAGCCGCCTAACCGCAAGGTCGCGTAGTCGCCAGATAACTGTAAGCAGCTGCTGCCAAACTAAACAGACATACCGCCAGAAATGGACAACCTTATTGAACTAGGAAAGATTGCTAATAAGAAAACCTTCTGGTCGAAAGCCGCGACCTGCTGTAAATTGCCGATTTTATCCGCAGAATCCGCACAATTCCCTGATGTAAGTCAGAATCAAGTCCCTGGCTTCTCAGTGCTATCCACACAATATGAAATAACAAAATCGGTTAACTTTTCACAACACGCGATACAAAAACCTGTCCGCAACAAACAACCCGAGCTCACTTACTATTCATTCATTGGTTCTTTATGATGTGATATGGAGTCCTATTTATAGACATGTAGAGGAGTATAGTCAATGCCCAAACTGATATGATCACACCCCTACTCACAGCTAACATAAGACCTATTCCCACAGTGCGGACACAAAGCCAGTCCGCCAAGGTCGCACCATGACAAGGCCAAATAAGCCAGAACCAGGACATGTCCTCCACACTTACGAACACATGGGATACAAGACCAGTCCGTAACACCCTGCGGACACTACTCCAGTCCGCACAACCACATCCCGCAACTAAGGAACAATCCTGCTTAGTCGAGTTGTCGGATAGACAGCCCGTTTGCATCAATCATGTAGACTGTAACGCCCCAAAATGTTGTAGGAGCGACGGGGATCGCTTTTGGCCAAGTCAGTTTTTTTGAGCAGGTGACACGGGTCCCGACACGGCCGTGTCGGAGGCCGTGTCGGCCGTGTCGAGCTGGCCGTATGGTCGACCATGTTAAGGTCGACGATCGACGGGTATGGAACACGGCCAGGCACACGGCCGTGTCCCAGGCTGTGTAGCATCAGGTCGTGTCGAACTTTCTGAGATATTGCACACGGGGCATGACACGGGGCATGATACGGGTCTGTACACGGCCGTGTCCCAGGTGACACGGGCGTGTCAGGGGCCGTGTCAGAGGCCGTGTACTCCTCTGACTGAAAATGTTGCAAGCGAGTGCCGTGGCACGGGTCACGATACGGCCGTGTGGAGCGAGACACGGCCGTGTCGAAGGCCGTGTCGAAGGCCGTGTCAGGAGCCGTGTGCTGGTTTTCGAATCGATCGAGACGGCGAATGGGTAACACGGCCGTGTTGCAACCCGTGTTCGGCCCAGATTTTCTAATTTAGGTTCCGATCGTGGCCGTTCGTTCTTTTCCTTGGAAGATCCAATGGTGGGGGGCCTCCCTGGGCGGTTTAAGGCCGGGAATAGGGTTCCAAACCCTCATTCCCCATTTTCTTTTATCTCTCTAAGTTTTAGAGAGAAGGGAGAGCAAGGAGGCCAAGTTCCGGCCGCCGGCGAAGCTTCGGAGGTCCGTTTCACGAGCGGAGTTCAGATCCGCGAAGGTGGGAGCGTTGCGGTGGTGTTCAACCGAGCAAATCTTCTCCATGGCTAGGAAGAGGGGACGGAAGGTAACGACACTTCTCCTCTCGGTTTTTAGGATTTAGGATGCATGAATAGCATCCCCTTCCTTTCGTGTTTTGAGCACCGGATCTCTCAAATGAGAGGGATTCGTGTAGCCTTGGTTCAAAAGGAACCTCCGGGTTGATCGTGTTCATCCCGGCATGCTTGCATTAGAGATCCGCTCCGTTAGCGGATTAGGCATTGTGGGTGAAGCCGTGGTCGCGACCGATAGTCCGACCCGGTGATGTTGCATAGCGAACTTCGGTAGAAAATCCGTTGCGGCAATACGTCGTTGTGTGTATGCGTTTTCCCCCTTATATTTGAGTGAGTACTCGTTATCGGAACCGGACGAGGTTAGCTCCGCTTTGTGCGGTAGATGGTTTCCTTGGAGCACGGGAAAGACACGGTGCGAGTGGCAATTGGGGTGGGGAAACCTTTGTTTGTGCTGTGCTAAGGCGCGGCTATGTCTCCGTGGTCGGCTGGCTATCCCGTGACGCGCAAGTCATGTGGGGAAAGTGTTCCGGCGAGACTAGCCCTTGCGTGAGACTGACGAGAATGTCGAGCGGAGGGCAAGCCCGGGCAATGTGGCCATGAGCAGGTGGGGTCCAGCAAGGCTTCTTAGAATCGGTCAGTGTGAGACGGAACCCTGACGTGCGAAGTCAGAATATGCGGGCAAGCCCGGGGTTTAAGGCCCATGTGCGGGTGGGGCCATTGCAAGGTTCCGTGTGACGACCTGTGTGCCGTTGGGGACATGGTGTCTCCCTTTTGTTTGCGGCTTTATGCCAATGGGGAAATAGAAGTACCCAATGTTTGATGTTGTGCTAGATGCATACGAGCTAGGGTGCCTTGGGTGAAACCCGGGTTGCATTCATGTTGCATAGTAGGCCCCTTTTACTTTGTACAAAACATAGAGAACGTGTATGCTGTATGAGACATCCAAGCCTGTTTTGCCGCTTTAATATATATGCTCTTTTGGTATACGAAGTGTTAACTTGCAGGTGGAGTGGTACCCCGGGGTCCGTTAGGGACGGTCGGGAGGAGATGTGTTTGTTACACAGTAGAGGTCAGCCTTTGCTGACCCACGTTACTTCAAATCCTTTCAGGGCAAGGATCGCATGTAGGAGCTAGCGCGCCGGGCAAAAAGCCCTAAGCCTTGTGAAGTGTTGCTGTGCTTGGCTAGTTTCTTTTCCTTATTTTGTTGATGTTGTTTGATCATGTCCGGCTTGCATGCCGAGGTAGCCTAGGGGTGCTTGGCACTTTTATATTTTTGGACTTATATTGTGTAAGGCCTTAAGGCCATTTCGATACTCTATGGTTAGTGGATAACTTCTGTCTTTTAGTTTTATGTTTCCGCTGTGTATGTCTGGAGTTTTGAGTTTGGGTAGTTTCATATCATCTTTTAATACTAAAGCTGTGGTGTCCGTATGTTGTGGGGCCCCGGCCGGACCCATATTATATGGTTTTTACAGGGGAGGTGTTACATAGACTGCTAGACAACAAGCAAATAGCGCTAAAAAGGAGCAACTGGACTTGGCTTAAAAACAAGACCAAGAACAAACAACCAAGATCCCCTGAAGCGAAGTCAACTTGCCGGACTCAAGAACTAGTCCGCACAATCCGACGGACTCAAACACCAGTTCGCACTAATTGGCAAACTCTACGGTCACCACCAAACCGCTCCACTAGAACAAGACCAAGGCATAAACCATGTCGATCTCGCGAGCTCCAGAAGAGTCTGCAACAAGCCGGACTTGGAAAACTCCATATGAGTCCTCCACTCCTTATGTATAACAAACCTATCCGCCCGGTTACAACCTGGGAACAAGCTGACTGCTGAACACTAGCTGAACTGGCTATTTATCACTCCAGACAGCACAGTCTGGGAATTAGACCGCCACCACCTAGCCGCGCGGTTTGCCGATTAGACCGCCACTTTCACTTTAAAAAATTCAACACTTTGTCCATCTTAATGAACCTTGGCGGAGTTCCTTGCAGACAATCCTTGATGGAAATCTTGTTGAGATGGAAGGGGGTAGAGAGAGAGAGACAAGAAGAAGAGAGAGAAAGTTCATAATAGGAAAAAAATAAAATGAAATAGAGAAGGGAGTTATTTATAGAATTGTAAAACAACGGTTCGATAATTTTTCCCAATAACTACCGGTCGGTCTAATAAGAATGTCCAGATTTGAACACGCGAATCGTCATTTTTAGGGAAATGGTGACTTTGCCATTGGGTCGAAAAAAGACCCACCCAGGAAGACAAGTGACCTGAGGTCGGCGAACACCCCATCCCTACATGTTGAGCGACTGGGAGGGAGTGGTTGGACTTGGAGAGTATGTCCAAGGCCTCCCTTGTCCTGGAAGGCCTAGAGGTGGCCGTCCCCCTTGAGGGCGACCGTAGCCGAGGCCGCCCATGATCGGGCGGCCGACCCTCGTGGAGCCAGCCATGGTCGAGGCCGACCTTGGGGTGGCCGACCCTCGCTGGGTCGAACATGGACGAGGAGGCCCCTTGCAGGGTGGCCTATGGGCGGTCAGTCCTTGTGGGGCCAGTCGTGGCTGAGGCCGCTCATGCCCGAGAGTCCGGCCCTTACGGGGTCGGCCGCGACCGAGGCCACCAGTGCTAGACGGCGAAAGTGATGAGTCTAGCCCTTGCGGGGCTAGCCATGGCCGAGGCCACTAGTGTCCAGGTCTCCAAGTGGAGGCCGGCCAATGTGGGGCCGGCTGCGGCCAAGGTTGGCTGTGCCAGGCGGCGAAAAATGGGGGTGGCCGGCAGCGACTGAGGTTGTCCGTGTTCGGGAGGCCGAAAGGGCGGACGGCCCTTGCGGGTTGGCCGCGGCCGTTGCCTCCCATTTCTGGTCGGCCAAAGGGGAGGCCGGTCCTTGCGGGGTCTACCTCAGCAACCTGCAACCAGGTAGCCAAAGGGGGGTGGTCGGCCCACCTGGGTTCGGGCGGTGGTGGAGCGGTCGACACACGGGATACCGTATGACGGTTGGGATCCCGTTCGTGGTGGTTATTGTGCAGATCGGGCGCGCGGATCAGACATGCAGTGGTTATGCCTATACCTCCCCCATTTCATTAGTGGCGTGAGAGGGGAACATGACTATTTGCAGCCCAATTTTTCTATAAATTGGGTCCGACCCCATCATTTTCCCCCAAAGCCCTCAGAGACAAGAGCCAGAGCGAGTGGAGTGCGAGGGATTTTATCCTTAGGCGGATTTTTGATTCTATGGTGGGAGTGAATGAAGGGGTGTGGGAAGAGGCAGTCACGATCGAAAAGGTGTTGCGGGTAATAAGGATGGAGTCGTACGAAGAAGAGCCGCCCAAATGCGGCCGCGTGCGCGGACGGGATGCACACCTGCTTGCCTTGCGCATGTGTAGTGTGCACCCGAGCGCATTGCACGCACACGGTGGGCCACTGCGTACATCCTCTGCTTCTTCTGTACGGGGGATGTTGATGAGTGAGTGTGACGATCCTCGATCAGCGCGGTTTTTACGGGTCGACCCCTAGGTGGTACGAGTGCTTTGTCTTGCCATCCTCTCCAGCGTTTTAAGTCTCGAACTTTCTAGGGAACTCTGCTTCCTACAGATGGCGCCAAACTGTTATGGTCCGCTTAAGGATCCTAGACTTCTAAACCATCCTAGCTCGTCTAGCTGTCGAGCGTGCAAACAGTCAGAGTTTCACAAAGTTGTGTGAGAGAGATTTGATTACGTGGAAAAACCCATAATCAGGGAGAAAAACCACGCAGTCAATTCAGTATCGACCTAACTTCCACAATCCAAAGTTTATTACAAAGCTGTTTGGCAGAAGGCGCGGGCGACAGGACACTTCTCGTTACACTTGCCGAGATGATGAGAGAGTACACGAAGCGCGACAAGACTCCATACTTTTCCAGTGGTCCTACCCCTTAGTGTAAAGGGGAACATGTGAACTTGATCGTCTTGATGGGATCGCCTTGATGATATTGAGAGGGCTTGCTGCTTTATTCCACGCTCTGCGAGTAACCTGAGACAATGATCGATTGTCGTGGGTATTCCCACCTCCGAGTGCTTGACGGGTCTTGGCGCGACTTTGTCGGTCTTGACGTACGTTGGCGGAGTTCCTTGTAGGCTATCGTTGATGAAAATCCTATACAGATTGAATTTGTTAGAGTGAAAGAGAGAAAGAAAGAAGAGAGAGAAAGTTTGGAATACAAAAAAAGGATCCACATGAACTAGAGGTGGAGGCAATTTATAAACTTTTAAAAGGGCGGTCTTGTAATTTTGCTCAATAACTACCAGTCGGACCAAATGGAGCGTCCAGATTTGAGCACGCGGATCGTCATTTTTAGGGAAATGACTACTCTATGCCTGGGCCGAAAAAAGACCCGCCCAAAAAGATAGGCGGCCCGAGGCCGGCGGCCGCCCCACCCCTACACACCGAGCGGTCGGGAGGGGGCGGCCGGCCTAGGGGTAGCCGGTCAAGCACACCCTTGGCTCGGGAAGCCAAGGGGTGGCCGTCTCCCTCGAGGTCGGCCACAGCCGAGCCCGCCCGTAATCGGGCGGCGGCCTAAAGGGTGGCCGGCCCTCACGAGGCCGGCATTGGGGCAGTCGGCCGTCGCGGGGCCGGCCGTGGCCGAGGCGGCCTGGGGGGGGACCGGCCCTTGTGGGGCCGGCCACGGCCGAAGCCGCCCATGCAAGGCGGCGAATGGGGGGCTTCGGCCGGCCCTTGCATGGCCGGCTACGGTCGAGGCCTCCCACAATCGGGCGGCCAAAGGGGGGCGGTCGGCCTTCCCGGGGCCAGACAAGGCAGCCGGGCGAAGGTGGATCAACCGACGCACGGGATCCCGGGCGACACGGTTGGGATACCGTGCGCAGCGGTTCATACTACGCAGGAATACAAACCAGAGAAAACGAAGGAAGCTAAGCAAAGGGGGATCAGGAGCCGCTCGTGATGGATAGGGTTTCAGAAGGAAAGAAACAGGGCGTCTGCGGTTGACCGCAGATGGGAGTTGCTGCTGGGTATAAACACAAAACAACAAAGGTTAATAAACGTGATTTTGGGGGGAAAATGGAGCCAATCTTTGATTTTTACGAAAATCCCGGCGTGTCACAATCACACAGCAGCCTAAAAGCCTCATCAAATTCCACCCAAACTTGACACACCAAAAGAGGGGTTTGTGCTGAAAGAAAAATGCACAAAGCAAGCACATATGTAAAAAAATGGTCCTTCCTCAGACAATTTTCTGGGCATCCACAACAAACAAACAAACCTGCATCCCAGATTCAAAATAAGATGCTGAGCTGGAGGTGAGATCTGTCGTTGAAATCTGTAAGCTAGTTGGAGTGCTTTTTTGGAGAAAGCAACAACTCCATGATGATTTTATGGAGAAATATTTGGGGCCGTCTGTTGGAGTGCTCGAAGCATCCGCGTGACCATCAAGTTTGGAATGGTCTCCTCGTTGCCCCTAGCTAGGGTATTTATAGGTGAAACCCTAAATCCCCGACTACGGGTTTGGATTCTCATCGGATCCTAACCGACCCGTTAAGGAGCCCATTAACACGTATATAAATATACCTCAACAATCTCCTCCTATATTGTATATAAGTGTTAGCAAAGAAAATGAGCTACTTATTCAATAGTTAATAATGACCAAAACAAAAGAGATTTTCCAGAATTATAAATATGAGTTTTAGATAACAAAATGCTAAACTCAAACCAAATGTTCCAAACATGAAATAAAGCAAGAAACTGGAAAGCTCAAACTGATAATTGATCTAGGCGAACAACAGATCATCATCATCTGGGTCAAAATCAACTGTCTCTCCTCCAATCTCCATATTGCCTGCAAACAATTACAACAAGAATGTCATAAGACAAATCTCTATGAATTCAAACACTTGCAGAAATAAAGTGATTAGTTCTAACAGCGGGTGAACTTAATACTCTAACTGGGAGGAAAGAGTCTCAAACCAGCATCTCTATCTAATTTACACAAAATTAGATTAATTGATTTCATAGAATCAAACCATGTTCCTTCGATTATTAAGATTATTATTAACGTTCCACAATTGTGCTATATCATCAAGTTTGGAATGATACAACAAGCTGTGACTATTATATCATCAAGTTTGGAATGATATAACTAATAATCATAATATCAGGGCACATATCAGTAACCTCAGTACTCCTTTTTGGAATGATACCCAATTCAGCCTTTGGCAAAGAATAATTACGTAAGTCATCAAGTTTGGAATGACTGGCAACTATCTCACCTCTAGCTTTCATCAGATAACATCTGAAATACTTTAGTGTGCTCAACGTAGATGCTTGAATGTAAGCAGACAACGGTTCTTAAATTTAAAACATAAGCTAGGTATTAAGTCCTCCTAAATGGACGTTAATCCTATCTCCCCCGATGTTTTAGATGTGAGAACCTTACATAAGCCCTTAGTAAGGACATCTGCTACATTATCTTTTGATCTTACGTCCAATAGGGAGATTATCCCCTGACTGGTGAGATAGGTCAACCAGGCCTGTTTCATCCTTAGTTGCCTTCGCTTTCCATTGAACAACGTATTTGTAGCAATGGTCTTTGTGGCTTGATTGTCACAATAAATCGAAATAGAGTTCATTTTTAGACTCGTCATTGGAATGTCCAATATCAGATCTCTTATCCACTCTGCTTCTTCTCCAGCTGAAGCGAAAGCATAAAGTTCTGATTCCATAGAGGATAGTGCAATGCACGTTTGCCTCTTAGACTTCCAAGCTACTGCAGCTCCTCCTAGTATAAACACAAAACCACTAGTGGATCGACAATCAGCTGTTTCCGAGCACCAAGATGCGTCGGAATACCCTTCAAGCACTGGAGGATGCCCACTGTAACATAAAGAATACTTCTCAGTATACTTTAAGTATCTCATTAGCCTTTCTAAGGCGTCCCAGTGGTCCTTCCCAGGGTTACTGGTGAATCTACTCAACATGCCGACCGTAAAGGCTATGTCAGGTCTAGTGCAGGTAGTATCGTACATGAGACTTCCTATGAGTTTGGAATAATCCAACTGTCTAATAGCTGAACCTTCATTCGGTTTCAGTCTATTGTTATAATTGTATGGAGTCTCAGCCTTTTTGCTTTTATCATAACCCCACTTTTCCAGTAGATTCCTAATATAGTGACTCTGACTCAGGGTAATACCCTTTTTTGTGAAGTTCACTTCCATTCCTAGGATGGTTTTCACCTCACCTAGGTCTTTCATGCTAAATTGTGCCGTCAAAGCAACTTTCACATCTTTCACTTCAGACTGATCAGTGCCCAGAATTAGCATGTCATCAACGTACAAGCATATGATGGCTACTTTATTTGCACTTGTTCTTACATACAGACATTTATCTGATAGACTGGATTTGAAACCCAAGCCTTTTACACAGGTGTCAAATTTTTCATGCCACATTTTAGGCGTTTGTTTCAATCCGTATAGTGACTTAATCAACTTACAGACCTTAGTTTCTAGACCTTCTATGACGAACCCTTCAGGCTGGTGCATGTAGATCTCCTCAGTCAGATCTCCATTAAGAAATGCAGTCTTGACATCCATCTGATGAACAGTGTAGTGTTCAATAGATGCTAGTGCGAGAAGAATCTTAATTGTCGCATAGTGACATACATGTGAGTATATATCAAAGTAGTCTACACCACTCACTTGAGTGAAGCCTTTGGCAACTAGACGTGCTTTGTATTTTGCGATACTCCCATCAGGATTTAGCTTCTTCCTCAGAACCCACTTATTTCCAATGATTTTAGCCCCTTTGGGCAAATCAACCAAAGTCCAGGTGTTGTTCTGCATAAGAGAGTTCATCTCTTCGTCTATGGCTTCTTTCCATAATAGAGAGTCTCTAGATCGCATCGCTTCCTTATAGGTGGATGGATCAGCTTCAACTTGGTAAGTCACGAAGTCTGTACCGAAGCTTTTGGGCATTTTCTCTCTACTAGATAGCCTTCTGGTATCTAAACCAATCGTGTCTACAGGCTCAGTGTCAGAGTTACGTTGTCCTGGCTCAACTAAAGGCTCAGTACTAGTGGCTGACAGACCTGGCAGAGTCAGGTTCTTGTCCTTAAGGAACTTATCCTCAAAGAAAACAACGTCTCTAGATTCTATTACAGTATTAGTGGAGAGATCCAGAAACCTGTCTGCAGCACTATCATCTGCACATCCTAGGTAGACGCAGGTATTAGTCCTGGGTCCAATCTTTGCTCTTCTAGAGTCTGGTATCCTAACATAAGCGATACAGCCCCAGGTCTTAAGATTGTCAAATCTAGGAGGCCTCTTAAACCAAAGCTCGTAGGGTGTCTTAGTCAACTTAGCATGGGGAACTTTATTAAGAATGTGATTTGACGTGAGGACGGCTTCACCCCAATAGGCCGCAGGCATGCCGGCAGTCAGCAACATGGAATTCAACATCTCTGTTAAAGTCCTATTTTTTCGCTCAGCGATACCGTTGGATTGTGGTGAATATGGGGCAGTCGTTTCAGGAATTATGCCATTGCTGGCAAGAAAGTCTCTGAACTCCCCCGAGACGTATTCGCCTCCTCTATCACTCCTTAGTCTTTTAATTTTCATGTCAAGTTGATTTTCAACCCTATTTTTGAATATACGAAATTTTTCAAAAGCTTCATCTTTGGTTTTAAGAAGATAAATGTGACTGAATCTAGAGTAGTCGTCGATAAAAGTTATCAGATACTTCCGTCCTCCACGTGTGACAAAGCTTTTGTAGTCACAAATATTGGAATGTATTAACTCTAGCAATTGTGTGCTCCTAGAAACCTGACTAAAAGGTGTTCTAGTTATCTTAGTTTGAGCACAAATTTCACATTTTTCAAATTTGGTTTTTGTGTCGAGGGGTATATTGTGAGTTCTAGCTAGCAGGAGTAGTTTTCTATAATTGACGTGTCCTAGTCTTGCATGTAAAGTCTTAGGATCTATCAGATTTGAGCTAACCTGATTTACTACTTCGTGTGCTAGACTCAGCCTATACATCCCGTTAACGACATATGCGCAACCAAAGTAATGCGAGTGAACCATAAGGGTTACTCGACCACCACTAATGTTAAAAGACATACCCGCATCGCACAACAGACTAATCGAAATTAAATTAGCAGCTAATGTCGGTATTAATTTAACATTTTTCAAAGTAAGAGTCTTACCTGAGGAGAGAGTCGGGGTAGCGTTGCCGACCTTCAGCACGTCAGCTATAGCTCCATTCACAACAGTGACAGTCTCTTCCACCTCTTTTGTATCCTCCAGAAGCTTTGGATTGTTGCAGACGTGGCAGGTAGCACCTGAGTCGAGCCACCACTCTGAACTGGCCGTCCCGTTACCGACCATGGCAACAAAGTCGGTAGGCGCAGTTTGATGAACCATGTTGGCTTGATTTTCAGTCCTTGGTGTGCTCGATTCGCCCCGTTTGGGCTGCTTGCACTCGGAAGCGTAGTGACCCCACTTATTGCAGTTATAGCACTTGCCTTTGAATTTCTTCTTTATCTGTTTGCTGGTGGAAGCAACTGCGGGTGCACTGGTCGGTGGGCGAGTCTTCCCAGGCTTAGGCTTTCGCTTAGGGTGAGTGATCATGTTGGCAGTAGAGGACTGCTTGCTGATCGTCTCTATAGCGTGCCTAGTCCGGTTCTCATCCTCAATGCAGATGAAGCGCTTGAGGTCTTTAAGACTCACCTGCGTCTTCTTCCGGTACATCTCAGTCTTGAAGGAATACTAGGCCGAGGGCAACTTGAAGATAATCGCCCCTGCAACAAATCCATCTGGCAGAGAGATATTCTCACTGTTGAGCTTGTCCACCATATTTTCAAACTCGGCAACCTGTGGCAGGATTTCTCTTTCCTCAGTGAAGGTGAAAGCCATAAACTTGTCCACCAGGTGCGTCTTGGACATGTTCTCCTCCTCCTTGAATTGCTCTTCCAAGGCTTCCCAGATCTCCTTGGCCCTTTGCATCTTGCCGTACGTCTCTACAAGCCTGTTGGAGAGGCAATTCAGGATGTAGTCTCTGCAGAAGTCCTCGTCGTTGACCCACTGATCTTCATCTTCGCTTCCTTTGACGTCCTCAAAGACAGTCTGCACTGTGTAGAAGATGTTCAGGTACTTCATGCCGAACTGTGTGTTGCGCTTCCAGGCACTGAACTCGGCGTTGGAGAATTTCTCCAATTTGATCATCGGCACAGGAGAGGAGTGATTGAGCGCCTTCAACATTGTTTGTTCCTTTCCACTACGCGTAATTCTACTTGCAGACAGAAAAATGCGAGCAGAATAACTAGAAAGAGATCACCTGAGCAGGCCGGCGATGGTCTTCGGATCCAATCCAGAAGAGTTTGCTTCTCCACGATCTCTCACAAGAGCACGAACAAACGATCAACCATAGAGAATCTTGGATCTTCCTTATCCCGAACAGCACACCTTTTGAATCAGCACTTGCCCAAAGGATGAAGATCTGGGTGAAGATTTCTTCTAGGAAATGCTTGTTGAGATCAGGAGTTCTTCTCCAGGCTAGATCTCACGATCTTTCTGATCTGGTAGAGTTCACAGCCGAATCAGGCGAAAGCTGCTCTAAGGTTTCGGCGATGGAGGAGAAGATGGCGGGCAACACTTCGTTTGATCGGAAAGGAGACCTCTTCCTCTTCCTCCTAGGTCGGTCGGTCTCAGGTCGGCAGCGGGTGAGTGCGAACAGAGACGGCGAGAACAAATCACGCAGTCCTTCTCCTCTCCCCGATCGGCCACGGGAACAGCGACGGCGGCAATTGAAAAATCGCAGAAAAACTAGAGCAGCGGCTAGAGGATCACTGGCGGCCCTCCTCCTTCTTGCGAGCGACGAAGGCGCGGATCGTGCGTCGGGACGGCGACGGCGATCAAGGCGACAGGACGATCAACGCGAACGGCGTCGTCTTCTCCTTCACGATCGGCAGCGAAGGCTTCCTTCGCGATCGATTGGCGCACGGGATCCAGGCGGCGGCAGCGGATCGCTCGATCGGCTATGTCACGGGAGCGGGAGCGGGGGCTAGGGCAAAGAGGAAAACTTCGAGAATGTTGGAGTGCTCGAAGCATCCGCGTGACCATCAAGTTTGGAATGGTCTCCTCGTTGCCCCTAGCTAGGGTATTTATAGGTGAAACCCTAAATCCCCGACTACGGGTTTGGATTCCTATCGGATCCTAACCGACCCGTTAAGGAGCCCATTAACACGTATATAAATATACCTCAACACCGTCACCCAGATCTAAAAGAGTCTGGGTGAAATCTGATCGTATAATTTTTGATCAAACAGTCAGCAAAATACACGATTAAAAAAAATTAAAAAAAAATGAAATCTAACAGGATTTAAAAAAAAGGATATCTCATCATTTTTCTAAAAATATTTTCTAAAAATATTTTTTATAAGAAAATAAGATTGTAAAATAAATATAAAAAAATTCTAATTATGAATTTATAATTTATTTTGGAAATTAATATTATTTGATAGGATTAAAATCAATTTTTGCACGTGAAGTGTGGGCCTGAAAGATAAGCTGTATGGTGGTAGGTGTGCTTAATTTCTGTGAAGTAGTCCAAAACCGTGCACGTTTTTCAGGCAACCACTGATGATAAATGGGGAGACACGTCTTTCATCGGCAACCACTCAATAATGATTGAAAATAATAAAATATCCTGAAAGATAAGCTTGAAATAATGGCCGGGATCAGGGCAGAATCAGAGGGGTGCCCGAGGGACACTGGCACCCCCATTATTTTTCAAAATAGTTAGTGTATTTGAATTCCTCTCGTCGAGGCAATGGATTTTGACCACTTAAACGTCAAAAACGGTGTCCAGATGAGAGAAATATAGCTCCGATAACATTGAAACGTTCAATTTTTTTGAAGGAAGTTGATTTCTGATCATCAATATTAAAATTTTTAGAACACAATGTCACATTCACAAAAAATGTGTCTCCACCACCATTATTAATTTTCTGGATCCGCCACTGAGCCGGATTCAGTGCTTGCCTATAAATACCGGCCTTTGCCTGTGGAGCAATGAAAGTTTGTCTGAAACTGAGAGTTTCATGCATAATTTTAGAGAGAGAGAAAATGTCACTGCCGAGATTTATTGCTTTGGAATCTGCGGCGTTGGACAAATTCATGCATTTCGTGGAAGACGATGTCGATCTTCATGGGGCTTTGATAGCCAATGGCGAGACCATACTAAGCCCTTATGCAAAGTTCGAGGTGGAGAGGGAGCGATCCGGCGGCAATCATTTCAACATAAGAAGCTGCTACAACAACAAATACTTGATGCGAAGCAGCCGCCGGAACTTTGTCATGATCTGCTGCGAGGCCAACGAGCCGCAAGAAGACGCGTCCCTACGGACATGCACTTTGTTCCAACCCGTGTTCGTCACCCTTCAGAATCGAAACTTTATTAGGCTTATATTTGCCTTTGATGGACGCTATGCGAATGTGTCTAGCAGAAACCAACCTCCCCAAAATTTCTTGGCTTTCAATTCCTCTGCAGTTAATCGAGGTCTTTTCACCGTCTCTGATTGGGAGTTGCTATACATTCTGCCCAAATACGTCACCTTCAAAGGCGACAACGAGGAGTTTCTCAGCGCTCGCACTATCGAGCGTCAGTCATATCTACAGTTTGCCTCCGACGACATCGGCGATCCAACAGTGGGGCACGAGGTCTTCCCCCTGCGAGATGGAGCCATTCGTCTCAAATCCAACCATTTCGGCCGATTCTGGAGGCGCAGTCCAAACTGGATATGGGCAGACTCAGTTGACACCACTGATAACAACCACGACACTGTTTTCTGGCCCACTAGAGTCGGCAATAACATTGTTGCTCTTCGCAACCTGGGTAACAACAGATTCTGCAGTAGACTAACAGCAGAGGGAAAAACAAGCTGCCTCAACGCAGCTGTTTCCACAATTTCTAGAGAAGCTCGTTTGGAGGTCCATGAAACTGTCTTATCAAGAGACATCTTCAACGTCCAATTTCGCCTCATGGATGCTAGAATCTACGGAGAAAATGTGCTTACTATGGCCAATGGAGATGCAGCCAACAGAAGCACGGAGCCGAACACCGTTACTCTTAGGCTCCTATACTCAGAAACAGAGAGCAGAAGCTTTACCTCAAGTGTGTCGCTGAAACTGGGCGTGGAGACAAAAATAAGCACTGGAATTCCATTCATCGCTTCAGGTGAAATCACCATATCCACGGAGTTTGAAGGAATAGTGGAATGGGGATCGACGAGTGAAACTACAAAAGAGCTGGAGACGACGTACACAGTTACAGTGCCACCCATGACGGCGATGAGGGTGAGACTTTTGGCTACCCAAGGCAGATGCGATGTTCCGTTCTCGTACACTCAGCGAGACACCCTCACGAGTGGGCAAATAACTACGACAATCATGAATGACGGTGTTTACACAGGTGCTAATTCCTTCAACTTCACGTATGACACTGATGAGCAGCCCCTCTCTCAATTTGACGAACCTCTCCCTCTCTCAAGCCGAGGAGAACTCACTCCTGGCTTGATCATCTGATACTTCTATTTTGATGTTACATGCTTTGAGTGAAGAATAATCTACTGTTAATGTGTGATTTCAACATGCTTTGATGGTGTGTGTGTGTTTTAAGTGTTGTTGACAAGGTTAAAAGTGTTGGAGCAGTGATGGGCTTTAGAGTACTGAATTTTATTTTGGCAGAGTCAAGTTATAGTAGGCTGATATATAAAGCCCGACTAGTGGTTTGCTGAGTATAAGTGAGAACAATTAGTGTGCTAATAACTTTCCCTGTATCTATATCAAAGGAGAACTACAATGTCTTCTATCTATGTGTGTGCTTGATTTCCTATTGAATAAAAAGATTGATAGTACCAGCTATGTTCCCCCACCGCCTTCTTCCTCTAATCTCATAAAATCTAACATGGTATCAGAGCCAGGTTGGTGCTAGTCTGTCATCTGCCATCAGGTGTCTAAGGAGTTTGTTGTCGACATCAAGTGGTCATCCTCCATTATTCCTTCTTCAAGTGATTTGTTTTATGCCCACTTCTTCATCATATATGGCTTCATCTAGCAACACTAGTCAAAGTTTTCTTTATTACCCAAGTGGTCTGTCTGTCTTTGAGTTAGA
This sequence comes from Platanthera zijinensis, assembly GCA_039513925.1. NCBI lineage: Eukaryota > Viridiplantae > Streptophyta > Magnoliopsida > Asparagales > Orchidaceae > Platanthera > Platanthera zijinensis. The sequence continues at coordinate 271,966,842 of CM077078.1, forward strand.
AACATACGATTTTTGGCATGTTCAAATGTGTACACTTTTTCTATCCTAAGATCTGTGGGATCTAATTCAAGATGGGTATACAAAGCCAACAGTCGAGAACCCAGTATCTACTTGGGATGCTACGTACAAAGCATAAGTAGTACTCAGAAACTTTGAAATGCGATGCAAAGGCTCTTCTCTACATCCAACATATAAAATCACCCTCTCCCAGTAATTGAGCACGACCGAGAGGAGATTTTATGCCTAGAATCGCCGCCTTACGGCGACACCAGCTCACGAGTTAGTCGCAACCACTTGACTCCAATCCCGCTAGCTAGTACGATCATAACACAAGACCAATGAGAAAAGAAGTAAATTGTAAAGACAAGTTCACAAACCACAACACACACACACACACACACACACACACACATATATATATATATATATATATATATATATATATATATATGAAAAAGACATAGTCCACAATGAGAACAACATGAAAGAGTAAGGGCTTAAGCCTGATACATGTCCAAATGAAAGTAAAGTAACTTTCTCACTCTAATTATGCGGAAGTAAACTCATCAACAAACACTCACATCAGAGAGGGGTAGAATAATGTTACGTTGCTTCGGCTCCTCAAGTCCCCTCCTCCTGTCCTCCTGGGTGTGTTGCAGCTCCGGCTCCTCGATCTCCTAAAAATGATGTGGTCTACCGACAGTTAGTCAAAAATATTAAGGCATTTCAGCATCCACTCCCTCGATGACTCTTAGGCACCATGCAGGAAGATGAAAGGAAAGATACATGTGGTAGTATATATTAAACAAGGGAAATAACGGTTGCCCTAACTAGCAAATATATATATGAAGCAATAAGAGTATATAAAACTATGCTAGCAATTATATATATATATATATATATATATATATATATATATATATATATATATATATATAAAGAGCAGTAAATAAGCAAAAAAGTAAAGTGCAACGTGTAACACCCCTATCCGTCGCATAACATATAACAGTAGGTCCGGCCGGGGACCGATGCCATATACCACAGACAGACCAAGGAGTTACTAAATTGAAACCATAATCCAACACAACGTATCCTAACACTTCTAGCAGAAGTAATATAAATGTTACAAATAGAACCCAGCAACATGGATGTCCACTGCTCATAAAATAGGAACGATTAACCAATACACAACCATATAGTCTTGGCCTTAAGGCCTTACAATGTTTACTTCAAATTAAACTGTTTTACAGAGATCGACACGCAGGTCGGCTACACATGAACTAAAATTAAATGCTAGCAATTCGATTGGGCCTTCAAGGACCGACATAGCTATCCTGGGCTTCAGCCCGCTATTTCCCACTTGGCTCTGCTACACCTGCAAGCAACATCCCTCCATAATGGTGGAAAACAAAAGCAACAGTCAGTATTAGCTGACCAAATTATAACGACCCCACCCCTCACTCGGGGTGACGGTGCTCCTTCCCTGCAGGCATTAGAATATGCAATAAAATGACAATCATATTGTGGAAATTAAGCACCACGCTACAGATGTTGGCACTATCGGCCAGACGCTCCGTGCACTCAAGGAACATTCTTAGTGTACCAGACTTCCCGGGTACCACCACCGTTCAGAGGTCCAAGACTTAACAGTCACATTAAGCATTCTAATATTTTCGACCACGAGTCCTAAGACTCTCATTATGCCATCGATGAAAGCCAATTACTTTAGACAATCTAATCAAGATCAACATAACGCAGGTACAGTTCCGTCATTTCCCGTTGCTCAAATCGCCATGCCATTTCCGAAAGACGGAGCAATCAAGGAAAATAGACAAGAAGCAGGTCGGCATCCCCTTTACTGTTCGGCTAACCAGCCTTAACGAACTGGGCACTAGAGGCTCGCAGTTACTCATACAATGTCCCCCAGGTCTCCCAGAGATAGGGTTCACAAAATACATAGCTCGCTGGGAGCTATCGTCGGCGGTAACACTATCGCCGCGCAGTAGGGGAGAGAATATCGTTTCTTCCCCTTATGGGTGTTTTCCTAGAGACTACCTCAAGTACTCTCATTGTAGCCCTCTGCACACCGCGCGACTCTGAAATTTACGCGATTACCACAGAGTCTTCTCCGGCATACGAAACATACAATATCACCAATTCAGACCAACCCGTTCGGATGGGCTTCACACAACATGCTTCTTTCGTACTTCAATTCCGGATCTAAATGCAAACTAACGGGGATACACAAATCTATCTGTCGGGAGAACACTTCCCACGTGCTCGTGGAGCGTCTGCCCTCAAATGCCAAAACGAAGGAATTAACATGTCCAAGGAAGAGGATCGTTACCCTTGAAGTATGCTTTGGCGCCATGGGAGAAATCTAAACAGTTGGAATTGACTGCTCCGACTTTGCCTCCATAGATCCGAACTCGCCTTGAGAATCCGAACTCCGAATCTCAAACGGCAGGAAATATTATCACAACCCGCATTTTCTCCGCATTAAAGGATATATTAGAGTAAGGAGAAAACACGCGCCGTGATGCCACATCAGCTGGGGATAACTGCAGACGTTCATGCAACACTTCAACTAAACACCTTTTAGAAAGATTTATGAGTTATTTGACAAAAATCATGTTTTAAGTTAAGCAATTAGCTGTATCCCTCGGCTTAGTGGATCCACTAGTCCACGAGTGAAAATATAGTAATACGCTGCATAAATACTTTTATTATGTTGATTTAACATCTTACACGAGCATAAGCGTCCCTGAAGGATAACCCGCGACATGCAAGACTCTAGATTTATTATAAGTATAGAAGTAGTCTTTCCGTTGGCTTAGGAAATAGTATCTTAGTTTTAGAAAGATGACATGTATGAGATACTAGTAGTAATGCTTTTAAAAGTTAAAATACCTAACATGAACCTAGCATAAAACATTTCCCTAAGAACAAGTATAAACAACCACAGAAAAAGCAACTAAGCAGCTTAACATATTACTTAATGTTGGGTATTGTATCCACAATATACCTGATTTGAAGAAGCTCCTGAACAAGATAAGTTGAATTGACAATGTATTTGATGATCTTCTATCAAGTTGTGCTTGCAGCTATTCCATGCTAAGTACACACCAATGTCAGGGTGCAGTGGGTCAATATACACGGGTCTGCGCAACGTAAACCCTCGTTGAGTAGATCAGTGTGTTGACTCACGTGTGCTCTCTCTATTGGAGTGTACTTATTTTCAAGTACAGGGTCGAGGTAGATCAAGAGTAGAAGAGGAGCAAAGATGGGTCAAAGACCAAGTCTTCAAAGGAAGGAAGAGAAATTCTTCTAATTCAAAATCGACGGGAATCACTAAGTGATTCTCGCCGACTTTGACGGGAATCGTTAGTGATTCCCGCCGATTCGACGAGAATCAGTCTGCATTCCCGCCGACTTCCTTTCGGCTGACAGTTATCCAACAGGAATTCTGCCAAGGCAGAATCGACGGGAATCGCAAGTGATTCCCGCCGACTTCGACGTGAATCTGTCTACATTCCCGCCGATTCATCGTGTATCAGCTAGCCTCTCCCGCCGATTTCTTTCGGCTGACTGTTTTCCAGACAGGGATTTTTCTAAGGCAGAATCGACGGGAATCATGAATGATTCCCGCCGACTTCGACGGGAATCACCAACGATTCCCGCCGATTTTTCCTTAGGCATTTTTCCTTCGTTCGCTGGACCGAACCAAGAGGCCATGCGCTGTTTTGGCCTGGGCTAGGGTTTCTCCTTGTGGGTCCCACAACGGACTTTAGGGTTGGCCTCAGGTATAAATACTCGCGTATTTTGAACTTCTACAGTAACTATTCACGAGAAATCAAAAGCAACTGATGCCGTGCCCTAGCCGATCGCGGAAACCGCCGATCGCTTGTCGCCGCTCGCAGTTCGTCGTCGCCGATAATCTCCGGTCATCTTTGATCTTCCGGCAACAGCACCGAGGCTAGCAGTGCGTCTCACGCATCTCTCTTGAGATCTCTTGTCTCTCAATTCGTTGAACGAGACTATTTCTCCATTCCGAATTGGTGAAGACGAGTGATCCGACTGAGATCGTTCGTAGACCTTGCTTACTTCGTCAAGAAGTTTGGATCTACAAAGTATCGCCGCCAAATTCACTTGCCGCCACCGATCTTGTCAAGATCCTCTCCAAGAGAGAAATCCGGTTGTGGACTCTTCGTTACTTTAAAGAAAGCCTCAACGAACGAAGAAGGTCATCAGATTCTCCATAAGCGTTGTTTTTATTTTCTTATATATTCTATTTTGGTTTTGTTGTAAAGGAATTTTTATTTCTAGTTATAAGGGTTTGGTGCAACCCGTGGTGGTGGAGTGGTGACTCCTTTGTTGGAAGGGTTCCTTCCATAGTGTGAGGATTGGATTTCAATCCGTTTGGAGAAGTGACCGAGTCGTCCCTTGGTGGGAGATAGGCCGAAGGGGGAAAGTGGACGTACCCAAATCGGGGAACTACTATAACTCTTTGTGTATTTTTTATACTGTGTTTGTTAATTTGTGCAGGTTAAATTAATTCCGCAAAAGACCGCACGACACCTATTCCCCCCATAGGTGGATTTAGTCGACACTAGATACTTTCAAGTGGTATCAGAGGCAGGTTGCTCGTCAATAAGGTTAATACCTTGAGTAAGATCCTGTGTCTAGTGTCAAGAGGAAAGAAGATATCGGGAATGGACGAACTCAAGTATTCAAGAAAGATCCTAGTGTGCACCATGCTGAACTTTCCCATCTGGAAGGAAAGGATCAGGTTCTACATGGAAGCAAACGACCCTCGACTCTTCATGGTAGTGGAGGAGGGCCCTTATATCCCCACTAAGGCCTCCACCATTGATCCTACCAAGATGGTGTCTAAGAAGCTCTCCTAAATGGATAAAGATGAGATGGTGCTTGTCGGACTAGACAAGAAAGCTCAGAACATTCTTGTAAGCGCCGTCGATGATTCCATGATGCAGAATTTCAGCAACTGCAGGACTACCAAGGACATCTGGCACTGCCTGATCATCCTGATGGAAGGCACATATGAAGTAAGGGATGATCGAAGATCCCTTCTGAACCAAAAGTATGAGGCCTTCAGGCAAGGTCCCAAGGAAGAAATCGGAGTGACATTCGAGAACTTCCTGAAGATCGTCAATGCCCTGAAGGGTTATGGCAGAGTGTTCACTGATGGGGAACTAAATGATAAATTCCTTAGATCCCTTACTAAGGAATGAGACACCAAGATTTGATCCATCAGAGAGTTTGGCAAGCTGGCAGAAACTGATCCCCAGATTTTGTTTGGAAAGCTTATGTCCTATGAGCTTCAGCTGAACACAAGAAAAGCTGAAGAAGAAGCCGATAAAGCCGATGACAAAGAAAAGACTATAGCCCTGAAAGCCAATCAGTCAAGGAAAGGCAAGGGTGTAGCCTCGTCCCGCTCCTAGAAAAAGGATGAGTAAGAAGACTCTGAGCCATGCTCTTCCAGCTCAGAGCTATCTGAAGAAGAATTCTCCTTCATCACTCGAGAGTTCAAGAAGTTCCTCAAGATGAGGAATCAAAGAAAGAGAGACGACTCCTCCTCCAGACATCAGAAGAAGAATTACTCTTCTGACAGGTATGAATCTAAACAGAACAAACATCGTTCTACTGACATTATCTGCTTTGGATGCAATAAGCCAGGCCACGTCGTTGTTGACTGCCACCAAAGCAAGATAGATAAGGGGAAGGGAGAGGAGCACAAGTCCTCTAGAGATAAGAAGAAGGAGAGGAGCTACATTGTTTAAAAGCCAAAGACACTGAGTGAGTCTGACTCTTCAGACTCCAGTAATGATGAGGAAGCCTACTTTGGGCTAATGGGTCGCTCAGACTCAGATGGAGATTGTCCCCCATTTACTGGGAAGGTAAAAGATCGCACCCCCCTCTCTGAATCTGACTCTGAGTCTCATGAAGATGACCATGAGGACAGTCCATCTTCCCGTGAGGCTGAACTCCTTGAAAAGTATTAGCTTCTGCTTAATACTTTCAATGAGTGCCGAAAGAGGTTGAGGGCTCAGAAAAAGGAAGTCAAATTCCTTAAGGCTGAGGGTGTGTCCCTAAGAGAAGAGATCACTAGCTTGATTTCTTTCCGACAGGAACACCTGAACCTGACTTCTGAGCACTCAGATTCCCTAAAGCTCCTTGACCAAAAACAGGAAGAAATCAACAAGCTGGAAGAACAGCTTGCGGAAGAAAGGAAGATTATCAAAAGCTTCTCTATGCCCAAGACCGTTCTTCCTCTGGTTGATGAATTCTCTGCTCAGGCTAAGGGGGCTGGCTTAGGGCATGTGGCTGTGCCTGGAAAATCATCCAGGATAAACAGAAATCAGAGGAAAAAAAAGGCTACTAAGAAGGCCTCTGCTGCAGAAAATGGAAAGGCCCCACTCGGTCCTGTTTCATTCAGAAAGCCTGACTTTCCTTGCAATGAGCAAGACTTTGAGTCAACCTATGGCCACTTCTTCCGGCCCTCGGTTGAAAAGCCCAAGAGTTGGTATGATGGTTGGACCTTCCCCCGCAACTATGGTGAGAGTGTCTTCAAGGCACCTTATGAGGAAATCCAAGTGGAAAATTATGGCCATTTCTCTAGCGGCCATAATAGGAAGCAGGCACCAAATGCCAAGCCTGTCATACTGAAGGAACAGGAAGTGAAGAAGTCATGTGACTGCTGTCATCATGATGCCTCCACCTCCAGATCCAAGGCCTCGGCTGGACCCACCGTTCCAAGGGTGAAGCAGGAGCCTAGGAAGCGGTACAATAAGTTTGACTGTTGGTGCTGTGGCAAAGTTGGTCACTTTGCCGTGGATTGCTGGTTTAATCCAAGATACAATGAGACTCCTTTTGTTTACAATGCGAGGCCGACCACTCGTAGGGTTAACCAACCGAGGGGGAGTGTGCTAACAAGGAATCTAGGACCCAAGTTTGATTGGATTCCTAAGGGAAACTAATTCTATTTTGTAGGTATGTCCAAAGGCCACCAAAACGCCAATCTGGTACTTGGACAGTGGATGTTCCCGGCATATGACCGGGACAAGAAGCCTATTGCGTGATTACTCCCCAGTTGAAAATGGACCCAAAGTCATCTTTGGAAGATCTGATCGAGGAGTCACCAGAGGTTATGGTATGATTTCCAACGGTGTACTCTCTATCACAGACGTGGCCTATGTTGAAGGGTTAAATTATAACCTGATCAGTGTAAGCCAGTTGTGTGATAAAGGATACAACGTTAAGTTCTACAAGGATAAGTGCTTGATAATATCGTGTGCCTCTTCGGAGACGGTATTAACTGGCATTAGGAGCAGAAATATCTTTTGCTTAGATTTTCTTAGCTTAGACTCTTCTACCCCCGTGTGCCTAGTAGCAAAAGGCAGTGCATCTCTCTGTGAACAATGACACAAGAGATTAACACATATTAATTTCAAGACTATTAATATGTTGTTTTCCAAGAATTTAGTAAGGGATGCCCCTACTATTAAGTACATCAAAGATAGCCCTTGTCCTGCATGCCAGAAGGGCAAACAGACTCGGGCTACCTTTAAGGGCATTACAGACAAAAACTCATCCAGATGTCTTTATCTTCTGCATATGGACTTGTTCGGTCCAGTGCAAGTTTATAACTTAAGAGGAAAATCGTATATGCTAGTGATTGTTGATGATCACTCTCGGTTTATGTGGGTGTTCTTCTTGAAACGAAAGTCAGATACGTTTGACATCTTCACTAATTTTTTCAAGCAGATTTAGAACGAACTTAACTGCTCCGTGGTCAAAATCAGAAGTGACCATGCAACAGAATTCGAGTCTGGTGATATGACAAGATTCTGTGAAGAACATGGTATCTTTCATGAGTTTTCCTCCCCGCGTACTCCTCAACAAAACGGAGTTGCGGAGAGGAGAAATAAAACGCTCATTGAAGCATGTACGACAATGTTGAATGACGCTTCTCTTCTTGAGTACTTCTGGGCAGAGGCTGTCAATACGGCTTGTCATGTGCAGAACTGAGCATTGATCAACAAGAATCATCGTAAGACGCCTTATGAGCTATTGAAAGGCAGGAAACCGACTATGTCCTATTTAAGTATTTTTGGCTGCAGATGCTATGTACTCAATAATGGGAAGTACTCACGTACTAAATTCGGAGAAAAATGCTTTGAAGGCATCTTCATGGGCTATAGTAGCCATAGTCGGGCATATAGGGTTTTCAATAAGAAAACTATAGTGGTAGATGAGTCCATTAATGTTGTATTTGATGAAGGAAGCTTGCTTCACAATAATTCTTCTAGTGGAATTCTTGAAGATGTAGGTGCAAGGCTTGAACAGCTAAGTCTCGATGAGACTGCTAAAGATGGAACTCTCAAGTACGTCAAGGTCTCTACCTCAAATGCCAACGGGAGAAGATGACGATCAGGATGGAGAAAATCTCCCAGAAGAGGGAGAAGCCCGAGAAGTTGTTAGAGCTCCCGATGCCAGACACTTAGAGCTCCGACACGTGAGGGATCATCCTAGAGATCAGATCATAGGAGATCCTCGTGACGGTGTCAGAACTCGTAGAGGTACAATTAACAAGATTCTGCACCTTAGTTTTTTGTCACAGGTTGAGCCAAAGAAGTTCGACGAAGCGAACAAAGATGCGTCTTGGATATTGGCCATGCAAGATGAACTGCATCAATTCGAACGATGCAACGTCTGCACGCTTGTTCCCAGACCAAAGAAACAGAATATGATCGGTACTAAGTGGATCTTCAGAAATAAACTAAATGAACACGATGTCATCATCAAGAACAAGACCAGACTTGTGGCTCAAGGTTACAGACAAGAGGAGGGGATTGACTTCGACCAAACATTTTCACCAGTTGCAAGGCTCGAGGTGATCAGGTTGTTCCTGGCATATGCCTCTCACAAAAGATTCACTGTCTATCAGATGGACGTGAAATCTGCGTTCCTAAATGGAAATTTGAAAGAGAAAGTATATGTCGCGCAACCCCCAGGTTTTGTTAATCCAACATTCCCTAATCATGTTTATTTCTTGATAAGGCATTATACTTCTTAAAACAAGCTCCTCGAGCTTGGTATGAGACTCTGTCTAGCTTTCTTCTTGAGAACAAGTTCTCAAGAGGAAAAATAGATAAGACATTGTTTCTTAGGGAAGTTAAAGGCAAGATTCTGCTGGTATAAATCTATGTCGATGACATAATTTTCGTCTCAACGGACAACAATCTTTGCAAAAAGTTTTCTAAACTTATGCAAGGAAAGTTTGAAATGAGCAGCATGGGAGAGCTAAAGTATTTCTTGGGACTTCAAGTGAAACAGTCTGAGGATGGAATTTTCATTTCTCAGACGAAGTTCACAAATGAACTCCTCAAGAAATTCGGAATGGAGAATGTAACCTCTATGAGGACTCCAATGGGATCCACTGTGTCTCTAGACAAGGATGAGAAAGGGAAACCTTTTGATGAAACCAAATACAGAAGCATAATTGGATCCCTGCTCTACCTCACTGCTAGTAGACCGGATATTATGTTTTTCACATGCGTTTGTGCTAGATATCAGGTGAACACTAAGGAATCTCATTATGTCGCTGCAAAGCGGATTCTTAGATACCTTAAGGGTACACCAAATCTTGGCTTGTGGTACCCTAGAAACAATGATGTCGAGCTGATAGGCTTTTCAAATGTTGACTTTGCAGGAAGCAGGGATGATAGGAAAAGCACTTCCGGGACGTGCCAATTCCTTGGAAGAAGACTTATTTCGTGGAACAGTAAAAAGCAGAACTGTGTCGCAACCTCTACGGCTGAATCTGAGTACATCTCAGCAGGCAGCTGTTGCGCACAACTTCTATGGATCAGAAATCAACTCGAAGATTATGACTTGCAGTTCAGAGAAGTACCTATGTATTGCGACTCCTCGAGCGCAATAGCAATTGCGAACAATCCAGTGTCGCACGGTAGAACAAAGCATATTGAAGTGCGCTACCACTTCATTCGGGAGCATATGGAAAACAAAGATATCTCTTTCTGCTATGTCCCCACGGATAAGCAGATTGTAGATATCTTCACAAAGCCCCTAGACGAGGCAAGTTCAGTCTCTTCAAAACTGAACTCGGCATGCTGAACTATGAAGATTAAAGACTGAAGGGCTCAAGGCTCTTGGTTCAAGGGGGAACATCTGCTATGAATTCTAGATTGAGCATGGTTGCAAGAACTAAGGGGGAGCTTTGTGCTCCAAGTGAAGTCCCAGATTTGCAGAAGCCGAAAAGGGGGAGATTACCCTCTCGGCTAAGGCTAAGGTGGCTTCCAATGTTAAGTATGCTCTCAGGAAAATGGTAATGAATTTCACTATCAGCAGAATTTTCATTTTATGATTTTCATTCCCATCTGTTCTATTCACCATAGCTTGTAGGGTTTAGGCTTGTTCAAATAGGGGGAGATTGTTGGGTATTGTATCCACAATATACCTGATTTGAAGAAGCCCCTGAACAAGCTAAGTTGAATTAACAATGTATTTGATGATCTTCTATCAAGTTGTGCTTGCAACTATTCCATGCTAAGTACACACCAATGTCAGGGTGTAGTAGGTCAATATACACGGGTCTGCGCAACGTAATTCCTCGTTGAGTAGATCAGTGTGTTGACTCACGTGTTCTCTCTCTATTGGAGTGTACTTATTTTCAAGTACAAGGTCGAGATAGATCAAGAGCAGAAGAGGAGCAAAGATGGGTCAAAGACCAAGTCTTCAAAGGAAGGAAGAGAAATTCTTTTAAGTCAAAATCGACGGGAATCACTAAGTGATTCTCGCCGACTTCGATGGGAATCGTTAGTGATTCCCGCCGATTTGACGAGAATCAGTCTGCATTCCCGCCGACTTCCTTCCGGCTGATAGTTATCCAATAGGAATTCTGCCAAGGCAGAATTGACGGGAATCGCAAGTGATTCTCGCCGACTTCGACGTGAATCTGTCTGCATTCCCGCCAATTTGTCGTGTATCAGCTAGCCTCTCCCGCCGATTTCTTTCGGCTGACTGTTTTCCAGACAGGGATTCTGCTAAGGCAGAATCGACGGGAATCATGAATGATTCCCGCCGACTTCGACGGGAATCACCAACGATTCCCGCCGATTTTGCCTTAGGCATTTTTCCTCCGTTCGCTGGACCGAACCAAGAGGCCGTACGCTGTTTCGGTCGGGGCTAGGGTTTCTCCTTGTGGGTCCCACAATGGACTTTAGGGTTGGCCTCAGGTATAAATACTCGTGTATTTTGAACTTCTATAGTAACTATTCACGATAAATCAATAGCAGCCGACGCCGTGCCCTAGCCGATCGCAGAAACCGCCGATTGCTTGTCGCCGCTCGCAGTTCGTCGTCGCCGATAATCTTCGGTCATCTTTGATATTCCGGCGATAGCACCGAGGCTAGCAGTGCGTCTCACGCATCTCTCTTGAGATCTCTTGTCTCTCGATTCGTTGAACGAGACTAGTTCTCCATTCTGAATCGGTGAAGACGATTGATCCGACTGAGATCGTTCGTAGACCTTGCTTGCTTCGTCAAGAAGTTTGAATCTACAAAGTATCGCCGCCGCATTCACTTGCTGTCGCCGATCTTGTCAAGATCCTCTCCAAGAGAGAAATCCGGTTATGGACTCTTCGTTACTTTCAAGAAAGCCTCAACGAACGAAGAAGGACATCAGATTCTCCATAAGCGTTGTTTGTATTTTCTTATACATTCTATTTTGATTTTGTTGTAAAGGAATTTTTATTCCTAGTTGTAAGGGTTAGGTGCAACCCGTGGTGGTGGAGTGGTGACTCCTTTGTTGGAAGGGTTCCTTCCGTAGTGTGAGGATTGGATTTCAATCCGTTTGGAGAAGTGACCGAGTCGTCCCTTGGTGGGAGATAGGTCGAAGGGGGAAAGTGGACGTACCCAAATCGGGGAACCACTATAACTCTTTGTGTATTTTCTGTGTTGTGTTTTTTAATTTGTGCAGGTTAAATTAATTCCGCAAAAGACCGCACGACACCTATTCCCCCCCCATAGGTGAATTTAGTCGACACTAGATACTTTCACTTAATATTTCAAAGAAAACCACCAGTGAGCGTCAATATCCTGACACAAACCCACCGAAGGTATTTATGTCTGTACTAACAAAGAAAGCTCAACACTACCTCACTACAGTGAGGGAAACCTTTGCAACACAGCAGTCCACTAACAAACCAACCTAGCCGCTTAACCGGCTACTGCCTTGAACCTAAGACATTTAAAAGAAGAACACCTCAGCAAGAAATACAAGTGGCAAAGGAAAATAATCAGGTAATAAGTACAAAGCAAGAAAAGAGTTTATCAAACCCAACTACAAGAAATGCTGAAGACCACAGCTGGTTAGCCAAATAAATATAAATACAGTAAAAGTCTATAAATAAAGAGCTAATTAGATAAATGCACCAAGTGCGGAACGAAGCCATGCTTCTATAATATCTATCAGGATTAGTATATAAAACATTGACTGATCTAAGAAGCAAACTGAGCACAAAATAGCTCGAAAACGTGAATCATTAACACTTGGTAAAATATCAATCGGGCCGAAGTCAGTGACCAATTGTCCTATACCAGGCTCCTAAACTCAAACGTCTCAAAAAAAGAAGGCCCTGCGGGGGTGACCAATTGTCCAAGACCAAACCAACTATCCTCAAAACAGAGACCAAACAACCACCAAGTGTAATGCTCCACAAACCGACATACAGTTGGCGGTCCTTTATCCACTGCCAACCTTCACAGCTGAAGAAACATTAACCTAACCAAAACCCAAGTCTAAATCCAAATAAAAACTTAAACAAGTCCTAAAACCACTATAAGGACCATACACGATGAATCAGGCCAAAAACAACGAAAAATTCTAAGTCCTGGCCAGATTCGGCGAGTATACTCGACGATGTACCTTGATACACGACGAATCGTAAGTGATATACGGCGAATCCTTCTATACTCGACAAAAATGACTAGTAATACTCGACGAATTTCTCTGATACTCGCAGAATTTCCTTTGGCGACAGAACTAATCTCAGCGATACTCGACGAATTCGTATTCACTCAACACCGCGCTAGTCAACACTCGACGAACCCGACTTCACTCATTGTCGCGCCAGTCGACACTCGACGAACCCGGCTCCATGATATTCTACGAAAAGGACTTAAGCAAAAATATCCATACTCGACGAATTCGTCGAGATTACTCGACGAATTTACCTTAAAGAATTTCTACACCTAATTCATACTCAAAGAATTTTACCCGGTATATACGCTGAATTATCCTTGGGCTGAACTATGATACTCGACGGAAATTCCTTAGGCTATACGTTATACTCAACAGATTCCTAGCAAAAAATTTGGACTATTCTAAGGGCTCTTTTCAAGACTAAGTCCTATATTATTGCAACCTTTTAAGGAGAAGAAATGAACAAAAAAGAAAGGGGAAGAAACGGTTACAAGAAGAAAATTGCCACTTGCCTCAATACTCCGAAAATCCGCCGCTCTGCGACAAGGATCGGCCGCCAAAGGTCTTAAGCAGAGTTTTCTGAAACTTTTGGTGGAAAAAGGAGGTCAAAATCACAAACCCTAACACACAAAAAATTGGACAAACGGGGAAAACTTACCACGATCGCATAGATCTCGGCGAGATCTTACCAAATCTCTAATTTATTGACAAAACCAACCACCAAATTGCTAGAAATCGTCGGCCGAAGGTACATGAAATGTCGTACTCCTCCTCTCTCGCGAAATAGGCGACGACTCGGGATGGGGAAGACAATGAATAGGGTTTTGATGCGACCTTTATAACCAACTATTTATACATATAGATAAATAATTATATTATTATATTACAATTAATAATAGATAACCCCAAAACGACCCAAAATCCAAACCAACTCGGAATCTTACAAAAATCGCACCGTAGCTAAATGCCGACGCTATGAATCTAACGACGAAGTCGAAATCCAAATCCGACAAACCAAACTCGGGCAAACACCTCTTGAAGCCAAAACACAAGTATTCCCAAAAGCCTCCACTGAGTCACCAAAACAGACCCTACTCGCGAGGGAATCTTGCAAGCAGGCTAAAACCCAGCCACACTGAAAACCTAAAGATAAAAAACCACGATCTGACAATGACACATGCCAAACACGCGTTGACGTAATGCCCTGACATCAAAATTACGCCACTACGTGAATAAAATAAATATCGAAAAAATCAGGGGCGTTACAACCTCCCCACCTAAAAAGAAGTTTCATCCCGAAACTTAATATAAATAGGATCAAATCCACAATAAAATAAAATCAGCCATAAGAGCTAACAAAGAAGTACTCACCAGGAACATCAGGAGAACAGATGAGGATGGGCCTCCCTCATAACTGACTCCAACTCCCAAGTCGCGCTCTTCATGTCTTGGTTCTGCCATAAAACTTTAACCATAGGTATTATCTTCCTTCGCAATACCCGATCTTGAGAATCCAAAATGCGAACAAGAACTTCCACATATGAAAGGTTAGGCTCCAACCTGGGCACATCATCAAGAATCTGTCTGTCGCTCAGCACACACTTCCGTAATTGACTCACGTGAAAAACATCATGCACACCAGGAAAATTTGCTGGCAAATCAAGCCTATAAGCTGACACACCAATCATCTCAACAACTCCAAACGGTCCCACATACCTCGAGTCACACTTATGGTTCTTACCAAACCTTTTAAATCCAGACATTGGGGAAACTTTAAGAAACACCATATCCCCAATAACAAACTCCAAATCGGTCCTACGCCGATTGACATTCTTTTCATATCTCTCTTGATCTATCCAAAGCTTCTCTCGAATATGCTTTACAGAAATATCCATCTCTTCCAATGCTTCAGAACCCAACAATGGTCTCTCACCAATATCGGCCCAAAACAAGGGAGTTCTGCAATGCCTCCCATACAAAGCCTCGAATGGGATAATCTGCAAACTTTCTTGATAACTGTTATTGTAAGCAAACTCCATCAATCTCAAACATTCATCCCACACTCCTCCGTGGTCTAAAATATAACATCTGATCATATCTTCCACGATCTGATTTACTCTTTCAGTCTGACCATTTGTATGCGGATGATAGGCGGTGGAATACCTCAAGTCGGTACCCAACCCCTCTTGTAAACTCTTCCAAAAGCGAGACGTAAACCAGGAGTCTCGATCTGATACAATACTAACAGGCACTCCATGTAACATTATGACCTCATCCAAATATAATTCAGTTATTTTCTTCATGGAGTAGTCGATCTTGAACGGCACGAAGTGAGCACACTTCTTCAATCTATCCACTCTAATCCAAACTGAATCATGTCCTTGAGGAGATCTCGATAATCTAGTAATGAAATCCATCGAAATGCTCTCCCACTTCCAACTTAGAATTTTTAAGGGCGTCAACTTGCCTCCAGGCCTACCATGATTGGACTTAACTCTCTTGTAAGTAAAACATTCTTATACATACTTAGCTATATCGCCCTTCATTCCATACCACCAAGCAATCTGCTTGAGATCCTTATACATTTTGATAGAACCAGGGTGGTAGGCAACACTAAAACCATGCGCCTCTTTGCACAACTTATCTCGGATAACCTCAACTGCGGGAATGCAAAATCTGTCATGGTATCTCAAATTACCCTCGCCATCAATTGAAAATTCTAGTAATTCCCCTTTCACAGTTATGTTATAAAGGTGCATCAAATCATGATCATCCCTTTAATGTAGCCTTGTTAGTGAAATCCATGAATACTCTAATACTTCTAAACTGCTGGGCGAGTCGCTACTCCCCACCAATATATCCATCAAAAGAAATTCTTCCACCAACGAATCCACAGAAAGATTAAAAATCTTCGCTGACTTCCTACTCAAAGCATCGACTACCACATTAGCTTTGCCAAGATAGTATTGAATCTCCACATCATAATCTGCAACATATTCCAACCATCTATGCTGGCGTAAATTCAATTCCTTTTGAGTGAAGACGTACTTCAAACTATTATGATCGGTGTAAATCTTGCACAAAATGCCATATAAAAGATGTCTCCATAACTTCAAGGTGTAAATCACAGCTGCGAACTCTAGATCACGTGTAGGGTAATTCCTTTCATGAGTCTTTAACTGCCTCGACCCATACGCTATCACTTTACCTTCTTGCATCAACACGCACCCAAGTCAAATGTGTGATGCGTCCATATACACAACATAATTTATCCCTTCGGTAGGCAAGGTCAAAATCGAAGCAGTGCACAATCTCCTCTTTAGTTCCTGAAAAGCCTCTTCGCACTTGTCGCTCCAAACAAAAGTTGTGTTCTTCTGCGTAAGCTTAGTCAACGGCGCAGACAACGTAGAAAAACCTTCCACAAATCTCCTATAATATCCTACCAACCCTAGGAAGCTCCATATCTCTTTGGGAGTGGCTGACCTATTCTAATCCATAACTGCAACTATCTTCTCAGGGTCCATAGAAATTCCATCCTTATCAATCACATGGCCCAAAAAAGAAACCTTAGGGAGCCAAAACTCACACTTACTTAGTTTGGCAAACAACCTATGCTCCCTCAAGGTAGACAAAACTAAACGCAAGTGCTGAGCATGCTCTTCAGCACTACAGGAGTATACCAGAACATCGTCTATAAACACAATCACGAAACGGTCCAGGAAATCCTTAAATACTCTGTCCATCATATCCATGAAAGCAGAGGGTGCATTGGTCAATCCAAAAGACATCAACAAAAACTCAAAATGCTCATACCGTGAATGAAAAGCAGTCCGCGGAATATCTGTCTCGTGAATCCTCAACTGATGGTAGCTTGAACAAAGATCAATCTTTGAAAATATAGAGCTACTACACAACTGATCAAACAGATCATCAATCCTTGGCAGAGGATATCTATTCTTGATGGCCACCTTATTAAGCTCTCTATAATCGATGCAAAGCCTCATCGATCCATCCTTTTTCTTTACAAACAGCATATGAGCACCCCACGAAGAAGAAATTGGCCTAATAAAACCATTCTGCAGTAACTCATCCAATTGGGTACGCAGCTCCTCCAGCTCACGCGGGGCCATATGGTATGACGCATAGCAATAAGATGGGTACCCGACTCTAAATCTATAACGAACTCCACGTCTCTCTCGAGTGGAAGACTAGGAAGATTATCAGGGAAAACATCAGGAAACTCGCGCACAACAGTAATATTCTCATCTCACGGTAAACTACAATCGGTCGCTAACACCGACACCAAACAAGCAAAACATCCGGAATTTACCAGCTTCCAAGAACGTATCAACGAAATAATCGGAGACACTTGGTGCGGAAAACCATAAACGGTCATGGGTTGACTGTTGTCCTTCTTGAAGTCCAAGCGCTTAACCTTGCACTGAATGACCACATCATACTTAGAACCAGACCATGCCCAAAATCACATCAAAATCTTCCAAGTCTATCACCTTCAGATCGGCAATGGCTAGAAAATCCCCTAACTGAATCAGACAACTCTGAATGCCTTAGTACGATACCACTGATTTGCTAGAGGGAAACTTGACACAGAATGCGTCACCAACAAGATCAAGGGTCAAACCGTGACGCTCTGCGAAGGTTCTAGCCACAAACGAGTGGGTAGCACCAGAATCAAAAAGAACACGCGCCCAGCATTTCTTGACCTTAAAATTTCCTATAAAATCGTATACACAACTAAGGAAACGTACGTCAAAACTACAACAACTAACTAAAAGCTGGAACTAGGTTAGGATCTAACCTGAGATAACTTGCGAAGACGTCTGAGCTTCCTCCGAAGATATCACGTTTAGCTTGCCTTTCCCCTTGTCCAAAAGCTGCGGTGGCGGCTGCAAGGCCTGAAGTAGAACTGGTTGCAATGGGGGTTGAGCCTGCGGGGACTTCGACTTAACATGTCCCTTCTGCCCACACTAGAAGCAGATCTTGTCCTTATGTCAATATAGGGCCGTGTCGTGCCCATTCCGCTTACAAACAGAACAAACCGAATCCCCTTTAGGAGCATTCTGAATCGCATGAACCCGCTCCTTCTTCTGAGCTCCTAATCTCTGGTAACATATTTCAAAAGGATGGCTTGCCCGGCCATAAAAACTGCATATCTCCTTGCTTCTTTTCCCTGAAGCGGTGTCGGATTCTTGGGAACTCTTACCCTCACTGGTCTTCCTCTTATCCTTTCTCATTTGTTGACCTCGATTCTTGTCATTGTCAATCGCCTCAACCTTCAGAGCATCCTCCACAACTTCAGCATAGATTTCAGATCCATAAGCACTAGCTAGCTGCTGAATGTCGTTCCTAAGACCACCCAGAAATCGTTTAACTCGGTTTGATTCTGAATACACCATGTCCGGGGCAAAACGACTCAGCTTGCTGAACTCCACCTCGTACTCGGTAATAGTAAGATGTCTTTGCTTTAAATGCAGAAAATCATTCATCAGACGGTCTCTCTCGACCGAAGGAAGAAACTTCTTCAGCAACAACTCCTTGAAGGATTCCCATGAACATCCATCCTTAAGATTTTCCTTCTCTCTCAGCCACCAACTCTTAGCAAGTCCCTTGAGTTGATACGCAACGACCATCACCCTCTGGTTTGCTCAAACTCCTGAGTAAGCAAACATCTCCTCGATGGCTATTATCCAGTCATCCAAAGCCATAAAATCTTCTCTACCGTCATAGGTAGCGGGTCCTAGTCTCTGGAAATGTGAAATAAACGTCATCTCTGGTGGTAACAACACCGGGGACACCAAAGGGGTATGGGGAACATGAACAGTCTGACCCACAGCCGGGTCCTGCACTCGCGGCAGTTGTCCTGACACAACTGATAACAATGCTTGGACCTGCGTCTGCATCTCCAACATTTGTCTAGACAAAGCCTCATTACTCTATTGCAAACCTGAAGACTGGCCCTCCGACTGGGGATTCGACCTAGTCGCCACACGCTTAGGCGCCATCTAAACAAATAACGAACATCAAGTAAAAACTTAGCCCAACCGCTAGCACAAAACAGCATAGTCCAGACAAAATATACTTAAGTACTTGCTCATGCTGCTAACTTGCTCTGGAATTCCAATTATGATGTCATGCCTAGACTTAGGATGATATACTGTCATCCTTCTGACTCATGTGCCTAGACCATGAATGCATGAATCCTTATTCTTTTTTTTTTGACTCAAAATCATATGTGTGCATATGTCATCATGTAATTCTTTAGCTTGACACGTGTACTGATGCAATGTTATGCCATGCATGTTATGCTATGCAATCTAAAAGGCCTTAATGCTTGTTATGAGTAGCGTACACATGAAATGTTATGCATCTCATACTACATAACATTGCATGCAACAAAAAAAGAAAACGTGCTAATGGGCATCTATGTGATGGTGGTTATGCATCTCATACTACATAACCGTCACATGTTGCCACCTATGGTGGATCCATATACAAACACATATTATGCATCCCATACTATATAATATGCCACATATACTTCTTATCATGCATATGAGTGTAGTGTTCATGCTTCAAACAAGTCGTACTGATGACACATCGGTGTGTGTATGTAATGAAACTAGACGACTAACAAAGACATGAGACAGTTGTTCAACCAATTGTCCAACCATCTATCCCTCTGATACCAACTGTCACAACCCGCATTTTCTCCACATTAAAGGATATATCAGAGTAAGGAGAAAACACGCGCCGTGATGCCACGTCAGCAGAGGATAACTGCAGACGTTCATGCAACACCTCAACTAATCACCTTTAAGAAAGATTTATGAGTTATTTGACAAAAATCCAGTTTTAAGTTAAGCAGTTAGCCATATCCCTCGACTTAGTGGATCTACTAGTTCACAAGTGAAAATATAGTTATACGCTGCGGAAATACTTTTATTATGTTGATTTATCATCCTACGCGAGCATAAGCATCCCCGAAGGATAACCCGCGACATGCAAGACTCTAGATTTATTATAAGTATAGAAGTAGTCTTTATGTTGGCTTAGGAAATAGTATCTTAGTTTTGGAAAGATGACATGTATGAGATACTAGTAGTAATGTTTTTATAAGTTAAAATACCTAACATGCAACCTAGCATAAAACATTTCCCAGAGAATAAGTATAAACAACCACAAAAAAGGCAACTCAACAGCTTAGCATAGTACTTAATATTTCAAAGAAAACCACCAGTGGGCGTCGACATCCTGACACGAACCCACCGAAGGTATGTATGTCTGTACTAACAAATAAATCTCAACACTACCCCACTACAGTGAGGAAAACCTCTGCAACACAGCAATCCACTAGCAAACCAACCTAGCCGCTCAACCGGCTACTGCCCTGAACCTGATGCATTCAAAGGAAGAACACCTCAGCAAGAAATACAAGTGGCAAAGGAAAATAATCAGGTAATAAGTACAAAGCAAGAAAAGGGTTTACCAAACCCAAGTACAAGAAATGCTGAAGACCACAGCTGGTTAGCCAAATAAATATAAATACAATAAAAGTCTGTAAATAAAGAGCTAATTAGATAAATGCACCAAGTGTGGAACGAAGCCATGCTTCGAAAATATCTGCCAGGATCAGTGTATAAAACATAAACTGATCTAAGAAGCAAACTGAGAACAAAACAACTCGAAAACGTGAATCATTAACACTTGATAAAATATCAACCGGGTCGGAGTCGGTGACCAATTGTCCCATACCAGGCTCCTAAATATAAATGTCTCAAAAAAAGAAGGCCCTGCGAGGGTGACCAATTGTCCAAGCCCAAACCAACAGTCCTCAAAACAGAGACCAAACAACCACCAAGTATAATGCTCCACAAACCGACATCCAGTTGGCAGTTCTTTATCCACTGCCAACCTTCACAGCCGAAGAAACATCAACCTAACCAAAACTCAAGTCTAAATCCAAAGAAAAATTTAAACAAGTCCTAAAACCACTATAAGGACCATACACGATGAATCGGTCAAAAAACAGCGAAAAATTCTAAGTCCTGGCCAGATTCGGCGAGTATACCCGACGATCTACCTTGATACACGACGAATCGTAAGTGATATACAGCGAATCCTTTTATACTCGGCGAAAATGACTAGTAATACTCGATGAATTTCTCTGATACTCGCTGAATATCCCTTGGCGACAGAACTAATCTCAACGATACTCGACGAATTCGTCTTCACTCAACGTCGCGCCAGTCGACACTCGACGAACCTGACTTCACTCAATGTCGTGCTAGTCGACATACGACGAACCCGACTCCTTGATATTCGACGAAAAGGGCTTAAGCAAAAATATCCATACTCGACGAATTCGTCGAGATTAACGAATTTACCTTAAAGAATTTCTACTCCTAATTCATACTCAAAGAATTTTACCCGGTATATATATGTCGAATTATCCTTGGGCTAAACTATGATACTTGACGGAAATTCCTTAGGCTGTACGCTATACTCAACGGATTCCTAGCAAAAAATTTAGACTATTCTAAGGGCTCTTTTTAAGTCTAAGTCCTATATTCTTGCAACCTTCTAAGGAGAAGAAATGAACAAAAACAAAAGGGGAAGAAACGGTTACAAGAAGAAAATCGTCACTTGCCTCAAAATGCCGGAAATTCGCCGCTCCGCGACAAGGATCGGACGCAAAAGGTCTTAAGCAGCGTTTCCTGAAACTTTTGGGAGAAAAAGAAGGTCAAAATCACAAACCCTAACACACAAAAAAACTGGAGAAACGGGGAAAACTTACCACGATCGCGTAGATCTTGGCGAGATCTTTCCAAATCTCTAATCTATTGACAAAACCGACCACAAAATTGCTAGAAATCGTCGGCCGAAGATACGTGAAACGTCATACTCCTCCTCTCTCGCGAAACAGGCAACGGCTTGGGATGGGGAAGACAATGAATAGGGTTTTAACGCGACCCTTATAACAGGCTATTTATACATATTGATAAATAATTATATTATTATATTTCAATTAATAATAGATAACCCCAAAACGACTCAAAATCCAAACCAACTCGGAATCTTACAAAAATCGCATCGTAGCTAAATACCGACACAACGAATCTAACGGAGAAGTTGAAATCCAAATACGATAAACCAATCTTGGGCAAACACCTCCCAATACCAAAAGACAAGCATTACCAAAAGGCTCCACCGAGTCAACAAAACAGACCCAGCTCGTGAGGGAATCTTGCAAACAGGTTAAAACCCAGCTACAATGAAAACCTAAAGAGCAAAAACCACGCTCTAACAACGACACATGTTAAAGGCGCGCTGACGTAACGCCCCGACGTCAAAATTACGCCACTACGAGAATAAAATAAATACCAAAAAAATCAGGGGTGTTACAAAAACTCTCTTTTTCGGTGTTGCTGCTCCTCCGGAAAACCAGGCCAATGTCTCAACTCAAAAAGAATGAAGAGGAAACAACCGAACTAGCCATATAAATCGAGCTACCACCGCGCGATATCTAGCTACCGCCGCGCGGTAGTGCCTCGTTTCACGCGTAACCGCCCTGGCCCTCCAATCACAGGCCGACACGTGGCCTCACGGTTACAGAATCGTTGTCGTCACGCGATAGGTATTAATGCCACGTGATAGCTAACGTCGGTTACGACACGACCTCTGACGTTATCGCCACACGATACTCGCTACCGCCGCACGGTAGGATCCAGAGAGCCTCATCAATTAAATTGACCATGCTATTGCCAGCGGTATTACTATCATCGGGCGATATCTTCCCGTGAGCTCTGCCAATTTAATCCCTCAGCTACCGCCGTCCGGTAATAACTTACCGCCACGCGGTAGAACCTGTATCGAATCGACTTGACACTCTCGATATTATCGGCGCTAACACTGGAGCTATCGCCGCGCGGTAACGGGTTACCGCCGCGCGGTACCTTCCAGATGCTATTTCCTGCCTTAAGAAAATTGAGGCGTTATAAATCTCCTCCACTTAAAGAATTTCGCCCCAAAATTAAGCCATACAGGAAACTATAAAATTAAACAACAATAAACTGTGTATCTCGGTCGATTTACTCGGGAAACTCTGACTTCATGGCCTGCTCCCGCTCCCATGAAAGCTCCTCTCTGCCATAGTTGTCCCAGCGGACTTTGACCATCCTGATTTCCTTATTACGAAGTTGTTTGACTTCCGAGTCTTCAATACGAATGAGCTTGACTTTCGTCGTCAACCCAACATCAATCGACACCTGATCCACCGCAACTACTTGTGTAGGCTCTTGCATTACCTTCCGCAACACAGATATGTTGAATACGTCGTGTAGACCACTCAATTCCATTGATAACTTCAACCGATAGGCGGCTTCTCCAATACGCTCCAATATCTCAAACGATCTAAGGTATCTTGGACTCAGCTTTTTCAAGCGTCGAATCCTTGACACACCTTTGAACGACTTGATCTTCAAATACATCCAATCGCCCACGTCGAACTCGACGTTCGGTGCTTGGCGTTGTAGTACTTAGTCTGCCTATCCTGAGCAATCAACAATCGCTCCCAGATTGTTCGCACAATCGAAGTTGCATCTTCGACTTCCTTCCGCTTATACAACTTGGACTCGCCCGTCTCCAACCATGACAACGGAGTATGACACGTCTTACCATACAGGGCCTCAAAGGGCTCTATTTGAATGCTCGCCTGATAGTTGTTGTTGTACGCAAACTCAATCATATATAGGTGATCCTCCCACCTCTTTCTGAAATCCAGAGAACACATGTGAAGCATGTCCTCCATCGTCCTGTTGACTCTCTCGGTTTGACCATCCATCTGCGGATGAAAGACCATACTGAACTTCAACTTGATTCCCAACAGTTGATGACCAACCTCCAGTCATTAGACGTGAAGCGCCCATCTCGGTCACTCGCGATGTTACGGGGTACACCATGCAGTCGAACAATGTTATCTACATATAGCTTTGACAGCTTATCCGTCGAATTGTCCTTCCTATTTGGGATGAAGTGCGACACTTTCGTCAATCGATCCACGATCACCCAGATGACGTCATTTCACTTCTGTGATCTCGGTAAGCCATGCACAAAATCTATGGATATATCGTCGAACTTCCACTCCGGTATAGGTAAAGACTTTAAGAACCCTCCGGGCTTCTAGCACTCAGCCTTCACCAAGGCGCATGTTTGACACTTCACCACATAAAGTGCTATGTTCTTCTTAAGTCCTGGCCATCAGAACAGTTTTTTCATGTCTTTGTACATTTGTGTGTTTCTCGGGTGAATCGAGTACTTCGTATAATGAGCCTCGTACATCAATTCTTCCAGTAGCTTACCCACCCTTGGGACGAACGACTGTCCTTCCATAACAGCCCATTGTCGATAGTAAATTGGACATTTGACCAAACCAAAACTTCAGCCATGAACTGCTTTATGCTGTCAGCCTGTCATCCAATTGCAAAGTCTGCCGAACCCTATCAACAAGGTCATACTGTACTTCTGTCCAGTTCAACTGAGCTTCAGCACTAGACCTCTTATCAACACAAGAGATCTCTAAGGCCTCTAAATATCAAACGAGACGCTCGCCATGCATCAATAACCAGTTGACCTGTGCGGAAACCCTGCGACTCAACGCATCCGCAATATGGCGCCCGACCAAAAAATTAGCGCCCGACCAAAAAATTAGCGCCCGACCGAAAAATATAGCACTCGGTCGAAAAATATCGCGCCCAGGAGAAAATATCGCGCCCGCGCGAAAATATCGTGCTCGGGCGGAGATTTTGCGCTCGGGCGAAAATTTTGCGGCCGGGCGAAAAAATCGCGCTCTTGTGAAAAAACCGCACCCGACCGAAAAATATCGCGCCCGGGCGAAAATATCGCGGCCGCGCAAAAATATCGCTCCCGGGCGGGAATTTCGCGCCCAGGAGAAAATTTCGCGGCCGGGCGGAAATTTCGCGCACGTGTGGAAATTTCGCGCCCGGGCAAAAATTTCGCGGTTGGGCGAAAAAACCGCGGTCGGGCGAAAAAACCGCGCACGGGCGAAAAAAATGTGCCTGGGCGAAAAAATGGCGTCTTTTCCCTCGGACGCGCATTTTAAACAAAAATAAGTTACCGCAACGGAGATTTGTCAAACAGTTTATAAAGTGCTTCTCTTTTTTGAAAAGCTCTGTAAAATGAGTTCACACAAACAGTTATCATTTTGCAATAGAGATTTTCCAAAAGCTCATTTTTCTACCTTCTTTTTGTCACTCCTCCTTTCTGAAAAGTTTTCCCAAACAAACCCGTAATTACAACAACATCAGAATCAACTTGTACGCATATTCATGAGGTCATCCGAGAGACAAGAAGGCATGGTTCCACTGTGCAGCTGGCAGTCATCAGTGTTAGGTGGATTTTACTTTTAACTGTGATTTTAAGTATGCAGGGAAGAAAGGATCATGAAGGGAAAGATCAGATTTTACTACTTCATGAAAAAAGCATTACATTAGATGGATATAAATACTAGCTAATGGAAGTTTCACGATACAAGCATTTAAACAGTGAATTAAATGTTTCAGGAATACTAAGAGGCAATTGGGGATACTAGGCAACTCTGCATTAATTAGCCGTGTTTCATTAATGCTGATTTGGTTCCAATGCAGGTTTGCTTTTACACCCCTTCTAAATCAGTATTATTGATAACACCTATCTTCTTCCTTAGCTCCAAAAAACGATCCCGAGGCAAGGGTTTTGTCAAAATATCGGCGAGTTGGCTCCTGGTGGGGCAAAACAGCAGCTCGACTTCCTTCTTCTCTAGCAGCTCCCTGATGAAATGGTAACGGAGTTCGATGTGCTTGCTTCGTCCATGGTAGATTGGGTTTTTAGAAAGTGCAATGGCAGAGGAATTGTCGCAGTGTATTTTCACCCCTTCTGTGTCTTCTTTCCCTTCTCCTTCTATTTCCTTCTTAAGTCGGTGAAGCCAAATGGCCTCACAAGCGGCAGAGTTGAGGGCCATGTACTCAGCTTCGGTGGATGAAAGGGCTACAGTACGCTGTTTGCGTGAGCTCCAAGATATAGGACTTGATCCGACAAAGAAGATGAAACCCCCCGTGCTTTTTCGATCATCGATACTCCCAGCCCAATCGGAGTCAGTAAAACCTTTAAGAGAATTATCCTGACTATATTGATAGTGAACACCATAGCTTCTTGTGCCTTGTAGATAGCGTAGCACACGTTTTGCTGCATTTGCGTGGGCTATTGAGGGATTGCTGACAAATCTTGCCAATATATTCACTGCATTTTCTATGTCGGGCCTTGTATTGGTAAGATAGATAAGGCTCCCGACTAAACTTCTATATTTCTCCTTGTCTGTTGCTTCTTCTTCTTCTGTTTTGGCATACAGTTTTTCTGTGGTGGACATTGGAGTGATGACAGGGTTGCTGTTCTCCATCTGGTATTTAGTGAGTAGAGCTTTAACATAGGCCTCTTGAGATAGAAAAATGCTGCCTGTCATTTGCTTGACTTGAAGGCCCAGGAAAAATTTTAATGTCCCTAAATCTGTCATCTCATAGTGATTCTTCATGCTTTGCTTAAGATGTTGAATCATTGCTGGGCTGGATCCTTTTATAATTAGATCATCTACATATAAACTTATAAGAGTTTTATCTTTACCAGAAGTTTTGATATAGAGAGTGGGCTCAAGTGAGCTTCGTATAAATCCTTCCTTTATGAAGTATGCATCAATATTTTGATGCCAGGCCCTTGGTGCTTGTTTGAGCCCGTAGAGGGCCTTGTGCAGTCTGTAGACTTTCTCTTCTTCATCTTTCTTCTCAAAGCCTTGTGGCTGTTGAACGTATACTTCTTCAGTGAGTTCTCCATTTAAGAACGCCGACTTCACATCTAGTTGGTATATTGGATAGTTGTATTGTGCTGCAAATGAAAGAATTAGGCGAATAGTTGTCATACGGGCCACTGGTGCATATGTTTCATCATAATCTTCTCCTTGCTTCTGAGAGTAGCCCTTGGCTACCAACCGTGCTTTGTATTTTTGGATGTTTCCATCTTCATCTTGCTTGAGTTTATAGACCCACTTGAGGCCAATTATAACATGGTTTTTGGGTTTGTCAACCAGTGACCAAGTTTTATTTTGTTGAATAGCTTTTATTTCAAGTTGCATGGCTTCTTTCCAATTCTCATCCTTTGCTGCTTCTTCAAATGTTGTGGGTGTTGTGGTGAGCATGGCAACTTCTTCAGTCTGGTAAATATCTTTCAGGGAGCGATACTTTTTGGGCAATGATGATGGAGACTCAGAGTCATAGTGCTCCGGCTCGATGATTACACCGCTGTCTTGGATGGGGTTTGGAGTTGTCTCCAGCTCAACCGGCAGTGGTTGAACAAATTGATAGGGTTCTTTATCTGATGCCCCCTGGTTTTCCCACACCCAGGCTTCTTTTTCATGAAAGATTGCATCCCTTGAGATTATTAGCTTGCCACTTCTGGGTTCCAGGAGACGATACACTTTTGTCTGCTCACTATACCCCAGAAGTATGCATTTTTGGCTGGTTTCATCTAATTTATCATGCTTCTCAATATTTTTATGTGCATATGCAATAGAACCAAATACCTTGATATGGGCAACAGATGGCTTTTGTTTAAACAGTGCTTCATATGGTGTTGTCTGCTGAAGAGCCTTGGTGGGTACCCTGTTCAGCAGGTATACAGCTGTGGTAGCTGCTTCTGCCCAGAATGCTTTTGGGAGAGCCTTTTGAATCACCATTGATCTTGCCATCTCCATTATTGTGCGGTTCCTTCTTTCCACCACCCCATTCTGTTGAGGTGATCCAGGTGCGGTGAGTTCCCTGTGAATTCCTGCATCTTGGCAAAAGGTATTAAAATTAGTAGATAAAAACTCTCCTCCTCTATCACTCCTCAAAGTTTTGATGTGTCTCTCCAATTGCTTTTCTACTTGCTGTTTAAAGGCTTTGAACTGTAAAAATGAATCTGACTTCTGCTCTAGATGCATTATCCACATATATCGGCTGTAATCGTCGACAATGAGCAGAAAATACCGTTTGCCCCCCAATGATGGTGTGCTG
The DNA here is from genome assembly GCA_039513925.1 of Platanthera zijinensis. Taxonomy (NCBI): domain Eukaryota; kingdom Viridiplantae; phylum Streptophyta; class Magnoliopsida; order Asparagales; family Orchidaceae; genus Platanthera; species Platanthera zijinensis. The sequence goes on from CM077078.1 coordinate 271,994,984, forward strand.
GCTGGTCCCCATAAGTCCATGTGAAGTAAATCTAGTGGTTGTGATGCTCTTCTTTGTGCTGACTGTGGGAAGGGTTGACGGTGAGACTTGCTCCTTGCACAGGTATCACAATGATGTTCAGTTTTTGTAATCTTTGGCAGGCCATCTACCAGTTGGTTTTGATGCATATGATATAGGGAGTGGAGATTGAGGTGGCCCAATCTATAATGCCAAAGCTGAGTGAGTTTATTCTCTGTGCAAGCTAAGGAAAAGTTCTTGTTGGGCTTTAAATCTATAGTAAATATATTGCTTGAGTTTATGTGAGCGGTGGCAGCAGCTGAGTTTGATTGGGGTCGATATATGTGACATTTTTTGTGGTCAAACACAATTTTATAGCCTTTCCTGAGCAATTGCCCAACACTCAATAGATTGTGTGCTAGGGTTGGCACATACTGGACTTCATTGATAAGTTTTTGTACTCCCTCCATAGTGATAACAGAGGCTGTCCCTTTTCCTTCAATAATTTCTTTTTTTCCATCTCCTAGAGTTACTTCTGATTTAAAGCTTTCATCGAAAGAGATAAAGTAGGCTAGATTATTAACCATATGATTGGAGCACCCACTATCAATAAACCAAACCGTGGGTGAATCATTAATCTCTGATTTCTTACAGGTAAATAAAAACTGATCATCACTGATTTCCGTGACTTTTGCTTCCGTTTTTACTTCTTGTTTGGGCTTAAACCAACAATTCTTTTCTGAATGATTTTGGATTTTGCACGTTTTACAACGCCAAAAACAGTCTTTGGTGGCATGATTTTGTTTCTTGCAAATAATACAACCTAGGCTAGTAGAAGTCATTTCTTTATGTTTTGAAACTTCTCTGTCTCCTGGTCTTTTCTGTTTTGGGTGTTGAGAGTTTTTGTAACCGGTGAACTTCTTCCTCTCTTCAGATTTGTTTCTAAAGGATACTTTTGTTTGGAAGGCTTTTTCTAAGCCCGTGCTATCATAACAAAGCAAGTCTTCATGTGACTGGAGAGATCCAAGCAATTCAGTCACAGACATTTCTTCAATGTCATGTGATTCCATAATCGCTGCAACAATATGGTTGTAGCGTTTGGTTAAAGATCGAAGAATTTTTTCAACGATTTGGGATTCCTCTAGGACTCCTCCCAAGGATCTGACTTGGTTTGCTATACCAGTCAGTTTTGCAAAGTATTCTTGTGATGTTTCTCCCTCTTTCATCATTATTGCATCAAATTGGCGTCTAAGGGATTGAATTTTAATTTTAAGTACCTTTTTGTTTCCCTTGTACTCATCTTCAAGCCTTACCCATGCTTCATGAGAGGTTTTGGATCCCATGATTCTTGGGTAAATGGTTGTGGAGACTCCTTGCTGGATAATGTGAAGTGCCAATGCATCCTTCTTGGCATCTTCTTTGCTGGGTTTAGGCACGGCTCCTTCTGCTGCTTTGCCGGGTGGAACGCCATCTCGAACAAGATTCCAGAGGTCTTGGGACCTCAGCAATGTCTCCATTTTATCTCGCCAGTGCTCAAAAAGTTCTCCAGTAAAAATGGGAATGGAGAAATGAGGATACGAGGGGGTGAAAGTGGTGGATGATGAGCTCATGATGGATGAGATATAACACAAGAATTGTGCTTACAACCTGGAATGCTCTGATACCACTGTTAGGTGGATTTTACTTTTAACTGTGATTTTAAGTATGCAGGGAAGAAAGGATCATGAAGGGAAAGATCAGATTTTACTACTTCATGAAAAAACATTACATTAGATGGATATAAATACTAGCTAATGGAAGTTTCACGATACAAGCATTTAAACAGTGAATTAAATGTTTCAGGAATACTAAGAGGCAATTGGGGATACTAGGCAACTCTGCATTAATTAGCCGTGTTTCATTAATGCTGATTTGGTTCCAATGCAGGTTTGCTTTTACAATCAGTGCCATTATTAAATGGAGAGACGCGCGAAATATTGCTGGTGTGGAGGTGAGATTAAGGCTATATTTGGTTCCGCGGTGGCGGGTGCAGCCGGCGGGTCGAAACGGGACTTTGAAACCGGAGGGGGAGAGGCGGGGGTTGAAAAGGAGCGAATCGTGTCTGTTTTCTCCTTGTTGCGTGTGCAAACGGAGCAAACACTGTCGGCGCCCGTTTGTTTACCCGCCGTCCGACGGCGTTTGCTCCAAATGGAGCCACCGAAATGCTCCAAACGGAGCCAGCGAAATGCCGAACCAAACGAAGCCTAATTTCTATGGATATATTGTCAATCCATCGGCTACGTACCACTTAAAAATTATGATTTATTTTGCGGGTCTGAAAGGTGAGAAAATTTTGCATGTAGAGGGCCTGAATGATAATCAGCATGTGGATTGCCCAATCCATCGGCAACCACTCAATGATGATTTCATGAGGGCCTGAAAAAAGGTACGATGATTTCACGAGGGCCTGAAAGGTATATCTTTGCATGTGTATGGTGTGCTTTCATCGGTAACCACTCAATATACGATGATGATTTCACGAGAGGCCGGGTCTGAAATTAAGATGAGAAAATATTGCATGTGGAGGGCCTGAAAGATTATCCACAGAAAGACATGCACGTGGGTTCAGGACTTGCCTATAAATATATACCTTTGCATGTGAGAGAGGGAGAGAGAGAGAGAGAGAGAGAGAGAGAGAGAGAGAGAGAGAGAGAGAGAGAGAGAGAGGGAGAGAGAGGGAGAGGGAGAGAGGGAGAGGGAGAGAGAGAGAGAGAGAGAGAGAGAGAGAGAGAGAGAGAGGGAGAGAGAGAATGTCACTGCCCAGGTTTATTGCTTTGGAATTTGCCGCGGGGATCGAGATCCTCTCCATTTCAAATGAAATGGATCACAATGGAGAGGATCCATTTCATCATCAAATGGATAAGATAAGCTTGAAAGAAATATTATGGTGGGGTTTTTTTGATTAAAAAAATCTAAAAAAACATGGAAAATGATGAACCCGTTGGATCCTCTCCATTTCAATCTGAACTGTGAAATGAATCATCTCCATTTCGTTTGAAATGGAGGGGATCCTGATATCGATACTAAGCCCTTATGCAAAGTTTGAGTTGGAGAGAGCACGATCCGGCGGCAATCATGTCAACATAAGAAGCTGCTACGTACAACAACAAATATTGGACGCGGGACGTCGTCTTGTTCTGCTGCGACGCTAACGAGCCGCAAGATGACACGTTCCTACGGACATGCACTTTGTTCGAACCAGAGTTCACCACCATTCAAAATCAAAAGTATCTGAGGCTTAAATTTGCCTTTGAGGGCTGCTATGTTTTTGTAACATCCACGAACCCAAATCACTTTGGTTTGACTTCAGCTATACATAATCGAGGCCTTTTCATCGTCTCTGATTGGGAGTTGCTATATATTATGACCAAATACGTCGACTTCAAAGGCGACAACGAGAAGTTTCTCAGCGCTCGTACGATCGGGAATTACGCATATTTACAGTTCGCCTCCGACGACATCGGCGATCCGACGGTGGGGTATGAGGTATTCCCCCGACGTGATGGAACTATTTGTCTGAAATCAAACCGTTGCAATCTATTCTGGAGGTGCAACCCTAACTGGATACGGGCAGATTCAACCTACATCCCCAACAACCTCGATATTATTTTTTGGCCCATTAGAGTCAGCAACAACATCGTTGCTCTCCGCAACCTCGGTAACAATAACTTCTGCAAAAGACTAACTCTGGATGGAAAAACAAGCTGTTTCAGTGCATCTGTTCCCACCATTGAAAAATTTGCTCGTTTGGAGGCCCATGAAACTGCCTTATCAAGAGACCTTTATGACGTTAAATTTCGCCTAATGGATGCTAGAATCTACGGAGAAAATGTGCTTACAATGGCCACTGGAGACGCATCCAACAAAAGCATGGAGCCGAACACCATTACTCTTGGGCTACTCTACTCAGAAGCAGAAATCAGAAGCTTTACCTCCAGTGCAACGCTCAAATTGGGTGTCGAGACAAAAATAAAAACAAAAATTCCATTCATCGCATCAGGTTAAATCACCATATCCATGGAGTTTGAAGGAAAGGTAGAATGGGGATCGATGAGTGAAACCAAAAAAGAGATGGAGACGGCGTACATTGTTACAGTGCCGCCCATGACGGCGATGAAAGTGAGACTTTTGCTACCGAAGGCAGATGCGACGTTCCATTCTCGTACACTCAGCGAGACACCCTCATGAGTGGGCAAACAATTACAACGATCATAAACGATGGTGTTTACACATGCGGTAATTGCTACAACTTTACATATGACACTGATGAGCAGCCCCTCTCTCAGTTTGACGAACTTCTCCCTCTGTCAAGCAGAGGAGGACTCCTGGCTTGATCTTATGCTCTATTTTGATGTTCCTAGCTTTGAGTGAAGAATAATCAATGTTGTCAACGCGGGACTTTTGCATGCTTTGATAGTGTGTGTGTGTATGTTTTTAAGTGTTGTTGACAAGGTTGAAAGTTTTGAAGCAGTGATGGGATTTAGTCTAAGTATTGTATTTTATTTTGGCAGAGTCAAGGTGTAGTGGGCTGATATATAAATCCTTATAATTTGGCAAGGATACATCCCTCATTAACCAGATTAAGAGCAATGGTGATACTGTAGAGGAGAAGAAAGTAATACTGAAAATACTCAAAACTCTCGCACACAAGTTTGCCTTTGTGGTAACTGCCATAGAAGAAGCTAAAGATGTTAGTAATCTCACCGGCTCACTTCAAGCTCATGAAGAAAGAATGAAAAGGTTGAGCACCAAAACATAGAACAAGCATTCAAGTAAACTTTTAATTCAACAAAACAAAAAGCCATACGAGATTGCCAAGAAACTAGAGAAATCCAAGCTTCATCAACAGTCCCCCCTGCATTGCTACTATGCAGACACAACAATCATGAAGCTTTTGATTGCTTTTACAAATGTAAAAGATGCCCAAGCCAACTCACTTTGCTAAGGATTGTCCTTTTAGACAAAAAGGCAGCATTCAACAACCATAAGAAGCAAAATATAGTGAGCAAGATGGTGATGAAGATTTTGTTTTCTATACATTTAACACCAATTAAACTACTATGGATGATGTTTGGTACCTTAGATAGCAAATGCTCAAATCACATGACTAATAGTATGAATGTCGTCATTCATCTAGATGAGCTATCAAGTCCCAAGTGGTCTTAGGAGATGGATCTACTAAGATACTAAAGTGGAAAAAGCACCATTGCTATAAGATTCAAATCTGGACAATACAAGCACATACCAGATGTACGTGCAATGCGTTCCAGAGCTGGAAAAAAACCTTCTAAGTGTGGAACAGTTACTCAAAACATAATAAAAGCTAATCTTTGATGATCCCAACTGTGTCATCATAGACAAAACTACATCTCAAATAGTAGCCAAAATTGTCATGTCCGACAACAAAGTGTTTCCTCTAACATTACATTATGAAGAAAGAAACATGGTGACCAAAGCTTAACTATTGTTTGCACCAAGATAAGTTGACTTTCTACCTATTTTCTCCTCTAAATTTTCTTGCAGCAGTTTACGATCCGGTGAGTCTTTTGAAAGTGAGTTTGTATCAATTAATGGTAAAATGCTTACTATGTAATAAGATGATTGCAACCAACAATATCCCTGAACCAATGATTCTTAAACAATTAATGAGATTCTTTTCCTTGATCCAAGTGTTTCGAACTTGGAAAGAAGATTTTCTTAACCGACGAATCTTATATTTCTTTTTATTATTGTATAGAAGATGATTTATCAATATATGGCAATAATAGGAGATTAATGGTTACTCATAAGATTTTGACTTTGAATAGAATTTCTTTTTAGCTTCTATAGTTCTATTGGTCAAGGAAGAACAAATGTTATTGATGAAAGAGAAGGAGAAACTGCAATAATGAAACAAAATAATTTATTTTTCCTTCTTGCTTATTGATAAAGGAGAACACCAAAATAAAGAAAAACTTCATTATATAAGTGTTGCAACCTTCATTTATATTGATGTCCTTAATCCACAAGCATTTGAATGTAAACAAAAATCAATTTATAGTTTGTAGCATTGTTTGTGATAAAATATATGAAGCTGAGGAGAGTATTCAAAATGAAAGTCTTACTTATTTTATATTTCACTTGCATAATATTACAAAGTACAGGAACAACTTTTATAGGCCCAATTTATAGATAACTATTGGGCACAAAAGGTAGGTACTATATTTTAATATTTTTAACTTATATGCTGCATTCAATTACAATATATCTTCATTTACATGAGGTGGCTAACTGGTTTTCATAAGATAAGAGTTGACTGGAGCTCCTTGCAGGTGAAGACTTTATGATGCTTAGCTTAGGTTAACATCCCTTCATTAAGTTAAGCATCGTTTCATCCCAATTTTTGTGCGAAGTTCGTCGAAGCGGGTACGATGCAGGGGTTTTGTGAACAAGTCGGCAAGTTGATGTTCCGATGGGTAGAAACAGACCTCAATTGCTCCTTTTTCAACTTCATCGCGGATGAAATGGAAGCGAAGATCAATGTGCTTACTCTTTCTTTGTGTGATTGGATTTTTGGCCAAGAAAATGGCTGAAATATTGTCGCAAAAGAGTTTTGTTGCATTAATCTCCTTTCTGCCTTTAATTTCTTCTAAAAGTCCTTTTAACCATAAGCATTCACAACATGCCGAGCTGAGTGCAACATACTCTGCTTATGTTGTTGAGAGTGCAACAGTGGATTGTTTACGAACACCCCAAGAAATAGGTTTTGAGCCTAATTGGAAGAGGAAGCCGGTTGTGCTCTTTCGATCATCAGGGTTTGCTGCCCAATCTGCATCTGCAAACCCAATTAGTTCAGAATTCTATTCTTGCTTGTACAAAATACCATAATCTTTCGTCCCTTGTAAGTATCGTAGAATACGGTGGACAACAAGCATGTGAGTTTTATATGGGGTTTGCATAAATCGAGCCACTCGGTTGACTGCATTGGCAATATCAGGACGTGTATTAGTTAGATACATTAGGCTTCCAATAATGGAACGATATAATTTTGCATCCGCTGGTTCTTCATCATATTCTTTCTTTAATGTATCATCCGTGGACATATGTGTTAATGAAGGGTTGCATTGATCAAATTTAGCTTTACTTAAGATATCAGTCACAAATCTTTTTTGAAGAAGACAAATTCCAGTTGAAGATTGCTGGATTTGTATGCCTAGGAAGTATGTCATCTTTCCTAAATCTGTCATAGCATAACGCGATTGCATTAGCATTCGGAATTGATTTACCATGGTTTCAGAATTCCCGGTTACTAACAAATCATCTACATATAATCCCACTATGAGTTGCTTAGCTCCGTCCCTTTTCAGATATAGAGAAGGTTCATTAACACATCGTAGAAGGCCTTGTTCAGAAAAATAGTGGTCTATGTTAGTATTCCAAGCTTTTGGTGCCTGTTTTAAACCGTATAAAGCTTTGTGCAATTTATACACCTTGTGTTGATTCTGTCCTTGATGAATAAAACCAAGAGGCTGTTCAACATATAACTCTTATTTCACTTCCCCATTTAAAAAAGCAGCTTTAACGTCTAGATGATAAACATGATATGAATTCTGTGCAGCATACGCAAGAACAAGACGAATTGTATCCATTCTAGCAACTGGAGCAAAAGTTTCATCGAAATCCACTCCAGGTATTTGTGCGTATCCTTTGACAACTAACCGAGCTTTATGTTTTACTAAGGCTCCTGTTTCTGATAATTTAGTCTTAAACATCCATTTGAGTCCTATGGGAACCTTTGTGGGAGGCAACTCAACAAGAGTCCATGTTTTATTATTTTGTATTGTAGTCCATTCCTCATCCATAGCTTTTTTCCATTTGGGGTCAGTACATGCTTCTTCAAAACTGATTGGCGTTGAGGTTAGTAATGCCATATCAGCTGTTTCAACTTGTTCAGTTTGTTGGTAGATGTCTTGTAAGCTTTGAGTTCTTCGAGGTGATGATGAAGGTGTGGGGACTTTGCATCACTTTCTCTTATTGGACTATTTTCCAGAGGAATATCAGATTGCATTTGGAGGGGATTGTAGATATGCTCAACCATTCTTCTGGACTCATTTCCCTTCTGGACTGATGTAGTCCAATCCCAAGCAGCCTCTTCATTAAAGACAACATTGCGTGATATAATTAATTTATTTGTCACAGGATTAAACAACCTATAAGCTTTGGAATGTTCACTGTAACCAATAAATATGCATTTTTCACTCTTGCTATCTAATTTGTCTTTAGTTTGAGGATTGAGGAGCGTATAAGCAAGGCATCCAAAGATTTTTAGATGAGCAACAAAGGGAAGTATTTGATGCAATTTGAAATATGGAGTACATGCTACAAGAGCTAGTGGGCACACGATTTAGTAGATATACTGTTGTATTTGTGGCTTCAGCCCAAAAAGTGTTAGGTAACTTTTTGCTTCTCAATAAGGTCCTTGCCATTTCTATTATAGTCCGGTTTCTCCTCTCCACAATTCCATTTTGTTGAGGGGAGTAAGGTGCTGTCAATTCCCTTTTTATGCTTGTATCTACACAGAACTGCATGAATTGATTGGAGGTGAACTCCCCTCCTCTATCAGTTCTAAAAGCCCTGATTTTTAAGGCCATTTCCGTTCTACCTTTTGTTTGAAATGTTGAAATTTTATAAAGGATTCATCTTTAGTTGGTAAGTGATATAAACACATGTATCAGCTATAATCATCTACTAAGAGCAAAAAATATCGTTTACCTCCAAAATATGTAGTCGTGGAAGGTCCCCATAGATCTCCATGAACTAATTCCAAAGGTGTATATAATATGATAGTTGCCTTTTTTGGAAAAGGTACTTTATGTGCTTTCCCATATGTGCAATCTTCGCAAAAGAAGTGTTGGTTTGCAGCTAACGGAGGAAGCCCAGTGACCAAATCCTTCTGTTTCATTAAGTAAATAGTTTGCTGATGAAGGTGCCCAAGTCGATGATGCCATAGTATTAAAGGAGACATGTTACCAGAAGGTTGTGAATAGAAAGCTGCTTGTTCTACTTCAGCCATATGAAGAGAAAACAACCGATTTGTTGTTAATGTTGCTGAGGCTAAAAGGACACTTGAGACACCATGTATAATATGTCCACCAGTAGAATCAAAGGTTAGTGTATAACCTTTGTTGACCAATTTCCCAACGCTTAACAGATTTTGTATTAAAGTGGGTACATAACTAACATCATGAATTTGTTTTACCTCATTGGTTTGTATTCTGACTGAAATAGTTCCTCTCCCTTCAATCTTAGCAGTTTCTCCATTTCCTAACAAAACTTGAGAGGTATACTTGCATCAAACTGCACAAAGTTAGCTTTATTATTTGTCATATGGCAGGTACAACCTGTATCTAAATACCATAGGTCTGTCTTGCCAGATGTGTCTTGATAATTAGAGTAAAACATAACATCTAAGTCATTGGGCTGGACTTCAAAGATCTTAGCTTCTTGTTTGGTGTTATTGTTATGCCAACAATGTTGTGCAGAGTGGTTCGGGATCCGGCATGATTTGCATCTAGAAAAACAATCCTTTGAGTAGTGATTTGATTTCTTACAAATGATACAGAACTTGTCCCCTATCCATTTTTCTTGGTTTGCGGAGGAGACTTTATTTCCATTAAAGGGAGGCACTTGTTGAGTTTTATTATTGGGCTATTCTTAGTTTCTTTGCATTCCAAAAGGTTGTTGATGAAAAACCTTTTGAGGAGGATAAACTTTTTTCTTTCCTTTGGGTAGAAGCAGAGCTTTTTCTTGGAGAGCATGATCAACTGGCTGACTGCTTTGGGTTAATCTTTCTTCATGCATTTTCAGGGAACCCATCAAGGCATATAGAGAAAGGGTTTTTAAGTCATTTGATTCTTCTATGGCTGTAACAATAGGATAAAAGGTTGGCGGTAAGCTGCGCAATAATTTAGGTACGATTTTACTATCTTCAATTATATCTCCATTATTGCGAATCTGATTTATGATATGTAACGTTCTTGATAACAGGGATTCAACCTGTTCCCCTGGTTTCATTGATAGGTTTTCAAACTCTTTCCAAAGTGTTTGAAGGTTTAATGCTATCACCTTTTCATCTCCCTTATAAGCTTCTTTTAATATATCCCAGGCTTCTTTTGCCGTCTCTGCGCCCATGATTCGTGGAAAGATGTCTTCAGATACACCTTGGTAAATCATACATAGTGCTCGGGCATTCATTTGTCAGTCATCATCACTTATCTTGAAGTCTTTAGTCAGTTCTATGATCTTACTTGGTGTAGATATAGTTGATATTGATACAGCAGGTCCGTTTAGGACTAAATCCCATAAACCTTGAGCAGTAAATACTGCCCTCATATGAATACTCCAAAAATCATACCTTTGACCATTAAAAATGGGAATTGATGTTTGAGATAAAGAGAAAGTACTAGTAGAAGTCATCTCCAATGATGTGCTAAAGGGATTGAGTAAACAAAGCTCTGATACCAGTGATAAAATATATGAAGCTGAGGAGAGTATTCAAAATGAAAGTCTTACTTGTTTTATATTTCATTTGCATAATATTACAAAGTACAAGTAGGCCCAATTTATAGATAACTATTGGGCACAAAAGGTAGGTACTATATTTTAATATTTTTAACTTATATGCTGCATTCAATTACAACATATCTTCATTTACATGAGGTGACTAACTGGTTTTCATCAGATAAGAGTTGACTGGAGCTCCTTGCAGGTGAAGACTTTATGATGCTTAGCTTAGGTTAACAGTTTGCATCTTCAATATTCTAAGTCATATTAATATTTTCATACAGAGCAAGTTGACTTAAATGTCGGACTATACATAAAACATTTGAATGTGTAATATATTTAGGCATTTAGCTCAAGTGTTATATTAATGATGGTAATTTTCTTCAAAGAAAATTTTCTTCACAAAAATCATGATTAAATACTATTGAGCCATACATATTTATACTACAGAGTCATGCATGATTAAATACAACTGAGCCATACATGATTAAATACAACTGAGCTATGCAAGGGCAGTGGTGCATGCACACCGACTCTATAAATATAAAGTTATTCTGGCTTTTATAGTACCAGCGTTTGTCAAAAATTTGCCGTTAAAAAAAAACTAAACCTCCCTCTCACGGTGCAGGCCGCTGCCGCCGGCGGAGCCGACGATGGATTCATCGGACCACACATCCAGGGTCACCAGACGCCAGTGACCTCAGCGGAGGTAGGCCGGAGGGCGTCCGGCAGGGCCACCACCAGCGGTGGCCTTTAAAAATAAATTCTATCTCCTACTCTCCGCCCATGAAACTGCCGGCGATGGATGTGGTTGGGTAGGTAATGTTAGAAAAGCTTTAACATAGAAATGAAGGAACAAGACATGGACAGGGAAGAAAACAGGGAAGTAGTCCAAATCTCATTCTACTTCATTGCAATAGTCCATATTTCAGATTACAGCAACAACATGATTTTATACTCTTGCAGGAATTAAACGACAACAACATTTAATTTATTAAATTTACAAGAAGCTCCTTCTCTTCGTCCTCCAGCATTCATTCCGTCTTCCTCTTCGTATTCCACCATTTCTGCAGTGTCCCAAAGCCTCTTTAATTCTTGCGGGCTGGACCGGTCTCTGGCTTGATGTTGGACCACCGGTTCACATTTCAACACCCCCTTATGAACCAGAGGTGGTTCATTTTTAGGTTAGCTCGCATTTGTAGAAAATGGGCTCTTCCCAATGGCTCAATGAGAATGTCGGCGAGTTAATCCTCAGTAGCACAGTGCTATAGTTTCACCTCCTTTTTTATGTTCTCCTATGAAATTAAACCTGATATCCATGTGCTTACTTCGATTGTGCAGGATGGGGTTGTTAGAGATAGGATTGGCAAAAACATTGTCACAATTGATTATAAATTCCTTCTTTTCTTCATGCATGAGCTCGCAGATGAGCCATTGCAGCCTAATCCCTTGGGAGAATCAAGAATGGATCTATTATGTGTTGTGAGAGAAAAATTCATTATTTTTAGCAAGCAAACTCCATTATTATTGCATTTGTCATTCCAGACTAACTGGAAAGGAATCATATCCCATTTTCTCCTAGACTACCTAAATTGTGAATTAGAACTGTGATGGGTTCCAGCCTCCAGGATAATTTGCAACATCTCAAGCTGCTTTTAAATCTGGACAGCCCCGCACAAAAGACAAACATAAGGTGGTGTCAAGAATATGATTCAACATTAAAAGAACTATTACAAACCTCATAATATGTAATCACTACTTTAAAAAAAATATAAAAATAAAAAAACGTGTCAAGGGTGCAAACATCAAGAAAGATTAAAGTCCAATTATTCTATGTCATAATAGTACTACCATAACAGTGCTAAACTCAAAAAAGATTGGAGGTGAAGTTTCAGTTAACTAAATTTCATAAAGATGGAGGTGGACTTGAGGCTGAATATGGCTGAATGTTTAGTCACACCACCTCCCACTGTTCCAGGTCCGAAACCCCCTGTGCTAGCAAAAACACCCCTCCTAGAACTTCCCCCTCACCCCACCAGACCTATAAATGTACTTGATTCAGTATTTTTATTCAAGCGATAGTTTACAGAGATAAGAAAAAAAGCTTCAACAAAGAAAATTGACTCAAAGGAGTTGTTAAAACGTAAAAGCAGAAGAGGCATTGCTGAAACCAGAAAACTATGGAGAAAGTTGTCGTCATTGCTGGAAGTAGAAGATACGTTACTAAAACCCGCATTCATTTTCTACTTTCTAGTATTTTTTTTCAATTTGCAATTTGGCAACTTATCGGTCTTTTAATGCAGCAGGCGTATATTTTTTTGGCGCAGGAGACTACTACAAAGAGTATAGGACTCATGACTCCATTCTCGAAACAGAATGCACACTCAAAACTTTGTCATCTCCACCCTTACAAAGAAAATAAGAAAACATGCAAACATGTTTAAAATTCAATGTGGCCTTAAAAAACTTTCAGAAAAATATATTATGCAATTTGAAATCTTACAAAACTTGAAATTATAAAAAAACTGTACTGAAGGCATCCATTAATAAAAAAAAATTCAGCCCATCTTAGACATTTCTGCAAACATGTAAAAGACAATATGGAAGGTTGAAAGTTTTAGATCTAGAAACAACTGAAACATAAGGAAAAAAATAATGACACAAAGAAAAGCATAATAATTGAATTTAACCTAGGAAAAATTTAACCTGGGAGTTTTTTTATCTAGAAGAGATTTTATACCTAGAGCACATCCAGAGGTTGCATATTCTAAGGAATAATGAACATTACCTTGGGAGTTGTTTCTTCTTGACGACATGGAGGAGAGAACGGAATGGTTGAAGCCAAAGATGTTGGGGCTGAGTGTCGAGCTTTCTGGCAGCTTTAGAACACACCCATTACATCAATATCTGCAGCCATTTAACTCCACTCCGGTGCCATTTCTCGCCCTCTCTTCCTCCTCCAGAGGTGTTGCCGATCCTTGGCTACGAGATCGTCTTCTTCCTCCATCTGCGGTTTTTGCCCAGGCATCTTCACTCCATTCTGCGATCTTCTTCCTCCATCTGTGGATCGAGACAAGGGCCGCCCCCATCTTCACTCCATTCTTCTTCCTCCTTTCTCGGACTACAAAGATTGCAAGGTATAACTTTTTCGTCCATCCTTCTTCCTCCATCCTCAATACTTCATGGATTTTGTGTTTCTGCATATTTAATAAAGCACACTCATCGCTGCATAGTGTCATCGAGAGGAGCTTTGGTGTACGGAAGAAAAAGTGGCCCATACTTAGCAAAATGCCTCATTTTGAATTCTCGAAGCAGTGTATGGTTGTGGTCGTTACGATGTCGCTCCACAACTTTATTAGAAGACATCCATCAAGGGCTGACCCAGAGTTTGATATATGTGACGAAAACGAAATCTTTGTTCATCTGGAGACATATGAGTTGTGACCAAACAATCGCCGAAGAACTATTGATTCAAATCCGAACACAACACCAAGCTCATTTGAGGGGACGGGATCTACAGAAATGACCAATATAAGGGACAACATTGCTGATCAACTCACGGAGTATCATAGGTATACACCATAATGACGTTTACATTTATTAACATATATACAAAGATCAGTAATTACATTTATTCTTGATATGCAGTTAACGCTCGATGATCGAGGGATACGTTTCATCCGCATGACAGAGCACGTTTATGATTTTCAGAAATGAAATAATTCTTTTGAAAACAGTTTGTTTTTTTTAAATTTTGTTATTGGGCACTTAGAATGCATTAAGTTAAATTGTTTTTTATGTTATTATTTATTGTGTTTACCTTCAAAAAAATGAACTGTCTACCGCACAGCTGGTTTGCCAAAAAGATTAAACAGCTTCTCTGTTTGAAACAGCTCTGCAAAAGCTGTTCATCCAAACAGTTTCACAGATTCTGGCACCACTCTGCAAAACAGCTGATTATTCCACCACTGCTTCTGCAGTCGCTGCAGCTGAGCCAAATAGAGCCTTAAGGCTGAATTCAAATTAAAGTTTTTTTTAGGCGATCCTTAACCTCAACCCGTTATTGGCTAGTCGCATCCCAAAATCTCATAACTTTTCGCGCATTTTCAAAAAACGCACTGTACATGCAATTTTAGGAAAAATGCTCAACACGAAAGTTGTAGATCTCGTCGAGTTCTACAACTTTCGTGTTGATCACTTTTCCTCAAAATGCACGTACAAGGCGTACTTTGGAAATATGCCCAGATTTTGCGTCTTTCAAAAATACGCCTTGTACATGCAATTTCAGGAAAAGTGTTCAACACGAAAGTTGTAGATCTCGTCGAGATCTACAACTTTTTCGTGTTGAACACTTTTCTTGAAATTGCATGTACAAGGCGTATTTCGAAAAGGCGTGAAAAGCTAGGAGATTTTGGGGTGCGACTAGCCAATAACGGGTTGCGGTTAACAATCGCCTTTTTTAATGACCTACTATATGCGGGAAACGTTGGAGGAGACGCGACAGAAATCTTTCAAAAATAGGATTCAAATTAAAGTAGATGACCTGTGCGGGAGACGGGGGGGGGGGGGGTGTCCGGGGAGGATAAAGTGCAGCAAATGCACTGCACGGTAAAGTGCAGACGATCCGATGGCTGCGAGTCCATCTTAGCTCGCACCGAGATACTTGCACATCTTAATTCCCTTTGAGATGTGTGCGTTGAGATGTGCACGCATCTCCGCGTGCTCGCATCCATCAGATCAGTAAAGGGCAGCGGTTCGCATCCGTCGGATTGTGCTGCACTTTACCCTCCCCGGGCCCGGAGATGGGAGGAGACGCAACAGAAAGTCTTGCTGCTGGTCAAAAGCTGGTGCAAGAAGCTGATAAAAAAAATAGAAAGTAGGAAAGTAAATTATATTGGAGGGCTGAGATTAAAAGATTGGACTTGATTGAATGGCTGAGATAAAATTTGAAAGACTTCTTTATAAAATAGTATAGATTTAAATAGTATATATATATATATACACACACACGCGCGCTTAGGTCTTCCCAATTGGCTTCCTCCTCAGTTCCATTGAGCCATTGTACAAGCAGTTGGGTGACCACACGACCCCCGCGAGGAACGATGCGACAGTTCAGAATTTCCTAAGGTTCCACTATCAAGTTGCCATCTTTATTTATCGTGGAGTGAAGTTGAAACGGTTGTTGTGGTTCCCCACCATGGTTCTCGCATAGTGGGACACATGAAAAGTGTGATGAATTTTTGCGTCCTTTGGTAGGTACAGCCTATAGGCGACAATTCCAATATGCGTCAACACCCGAAAAGGGCCAAAAAACCTAGGGGATAGCTTGTGGAATCCGTGCTCGCGGAGGCTTGTTTGCTTATACAACTAAATTTGGATGTAGGCCCATGGCCCCAACTCCAGAGTCCTTTCCCGCCATTTTTTTCGGTCATGACTTTCATTGAATTTTGTGCTTGGGCAAGGTGGATTTTCAACAATGTTATCACTCTTTCCCGTGCCTCCAAAGAGCGGTCCACCTTGTGCACTCAAGCTTCTCTTGGGTTGTACGGAACACGGAGTGTTGGTTCTTGGTCGTAGACCACTTCATATGGCGTCATCTTGATGGTGCTATGGTATGTCATATTGTATCACCATTCTGCGTACAATAGCCACCCAGCCCAACCCCTTGGTCGTTCAAAGCATATGCACCTTAAATACTCTTCTAATCAACGATTGATGAACTCCGTCTGACCGTCTGTTTGAGAATGATACACCATAGACAGATGTCTCTTACCAGAATTGGCTCAGAATAATGGCATCCCGGTCGCTCACTATGGACACTGACAATCCATAGAGTCGTACGATGGAGTCCAAGAAATGTTTTGTTACCCCTTTGGCTTTGTATGGGTGTTTGAGGGCGATGAAGTGGGCTTGTTTACTCAAGCGAACTACCACGACTACAATCGTTGTTTTGCCCTAGCCCTTGGGAAATCCATCCATGAAATCTAGGGAGATATCTTGTCAAATGCGAGCTGGGATGGGCAATGGATGGAGCAACACCATGGCTTTTGCGTGTTTGCCTTTCATTTTTGACAAACTAGACACTATTGGATGTATTTATACACCTTCGGCGTCATGTGTTTCCAATATAAAATCATTTTTAGTCGTTGATATGTAGCGTTGATGCCGGAATGATCTCCCACCGCGCCATCATTGTACAATTTCAACAAGTTGTCCTGCATATTTACATCATTGCCCACCACTAATCACCCCTTCTGCTTCAAGATGTCATTAGCCCACACATATTTCGGGTGTTCGGATATGACTTGTTCCTTTTTTGCAATCAACAGTTGTATGTCGGGGCCCTCAACCTACAAGTTCCACAATTGTTGTAGGATTTGTGATTGAATGGTAACCAACACATTCAATTCAACACCTTCCACCTCAAACTTCTGAGACAGAGCGTCCGCGTAGAGATTTTCTTTGATTTGCTTATATTGAATGGTGTATTCGTAACCCAAGAGCTTGGCAAGACAGTTTTGTTGTGCTGGCATTGCCAACATTTGATCCAATAGAAACTTCAACGAGCGTTGATCCGTCTTGCTAATGAAAGGGTTGCCCAATATGTACTGCCGACATTGTTGCATGACCATCACAATGGTGAGGAATTTCTTCTCGTATACCGATAAACTTGCATTTTTATTCCCAGCGACCGGCTGAAATATACAATCGGTCGTCCCTCTTGCATTAGCACAACCCCCACTTTGGATGTCGAGGCGTCAGACTCGAGGATGAAAGGTTTGTTTATGTCTGACAAGCAAAAAAATCGGTGGTCGTGAGACGGTCTCTTTGAGTTGTGCAAAAACCCTCAAGGCAACTTAAGTCCACTTGAATCCCTTCTATTAGAGCATTTCGGCGAGTGGTCGAGCCAAGGTGTCGTTGTTTTGTATGAATCGCCGGTAATACCCAGTCAACCCAAGGAATCCACGCAACATCCTCACGACCGCTGTTCAGGGCCACTCCAACATTGCTTGGATATTCGAGGGGCCAATTTTGATTCCCTGGCTAGAAATAATAAGCCGCAAGTAGTAGACGTGTCACCGCATGAACTCGCACTTGGTGCATTTGAGGAGTAATTGGTGGTGGCGCAAGGTCTCAAAGGTGAAGCGGAGATGCTCCAAGTGTTCTTCCCAAAACCTGCTAAAGACAAATATTTCATCAAAAAATATTAAGATAAACTTGTAGAGTTGGTCTTGGAAAATTCTCTTCATCAAACTTTGAAATGTCGATGGTGCGTTGGTTAGACAGAAGGGCATTATCAAAAATTCATAATGTCTGTGGTGAGTACGGAACACCATCTTGTGTACATCCGATTCTGCCATTCTCACATGGTGGTAACCCGCCCGTAAGTCCAGCTTGAAGAAGAACAATGCTTTGTCAACTCAATAATTAGCTCCTCAATGATGGGAATCAGGAATTTATCCTTCAAGTTATGCTTGTTGAGTTTGCAATAATCAATACCTAACCTCCATGTCCTGTCTCCCTTTTTGATCAACACTACTGGTGAATCATACATGCAAGAACTATGTCGGATGACCCTAGTTTGTAGCATTTCTTTGATCAATTTCTTAATGACTATTTTCTAGAGCAGTAGGTACTGGTATGGTTGCAAATCGATATCCACCTTGTCCTCTTAGAGCGAGATGCGGTGCTCGTGCTCCTATGAGGGGCAACCCCTTTGGTTCTTCAAACAAGTCACTAGCTACCTCCAAGAAAGCCTCCAGCTGCTGTGTTTGGGCTAGTTCAAGAGGTTTAACCATCAACTTCCCCGCATACAACTAACATGTGCAACTAGCCAGTGTGTATCGACACCGCTTAGTGACGTCTTTGTTTCATCCATGTACCCGCCAAACTCCAGGAACCCCGCAAGGAGATTCGCTTGCCTTGCGGCGTAAAATTTATCCACAAATTCCGGAAGTCTCATTGTAAGACTCCCAAAGTGATGATCCATTTACTCCTAGTTCCCTTTCACAACCACCAAGCGACAAGACTAACATGTCTGAGGAAAAATTACACCTTGCATCTTCCAATGGAACCTGACCACTATATAAAAGCTGGCTATCCACTTGCCAATGGCGACGATCAAATTGTACATCAGAATCGGTAATAACTTACATTACAGCCAGATGGCGGTTTGATTATCTAGGATGTTGTGCGTACTCCCTGAGTCGATCAAAATATGAATCGGTTGTCCTTGATGCGAGCCGGCCACTCGCGTAGTGTAGAAATTTGTGGTCTCTGTTAATGCGTGCATATATACTTGCAGAGGCTTCTGTAAATCACCCTCTGCCGACAACAACTCAACCTCTCCCTCATCTTCAAAGTTGTCCAACATATCCTCATCGTCTTCTGGAATGAGTTTGATAACATACAATAGTTTGCTCCCTTCGCATCGGTGTCCCGGAGTCTACTTCTCATCACACCGAAAATATAGGCCTCAATTTCGCTTCTCCATCTCAACTAAAGTTAGTCGTAAGCTTCCCTTGTGGCAGTGGCGGATCCAGAAAATTAATAATCGGGGTGCACAAATTGATAATGAGGGTGCACATAATTTTTTTTGAATGCGCCACCGGGTTTTAAAAATTTTAACATGGGAGGTCAGACATCAACTTCCGTCAAAAAAAATATTTTGAACGTTTCAATCTTATCGGAGCTGTTTCTCCCTCATCTGGCCACCGTTTTTGACGTATAAGTAGTCAAAATTCATTGCCTCGACGAGAGGAATCCAAATACACTAACCATTTGGAAAAATAATGGGGGTGCCAGTGTCCCTCGGGCCCCCCTCTAGATCCGCCCCTGCCTTGTGCAAGTTGAATTCAGCCTCCTTTGTGTTGAATCCTCGTTGCGAGTGGTTAATTTATTAGTAGGCCAGTCCCCCCTTGGGATTGAGTCGGAAGAAGATCTGATGCCCCTCTTTTGACACAACTGCAATATAAGTTCCTGGAGAAGGGAGAGAGATGTCGCATCTGCCAGTGTCTTGGGCTGAAACATACAAATGGAGTAAGCAATCTCGTCTATCAGGCCGGCCAGGCAGATGTTTAGAGCATGATCCTCCTCAATTTGAACTCGATGGCGAAGGACGTCGAACTCCTCCAGATTTTTATTGCACTGACCCTTTTTGGCATAAATTTTTGAGCTCCCATATGGGGTCATCGAACAAGAGGGAATCGAAGCGATTGGATATGGAGCTATAATAGTCTTCCCAAGTTTATTTGTGGCGTGGGAGACATTACTTCATGAAGGCTTGGTGCCAAAAGAGTGCCTTCCCTTCCAAATACATGGCGGCAAGCTTGACCTTCATGTCTGTTGTCGTGTCGTCAATGTCTAAGAACTAGTCACAGTGATAGTGCCATTCCCAGAGGGCCTCATAGTTTAAACGAGGGAACTCAATGCGGGGAAGACGCGTGGCCACTGTTAGTGTATGTGAATGAGGTGGTCTGATTTTCGATGGCAAGCCGGCCACGACCCCTAATGCTTGACCCACAATCGATTCGTAAGGTCGCAACCATGTCGCGAACTTCCTTGCGGTGTAGCTGGTCTACTAAAGTTTGGAGCGTGACCTGGACTCGCTCCTGAGACTGGCGGAAGCTTTCCTAATTCTGGCACAGTCATCCCACTCCAAGATGTGGGCTCTGATACCTCTTGTTAAGTATGTTTTAATAAAACAGGAAAAGGGAAGACAACAATCACGATGGCAAGGGCAGACAACACTGGAAGCTTGAAATTAAAATGGGCAAACGACAACATACAACTGGATCTCGCCTAATGGCAGCAACCCTGAACAACTTGACCTTCGGGCGAGGGGAGAAACTCTCGATTTAGCCTTCTACATGCACAATAACAACATGGAAATAGTTCTTCGATAATACCCTAGAGTTAAGCCCCGTTATATATATAGCCTTGAACAACTCGACCTTCGGACGAGGGGAGAAACTCTCGATTTAGCCTTCTACATGCACAATAACATGGAAATAATTTTTCGATAATACCCTAAAGTTAAGCCCTGTTATATATATATATATATATATATATATATATATATATATATATATATATATATATATATAGGTGTCTTAAAGCTATGAGAGAAAGAGGGAAAGAGGGGATAGAGATGGAGGTGTTGTGTTGTCAAATCACTTTAAAAGGAGAGAGAAGGGGGATAAAGAGAAGAAAAAAATAGAAGAAGGTGGGGCCCGCGACATTTAATGAGAAGAGCAAAACAAATTAATTTAAATTCTATCAGATAATTTTTTGTTTGTCTGTTTGCGCAATTTTTTGTTTTTCAAAATTGCCCTTCGGCCTGCTTAGAAGCGGGCGCGGCCCGCATCGAGGCGGGCGCGGCGACGCATCAAGAATGGGTAATGCCCATTCAAAAATGCTAGTATAAAATATTTATATATATATATAACCAATTACAAAATTTCCCTCTACTAAAACAAACACCAAAATAGTTCACAACACACCATCAAAGCAGAAGTCACATTGACAGCTTGGATTATTCTTCACTCAAAGCAACATCAAAACACAACATCAGATCAAGCCAGGAGTCCTCCTCTGCTTGAGAGAGGGAGAGGTTCGTCAAACTCAGAGAGGTGTTGCTGCTCATCAGTCTCATACGTGAAGTTGAAACAATTAGCGCCTCGGTAAACACCGTCGTTAATGATTGTCGTAGTTGTTTGCCCACTCATGAGGGTGTCTCTCTGAGTGTGGGAGAATGGAACGTCGCATTTGACTTCGGTAGCCAAAAGTCTCACCTTTATCGCTGTCATGGGTGGCACTGTAACTGCGTACGTCGTCTCCACCTCTTTTTTGGTTTCACTCGTCGATCCCCATTCCACTGTTCCTTCAAACCCCACGGATATGGTGATTTGACCTTTTACAATGAATGGAATTCCAGTAGTTATTTTTATCTCGACACCCAGTTTGAGTGTCAAATTGGAGCTAAAGCTTCTACTCTCTATTTCTGAGTAGAGGAGCCTAAAAGTAACGATGTTTAGCTCCGTGCTTCTGTTGGATGCGTCTCCGCTGACCGCTGGCCATAGTAAGCACATTCTCCCCGTAGATTCTAGCATCCATGAGGCAAAATTGGACGTTGGAGATGTCTCTTGATAAGACAGTTTCACAGATCTCCAAACGAGCATATTTAGAAATGGTGGGAACAGCTGCGCTGAGACAGACTGTTTTCCCTCATCAGTTAGTCTCTTGCAGAAGTTGTTGTTACCCAAGTTGCGCAGAGCAACAATGTTATTGCTGACTTTAATGGGCCAGAAAATTGTACCGAGGTTGTTGTCAGTGGTGTCCTCTGAGTCTGCATATATCCAGTTAGGGTTGCCCCTCCAGAATCGACCGAAATGGCTGGATTTCAGACGAATAACTCCATCACGCAGGGAGAAGACCTCATGCCCCACCGTTGGATCGCCGTTGTCGTCAGAGGAGAACTGTAAATATGGCGTACCATTGAACGTGCGAGCGCTGAGAAAATTCTCGTCGTCTCCTTTGAAGGCGACGTATTTGGGCATAATATATAGCAACTCCCAATCGGAGACGGTGAAAAGGCCTCGATTATGTGTAAATGTACTCAAAGTGAAGTTATTTGGTGTCCCGTATTGTTAGAATCGAACTAAAACAAGCCGGAAATGATTTAAACTGAAACTTTATTATCAGAAAAAGGTATCTATTACAAAGGTATGACCTCCCTTATATAGAATGGAGGAGAAAAGAGAGAATGCAAATAAGGGATGTGAGACTAAAAATTTACATGACACAAGCGGACTGTACTGACACAAACTGCACAAGCCGCGCGGTTAGACAGAGGGGCTAACCGCTCGGCAACTGTCAGAGAGAGAGAGAGAGAGATCGCCATGTGAGACCGCCAGACCGCCCGGTCTCCAAGTCGCCAGTGACAAGCCGCTAGACCGCTTGGACCTCAGACATCAGCACATAACAATCAACCCGCTGAAGGGAAACCGCCAGACCGCCCGGTCTTCAACTCGCCAAGCCATACTGCCAGACCGCCCGGTCACCACTTCAACACTCCCCCTCAAGCTGGAGCATATATATCGATCATGGCCAGCTTGTCACAAATATGAGAAAACGAGGCGGATACTGGCTTGGTGAAGATGTCATCCAGCTCTTTATCAGAAGTGACAAAGGGAGTGCAAATTTGTTCCTTTAAGATCTCTTCACGAATGAAATGACAGTCAACCTCAATGTGCTTGATTCTTTCATGGAAGACCGGATTTTTGGAGATTTTTATGGCAGCCTTGTTATCACAGAATATAGGTAGAGGATGGTTGTAGACCTCTCCTAAATCTAGCATGAGAGCCCGTAGCCATTTTAACTTATAAGTGGTCGACGCCATACTGCGATACTCAGCTTCTGCACTGGACCTGGAGACAACAGACTGCTTCTTGCTCTTCCAGCTCACCAGATTTCCCCCATTAAAGGTGCAAAAACCCGAGGTTGACTTGCGATCCCCTTTGTCATCAGCATAACTTGCATCTGAGTATGCTTCAACCCTCAGATGACCATTCTTCTGAAAAAGTAATCCTTTCCCTGGCTCTGCTTTGATATACTCCAAGATCCGCAAGGCGGACTGTAGATGACACTCCCTAGGTGCTTGCATTAATTGACTTACCTTGCCCATAGCATAGGAAATGTCGGGTCTGGTCACTGTGAGATATATGAGCTTACCAACAAGACGCCTGTACCACGAACTATCTGAAAGAGGAGGCGAATCATCTGTCCAGGTTTTGTCTTCTCCAGTTTCCATGGGGAATCTGACAGGTTTTACTCCAGTCAATCCTGCCTCTTTTAAAAGATCAAGGGCATACTTACGCTGGGAGAGAACTAATGAGTCGGGCTTCCGAGAGATTTCGATCCCCAGAAAGTACTTTGGAGAGCCCATATCTTTTGTGACCAGATGTTGACGAAGATGTTGCTTTGTCAGGGCTACCCCTTCCTGGTCATCGCCAGTGAGAAGAATATCATCGACGTACACAGCAAGAACAACCAGCCCTGAGGGGGTTTTGCGAATAAAGAGAGAGTGATCGGCAGAGCTTCGCACATAACCAATGGCCACCACGATGCCACTGAACTTGTCAAACCAAGCTCGAGGGCTCTGCTTGAGGCCATAGATTGCCTTCTTCAGCCGGCATACTCGTGTCTCCCCCTGAGCAACATACCTAGGAGGTTGCTCCATGTAGACGGCCTCCTGAAGATCACCATAAAGGAAGACATTCTTGACATCCAGCTGGGAAATCGGCCAATCCCTATTTACCGCCATAGAGAGAAGGACCCGGATAGTGCTGATACAAGCCATGGGGGAGAAGGTGTTAAAGTAATCAACTCTATAGGTCTGATTAAATCCCTTAGCAACAAGGCGAGCCTTATAACGATCCACAGAGCCGTCTGGGCCAAATTTGACCACAAAGACCCAACGACAGCCAACAACATCAGTGCCGAAGGGAGGAGGAACAAGAATCCAGGTACCCCGCTCAGTCAGGGTCGCCATTTCCTCATCCATGGTCATCTTCCAATGAGGAATAGCAAGGGCCTCCTGGTAGGATCAGGGTGTGGCAGTGGCAGAGATAGCCAATGCAAAAGCCCTGCGAGAAGGGGTAAGACGATCATATGAAACAACAACAGCAAGGGGGTGTAGGGTACACGTCCGCACCCCTTTGTGAAGAGCTATAGGAAGATCCAGGTCAGCGGGTCCCGCGACATCCGGAGCATCCGTGGCAGAGAGAGCTGGCCTGGGAGTAGAGAGCGACAACGACGGAGATGAGGGAGATGGTGGCGGAGAAAGAGGCGGAGTGAGAGGAGTGGACGGAGATGGTGTAGGGGTGGAGATCGCAGTAGGAGACGGGGGAACGAAGGGAACAATAGGAGAATCAGAAGCTGGGAGACGAGGAGAGGAGTCAGCCGAGAAGTAGGAGGTATTCTTAAAGAAGGTGACGCCAGCAGAGACGAACTGCTTACGAAGGACGAGATCAAAGCAACAATAGCCTTTCTGAGTGGTGTACCCCAGAAAGACACATTTGGTGGAGCGAGGGGAGAGCTTAACACGGGTGGCAGAAGGGACATGCACAAAGGCAGTGCATCCAAAGATTTGGAGAGGGAGAGAAAACGGTTCCTTGCCTGGATACAGAATGGAGAAGGGGGTTTTGCCGTGTAGAACGGTGGAGGTAATGCGATTGATAAGGTAACAGGCAAGGAGAACAGCATAGCCCCAAAAGGAGCGAGGAACATGCATCTGGGTCATCAAGGTGCGAGCGACATCGAGGAGGTGATAATTTTTGCGTTCTGCCACACCATTTTGTTGTGAAGTATAGACACAACTAGTTTGATAAATAATCCCATTTTGCATGCAGAAGGTAGAAAAGTCATGACTGACATATTCTTGGGCATTATCAGATCGAAAAACTTTAATAGAAACATTAAACTGAGTTTTGATCATGAGATAGAAGGATGTCCATACAGAGAATAATTCGGAGCGATCTTTTAACAGATACACCCACGTACAACGAGAGAAATCATCAATGAACGTGACAAAATATGAACTACCCCGACCAATGGTAAGAGTAGGAGAAGGACCCCAAACATCGGAGTGGATGAGATCAAACGGACGGGTAGATCCACGAACGTGTTTTGGAGGAAAGGAGGAGCGGTGATTCTTGCCAAGCTGACAGGTCTCACAGTTGAGCGGAGGACTTTGTGGAGGAAGGTAGGGCAGAAGTTGGCGAAGAAGATGTGGAGGAGCATGACCAAGGCGGAGATGCCATTGGAGAAGATCTGTGGAGGTGGAGAAGAAGGTGGAGAAAGCGGAAATGTTATCCAAGAAGTATAGGCCGCCACTCTCAGTCCCAGTAGCAATCATCCGTTGGGAGTCCGGATCCTGAAAAGAGCAAGAAGTAGAAGTAAATGTGACGGAACATTGTAATTGCTTGCACAGAGAGGTAACAGATAATAAGTTGAACGGGAACTTGGGCACGTAGAGAGTATCCGCCAAGCGAAGAGACAGAGTGACATGAACTATCCCCGTCCCATGGACTGATGATGAAGAGCCGTCAGCGAGAATAACCGGGGGGGGGGGGGGGGACCGATCATGTGTTTCTAGGAGAGAAAAACACTGGAGATTGCCGGTCATATGATTAGTAGCACCGGTGTCGATCAGCCATTTTCCTTGAGTAACAACGTGGGCACTACCAGAAGACGTGACCACCGAGGCAAACAACTTTGAGGAGTATATGAAAGCCATGAAGGGAGGAACCAAAAAACTGCAGCGGTCACAGTGACAGCACATCAGCGGCAAGAAGGGCCACGACCAAGGTGCAGAGCAAGGCAAAGCGGAAGAAGAGGGAAGCACAAGCCGCGCGACTAAATCGGAGGTCGCGGTGACTAACAAGCAGGAGCGGCTAAAGGAAGAACCGCACAGAGGAGATCAGGCCGCTGTAACTTAGAGACAGGTCGCGGGAACTAAGAGAGAGAGCGGCTAAGGAAGCAGGGCAGAGAGGCCGCCAAAACAAGGAAGAACCCGCGCGAACAGAGAGAAATCGCAACGATTAGAAAAAAAGATCTGCAACGGTCACGATGGTAGACAACGGCGGCCAGAAAGGCCACGACCAAGCCGCAGAAACAAGCAGAGGGAAAGAAGTCGAGCGGCTAGAAAACAGACCGCGCGAACAGAAGAAAGAGTCACCACGCAAACAGAGAGAAGTCCGCTGGGAGGCAAAAAACGACGAACAAGGCAAACAGGCCGCGACAACAGGCCGGGGCGACTAGAGAAGAGGAGCAGCTAGAACGGAGGGTGCGGCGACTAAGCACAGGTCGCGGCGAGAATAAGGAGAAACAAAGAGGTCGCGCACACAAAGGGCAACGACAAGGAGAGAAAGAAGCCGTGCAAATAGGGCACAGACCGGAAGAAACAAGCCGCGAGAACAGGTCGCGAGAAGAAGAATCAAGCCGCGCGGACAGGTCGCGCGATCAGAGAGGGCGCACAGAATCAGGCGGAGAAAACGGAGTCCTCTGATACCATGTTAGAATCGAACTAAAACAAGCCGGAAACGGTTTAAACTGAAACTTTATTATCAGAAAAAAGTATCTATTACAAAGGTATGGCCTCCCTTATATAGAATGGAGGAGAAAAGAGAGAATACAAATAAGAGATGTGGGACTAAAAAATTACATGACACAAGCGGACTGTAGAGACACAAACCGCACAAGCCGTGCGGTTAGACAGAGGGGCTAACTGCTCGGCAACTGCCAGAGAGAGAGAGAGAGATCGCCATGTGAGATCGCCAGGCCGCCCGGTCTCCAAGTCGCAGTGACAAGCCGCTAGACCGCTTGGACCTCAGACATCAGCATATAACAATCAACCCGCTAAAGGGAAACCGCCAGACCGCCCGATCATCAACTCGCCAAGCAAGACCGCCAGACCGCCCGGTCACCACTTCAACACGTATGATAAAAAAAGATAATTTCCATTTAAGGCAAATTTAAGTCTAATAAAGTTTCGATTGGTGTCCCGTGTGATTTGCTGTCTCGTATGATGACTCCCCTGCTTCCTTTATCTTCCTTTTTCCTATCCTTTCTCCTTCCTTCTCCCTCTCTACCTCCATCTCTCCCTCCTTCTCTCCTGTCGTTTCCGGCTCCACCGTAATGCCTCTCTCCATCCCCTCTAATTCCTTCTCCCCCTCTACCTCCATCTCTCCCTCCTTCTCTCCTGCCATTTCCGGCTCCACCGCAATGCCTCTCTCCATCCCCTCTCCTTCCTTCTCCCCCTCTACCTCCATCTCTCCCTTCTTATCTCCTGCCGTTTCCGGCTCCACCGCAATGCCTCTCTCCATCCCCTCTCCTCCCCTCTCCTCCACTACCTACATCTCTCCTACCTCTCCTATCGCTTCTCCAACCTCCTGCTCCCATTGTTCCATCCTTTTCTCCATTTCCTCGGCCTCTCCCTGCCAAGAAATAGCATTCACTACTGTCACATAGCACTCTCGGGCTGCTTTTGGATCTCCTCGTACTCGGATCTGGGTTCCCCCGACATTGAGCTTCAGGCATTGATTAAAAGATGATGGGACGCACATAAATGAACTGATCAAAGGGCGCCCGAATATGGTGTTGTAACTACTGGGAGTGTCCACTATTACGAAGCGGCAATTCCTAGATAGCCCCCCCAGAGTTACTTGGAGTCCCATTCCCCCTTCGACTTCCTTCCTCTCCCCCGAGAATCCGAACAACGGCCCATCTGCTGCCAACACCCTTCGAGCCTCCACCCTCATCTCATTGAATGCCTTCTTGAAGATGACATTCACTGAACTCCAATTATCTACTAGGATCCATGACATCGTAAAGTTTTCGATGGCAGTCCAGATTACCAGCGCGTCGCAAAATGGATCTTCTTGGTGGCCTCAATCCCTACTCCCCCATGGATCACTCTGATCCCGCCTCGGTCTCCCACATCAGCTCGATCCACACACCGGTCCTCCTCCCCGGTCCCAGTCACCTCCACTATCCGCACTAGTAGTTGATGCTCCCCTGCTCCTCTAACCCTCTTCATATCCAGAAACTTCGGGCAGCTAGTCGTTGCATGACCTTCCTCCTTATGGAAGTCACAATATGGCAAGACCACCTCCTCATCCCGTCCCCCCTCCTGGTGATTCCTCCTCCTTCCAGCTCCAGCTCCCACTCTCCCTCTTTCTCTTCCCCTTCCTCTCCCTCGGCCGATGGCCATAGCTTGCTGAGACGGGGGTAGGGGTGGTCTAGTACCATACCCCTACCCTTGCTGGTTGAATCATCCGGGTCCTTCCTGATAATTCCTTCCCCCTTGGGGAAAACCTCTTCATTGCCCTTGAACAGGGCCTCCTGGCTGCCTCCAACCCAACTCTTGATATGCCGGAGCCCTAGGCTCCTCCCTCCTCCTTCCTGCATGCTTCCTTGCCCATCCCGGCTCTCTCGACTCAGCCTCCGTCAACCTCGCCAATTTCCTGGCGAACACCGGGTTTGCCGCCTCCATCACTATCTCTTTTGCTACTTTCTCCATCAACCCCTCAAATGACAACGGTGCCTTTCGGGTTAGGCTCATCTTGAAGAAACTCTCCCGCATTCCAACGGGCGAGAGCAAATCCTGGCACCTCCTGAATGTTCAAGATTTCTTCCTGCAATCGGTCCATATACTGGGCCAAGGATTCCTCTGCCTTCTGCCGGATTAGAAAAATCGACTTCGGGTTCCTCTTCCTTTTCTTCGAGGTCAAGAAACGCAACTGGAAACTTCTACTTTGGTCTTCGAAGCCATATATTGATCCCGTCGAGAGTTGATGAAACCAGTCCCTAGCTTTATCTTTTAAGGTGATGGCGAAAAGATGGCACTAGAATGCGTCCGTCATCGGCCTGATGGAGACCGCATATTCGAACCATTGCAAGTGATGTAGAGGGTCGTCTTTTCCCATGTAGTAGGTCATTTCGGGCTCTCGGAACCCCTCCGGGACGAGAGCTGAAAGGATCAACTCGCAGAATGGGGACCCTCTCGCCATGGGTCTTGTCGCCTCCACTCGCGCAATGACGTCTCCCGGCGAGACGACACTCGCAGGGCTGGGGAACAACTCCCTACCCGCCAGGTCTCGCCCGCTTCCTTCCACCACTTTCTCTTTTCCAGGTCGCCGCCCCGGGGCATCCTCTCCAACTCTTGCCGAGATGAGTTCGTCCTGATGCGCGAGAGCAGGCGCCTGGAGTAGAGGAGTCGAGCAGTCGCCTCGCTGCGAGATCCCCTGCAATATGTTCATGATGCCTCTGATGGATGCCATGAACTCTTCTCTTCCCACGCATCCTCCCGAGTTCTAGGACCCGCCCTCATCTCCTTCGCCAAGATCTCTCGCCATAATGTAGTTCAAGATACTTTTGTGTAGGCTGCGATCCACGCTCACCGCACTAAAAATGTTGAAGCCAGAAACCCGACTTCACCTAGAGTTCGGATCTAGAGTTGCAGCTCACAACTACTCTTCATGAATTCCTTCCTTGACGCGAGTCTTGGGAACTAGAAACAGATCGCGGGCTTCAGCTTGGAGGTCCCACCTCTTACCCGAAAGAACTAAAAATCCTTCCCCTCCCTAGCCAATGCTGAGCTAGGTGCCTTGGAGGAAGAAGATGAAAGGAGTCAAAAATCTCTTCAAGGCACCTTATCGGTCTATTTATAGGCCTCTGAGTTTGACCTGCCAATAACCAAATTGAACAAACCTGAAATTACCAGAATACCCTCGGTTGGGTCTGCCAACAGCCAAACTCCGCTATTCTGAAGGATTATACGCAGACCACAAAGGGTAAAAGGGTAAAATTACCGGGGGCCAAAGAATAAAACCCCTACCTGGGGATAAAAAGGTAAAATCTGCCTTTTAGCTGGACCGGCGCTTGACCAATCGTCGAACCGACGTTGGACCTATCGTCGAACCGGCGCTCGACGAACATTAAGTTTGTCGATCGTCAAACTGGCGCTCCTACGCTCGACGATCGCTGACTAGCGTTCGACGAAAACGGAATCCCGCGGGCGAGAGTTCCTCCTCATCTTGCCTCGCGAATAACTCGTCTCGCCTGCTCCATCGCTCCCTCTTGCCTGCTCACTGGTCCTCTCTTGCCTTGCGAGTGTCGTGATCCTTGGCTCCCTCTCGCCTTGCGAGTGCCCTGATCCTTGGCTCCCTCTCGCCTTGCGAGTGCCCTGATCCCTGGCTCCTTCTCTCCTTGTGAGTGTCCTGATCCTTGGCTCCCTCTATAAAACCCCAAAAGTCCATGGACTGTAGACTTGGCAACACGGCCAGGGACACGGGCGTGTCCAAGGTCGCGCCCTGCTCTGTGTACTCGAGTGGGTCTCGAGTGGGTCTCGAGTGAGTCTTGAGTGGGTGTCGAGTGTGGCACACCGCCTGTGACACAGGCGTGTCCAGGGCCGTGTCCTGTGAGTTCGACGAAATGATCTCGACGAAATGCAGTCGGCGATCCTCGAGAGGCAAGTCGGTTGGGCACACGGCCTGTGACAAAGGCGTGTCCCATGGTCGTGTCCTTCTCGGGTTATGGACAGGTCTGTGTAGATAGATTAACACGGGCTGGACAAGGGCGTGTCTGAAGCCGTGTCTGGCACACGGCCTGGGACACGGGCATGTCCCAAGGCCGTGTCCTGGTCTGGATGAGTCGGTTTATGTGCCGCTTAAGGTACACGGCCTGTGACACGGGCGTGTCACAATCCATGTCAGCCCAAAAATAGAGCTTTCAGAGCGATTTGTGGCTGTTCATTTCCTTCATCTGGGATCCAATGGTCCAAGCTTCTCCCTACTGAGTTAAGACCAAGTATTGAGAAGATAATTCTCATTCATCTTGGCTATTTTCTTTCTAAAAGAGATAGAGAGAAGGGAGAGCAAGGAAGGAGGAGGAGAAGGAATCTGCCTGCCAGAGGAGCTTTAGCATTCCGAATCGAGAGCCGAGTTCAGATTTGTGGAGGCAAGGCCATTGCGGTGATTTCCATCCGGCTAGTTTTCCGTGGCTCCAAAGCGATCGTCAAGGGTAACGATCTCCTTCTTGAACAAGTGAAGTCTTCCTTTATGCATGTGCATGGAATCCTCCACCAAGAGGTGGAAAGCGTAAGTGATTCTAGTGGGTTGATAGTTGATATCCCTGGTTGAGTCTGCATCTAGATCCGGAAATGCGTAGTACGGAATAGGCAGGCTGTGTGAAGCCCATCTGGACGGTTGGTCTGGATTGGTGATGTTTATATTGCGAACCGGAGAAGACTCCGTGTATGAAACGAGTATTTTATGGAGTTTGTGAAGATGCCTGTGAATTGTGAATGCTTCCATGCTCAGGAAGCTCTGTGTGAGCTCCTTGTGTTGTGTGTGCTGCTTTAATTGTATGCTTTGCGTGAGCTGTGTGTTGAACTAGAATGTGGCTCTACGTGAGCTTTGTGTTGAATAGGAAAGGGAAAACCGACCCACGTCAAGATGTGCGCTATTGACGAGTTGAGCAACGGGAAAGGGCTGACCTGTACCTGCATTGTGAGAGATCGATTGGTGACAATGCAAATGGGGGGCTACGGGCCAATCCCGGGTTGTTCATCACAGTGGTGGGTCGATCTTAAATTCTCAATGGTTGTCGTGAGGTGAACACCTCTAAGTGGGATGGGAGAGGATGTCTCAAGCATGCGTGTTGTAGTAGACTAGTGCCCATAGCCACCAAGTTAAGAACCTCTAATCGGTGGTGGTATTAAGAATGATTCGGTACACCGTAAGAGTTCCCTGAGTGCACGGAGAGTCTGACACGAAGGCCAGCGTTTGTGATGATGTTGTGCATGAGAGAACTTGTTGTGATGTATCAATATTTATGTTGTGATTACAATGCATGCAAGGAAGGAACCACTGCCCCAGGTAAGGGGTAGGGTCGTTATAATTGGTCAGCTGAATGCTGACCGTTGCTTTGTTTATCACTCTTGGGGTGGATATCCATATGCAGGTGCTGACGGGCTGACTTGGATTGAGCAGGTTGAAGCCCTTGATGCTTCTAGGTCCTTGAAGGTCGTGCAAAGAACTATATTTTTCATGTGTGGACGGCCTGCATGCCGATATATGAAATCACACTTATAAAGAGAAACATGTAAGGCCTTAAGGTCGTAAGCGTTTGTGGTTGTATACATTCCTGGTGATATATATAAATGTGTTATTTATATATTTAGTGGACATTCAATGTGATAAGTTCTTGCAAGTTAAAATCTTCCGCTAGAATGCTCTGAGTTAAGATGCGAGTAAAACGAAAATATGATATTCATACGTGATTCCGCCGTTTGTATGTGAAATATGGTGTGGGGCCCCGGCCGGACCCTCTATTATATTCCATGTGACGGATGAAGGCGTTATAAATTGGTATTAGAGGGAGGTTAGGTAGGGATAAGATATTTGAACTCAAGAATGTCCACTAGGAATGCAATACATGTGTTTGAGGAGCATGAGCGTGTCTAATAGGCATGTTTTTCGTTTTGTAATGGACGTTAATGGTGCATTGTATACTTATAGGTGACGAGGAGTGGAGCTGGGAAGTCTGAGTCCCAGCGTTCTGATGAGAGTGCGACACCAGCTAAGGTGCCTACACCTCCTCCCTCGGTGGAGACCATCCGTTTAGTTACTGAGGCCATGCTCGCAACTCTAAATGCACAACCTATTGGGCAGGCAAGGCCTGTAGTGGTGTCAGTACGGCTTGGTGCGAGGCAAGAGCGTGTTTAGGCTCTGATTGACGAGCAAGTAGCTGACGAGCAATTGAAATGGTTTATGGATTTTCATCCACCTACGTTTATAGGGGTGGGTTCCCCAACGCAGGCGGAGGATTGGCACGTAAGAGTGAAGAGGATCCTGACAGCAATCAGGACTGATGAAAGGTAGAAAGTTACCTTAGCCACTTTCCTACTAGAAGGAGAGGTGAGGCTTTGGTGGGATGAAGTGGAAATGCACCACTTGGCAGGCAGAGGCATAGGGGAGATATCGATCTAGGAATTCTCAAGATTATTTTGGGAAAAGTATTTGCCAGTGTCGCTGCGAATTGCAATGGAAAATGAGTTCCAACGTCTGGTGCAGGGTTAGAGTAATGTTGATACTTACCTCCATGATTTTACCAGGCTGGGTCGCTATGCGGGGTCTACTTTCGCCGAGGAGGCGCAGAAGACGAATAAGTTATATGAGGGACTTCGTGATGAGCTAGGTTGGTGCTCCCGAGTTCGGTGAACCAAGGCTTCCAAGCGTTAGTAGATACAGCCCGTGCGTTGGAGAAGGATTTGAAACTGGTGCAGGACAAGAAGAACTTGGCGGTGGAAAAACCCGAGTTCAAAGTTCCGCAGTCGGAGCAATCAAAGTTTAGGAAAGGAGACATGAAGAGGTTCAGGCCTGTTGAACAAACTCCTTCGAATGTTACTTCGGGAGCAATGTATGGGCAAGGACGTATTGAGACACGTACATGTTTTAAATGTGGGAAGCAGAGACATATAGCCCATGATTGTTGGAGTGGCCCTTCAAAGGGTGAGAAAAAGACAGGTGTGCCTTATGAGGAAAAGGGCAAGGGAGTGACAGAGTCATCTGCGTCCCGGGCGTAACCTTGAGTGTAAACTCTCGAATTACAGGAGCCACAAAGCTCAAATCGTGAAGAACAGCAGCCTCGCGTGTATAATCTGGAATTACAGGAGGCCATAAAGTGGAGTATGAAGGATGCGGACGAGTGGAAATAAAATAAAGAGTGTACTTTACTGTTTTCGTGATGTAATAAAGTACTTGTTGTATGTATGGTTGTTAAAGACTTGTATGTATGCGATGCCGTAGGGCGAGACAAACTGCGGCCTCTGAGCTCTAAACCTGAATCGTTTTATAAAAGTGCAACAAAGACGTGGTTGTGTTGGTGTCTGTTGTTGAGCTAAATTTCGGGACGAAATTTCTGTAAGTGAGGGAGGGTTGTAACACCCCAAAAATCCTTGGACTGTATACTGGGCAACACGACCAAGAACACGGGCGTGTCCAAGGCTGTGTCCTGCTCTGTGTACTCGAGTGGGTATTGAGTGAGTCTCGAGTGGGTGTCGAGTGTGGCACACGGCCTGTAACACAGGCATGTCCAGGGCCGTGTCCTGTGAGTTCGACGAAATGATCTCGACGAAATGCAGTCGACGATCCTCGAGAGGCAAGTCAGTTGGGCACACGGCTTGTGACACGGGCGTGTCCCATGGCCGTGTCCTTCTCGGTTTGTGGTCAGGTCTGTGTAGACAGATAAACACGGGCTGGACACGGGCGTGTCCGAAGCTGTGTCTGGCACACGGCCTGGGACACGGGCGTGTCCCATGGCCGTGTCCTGGTCTGGATGAGTCGGTTTGTGTGCCGCTTAAGGTACACAGCCTGTGACACGGGCGTGTCACAAGCCGTGTCAGCCCAAAAATAGAGCTTTCAGAGCAATTTGTGGCCGTTCATTTCCTTCATCTAGGATCCAATGGTCCAAGCTTCTCCCTGCTGAGTTAAGACCAAGGATTGAGAAGATAATTCTCATTCATCTTGGCTATTCTCTTTCTAAAAGAGATAGAGAGAAGGGAGAGCAAGGAAGGAGGAGGAGAAGGAATCCGGCTGCCGGAGGAGCTTCAGCGTTTCGAATCGAGAGCCGATTTCAGATTTGTGGAGGCAAGGCCGTTGCGGTGATTTCCATCCGGCTAGTTTTCCATGGCTCCAAAGCGATCGTCAAGGGTAACGATCTCCTTCTTGGACAAGTGAAGTCCTCCTTTATGCATGTGCATGGAATCCTCCACCAAGAGGTGGAAAGCGTAAGTGATTCCAGTGGGTTGATAGTTGATATCCCCGGTTGAGTCTGCATCTAGATCCGGAAATGTGTAGTACG
Organism: Platanthera zijinensis; assembly: GCA_039513925.1. Lineage (NCBI taxonomy): Eukaryota > Viridiplantae > Streptophyta > Magnoliopsida > Asparagales > Orchidaceae > Platanthera > Platanthera zijinensis. Next base: position 272,029,988 of record CM077078.1, read on the forward strand.
TAATAGACATGTTGTGTGAAGCCCATCCGGACGGTTGGTCTGGATTGGTGATGTTTATATTGCGAACCGGAGAAGACTCCGTGTATGAAACGAGTATTTTACGGAGTTTGTGAGGATGCCTGTGAATTGTGAATGCTTCCATACCTAGGAAGCTCTGTGTGAGCTCCTTGTGTTGTGTGTGCTGCGTGAATTGTATGCTTTGCGTGAGCTGTGTGTTGACCTAGAAAGCGGCTCTGCATGAGCTGTGTGCTGAACAGGAAAGGGAAAGCCGACCCGCGTCAAGATGTGCACTATTGACGAGTTGAGCAACGGGAAAGGGCTGACCTGTACCTGCATTGTGAGAGATCGATTGGTGGCAATGCAAATGGGGGGTTGCGGGCCAATCCCGGGTTGTTACACCACAGTGGTGGGTCGTTCTGAAATTCTCAATGGTTGCCGTGAGGTGAACACCTCTGAGTGGGCGAGGATGTCTCCAACATGTGTTGTAGTATTGCTCATAGCCACCAAGTTAAGAACCTCTAATCGGTGGTGGTACTAAGTATAATTCGGTACACCGTAAGCGTGCCCTGAGTGCACGGAGCGTCTGACATGAAGGCTGGCATTTGTGATGATGTTGCGTGTGATAGCACTTGTTGTGATGTATCAATATATATGTTGTGATTGCATTGCATGCAGGGAAGGAACCACTGTCCCGAGTAAGGGGTACGTAGGGTCATTATAATTGGTCAGCTGAATGCTGATCGTTGCATTGTTTATCACCCTTGGGGTGGATGTCCATATGCAGGTGCTGACGGGCTGAATTGGATTGAGCGGGTTGAAGCCCTTGCTGCTTGTAGGCCCTTGAAGGTCGTGCGAAGAACTATATTTTCATGTGTGGCCGGCCTGCGTGCCGATGTATGAAATCACACTTGTAAAGAGAAGCATGTAAGGCCTTAAGGCCGTAAGCGTTTGTGGTTGTATACATTCCTGGTGATATATATAAATGTGTTATTTATATATTTAGTGGACATTCAATGTGATGAGTTCTTGCAAGTTAAAATCTTCCGCTAAAATACTCTGAGTTAAGATGCGAGTAGAACGAAATTGTGATATTCATACGTGATTCCGCCGTTTGTCTGTGAAATATGGCGTGGGGCCCCGGCCGGACCCTCTGTTATATTCCATGTGACGGATGGAGGCGTTACACCCTCTCGCCTTGCGAGTTACCTCTTCTCACCATTAGAGCCCAGTCTACGGCCCGAGGGACCTCTCGCCTGTTCCACTGTTCCCCTCTCGCCTCGCGAGTATCACGTCTCGCAAAGACTTCGTCTCGCTTCTAAGGGATTAGCACGGGCCGCAGGCACCTCCCGCCTATGCAAACTTCTCCCCCTTAGTATTTTTCCTTGATTCCCCTCCTGCGAGGCCGAGGTTGTACAATATCAATATACATATTTGAGAACACACCAACCAAGCAATCTAAACCGTTAGATCAAAGATCTTTTTTCTCATCCATTGGATGAAGAAAGAGAAAAAAAATTTGAGGAGAGAGAGAGAGAAAAAGAAAGGGAATATAAATAGGTGTCTTAAAGCTATGAGAGAGAGAGGGAAAGAGGGAAAGATGGGATAGAGATGAAGGTGTTGTGTTGTCAAATCACTTTAAAAGGAGAGAGGAGGATAAAGAGAAAAAGGTGGGGCCCGCGACATTTAATGAGAAGAGCAAAACAAATTAATTTAAATTCTATCATGCAATTTTTCGTTTGTCTATTTGCGCAATTTTTCGTTTTCCAAAATTGCCCTTCGGCATAGACGCTCGAATGCGGGCGTAATTCGCCTTGAAGCGGGTGCAACCTACCTGAAAGCGGGCGCAGCCCGCAACAACGCATAGAGAACGGGTGAAGCCCGTTCGAAAATTTCCCTCTACTAAAATTTCCCTCTCTCTCTCTATATATAGGGCCAATTACAAAATTTCCAAAACAAATGCCAAAATAGTTCACAACACACACACCATCAAAGCAGAAGTCACATTGATAGCTTGGATTATTCTTCACTCAAAGCAACATCAAAACACAGCATCAGATCAAGCCAGGAGTCCTCCTCTGCTTGAGAAGGGAGAGGTTCGTCAAACTCAGAGAGGGGTTGCTGCTCATCAGTCTCATACGTGAAGTTGAAGCAATTAGCGCCTTGGTAAACACCGTCGTTAATGATTGTCGTAGTTGTTTGCCCACTCATGAGGGTGTCTCTCTGTGTGTAGGAGAATGGAACGTCGCATTTGCCTTCGGTAGCCAAAAGTCTCACCTTTATCGCTGTCATGGGTGGCACTGTCACTGCGTACGTCGTCTCCACCTCTTTTTTGGTTTCACTCGTCGATCCCCATTCCACTGTTCCTTCAAACCCCATGGATATGGTGATTTGACCTTTTACAATGAATGGAATTCCAGTAGTTATTTTTGTCTCGACACCCAGTTTGAGCGTCAGACTGGAGCTAAAGCTTCTACTCTCTATTTCTGAGTAGAGGAGCCTAAGAGTAACGATGTTCGGCTCCGTGCTTCTGTTGGATGCGTCTCCGCTGGCCATAGTAAGCAAATTCTCACCGTAGATTCTAGCATCCATGAGGCGAAATTGGACGTTGGAGATGTCTCTTGATAAGACAGTTTCACGGATCTCCAAACGAGCATATTTAAAAATGGTGGGAACAGCTGCGCTGAGACAGTTTGTTTTTCCCTCATCAGTTAGTCTCTTGCAGAAGTTGTTGTTACCTAGGTTGCGTAGAGCAACGATGTTACTGCTGACTTTAATGGGCCAGAAAACTGTACCGAGGTTGTTGTCAGTGGTGTCCTCTGAGTCTGCATATATCCAGTTAGGGTTGCCCCTCCAGAATCGACCGAAATGGCTGGATTTCAGACGAATAGCTCCATCACGCAGGGAGAAGACCTCGTGCCCCACCGTTGGATCACCGTTGTCGTCAGAGGCGAACTGTAAATATGGCGTACCATTGATCGTGCGAGCGCTGAGAAAATTCTCGTTATCGCCTTTGAAGGCGACGTATTTGGGCATAATATATAGCAACTCCCAATCGGAGACGGTGAAAAGGCCTCGATTATGTGTAAATGTACTCAAAGTGAAGTGATTTGGTTTCCGGTATGATAAAAAAAGATAATTGCCATTTAAGGCAAATTTAAGCCTAATAAAGTTTCGATTCTGAACGGTGGCGAACACCGGTTCGAACAAAGTGCATGTCTGTAGGGACATGTCTTCTTGCGGCTTTTTAGCGTCGCAGCAGAACATGGCCATGTTCTGGCGTCTGCTTAGCATCCAGTATTTGTTGTTGTAGCAACTTCTTATGTTGAAATGATTGCCGCCAGATTGTGCTCTCTCCACCTCAAACTTCGCATAAGGGCTTAGTATCGTCCCGCCATAGGCTCTCAACGCCCCATGATAATCGCCATCGTCATGGACGAAATACACGAATTTTTCCACCGACGCAGATTCCAAAGCAATAAACCTCGGCAGTGACATTTTCTCTCTCTCTCTCTCTCTATCAATTATGAAACTCAGTTTCAGACAAACTTGCATTGCTCCTCCACATGCAAAGGTGTATTTATATGCAGCTTATCTTTCAGGCCCTTCCCTCCACATGCAAAATTTTCTCAGTGATGAAATTAGGCACACCTTACACATGCAAAGAAAATGTGATCTTTCAGGCCCTCATCAATGAGTGGTTGCCGATGGACAATCCACATGTGCATTATCTTTCCGGCCCTCCAAATATATGCAAACTTAATTTTCTTATCTTTCAGACCCTCAAATTAAATCATCATTTTTGAGTGGTTGCCGATGGATTGGACAATATATCCACAGAAATATTATGTAAGCACACCTTACATACTTCAACCACAGATATTCATTCTCACCTCCAGCTCAGCAATATTATTACGTGTCTCTCCATTTTTTAGACTTCATTTGGTTCGGCGGTGGCGGGTCGATCCGGCGGGTGGAAACGGAGTGTTCGAATCGGAGGGGGGAGGTGGCTGCTCCAAACGGAACTTTTTGGGGCGTTTCTCAAGGCGGGCCGGTGGAAACGGAGCAAACGCCGTCGATAGTGCACAGGGGGAACCTGTGCCCTGCGCGACGTTTTCTCGACCACGACATTGTCACAGCGCGACGGTGCTCTTGTCGCTCCCAAACCCCCTAGGTGTTATACTCTGTTCGTCGTTCATTTTTGTGGTGTGCAAAGGGGTTTGCGAGCGGCGGGGAGAACACATTTTTTATTATATGTTGAGTATTTTGTCTATATGAGAGTATATTTTTTAAAATTAAAGAAAAAATACATAAAATTTGAAATATGATTGCTCCACGTATATAACTTCTTGTAGATCGCAATGAAGGAAGACATTCTTGACATCTAACTTAGACATATCTCAACCCTTGTTAATGGACACAAAAAAAGAGAACGTGAATTGTGCTAATGCGAGCAACTTGCGAGAAGGTGTCAAAGAAGTCCACACCATATGTCTGAGTAAAACCTTTACCAACCAGCCTACACTAATAACGATATCGATCTATAGTACCATCAGAATTAAACTTGATGACAAAGACCCACCGACAACAGACAACCAACTACATCCGCCGCTTGAGGGGGTAGGGATAAGAGTCCAAGTACCCCTCTCGGTCAAGCTATTCATTTCTTCTTCTATAGCAGCTTTCCAATGAGGAATAGTTAGAGCTTCTTGATAGGTAGCCGGGATGACAGTGGCCGATAGAGCGAGAGAAAAACTCTTACAAGCGGGGGAAAGACAAGCATATGGTATAACATCATGAAAGAAATGCTAAGTGCATGTCTGAACTCCCTTCTGAACAGCAATGAAAAGATGACGGTCTGACCTATCCTTTATATCAGATCCATCCGATGAAGAGAGTGCTGACCCGAGAACTGTTTGTGACAGCACCAAAGGTATAAAAGTTGTATCCAGAGAAAGAAATGGAGAAAGAAAAGATGATGTGGGAAGTGACAACCCCATATTCGCTGGGTGGGACCTAAGTACCCGTTGGGTCGGGATTGGGCTAGCCTTGGGCTAACATTAAGCATATTGGGTCAGGAAAGAAGATTGTGCGAAAGGGGTAGTCGCCCGAGGCATGCTCAAAGGGTCACACTTGGGTTGCAGGAAGCCCACGGAGTTGGCGTCGATTGAAGTTTCTTCACTCCCGCTTGCAGTAGGCGGGAAAGCTCTCGCTCAGGGGTTAAGTAACGTCAGTCTGTCGAGCTCAATTCGTCAAGCTCAATCCGTTGAGCTCAATTCGTCGAGCTCAATTCGCCGAGCTCAATCCGTCGAGTTCAATCCGTCGAGCTCAATTTGTCGAGCTCAGTCCGTCAAGCTCAATTCATCGAGCTCAATTCATCGAGCTGAGCCTTCGACTTAAAGTTATTTTTGTCGGGCATGGCAGAACCAGGGGGAGGATCCCGCCCAGGGTGGGCAGAAGGGCTCACGCCTCTCGTTGGCGGAAGCCCATTCCGCCCTCAGTATTGAATGGCGTTTTTCCCACTCAACGCCCCCCTCAGCCTTTCAGCTCCCGCTCGGGATAGGCGGGAAGGCTTGCGCTCAGAGCAGGCAGGGTTCTCGCAGAGCTCAGCAGGAAGAACTTCAAACAGATGGGACCCAGACCTGAAATTACTTAAATACCCCTGGGTCTGCATTTAGCTCCTCAGAACAACGGGGTTTGGCTATTGGCAAACTAGCCCAAGGGCATTTTAGTAATTTTAGGGCAGCAAATATACGTTTTTTGCAGACCAGATTAGGAAAACCTATAAATAGACCCATGGAGTTCTTCAGAAGGAAAGCTTTCATCGTTTTCTATAACCCACTAGTGCTTTCTGAGGTTCTCCAAGCTCAGCTATTGGCTTTGGAGAGAAAGCGCTCAGAGATCTTTCGGGTTAGTGGAGGAACCTCCCGGTTGAGGCTTAGGGTTAGTTCCAGGTTCTTTGTCGCTAGTCAAAGGTCAAGCCTTGGGAGAAGTAGGTGCTAGCTATACCCCAAGGTCTGAAATCTCGTTGAGGCCATTTTTGGCTTCAATATTTCTAGTGTGGTGAGCGTGGATCATAGCCGGTATAAGAAAATTTCAAGCTAAGACTCATGGCTGGGGATGAAGGATAAGGAGTTGGTTAAGGAGGTTCCCCCTCCCCAGGAAGTGGGGTGACGTTAGGGATGCTAGAAGACTTCAGGCGAGAAGTCCTCCAGACCATCCACCTGGCCTTCTTGGCAAGGAGCGAGTGGGCCACGCCTCAAGTCCCGGTGGCTATCGTTCCGTCTTTGGGCGAGAATGCTCCAGGACAACGTCCCGGGAAGGAGGTTCTGGAGGAGGGCGCCAAGAGGGATCTCGCCGGGCGGGAGCATTTCTCCGGGTAGACCAGCGCCGACAGGGCCAGCAAGCCGATGCAGCGGGAGGAGACTTCTCGGTAGGCTGTGGGCGGGAGCCCCTTTAGTGAGCTTATCATTTCATCTCTGGTTCCAGAAGGGTTCAGGGAGCCAGACATGTCATACTACACAGGGAGGTACAACCCTACACAGCATGTGCAGTAGTTTGAAGATGTCGTTTCCATAAGGTAAATGTCGGATGCCTTCAAGTGTAGGCTTTTTGCCATCACGTTGAAGGAGAAGGCGAGGGACTGGTTCCACCAGTTGCCTGCAAGTTCGATATAGTACTGTTTTGAGGATTTGTGTCGAGGGTTCTTGTTGAGGTTCTCGACATCCAAGAAGAGGAAGAAGACAGCGGAGTGCCTGTTTGCCATCAAGCAAAAGTCGGAGGAGATGCTGGGACGCTACGTGGACAGGTTCCAGGAGGAGATTCTGTAGGTCGAGGAGATGCCCGGGTACACTGTGATGCTCGCCTTCACCCTTGGGTTGAGGTCAATCTTCTTCGGTATGGAGCTGAAGAGAGTTCCCCCTCTCCTTCGAGGAGTTGATGGAGAGGGCGACAAAGGAGATCGAGATCGAGGCGGCCAATCCGGCGATTGCGAAAAAGTTGGCCAAGTTGGCGGAGGAGGAGGTGAAGGAGACGGGGGCCGGGAGGCAGAGAGAACAAAGGGAGCAGAGGGAGGAGAGGAGAAGGGAAGAGCCCAGAGTCCAGGGACATCAGGGGCAGCCCCATGGATAGGGGCATAGGGAGCCAAATAATCGGTTGGGCTGGAGGCCCCAAGAAGGCCACCCCCAAGGGCAGGGGGAGGATGGCAAGGTGGAGACAACTTCCGTGAGCAAAGGAGGTTCAATCAGGCAGCCTGGAGGCAGGGACATAGGGCCCCCCTCCCGCTACAGCAGGAGGCGATAGAGATCGTGAGAGGAAGAGGAGGAAGGAGGGGAGCTCGAGCGGGAGCGAGGAGAGAGAGGGCAGGTGGCGTTGCTCTTTTGTGACTTCCACATGGAGGAGGGCCACGCAATGGCCACCTGCCCGGAGTTTCTAGAGATGAGAGCGTCCAGGTGGAAGGAACAACAGTAGACCCCCGTAAGGATTGAGGAAGTTCTACAAGGAGGAGGAGAGGATATATGCGAAGACCGGGTGTACGTAGGAGCCCGAGGGGGGATCGGGGTGATCCACAGGGGTGTGGGGATCGAAGCCACCCATAAGGGGAGCTTCCTAACCATGTATCAAAGGAGCTTCTCCTCGACCTCCCAGCACCACCCCCCACCCCCCCAGGAGGATAAAATCACTTTCTCGGTAAAGGACAGCCCGACTATGAAGACCCGTTCTGTGACGCCTTGGTGATCCATACAACGGTGGAAAACTTCACGGTCTCTCGGATCTTGGTAGACAACAGGAGCTCCGTGAACATGATCTTCAAGAAAGCCTTTGACGAGATGAAGGTGGAAGCTCGGAGAGTTATAGCCTCAGATGGACCGCTGTTTGGGTTCTCGGGAGAGCGTAAGGAAGTTGAGGGAGGGGTAGGGCTGCATGTGACGTTGGGGGGGGGGGGGTATCGAGGAATTGTCGGTTCATCATTGTTGATGCTCCGAGCAGCTATAACGCAATCTTTGGGCGGCCTCTTATCAGTGCCTTTCGTTGCGTCCCCTCCTCGTTTCATCAATGCCTAAAGTTTAGCAGTGGAGGAGTGCAGGTCAGGATCAGGGGAGATCCGAAGGTGGAGAGTCAGTGCTACGTGACTTCCATCAATACTATATCCTGGATGATGGAGGCGGAGGAGCTGGAGAGGGAGATGGAAATGGAGGAGGAAGCTGCAAGGGAAGGAGTGGAGAGCCTAGGTGAGGCTGAGGAGGAAGCTGCAAGGGAAGGAGTTATGAGCCTAGGTAAGGCCGGAGAGAAGACTGTAGGGGAGGAAGAGGAAGAGGACGAGGCTGGGGGAGAGACCCGGAGGGGTGAAGAAGCAGAGTTGTCTGGGGAAGGTCTGTTGGAGGCGATGGAGGTTGAGAAGGCAGAAGTGGAAAAGGAGTTGAGAGAAGAGGAGGAGGGAGCTGATAGGGAGCAATCCTGGCTGGAGCCAGCAAAGGAAGTCGTGGAGCTGTAGGTCATCAGCAAGGCAGGAAAGGCGGAGAGGATAAGGATCAGCGGAGGCTTACGCCCAGAAGACCATTCAAGGATGCTGGAGTGCATCCAAAAGAATGTTGACATCTTTGCTTGGAGTGCGGCAGACATGCTGGGCATCGACGCAAATGTAGCTTGCCACCGTCTGAACCTGGACCTGAAGACGCGTCCCATTCTCCAAAAGTTGAGGGCCATCGCCACCAAGCTGGAGGATCCCATCCGCGAGGAGGTTAAGAAGCTTCTCGATGTAGGTTTCATCTCGGAGATCCAGTACCCAGGCTGGGTATCCAATGTGGTAATGGTAAAGAAGGGTGATGGAAAGTGGCGAATGTGTGTAGACTTCTCTTTATTGAATAAATCATGCCCTAAGTGTGCAATCTCATATTCGCTGAGTGGAACCCAGAGACGCCAAGGGTTAGGTTTGGGCTTCAAAGCAGAAGAGCTCCCTCCTAGGAGTGAGCGAGAACGCTCGTGCTCAATCCCCGGCCGAAACCTACTTCTGCCCATAGGCGGGCGAGAAGGCTCCCGCCTCGCGGAAGGCGGGAACTGGCTCGGTCCGAGACATTCTTCAACACCTTTTTAGCTCCCGCCGAGTGAGGGCGGAAGGGTTCTCGACATAGAGGTTCTCGCCGGGTGGAGTCCAGGGTGGAATTACCCAGCTGTCCTTGGGTAAATTACCTATATGCCCCCAGGGTCTGCATTTAGTATTTCATGGCAGCGAGATTTGGCTATTGGCAGACTAGCCAGGGGTAATTTAGTAATTTCAGGTCAGCAAAGACTATAAATAGACCCGCAGGGGCTCTTCAGAAAAAAAGCTTTCATATTTCCCTAAGATCTTCTAGTGCTTTCTGAGGAGCTCCAAGCCCAGCTTTTGGCTTTGGAGGGGAAGCTCTCAGAGATCTTCCGGATAAGAGGTGGGACCTCCCTGCTGAAGCTTTGGGTCAGTTCTAGGTTCTTTACAACCAATCGAGGGTCGGGGCTTGGGAGAAGGAGGTGTTGGCTGCACCCCTATTTTCGAACTCTCGTTGAGGTCAAGTTTTGGCTTCAACAGTTCTGGTGCGGTGAGCGTGGAAGGTAGCCAGTATAAGAAAATCTTGAGTTTAGTCCCATGACAAGAGGTGAAGGTGATGGATCTGGTTCAGGAGGTTCCCCCTCCCGGGGAGAAGAGGCGACAAGGAAGATGCTGGAAGACTTCAGGCGAGAGGTCCTGCAGACCATCAGCCTGGCCTTCTCGGCAAGGAGCGAGTGGGCAACCCCTCAGGTTCCAGTAGAGGCAGTCCTGCTCTTGGGAGAGAACGCCCCTGGGAAGCGCCCTGGGAAGGAGGTCCCGACGGAGGTTGGCGAGAGGGATGTTGCCGCGCGAGAGCTCTTCCAAGGCCAGTATCCCGGGAAGGAGGTTCCGACAGAGATCGGCGAGAGGGAGGCGGCTGTGCGAGAGCTCTTCCCTGGGCATGGTCTCGCGGATCGGGCCAGCCAGCCGAGGCCGCGAGACATGCCCTCTCGGCAGGCAGGTGGAGAGAGCCCCTTCAGTGAGCTCATCATCTCGGCTCCAGTACCGGAGGGGTTCTGGGAGCCAAACATGTCCTACTACTCGAGGAAGGATGACCCTGTGCAACATGTATAGTGGTTCGAAGACGTGATTTCGATAAGGAAGATGACAGATGCCTTCATGTGTTGGCTGTTTGCCATCATGTTGAAGGATAAGGCTCGGGATTGGTTCCACCAGTTGCCAACAAGTTCGATCAACAGCTTTGAGGATCTGCGCCGAGGGTTCCTATTGAGGTTCTCGATATCGAAGAAGCGGAAGAAGGAGGCAGAATGCCTGTTTGTAGTGAGGAAGAAGCAGGATGAGATGCTGGGTCATTACGTTGACCAGTTTCAGGAAGAGATCCTCCTAGTCCCGGAGGTCCCAGGGTACGCGTTGATGCTAGCCTACACCCTGGGGCTAAGACCAGGATTATTTAGCATGGAGTTGAAAAGAGTGCCCCCTTTCTCTTTTAAGGAGCTGATGGAGAGGGTGGCGAAGGAGATAGACTTCGAAAGGGCCAATACGGCTTTTGCTAGGAAGCTGGCCCGGTTGGCGGAGGACGATGTGAAGGAACCAGCAGCATGAAGGTAGAGGGAGCCGAGGGAGTAGAGGGAGCAGAGAGAAGAGAGGAGGGAGGAACCCCGAGGGCAGGGGCAGCATCAAGGGTGGGGGCCCGGGAGCCGGACAACCGATTGGGTTGGAGGCCTCAGGAGGGTCGCCGCCAGGGACAAGGAGGATGCTTTCAGGGAAGAGACAACTTCCACGAGCCGAGGAGGTTTGATCAGCCGGCGTGGGGGCAGGGTCCAAGGGGTCACTTCCCGCAGCAGCAAGAGGACATAGAGGTCGGCAGATGTAGAGGAGCAAGGAGAGGAGTTTGAGGAGGAGCCGGGAGAAGAAGAGGTGGAGAAGGAAGAGGGGGGAGGACGGCGTTGCTCTTCTGTGACTTTTACTAGGAGGAAGGTCACGCAACGGCCACCTGCCTGGAGTTCTTGGAGATTAGAGAAGCTAGGGGCTGGGGAGGCAGGATCCGCCGGTAAGGATCGTGGAGGTACAACAGGTAGAAGGGCAAGATAGGTGCGAGGATCGGGCAGACGTGGGAACTCGGGGAGGGATCGGGGTGATCCATGAAGGAGTTGGTATTGAGGCAACTCGCAAGGGGAGCCTTCAAATCTTGTTCCGAAGGGGGGTCGCCTCGACCTCCTAGGCCCCCCCTCCGTAGGAGAAAATTACTTTTTCATCAGCAGATATGCCGGACTTCGAAGGCCCGTTCTGTGACACCTTGGTGATCCAGATGGAAGTAGAGAACTTCACGGTCTCCAGGATCCTAGTGGACAACGGGAGCTCCGTGAATGTGATCTTCAAAAAAGCCTTTGATGAGATGAAGGTCGAGGCCAAGAGGGTCTTAGATTCAGATGAGTCGTTGTTTGGATTTTCTGGAGAGAGGAAGGAGGTAGAAGGAGTGGTAGGATTGCAAGTAAAGTTGGGGGGGGGGGGGGGCGTGTCGCGGAACTGTAGGTTCGTGATTGTGGACACCCCAAGCAGTTACAATGCCATCTTTGGGCGCCCCCTCATCAGCGCCTTTCGCTGCGTCCCCTCCTCATTCCATCAGTGCCTCAAGTTCAATAATGGAGGGGTGCAGGTTAGGATCAGGGGGGACCCGAAGGTGGCGAGGCAGTGCTACGTGATGGCAGTTAACACCGTATCATGGATGGTAGAGGAGGAAGAGCTGGAGATGGAGATGGCGAAGTAGGAGGAGGTTGTCGGAGAAGAGGTGAGCCTAGAGGAGGCGATCGGGGAGATTACGGAGGAGCTGAGAGGAGTTATGCAGGAGGTCCAGAGGGACGAAGGGTCGGAGCCGCGAGATGGTCAGCAGGAGGAAGGAACGGGAGAAGGGCGAGGACGAGAAGGAGTTGAGAAGGGGGCCCTGAGGGGCGTGGAGGTTGAGCACCAACATGGGAGCCTAGGGGAGGCAATGGAAGTGGAGGAAACAGGAGTGGAGGAAGCAGGAGTGGAGGAAGAAGGAGGGGAGGAAGAGTTTGGGCAGGAAGAAGAGGTGAGGACCGACTAGGAGCAGTCGTGGCTAGAGCTGGCTAAAGAAGTGGTGGAGATGGAAGTCTTCACCAGTGCCGGCCAGGTGCAAAGGGTACAGATCAACGGGGGCTTAGGTCCCGAGGACCAGGAGCGAGTACGGGCTTGCATCCAGAGCAACATCGACATCTTTTCTTGGAGTGCGGCTGACATGTCGGGCATCGATGCAGATATAGCCTGCCATCGCCTGAACCTGGACCCCCGGACACGCCCCATCTGCCAGAAGATGAGGACCATTGCTACCAAGCTGGAGGAGCCCATCCGCAAGGAGGTCAGGAAGCTTCTTGAGGCCAGCTTCATCTCGGAGATCCAGTATCCGGGCTGGATCTCAAATGTGGTAATGATAAAAAAGGGGGGAGGGAAATGGCGCATGCGTATTGACTTTTCCTTATTTAATAAATCATGCCCCAAGGATTGCTACCCCCTGCCTCGGATCGACGCGCTGGTTGATTCAGATATCGATTTTTCTATTATGAGTTTTTAGATGCTTTTTCAGGTTATCACCAGATCTGAATGCACCCTCTTGATGTCAAGGATGTCTCCTTCATCACGAGAGAGGGATGCTTCAGCTATAAGATGATGCCCTTTGGGTTGACGAACGCAGGGGCTACATACCAATGCATGATGGATCGATCCTTCCAAGGACAAAGGGGGAGGAACCTAGAGGTCTATGTTGATGACCTAATGGTCAAGAGCAAGAGTATGGACTCACACCTACAGGACCTGGAGGAGACATTCGCTACCCTACGGAGGTTCAAGATGAGGCTGAACCCCTTGAAGTGTGTCTTCGGGGCGAGCCGCGGGAAGTTCCTAGGGCATCTCCTGACCCCGGTAGGGGTAGAGCCCAACTCAGATAAGGTAAAGACCATCCTAGAGCTGGAGTCACCACACAACGCTAAGGAGGTCTAGCGCTTGATAGGCAAGCTGGCCGGGCTAAGCAGGTTCCTCTCCAGGTCGGAGGAGAAATGCTCATCATTCTTTAAAGTGTTGTAGAGTAACCAAAGGTTCGAATGGGCCGCTAAATATGAAGAGGCTTTTCAAGTGCTGAAGAGGCAGCTCTCCCAGGCTCCGCTACTTCAAAGCCCCAAGGAGGGAGAGGATCTAGCCATATACCTTGGAGTAGGAGCAGAGGCCGTGAGCTCCGTTCTGGTAAGGGAAGAGGGGAAGAAGCAATTGCCAATCTACTACGTTAGCATGACCCTGAAGAAGTCGGAGCTCCGCTATCCCATCTTAGAGAAGCTGGCGTATGCTTTGATTGTTTCAACAAGGAAGCTTCGGTCGTACTTCCAAGCCTATTCGATCAAGGTGGTGACGGACCATCCCCTTCACAAGATATTTGAAGGAGTGGAACACTCAGGCAGATTGGCCAAGTGGTCTATTGAACTGAGCGATTTTGACATCTCGTTTGTCCCAAGATTCTCCATCAAGGCGCAAGTTGTGGCTTGCTTCTTAGCTGACTACGTTGTTGAGGTCGGAGCCGAGGAGCCGCAGTCGCAGGTGGCATGGAAGATAGTTTTTGACGGGGCCTTGGGAAAGCATTCCCTCGGGGGAGGAGTGGTGTTTATAAGCTCTTAGGGGGTCACTATAGAACAAGCGATGGTCTTGCACTTCCAGGTGACTAATAATCAAGCGGAGTATGAGGCCGTGATAGCCGGCCTTCGTTTGGCAAAGGAACTTGAGATCCAGGATGTGGAGGCCTTTACAGACTCATTGGTGGTAGCATCACAGATCCGAGGAGAGTTTGAAGCCTTGGAGCGAACCCTTGCAAAGTATTTGTCCAAGGTGAGGGTGATCATCGGAGGGTTCCGGGCGTTCTCGATCCAACACGTGCCCAAGGAAGAGAGTGCAGCAACCAATCAGTTGGCCAAGTTAGGACCCCGGGGGGGGGGAAGGGGATCCTGACCGAACTATTTAGACCAGCAATCGAGGAAGGAGAATTGATGGAGGTGGATCAGTGACCCTCATGGGTGGACCCCTTGGTGACCTTCCTGACCACGGGAGAGCTTCCGGAGGGGACTAAGGATGCCAAAGGATTCGGGCATAAGGAGGCCCATTACCTAATGCTAGAGGGAGGGTTACATTGGAAGATGTTGTCGGGGCTCCTGGCAAGGTGTGCGACCGAGGAAGAGATCCCTAGAGGATCCTGGAGGAAGTGCATTCAGGAGAGTGTGACAGTCACTCAGGGGGAAGGACGTTGGAAGCAAGGGTTGTAAGGCAAGGGTATTTCTGGCAGACCCTGAGGGAGGACGCGACTGAGTTTGCGAGGAGGTGTCGAAAGTGCCAGCTATACGCTCCCCTCAAGATCTTGCCCGCTCAAAGGCTCCGAAGAATCACGACACCATGGCCTTTCGCCATCTGGGGGATGGACCTAGTTGGGCCCTTCCCTCCAGCTAGCGGGCAGAGGAGGTTTCGCCTAGTCATGATTGACTACTTCTCCAAGTGGCTGGAGGTCAAGGCACTAGCCAAGGTCACCTCCCAGGTCATCAGGAACTTTGTTTGGGGAGAGATCATATACAGGAACGGGCTACCCCAGGCGATAGTGACGGATAATGGTCCCTAGTTTGCCAGCGAGAAATTCATCAGCTTCTGCACCCAACTGGAAGTAGACCTCAGGTTTGCCTCCGTACACCACCCCAGGAGCAACGACCAGGTGGAGGAGACAAACAAGATCATTGTGAACTTACTCAAGAAGAAGGTCGAGAACTTGAGGGGGGAATTGGATGGAATAGCTCCCCTCAGTTTTATGGGCCTTGCGGACAACCCCGAACACGACCACTAGCGAGACCCCCTTCAAACTTTCTCATGGGTGTAAGGCAGTCCTTCCAGTGGAGTTCGAGGTTCGATCTCCGCGGGTGGTAGCTGTGGGAGAAGGTGACGAGGTTTGGTGGTTGGAGAATGAGGGGGAGTTGTGCCTCTCATTGGATATATCAGAAGAGCTGCGCGATATTGCAGCTATCAGGCAGGAGGAAATCAAGCGGCGAATGACAAAGTACTTTGATAAGCACATCAGAATCAAACAGTTCGCAGAAGGAGATTTAGTGTTGAAAGTTAATGCTGCAGGAAGATCAACCCCCGTTGTCAATCTCAACCCAAATTGGGATGGACCTTACATCGTTGAAAGGGTTCTAAGAACGGGAGGTTATCACCTCCAGGACGTGGAGGTGAGATCCATGAGCCACACCTGGAGCGGTGATGACTTGAAACGCTTCTACCCATGATGGGGGAAATTGAAACTGTATATTCAAAGTCAAGTTATTATATTGTGTTCACTAACTTATTATTGCATTGGTCTTACCTATTGGGGAATGCTGATGATAGGAGGCTTGGACGTTTGCACTACCCCGAGCTCAGCTCGGACCCTAGGTAGACCTGCTGCGCAGGCTCGCATCTAGCTGGAAGGTCCGAAGGCACGCCTGTGGGGGTAAGGGAACCCAAGTGCTGCTCGGCCCCGGGTAGACTCACTGCTCAGGCTCTCATTAGCTGGGCAGAGCGATAGGCACACCTGGGGGGAAAGGACTTGTTCTTGGATATGTTCTTGAGATGCTTCAGCTTGGATGTTTGCACTACCCCGAGCTCGGCTCGGCCCTAGGTTGACCCGCTGCGCAGGCTCGCATCTAGCTGGCAGGTCTGAAGGCTCGCCTGTGGGGGTAAGGGACCCCGAGTGCTGCTCGACCCCGGGTAGACTCGCTGCTTAGGATCTCATTAGCTGGGCAGGACGGTAGGCACACCTGGGGGGAAAGGACTTGTTCTTGGATATGTTCTTGAGATGCTTCAGCTTGGATGTTTGCACTACCCCGAGCTCGGCTTGGCCCCAGGTAGACCCGCTGCGCAGGCTCGCATCTAGCTGGCAGGTCTGAAAGCTCGCCTGTGGGGTAAGGGACCTCGAGTGCTGCTCGGCCCCGGGTAGACTCGCTGCTCAGGCTCTCATTAGCTGGGAAGGGCGGTAGGAACACCTGGGTGGAAAGGACATGTTCTTGGATATATTCTTGAGATGCTTCAGTTTGGATGTTTGCACTATCCCGAGCTCGGCTCGGCCCCAGGTAGACCCACTACACAGGCTCGCATCTAGATAGCAGGTCCGAAGGCTCTCCTGTGGGGGTAAGGGACCCCGAGTACTGCTCGACGCAGGTAGACTCGCTGTTCAGGCTCTCATTAGCTGGTCAGGGCGGTAGGCACACCTGGGGGGAAAGGACTTGTTCTTGAGATAAGTTCTTGAGATGCTTCAGCTTGGATGTTTGCACTACCCCGAGCTCGTCTCGGCCATAGGTGACCCGCTGTGCAGGCTTGTATCTAGCTGGCAGGTCTGAAGGCTCGCCTGTGGGGTTAAGGGACCCCGAGTGCTGCTCGGCCCCGGGTAGACTCGCTGCTTAGGATCTCATTAGCTGGGCAGGGCGGTAGGCACACCTGGGGGAAAGGACTTGTTCTTGGATATATTATTGAGATGCTTCAGCTTGGATGTTTGCACTACCCCGAGCTCGGCTTGGCCCCAGGTAGACCCGCTGCGCAGGCTCGCATCTAGCTGGCAGGTCCGAAAGCTCGTCTGTGGGGTAAGGGACCTCGAGTGCTGCTCGGCCCCGGGTAGACTCGCTGCTCAGGATCTCATTAGTTGGGAAGGGCAGTAGGCACACTTGGGTGGAAAGGACATGTTCTTGGATATGTTCTTGAGATGCTTCAGTTTGGATGTTTGCACTACCCCGAGCTCGGCTCAGCCCCAGGTAGACCCGCTGCGCAGGTTCACATCTAGCTGGCAGGTCTGAAGGCTCGCCTGTGGGGGTAAGGGACCCCGAGTGCTGCTCGGCCCTGGGTAGACTCGCTGCTCAGTCTCTCATTAGCTGGGCAGGGCGGTAGGCACACCTGGGGGGAAAGGACTTGTTCTTGGATATGTTCTTGAGATGCTTCAGCTTGGACGTTTGCACTAACCCGAGCTCGACTAATCCCTAGGTAAACCCGCTGCGCAGGCTCGCATCTAGCTGGCAGGTCTGAAGTCTCGCCTGTGGAGGTAAGGGACCCCGAGTGCTTCTCGGCCCCGGGTAGACTCGCTGCTCAAGCTCTCATTAGCTGGGCAGGGCGGTAGGCACACCTGGGGGGAAAGGAATTGTTCTTGGATATGTTCTTGAGATGCTTCACCTTGGATGTTTGCACTACCCCGAGCTCGGCTCGGCCCCCGGTAGACCCGCTGCGTAGGCTCGCATCTAGCTGGTTGGTCCGAAGGCTCGCCTGTGGGGGTAAGGGACCCCGAGTACTGCTCAGCCCCGGGTAGACTCGCTGCTCAGGCTCTCATTAGCTGGGCAGGGCGGTAGGCACACCTGGGGGGAAAGGACTTGTTCTTGGATATGTTCTTGAGATGCTTTAGCTTGGACGTTTGCACTACCCCGAGCTCGGCTCGGCCCCAGGTAGACCAGCTGCGCAGGCTCGCATCTAGCTGGCAGGTCTGAAGGCTCGCTTGTGGGGGTAAGGGACCTCGAGTGCTGTTCGGCCCCGGGTAGATTCACTACTCAGGCTCTCATTAGCTGGGCAGGACGGTAGGCACACCTATGGGGAAAGGACCTATTCTTGGATATGTTTTCGGAAATACTTCGGCTTTGAAACTTTAGCACTACCCCGAGCGAGGCTCGGACCTGGGTGGACTCGCTGACCAGGCCTTCTGGGCAAGACAGGAGGCACACTTGGAAGGCAAAAGAAAGAGGTTGAGGACTTCCTCGGGCAAGAGAAGTCTCGGCTAAGAGGTCTCGGCTAAGAGGCTCTCGGCAAAGGGAGTTCCCGACAGAAAGCCTTTCGGCGAAGGGTCCTTGGCCCGACAGCGGGGAGTCCTTGGCGAAAAACTCTGTTCGCTCGCGCAAGGTGAAGGGGGCGGCGCTCCCCTTTGGAACCTACGGACAGCGCTTCCGGCAAAAGGTTCTCAGCAGAAGGCACTCCGAAACAGCACGTTGGGCCTTGAGCTATCGGCAGGTCTCCACCTATTGACCGCTAAGGGGAACGACTATTCTAAGGAGGCTGGGGGCCTCAGCGAGAACGTGGTTGAGAAACATTCGACACTATACAACGCTTATAAAGAGGTAAAAAAATCGATCACGATATACAAACATGTACAATGTATTCTTCAAAATGTAATTACTGGCGAGAACATCTCGCGCGTTATAAAGGCGCAAAAGAAAGTGGGGGGAACCCATCAGGGGGACGCGCTATACCCCCCACTCGAGCTCTCGCTGGAGCTCTCGCCAGAACCCTCCCCGAATGTCTCCCCAGCTACGATGGGAGATTTCAGGACATCTGAGGGTGGGGAGTCAGGTGCGCCCGGGGGCTTATGGATGGGATCGAAGAGCCACGGGAGAAGACGGCGGGCAATAATGGTTTCGCCGCCCTCATTCAAACACCCCACATCCCGCAACGTCTCTATGGTTAGTCTGGCCGTTGCTTGGGCGTTGGTATGCAACAGCTTATCGATGTCATATTCCTAGAAGTGGCGGATCCTCAGCCTCTCTTCCAACGAAGGAGGAGGCGGGACCGCAGCCGCAGCCGCTTCAATGCGCCAGAGCTGGTACTTCAACAGGACGTTCTCGCACTCCACCCCGGCTAGCTGCGCGCGAAGCACCATGCCCTGGGTAGAATCTTGCGCACAAGATAAACCCTTCAATACGGAGAAGAGAAGCAGGCGGTGAATTACCGAAGAGAGGGTGAGTGCCTTGGGGGATCTCGCTTACCTCTTCCACCGGGCGCAAGGATAGAAGGCGCTGGGCATCCGCCAGCTCGACCTCTAGGGTTGCCGCGCTGGCCTCCTCCTGGTCTCTCGCCTTGAGTATCTCACCGAAGTTGCAGTCGATGACGATGCTCTCACGCGCACACATATGTGGAAGCTCGAACCCGCGCAACAAGGCCCGGATGGAATCGAGGGCCAGGAGCCGGGTGGACATTTGGTCAAATATGTTGGTATCTTCTCGATTATAGAGGCCGTAGCCCAACGCAAAAGCGTCCCTGGTGACCTTGTCACGCTCTGCCCAACTGGGGAGGAGGGTAGAGACGGAGACCCGGTTGGTCTCAGGATCCCACTGGAGCAGAGGCTTCCCTTCCGCATTCAGGCACTTTACGCCAAGGCCGAAGTTTCGATTCCCCTTTGGCACCTACTGAGGTGGGGCTGGGGGGAAGTATCGGCGGCAGTGGTCACCTCCCCGGCTGCAGACAGGATCTCGGCGAAGGGTCGACCCTCAGTGACAGGTCGGGCGGGAGAGTCCGCCACGGACTTCCCCTTGTCCATAGCAGTTGGCCTTGGTCTCTTGAGCGGATTGGACGAGAAGGTGTCGAGCTTTCGCTTCCCAGTACCGGACTGAGGGGGAGGAGCTGGCTCGTCTCGACAGGCGAGAGCCGCAGACTTCGTGAGAGCCAGGGGATCCATCACAGTCCTGGTCTCGGCAAACGGTTGGCGCAGAGGGATTTCCCGTTCTCCTACAAGGTCGACAGCAGTCAGCGCTACATTTTAGAATATGGAATACCAAGCTAAAGGTGAGACCATACCTTCCCCAGGAGGCACAGGCAGGAGAGAGTCGATGTCCCGCCTGAGAAATTGGACGTCAAAGTCCTTGGTCCCGAAGAACTCCAGGAGGGTGCTCTCGCTCGACCCCAGAGTGGGAGGCTTTTAGGAGGCGGCGTCATATGATACGGGCATGAGGGGCACGTTGCCGAAGTCGCCGGAAACGTAGACAAACTTCTCGCCCCAGTGGTGATGCTTGTTGGCAAGACCACAGGTTTTGAGCAGCTGTCCGGAGAAGAAGACTACCCCATTCTTAGCCCGGAAGACGAATAGCTTCCGGAAGATGGGTAGGCTGAACTCTATCCTCTCAGACTGCATGTAGCAGCTGAATGCTACCAAGAGGGCGATCGAATTGGGATTTAGCTGAGCGGGAACCACCCCGTAGTAGTGAAGGGCCTGGCGCATCTCGAGCCAGAGGGGGAGGCGGAAGCCCACCTCGAAATGTTCGAGCAGGATGGAGAGCTCTCCCTCTCGCGCGAGGTTGACTCTGTCATCGTTGCCCAGGTTTCTCATGGAGAACCCAGCGGGGATGTAGCGGGAGGTGATCATCTGAAATTCGTCCATGGTCAGACGGTAGGGAGATAACTTATGCCTCTGGAAGGATTGCGCGTAGTTGGAACGCCCTTCGCTCTCGCCCAACATCGTGGTCAGGGGGTTGTTGGCGAGAACACGGGGAGAAAGGCTAGAATGAGAGAAGGTGGCGGAAGCAAGGGTAGTTCTCGATAAGGCGTGAGAGCAGTAAGAAGGAGGGTAAGGGTTCCTAATCGGAGAAATAAATGTGGTGGATGGACCAACCTATTTATATAAAACCGTGGTAATGATAATTTTCCCAAAAAGGCGGCAGGGGTACGATCACCATGTCCCAAGGAGACGGCGCCTCGTTTTCCACTCTGACACACCTCGAGCGCCTAAGCCAGCGATAAGATCTCGGCCCATAGGCAACTGAAACTGATAGACAGCTTGAGTTCGCACAAGTACCAAGATAACAGCATAAAATGGAGCAGTACGAAACAGAAATAAAAAAGGGGCTCTCGCCGGGTGAGAGCCGCCTGATAAATAATAATACTAAAGTTTCAAACATTGTCAAGACATAAATCTGAGATGGGGTACATCGCAGGAAGGATAGGCCAAGGGATGAGAGAGGCGAGACTTCGTTATTCAGTATGGTTCCCAGCGCCATCGCCCTCGTTCTCGCCTTCTCATCCTCGAAGGAGCCTGCGGGTTGAAGTAGGAAGACAAGGTGGTGCATCCGAGGTTGATTCAGCGCACCTGGTCCCGAATCCGCGCGATACACCGCCCTGGGGACGACTCGGCGGTAGGCATATCCTGCCACTCCGTCTCGCCCAGGAAGTTGTGGTCCCGCTCGAGGGCCTCCAGCCTTCGCTCCACCATTTCACGATTTTCCTTCGCTATGGAGGTGTGGGCCCGCTCTTGCTGCACGAGCTTTAACAAGAGCGCCACTATCTTCTTCTGCCGTTTCTTGACGTTCCCGGCACCGTCCAGGATTTCTTCCATCTCATCAAAAGAAGGAAAGGGGGAGCTCTCGACGTCTTCCCTTTCCGGGTCCTATTAATCTTCGTCTTCATCTTCCTCATCGGCTCCCACCCGCGGGTCCGCATCCCCTGGTAAAAGAAAAGTTCCTTGGTTACGACAAGGGAAAAGTGAAGGATATGATGATTCCTCGCATACCTGTAGTATGGCGAGAGCTACCGGCCGACGGCAGGTGAGGAGGCCTGGACTCCCCCTTAGTTTCCTTTCCAAAGAGGAGGTGGAGCGGCTTTCCTCGCCCCGGGCAGAAGGTCTTGCGTGTTGCGATCTCGGCCTGGCCGGGAGAAGGGGGGAAGTCGTCCTCCCTCGTGGGGAGGATGGCCTCCTTTGGAGATGTAGAGGGTTCAGTGGCCACCCCTCCCGCCGGTAGGGTGGGATTAACTGCTTGGGTGACCAAGTTGGCAACTACTATTTCGTTTCCCCGGGTGGCGAGACTCGGACTGGCGGGAGCTGACGCTGCGGGAAGTCAATTCAACAGTTTGGAATGCAGTGATTGGAATGATAAAAATTGGACAGAATGGGGATAAAAGGTTACGTGGAGTTCTCGGAGGGTCAGCCGGAGGAGTGGCCTCTGGGACCCGTAGTGGATCCCTAGGGAGGCGAGACACCGAAACTGGGGGCACCAGCGGGGACCCGGTGCCGTCATCTTGAACCGCCTTCTGCGAGGAGTACTACATATCAACTGTCGATCCTTTTTTATAACCAGTTCATAGATTTGGTAGTCAGCAAGCCGGAGAGACGTACCTTCTGCAGAAGGGAAGGATTATCCGCGCGGCTTAGGGACGGGGTAGGTGAGCCTCGGTTCTCCCGCGGGAGGTCTCTCTTGACCGATTTTGCCTTCTTCTTCTTCAGCTGTGAGGGCTCAGCGGATGGAGCCTTTCTCGCCAGCCAGGGGGCTACCAAGGCACTTTTCACAAGGGCTCGCTCTTGCGCCGCATTGATGCGGTCTTGAAGGCTCTGCGAGAGCGGCTTCTCAGTGCATTTGGAATGCATCTTGGGACCACACGAGAACTCAGGCACATGGAAGAGATTGGCAGGGACGGATTTATGACTGTCTATCAGCACACATATATATAGCCGAGGGACGGCCCACCAAAAGATTCTCTTTTCAGGACAGCACGTACTCAACAAATATTATTGGTTGGACGTGTCTTTTCGAGTGCAGGGCTAGCTCGAAAAGAGCGAGGATTGTGTACAACCCCATATTCACTGAGTGGAACCTAGAGACTCCAAGGGTCAGGTTTGGGCTAGCTTCGGGCTAGCTTTGGGCTTCAAAGCAGAAGAGCTCCCGCCTAGGAGTTAGTGAGAACGCTCGCTCTCAAGCCCCGACCGAGACCTACTTCTGCCTAGAGATGGGCGAGAAGGCTCGCGCCTCGCGGAAGACGGGAACTGGCTCGGTCCGAGACATTCTTCAACACCTTTTTAGCTCCCGCCGAGTGAGGGCGGAAGGGTTCTCGGCATAGAGGTTCTCGCCGGGTGGAGTCCAGGGTGGAATTAACCAGCTGTCCTTGGGTAAATTACCTATATTCCCCCAGGGTCTGCATTTAGTATTTCATGGCAGCGGGATTTGGCTATTGGCAGACCAGCCAGGGGTAATTTAGTAATTTCAGGTCAGCAAAGACTATAAATAGACCCGCAGGGGCTCTTCAGAAAAAAGCTTTCATATTTCCCTAAGATCTTCTAGTGCTTTCTGAGGAGCTCCAAGCCCAGCTTTTGGCTTTGGAGGGGAAGCTCTCAGAGATCTTCCGGATAAGAGGTGGGACCTCCCTGCTAAAGCTTTGGGTCAGTTCTAGGTTCTTTACAACCAATCGGGGGTCGGGGCTTGAGAGAAGTAGGTGTTGGTTATACCCCTATTTTCGAACTCTCGTTGAGGTCAAGTTTTGGCTTCAACACTAAGGATTGTTACCCCTTGCCTCGGATCAACGCGCTGGTTGATTCAGCTATCGGTTTTTCTATTATGAGTTTTTTGGATGCTTTTTCAGGTTATCACCAGATCAGCATGCATCCCCCCGACGTCAAGGACGTCTCCTTCATCACAAGGGAGGGATGCTTCAGCTATAAAATGATGCCCTTCAAGCTTAAAAATGCAGGGGAAACCTACTAGCTATGATGGACCAGGTCTTCAAAGACAAAAGGGGCAGGAACCTAAATGTCTACATCAACGATCTTATGGTAAAGAGTAGGGGCATGGGCTCGCACCTACTTGACTTAGAGGAGACATTCGCGACCATGCGAAAGTTCAAGATGAGGCTAAATCCCCAGAAGTGTGTCTTCGGGGCAAGCCGAGGCAAGTTTCTTGGGCACCTCCTAACCCCGGCGGGGGTCGAGCCTAACCCGGATAAGGTGAAGGCCATCGTGGAATTGGAATCGCCTCGCAATGCCAAGGAGGTTCAGCGCTTGACAGGTAAGCTGGTCGGGTTGAGCCGTTTTCTCTCCCGAGCCGGGGATAAGTGCTCTCCCTTCTTCAAAATTCTTCAGGGGGAATAAACAGTTTGAGTGGACGGAGGAATGTGAGGAGGCTTTCCGAGCATTGAAGGCACAACTATCCCAAGCACCGCTCCTTCAGAGCCCGAAGGAAGGGGAGGACCTATCCCTGTATCTTGGGGTAGGCGCAGAGGCGGTGAGTTCTATTTTGGCGAGGGAATAAGGGAAGAAGCAGCTTCCAATCTATTACGTTAGTAGGATCTTGAAGAAGACGGAGCTTCGTTACCCCATCCTGGAGAAGTTGGCTTTCTCTCTAGTCATCTCGGCCAGAAAACTCAGGCCATATTTCCAAGCTCATTCAATCAAAGTGGTGACAGACCATCCCTTGCGCAAGATTTTCGAAGGGGTGGAGCATTCAGGGCGGTTGGCCAAGTGGTCCATTGAAATCAACGAGTTCTATGTCTCCTTCATGCCAAGGATCTCCATCAAGGCACAGGCAGTGGCTGACTTCTTATCCGACTACGTCATAGAGATGGAGGGGGAGGAAGCACTGCCAAGGGAAGCGTGGAAGATGTACATTGATGGAGCCTCGGGGAAGCATTCCCTGGGGCGAGGGGTAGTATTGGTAAGACCTCAGGGGGTCATCATAGAGCAAGTAGTGGCGCTGCATTTCCCGATCACGAACAATCAAACGGAGTATGAGGCTGTCATCGCGGGTTAAGGTTGGCTAAGGAGCTCAGGGTTCACGACATAGAAGTGCTCACATATTCGCTAGTAATGGCGTCACAGATCAAGGGAGAATATGAAGCCCGGGAGCCCACCCTCCAGAAGTACTTATCCAAGGTGAGGGTGATTATGAAAGTGAAGGGATAGATACTACTCTAGAGGGGGGGTGAATAGAGTTATCAAATTTTGCACTAGACAAAAATCTAATAGTCTACCCAACTCCCTTGGAGTGAAATGCGGAATGAAAAGATTATAGATAAGGAGATAACCCTAAAGCCTAACACAAGTGTTGTGCACAAACTCAAGCTAACTGTAATTACAGTTAAGGCTTGGATTTCCTAATCAGCAACTAGCAAACCTAGTTATATCTAATCACAGCCACAATACAAGTAATTAAATTAAGCAAGCCAGACGACACAAGGAATTTATAGTGGTTCCCCAAACAACTTGGGTACGTCCACTCTTCTACCAACAAGGTAGGAATCCACTACAGGTTTTTGATCAGGTGCCCTGCCACCACAAGATCTGCTTCAGGTAGATCTAGAAACCCTTTATACTTTTGATCAGGTGTCTAAAAACCAACAACAGGTTTTTGATCAAGTGCCCTGCCACTAAGGGATACTTTTGAAGGGAGTAATAACCCTGTACAGGAGGGGGAAAGAAGGTTAAAAAGTCTTCTCTATTTTACAATAGATTAGAGAAGCACAAAGACTTGCACTGAGCTAGAAAGCTCAAAAGAATCAAGGCTCCCCCTGGCTCAAAGAATGTCCAGGTGCAGTCTTGCTTCAGTGCAGAAAACACTTCAGAAAGTTCTGAAGGAAAAACTACAAGAAGATATAAAATATAAAATAGAAATCTTCTAGCAGCTATCTTCTTCTTCTTCTTCTTCAAAAGAACTCTGAGTCTGAACTTCCTGGAAGCAGGAGAACTCAGGTTGAAGAAGAGTAGAAGAGCTTAACACTTCTCAGTTGAATGAAGATTGCTGAGAGCAGTTAAACTTGGTCTTGATGAAAGCTTGAATGCTAATTGAAAAACTCTTAGAATAACTGGTTAGCTAGCTGAAATCCTTCTCCAAAGGATTCCTTTTATAGCAGCAACAAGCAACGACTCTTTTCAATTTGAACTGTTTGTCTTCTTCTGAAATTTGAAACCTGGGCTGCAAATATCACAAAGACAAACAAACTCTGCAGCAAAATATTCTATAAAAGGGATAAACCTTTTTCAAAGAAGCTGCAGGAAGCAATCTGATAATAAAAGTACTAAATAAAATCACATCAGAGACAAACTCTTTATAGCAGAAGGAAGACTTTTCAGTCTAACGGCTATAAAGGACTGACAGCAGATAAAGTAAAATACACTGTCAACTAATAAGACAAACAACTTTATCTGAAAAGATTTGACTCAGGCAAAAGAGATGGAGCAGATATTTCCTGGAAATATTATCATAAAACAACTGAAATAAAATGCCAGATAATATATTAATTAATTAAATAGAATAAATAAATACAAAATAAAAAGGCAAACAAAAAACATCGAACGACCTTCGGAGATCGTCGACCGAAGAACGGAGATCGTTGAACTATCGGACAGATAGTCGAACGATCCAGATAGTCGAACTATCAAAGGAGATAGTCGAACTATCACAACAGATAGTCGAACTATCAGAAGATAGTCGAACTATCAGAAGATAGTCGAGCTATCAGATAGTCGACCTATCAACAGATAGTCGAACTATCAAAGCAAAACCGATAGTCGACCTATCAACAGATAGTCGAACTATCAGAAGAGAAACAGATAGTCGATCTATCAACAGATAGTCGAACTATCAAAGAACGACAGATAGTCGAACTATCAGCAGATAGTCGAGCTATTAGATAGTTGAACTATCAAAGCAGATAGTCGAACTACCAAGGGAAAACAGATAGTCGACCTATCAACAGATAGTCGAACTATCAGAAGAAAGCAGATAGTCGACCTATCAACAGATAGTCGAGCTATCAAACAACGCAGATAGTCGACCTATCAAACAGATAGTCGAGCTATCAGATAGTTGAGCTATCTAAGCAGATAGTCGAACTATCAAACAAACAGATAGTCAAACTATCAACAGATAGTCGAACTATCACAGCACACAGATAGTCGAACTATCAACAGATAGTCGAACTATCTACGCAGACAGAACGTCGAGCAACTGATAGACGATTGTCGAACAGTTAGTCGACGATGGTCGAGCGGCGTTCGACCATAGTCGAACGAACAAACTACTTAACCAAATTCTTATCTGGATAAGCTGGGAACTCTACAGCTAGACAACTAACCTTGACCATAGATAATTCATGGGTCAAGAGACTAAGAAGACAAGACTAAACTCAAATCAAACTAGGGTACCAACAGATTATCAGGGGGTTCTGAGCATTCTCAATACAGCATGTCCCCAGGGAGGAGAATGAAGCGGTTGACCAATTGGCCAAGTTCAGACTCGGGGGGGGGGGGGAACCTTGACCGATCTATTTCATCCAGCAATTGAGGAAGGGGAGTTGATGAAAGTTGATTGGTGACCCTCGTGGGTGGATCCCTTCGTGACCTTCTTCGCCACAGGCCGGCAACCTCCCCGAAGGGGTGAAGGAGGCAAAGGGTTTTTGGCTTAAAGCGGCTCACTATCTTATGCATGAAGGGGGATTGCATCGAAAGATGCTATCGGGCCTTTTAGCGCGATGTGTGGTAGAAGAAGGGGTCCCAAGAATTTTGGAAGAAATACACTCCGGAGAATGTGACAGCCATTCGGGGGGGGGGGGGTAGAATATTGGAAACAAGGGTGGTCAGGTAAGGATACTTCTGGCCCACCCTGAAGAAGAATGCGACAGATTTTGCAAGGAGGTGCCAAAAGTGTCAATTTTACGCCCCCACCAGCTCCTGGCCGCTCAGCGGCTTCGAAGAATCACGGCGCCTTGGACTTTCGCTATTTAGGGGATGGACTTAGTTGGACCTTTCCCTCCAGTAAGCAGGCAGAGAAGGTTTCTCCTAGTCATGATTGATTACTTCTCAAAGTGGCTGGAAGTCAAGGCGTTGACTAAGGTAACCTCCCAGGTCATCAGGAATTTAGTCTAGGGAGAGATCATTTATAGACACGGGTTGCCTCAGGTCATTTTCACAGACAATGGACCACAGTTCGCAAGCGAAGAGTTCATCAGCTTGTGCACCCAGCTAGGGATCGACCTCAAGTTTGCCTCCGTCCACCACCCCATGAGCAACGACCAGGTGGAGGCGGCGAACAAGATCATAATGAACCTGCTCAAGAAGAAGTTGGAGAACATGAGGGGGAGTTGGGTGGAGCAACTACCCTCGGTGTTGTGGGCCCTGCGGACAACCCCAAACACGACCACTAGAGAGACTTCCTTCAAGCTCTCGTATGGTTGTGAAGCGGTCCTGCCTGTGGAGTTTGAGGTTCACTCCCCTCGAGTTATGGCGACCAACAAAGGAGACGAGCCATAAAGCGAAGGAAATGAGGAAGAATTATGGCTCTCATTGGACATGGTGGAGGAACTTCACGACGTGGCTGCCGTCAGGAAAGAGGAGGTCAAGCGACGGATGGCAAAGTACTTCGACAAGCACGTGAGAATCAAGCAATTCGCCGAAGGAGATCTAGTCCTAAAGAAGGTTGATGCGACCGGAAGATCGGCTCCCGTGGGTAATCTCAACCCTGTTGAAGTAGGAGACCGAGCGGTCTGGTGGTCTATGCTTGGCGGGATGATGACCGCGCGGTTTGGCGGTCTCTCTCTAGTGGTTTGATATCCAGACTGTTGTTGTTTGCTGTCCGAGCGGTCTAGCGGTCTCCTACCGCGGCATGTTCTCTTCCTTATGGTGTTGCCGAGCGGTTAGCCCCTTTGTCTAACCGCGTGGTCTGATCGGTCTGTTTATGTCTAGCCGCTCAGCTCTATAAATTTTTTAGTCCCACGTTGTTTATTTGTACTCTCTTCACTCTCCTCCATTCTATAAAAGGGAGGTCATACCTTTGTAAATCCTATCTTTTTGGATAATAAAACTTTCAATTATTCAAGTTCTGGCTTGTTTTTAGTCGTCTGTTCACTACTTTTACATGGTATCATAGGAAACGCTCGATTCCTCTTGATTTCTTTGGCCCTTCTGTCTGAGCGGCTTCGTTCTCTGTTCGCCCGGATACCTGTCTGTCCGCATGGATTCTTTGCATTGTTGCTGCCCTATTTGCGCGACTTCCTTCCCTCTTTTCTGCAACCTATTTCCGCGGCCTCTCTGCTTCCCTTTCGCTGACTTCTCTTCTCGTCTGCTCGCACCTGTGTGTTTGTGCGACTTCTTTTCTGTTCGTGCGATCTCCTTTTCTTCTCGTGAACTTCCCAGTTCGCGCGACCTCTGCCCCTGTCCTTTGGTCTGCTTCCTGGTCATGGCCCTTCTTGCCGCTGGTGTGTTGACATCGTGACCATTGTAGCTTCTTCTCTTTAGCCTGCTGCAGTTTCCGTCTTTTCCGCTGCGGTTTCTTCTTCGTATCGCGAACTCCTTGTTCGTGCGGCTTCCCCCTTATTCGCCCGGCTTCTCCCTTTTTCACGCGGCTTCCCCCTTTTTCTATCTGCGCGCCTTCTCTTCTTCTCGCGCGGCTTCCTGTGTTTCGCTATGGCCAATTCTGATATCTTCACCCCCATCATCTCTACCTCCACCACTCCTGTGGCTCCTCCTCCTCCTCCTACTCCTTCCGGAAACCTTAGCACGGTTTCTAAACTAGTTGGTTCCAACTATCCAGATTGGAGCGTTTCTTTCACCTTTCTTCTTCGTTCTCAGCGCAAACGTCATCACCTCACCGATGACCCCCCTCCTCCCGAGTCTGCTCAATTTGATGACTAGGATGCGAGTGATGCGCTTGTCCGCACTTGGCTGGCATACAGCCTCTCTGATGAATGCCTTCTCATCATCCGCCATGATGAGACGCTCTCTACTCGAAGGGGCCCAGACATCCCGAATTTATACTCTTTATGCGGACCTCTTCGCCCACCCTTCCATGTCTCCTGTTGCGGCTTATCAGCAGGTTTAGGCTCTTTGCGTAGAGATCCTCCAGAATCGCCCCTTCTCCACAGACTTGGCTGAACAGCACAAGCACTTCCAGGAACTCCTGGTTGTTTGTTATCTTCTGCGACTTCCCAATTCATATGATATGATCCGCCAACAAATCTTGGGCGAGGCGAAATCTCCAACTTTGGATGCCACCGCGGCTCGCATCGCCGCTGTTACTTCGCTGCTCCAACGTCCTTTGTTGTCCTACCCTCCTCCATAGGACTCCTATGCGCACCAAGCTCAGCGTGGTGGCACTAGCAGCCGCAGCCAGTTAGGCGGGCGCGGTTCGTCCAGGTTCCTCTGCTTTCACTGTGGTTGTACCGGCCATTCTGTTGACTGCTGCTGGCAGAAACATCCTCATCTTCGCCCCTCTGGTGATGAATCTTCCTCAACCTCCGCCTCCTCTCGGCCGTCTTCCTCTGTGGCCACGACTTCAGGTAGTGCCCACGTCATTACCCAAGGTAAATGGCTGATTGACTGTGGTGCTACAAATCACATGACTGGCAACCCTCAATACTTATCTCTCCTAGAAACGCATGATCGGTTGCCCCCGGTTCTTGTTGCGGATGGTTCCCCTTCCCGGGTTCATGGGACGGGCATGGTTCAAGTCACCATGTCGCTTCTCTTGGCAGACACCCTCTATGACCTGATGTTCCCTTGCAATTTGTTATCCGTTACTACTTTATGCAAGCAACTTCAGTGCTCCGTCTTATTCACTTAAACTTCATGTTCTTTTTAGGACCCGAGAACCCAACGGACGATTGATACTGGGACTGAGAGTGCCGACCTCTACTTCCTCGACAATGTTTCTGCTCTGTCCGCCTTCTCCTCCTATTCTACAGATCTGCTTCAATGGCATCTTTGCATTGGACATCCTCCTCCTCGGATTCTTCGCCAGCTTCTGCCCCACTTACCTCAGACCAGTCCTCCGCTCAACTGTGATGTGTGTCAGCTTGGCAAACATCACCGCTCCTCCTTCCCGCCAAAGCAAGGCCGTGGCTCTTCTCGCCCATTTGATCTCATTCATTCTGATGTCTGGGGCCCTGCTCCTACCCTCACTGTTGGTCGGGGTAGTTCTTGTAAGACCCCTTTTTTTTTCTTTTTCAACACCGGGGTCTTAGGCCCAGAACCGCCGTCTTGTGGTGACACCTTCGCACCCGGGAAGGTCGTCACTACAAAATGCCGATCCTGCCGGCCAAATCGATCACAATTGTAGCAATAAATTAAAAGCAAGTCCACAGGAATCACATGTATAGAAAATAAGCTCCACGAAGGGAGTGCCCACAGATAGTACATATAACAGAAATCTCGGGCTTATGCCCGGTACATCATGTCCTCACTACAAATCGCTCATCGCGGAAGCAAACTAATATAACTACTAGTGGTCGGGACTCACAGTCCCTGCTGTCTGGACTCCGGTACTAGACTGTCCGATCTCCAAGCATGTCAACCTCCGGGGCTGCTCCTCCATGCTAGGCTCCGTGGTCCCCTAAAATGATGTGGTTCGAAAACCATTAGTCTAAAAGACTAAGTCCTATCATCCCCCGCCCCTTCCCCCATGGCTCCTAAGCACCGAGCGGGGAGAAGAAAAGGGAAGGACATGAAGGTGGAGAATATCAAATAGCAGATGGCAGCGGAACTAAACTAACAGTTCAAAAAGATGGTAATAATGATATATATAATTTGAATAAGAAAGTAACCTTAACTTATGTGAATACAGATAAGCTAAGGGATCTCTTACAGGGCTCCTATCGTATAAAAAGTCCCATACCGATTTATACGATAGGGTGTCGGTTTTACTAGCAGGCTTAAATATATAGTACTGAAAGAGAACCTTGACTTATAAGCATGCTCGCGCGAACTTATAAGCTAAGGGGTCGTTTTGCAGGGCTTAATGTATAGAGCATCCCATACCACTTATACATTAGGTGTCAAGTTATATGCAATGGTTATGCTATGAAATACAATTATGCCATGATGTGAACATGCAAGTGCAACTCACCCACTCGACTCTATGTACACAGACCTTTAGTTCCCCCTTTCGGAGCCGTTACCTCCCAGGATACCTCCGTAGTGGCAGACGGAAGCGGTGGGTTGGGCCTCGCCCACCTCTAAACTAGTAAAGCACTACCGGTCAGACCTATCATACGCCTCAACGCTTGGTGCACAAAGCGGACTCCTGCGTACTCTTGCCGGCTGGCGCACCGGACTTCTGTTGGCGAAGTGCTAACCACACTTGCCAAGTCGACGTATTGGCGTCGGTGCATCGACCCTCCAATACTGAAGACCCACCACCTTATACCTTTTATACACATGCAATAGTTATGAGTCCAACCAACAACCGAGCCAAAGTTCCCCGGACTATCCCGGCCGTCAACAACCGAGCCAAAGCTCCCCGGACTATCCCGTCCGTCAACAACCGAGCCAAAGCTCCCCGGACTATCCCGTCCATCATAATCAACAACCGAGCCAAAGCTTCCCGGACCTTTCCGTCCGTCTCTTAACAAATCGAGTCGAAGCTCCCCGGACCATTCCGTCTGTCTCTTAACAAATCGAGCCAAAGATCCTCCACTATCTTCCCGTGCTATCTGTGTTTGTGAAATGTGCAACCCTAATTACTAAGTTACCCTTTTCAGTTTGTTAATATAGTTTACGTTAACCCAGGATTGCCCCCGGTATTCCCTGTGAAGGGCTCTCAAAAGGCACTAGGAACTATGATGGTAGCTGAAGCCCATCGTTCCCTTTCGCAAGGTACTTATTATTATTGGTTGATTCCCTTACCCCATTCCCTTCTCATATTACAGTAGGCTAATCCTAGGGTGATTTTGACTCTTCCTCTCCTCGGGGAAGACGATCTTTCGTCGAACCCGAACACCTCTAAACTCTAGCCAAACCATTTCTCACTACTCTTCCTATCCTTCTAGGATGACTCATACACATCTACAAAATCTAGCAAGATGGCTAACTCCAACTATGCCAAATCGTTTCCTAATGATATTTCAACAATTTACTAAATGCAGACCAACAGATGCCTTATGGTGTTCATGATAGGAGGTCCTTCGAGTTTTAATCCAAAAGTCCTAAACTATTTACCGGGGACCTATCATGACATAAATAGCCTAAATGCAGAGAATTATAATTTTCTTAATTAATCTGATAATTAAATAATTTCTTAAAAGGATTCAAAGACTATCACTTTGAACATGAGGTATACTTTCCAAACATGTTTACAACTTCATAAATTCATGATAAATATTAGGGTATCAAAAAACTACAAATCCAAAGTTTGATAATTTTTTTCTAATATCTGGGGCCTTAAAACTATTTTAGCAATATTTTCTATCTTCCATGATTTGTGAATCAACTACAGAAAATTGTCATCCAAAAATTATGAATTAATTACATTACACTAATACCATCTTACAAATACCTCTGGCCAGGTTTCATAATTGTTCACTGTACATTAAATTCTGGGTAAATCAAATACTAAAATCTTAAATTGACATGCTCGTGAATCAAGTACTGTAAATATACTTCTAAAAATTCTGAATAATTTCCTATAAGTAAACATCACCCTAAGAATATCAGTGGCCAAGTTTCAAATTTTTACAAGGTATATTTATCTTTAACTGATTTATTCACCTAAATTGACCTTTATGAATTTTGTGAAGGCAGTATTAAATAAAGTCCACTAAAATTAATAATAAACTTCATAGACATTTATTTAGGTCTAAAACCTCTACTGACCAAGTTTTATCAGATTCCAATGAACAAAATGATCAAATTAATTCAAATACTAATTTGGGCAAATTGCTATCTACCAAAAAAAGTACTAAAAATGTGTTCCATAAAATTCCCATAAAAATATCCAAGGGTTATATATACTCTAAAATTCACTCTACCCAAATTTCCCAACTTTCAGATAATGATTAGTGACTGTTTTGACCTAATAGTGTTTCTATCGTAAAACTAGGGTTTGGGTTTTGAGGTATCTACCTACCTCTAACTTCTCTGATATTATAACTAGAGGATTAAATATAAGTTAGATGCCTCTCTTCTAATTTACAAGGCCATACAAGGGAATTTGCTCATAAGTCCTTCACAACCCTCAAAAGCCCTTCCTTAGGATTTGAGTTTGGATTCTAGGGTAAATCAACCCTAAACCACCCCATTTTCCCTAAGGGGGTGATAATGATCATACCAAGCCAGTGGTAAAAATATCAGCCTCTGCCGAGGTGAGTTGACCACTCAAAACCACAAGTACACTTTTACTTAAAAATCCTTCTTTAAGGTAAAACTAGGGATAGATAATTCCCTAACCAAAACACCTTCAAATGAGGTGAAATTATTACCAGAGCCATAACATGCCCTATAAGACCACCCACCAAAATTTGGGGGAGTTTTGAGATGTTTGGGACACCTAAATAATTTATTCATGGATTATTAAATATTTCTAAAAACTATAGAAAAATGTTCTCTAAAAATTCTAATTTTTGGATATGTCCTAGATATAGATAAGAATAGCCCATACCCCAAATTTCAAGTCATTTGGAGGTCTGGTTTGGAGTGAGCATCCAATTCATTCTCTGGTCATCCCTATGTATAGATCTCACCAAAATGAGTGCTGTGATCTAACCAGGATTCCAAATTGACTCAAATAAATTTTAAAATAGAGTAGACTAATAGATCTACAATTTTACTTGTTAATAGTTTTTCCTGATCTAACTTCTAAGTGCCTCGTTTAACGTCATCAAAATGTATCGGTTAAAGGGTTATATTATACATATAAATATAATAATTAATCAATTCATGTTACTGTTCCTCTTCTTCCAAGCCCGAACAGAGCCTGAAAACACCATTCCTGTAGCTTTTCTATGAGCCACTGCCGGCCATCCGGCCACTTCCCCGGCCAGCCACCGCCACCACCGCCTTTGTTGAGGTGAGGGCTATCGTCGGGCGGCGGCACGGTTGCCGGAGTGGCGGTTTCCGGCGAACCCGACCACCATTTTTTTTTAAAACCCATGGAAAAGCTCACTCAATCTTGCTCCTTTGAGCTCGATATCTCTCCTAAATAATTTCTAAGATCTACCCATAGAAGAAGGAGTAGAGGAGGGCCTTTTTGGCGGCCTGAAGTCGTGTCGATCATCGGGAAGCTATTGGTGGTGGTGGTGGTGGTGGTCAAATTTCTGCAACAGCACAATGAACTCCTTGGCTCCTTCAGATAATGTGTGGAGTTGAATCCTTGGAGTTCAGCTCAGCTTTAAAGATGAAAAAGAGGGTGTTAGGTGGTTGTAGGAAGCTTGGCCATTTTTGGTCTCTAGTCAAAGTTGGCGGCCATGGTGGGTGGGGGGATGAAGCATGATCTGCATGGCTGAAAGCAGTCAAATATCATTTGGCTGAAATCTCTTAGTCTTAGTGAATTGAATGAGGGTGGTTTGGGAGGGGAAGGATGAGTCCCAAAGACTTTTACTCTCTTCTCTAAGTTTCTGCCATGGCCGGGGGAGGTGGTTCTAGCAAGAG
Organism: Platanthera zijinensis; assembly: GCA_039513925.1. NCBI lineage: Eukaryota > Viridiplantae > Streptophyta > Magnoliopsida > Asparagales > Orchidaceae > Platanthera > Platanthera zijinensis. Next base: position 272,064,934 of record CM077078.1, read on the forward strand.
AGTGGGCCCTTGACCTCCCAGGCCATGCATGACATAAACTCCTTATTTCTCTCTCTCTTCATTAACCGGGAATAGTGCTGTCACGGGCGTGTCGCATGGTGACACGGGCGTGTCATACCCGTGACCTGCTCTGGTTGTGCCGGGCTATAATGACTGAAGTATAACGACTGGGCACGGGCGTGTACTGTTGAACACGGGCGTGTCTAAGCTAACACGGGCGTGTTATCAGATTCAGCCAAACCAGCCAACAGGCTGAAGTTTTTCCAGAAATTGTCTAAGTACAATGGCGTTGAGTGAGCTGAGCTCACTCAGCGCCGTTCACTTTATGGCGTTGAGTGAGCTCATCTCACTCAACGCCTTTTACTCTATGGCGTTGAGTGAGCTCAGCTCACTCAACGCCATACCTTATATGGCAAGACGACGTTGAGTGAGCAGAGCTCACTCAACGCCATTTACTCTATGGCATTGAGTGAGCTCAGCTCACTCAACTCCATAACTTTTTTGGCAAGACGGTGTTGAGTGAGCAGAGCTCACTCAACGCCATTTACTCTATGGCGTTGAGTGAGCTCAGCTCACTCAACGCCATAACATTCATGGCAAGACGGCGTTGAGTGAGCTCTGCTCACTCAACGCAATTTACTCTATGGCATTGAGTGAGCTCTGCTCACTCAACGCCATACCTTATATTGCAAGACGGCGTTGAGTGAGCAGAGCTCACTCAACGCCATTTACTCTATGGCGTTGAGTGAGCTCAGCTCACTCAATGCCATAACTTATATTGCAAGACGGCGTTGAGTGAGCAGAGCTCACTCAACGCCATTTACTTTATGGCGTTGAGTGAGCTCAGCTCACTCAACTCCATAACTTTTATGGAAATACGACATTGTATTGGCCCTTGGAGGTCAATTTGACCCAATTAGGGTTAGAGTTGACTTTGGTCAACCCAGCTCCTTTGCCTGCCTTCCATGGGTCCTTAGTGACCCATTGACCCCTCACTAGAGTTATGAAGGTATGGGTGGGGTCTTGGAGTCTTGATGAAGCCCAATGATCACCTTTAACCAAGGTTCAGAAATCTACTATGTGCAGACCATAGTGGTCTCGTCCTCATTCCTAGGCTCACTTGGCCTTTATGGACTTTCTAGGACTTTGTCATGACCTAACTACTCTTAGGGGTCTAGTTGGAAATGGGATGTTACAAATCCCAATAAACAAAACAAAAATTTCGTCCCCGAAATTGAGGTTAAGCCTACGGGGATTTCTACCGGAATGAAATAAACTTGTAACATCCCATGAGAATTGAAAGATTTACATCACGACACCATGTTTGCCATGTGAGGTTTAAAGGTGATAGTCAAATATAAGACCAATTCGCCCAATTGGCAAAGTCTAGACCCCAATAAACAAAATTTTAGCCCCTATTCTTGACTGAGTGCACATGCCTATGTTCTCAATTTTTCTTATCTAGTCCTACCGGTTTAACACAAGAAGGTTATTTATATTATGTGGTGAGGTATACCTGACTGAACAACTCCGGGTATTTCTGCCTCATCAGGTCTTAAGGTTCCCAGGTGTGCTCCTCCTGACCATGGTTCCTCCAGAGAACCTTGACTAAGGGGATCTTCTTGCAGCGCAAGATCCGTACTCCTTTGTCATCAATCCGAACCGGCTCCAAGTGAATAGACCGGTCTGAAGCTACCGGCCCGTCCGTAGTCGAAATCTGCTACTCCGGGCGTAGTAGAGCCCTCCTAAGAGAGGATATATGGAACACGTTGCGCAGACTTGCTAGCTCCGGTGGCAGCTCTAGCCTGTATGCCAAGGGACCGATCCGCTCCTGGATCCTATAAGGCCCCATATATCTTGGGCTGAGCTTCTTCCTCTGTCCGCGTACCCGAGTAACTCTATGTATTGGTCGGATCTTCAAGAACACCTGGTCTCCCACCCAGAATTCCACCTGACGGTGCCGAGCGTCGTAATACTTAGCCTGTCGGCTCTGTGCTTCTAGCATCCTGTCCCATATCAATCTCACCTGAGCCTCGGTGTCCTCGACAAACTCCAAATCCAACGCCTTAGGGTCCTCGTCCTGTATCCATGACAACGGAGTCCTGCACCTCCGTCCGTACAACACCTCATAAGGAGCCATCCTTATACTGTACTGGTAGCTATTATTATACGAGAACTCGATCAGTGGCAACAACTTCTCCCAAGGTTCACCGCGATCCAATATGCAGAGTCATAGAAAATCCTCCAGAGTCCGGTTGGTGCGTTCCGTCTGTCCATCCGTCTGGGGATGGAAAGCTGTACTGAATGTTAGTCGAGTGCCCAAGTAAGTATGCACTGACCTCCACTCCCTGGACGTAAATCATCCATCCCGGTCCGTTACAATCGACTTGGGCACGCCGTGATAACGGACGAACTGCTCCACAAACTTTCAGACTAACACACCCACCAAGTCATCCTTCCTGATTGAAATAAACCTGGCTAACTTTTTCAACCGGTCGACGATCACCCATATCGAATCATTCCCTGTCCTTGATCGAGGAAGTCCATGTATAAAGTCCATGGCGATATCATCGAACTTCCACTCTGGTACTGGGAGTGGCTGTAATAATCCCGCGGGGTTTCTGCACTCTGCTTTCACCAACTGGCATGCCTCGTAATGGGTCACGAAGTAGGTGATATCCTTCTTCATACCGGGCCAGAACATAGTCTTCTACAGATCTGCAGTCATCTTCGTAATCCCCGGGTGTACCGAATATCGACTGCAATGATCCTCCATCATGATGTCCTCCCGGACCCTGCCTCCCTCTGGTATGTAAACCCATCCTCTGAAGCACACTAAGTCATCCCTCAGCGAGTAATCTCCCGCAGTACCTGCTTCTAAGGCCCGGAATATCGGCTCTAATTGGGTATCCTGCCTCTGTCCATCCTTGACCCATTCTCGAATGTCATCCGTGGCAATTAATGACGATAGATACCCCCGGTACAACTCAGGGTGATCCTCAGACACAAGGGATATTTGCATCTTGTCTAACATCTGAACCAACTCCAAGGCCATCAACTGTGTTCCTACTCCAGGGTTTGCGGTCTTTCGGCTCAGTGCATCGGCTACCACATTCGCCTTTTTCGGGTGGTAGAGCATCTTGTACTGGTAGTCTGCTAAAAACTCCACCCATCGTCTCTGTCTGATGTTCAACTCTTTCTGTGTGTCCATATACCTCAAATTTTTATGGTCAGAGTATATGTCGCAGTGGACACCGTACAGATAGTGCCGCCAAACTTTTAGTGCAAAAATGACTGCTCCCATTTCTAGGTCATGGACTGGGTAATTCTGCTCATGTTTCTTCAGCTGTCGAGAAGCGTAAGCTATCACATGGCCATTCTGCATAAGCACTGCACCCATGCCCTGGTAGGAAGCGTCGGTGTAGACCTGGAATCCTTCTTTCCCTGAAGGGAGGGCAAGTATAGGAGCCGAAGTGAGTTGTCCCTTTAGCTCTTGGAAAGCCACCTCACACTGTGGGGTCCAGATAAAGGGTACCTCCTTCCTTATCAGAGATGTGAGTGGAAGGGCGATACGAGAGAATCCCTCTACAAACTTCCTGTAGTAACCGACGAGTCCTAGGAAACTCTGCACATCTGTGGCCGTCTTCAACTGTGGCCAATCTCGAACTGCTTGGATCTTGGCTGGGTCCACTGCCAACCTAGCACCACTGATGATATGGCCTAGGAAAGCCACCTCCTTCAACCAAAACTGGCATTTGCTGATCTTCGCATAAAGCTTGTGCTCCCGTAGTCTCTCCAGGGTCAGCATCTGATGCCGTGTGTGCTCCTCCTCTGTCCTTGAGTAAATGAGGATGTCATCGATAAACACGATTACAAACACGTCCAAATATGCCTCGAACACCTGATTCATGAGGCTCATGAATGCTGACGGAGCATTTGTGAGCCCGAAGGGCATCACGGTAAACTCATATAGCCTATATCTGCTACTGAAGGCAGTCTTTGGAATGTCCTCCTCCTGGATCCGTAGCTGGTAGTAACCCGACCTTAAATCCAATTTGGAAAAGAAATGCGCGCCTTCTAGCTGGTCAAACAGCTCATCTATCCTTGGCAGTGGATATGTATTTCAGACTGTCAATCGGTTTAGTGCTCGGTAGTCGATGCAAAATCTCAGAGTCCCGTCCTTCTTTTTAACGAACAAGAACGGGGCTCCTCATGGCGAAGAGCTCGGTCGGACAAATCCGGCCTCGACCAGTTCCTGGAGTTGGCTTCGAAATTCTGTCAATTCTTTTGGGGCCATCCGGTAAGGGGCTCTAGCTGCCGGCTTAGCCCCCGACACTAGCTGTATCCGGAAATCCTGCTCCCGGTGCGGGGGTAGCCCTGGCAGTTTCTCTGGGAATACGTCAGCAAAATCTCGTACCACCGGAATATCCGAGGTGGAGCCCCTGGCCTCAGTCATTTCAAATACTACCTCATATACTTCTTCCCCCTGTAAGTAGGCCTTGACGGCCTGTACAGATGACAGCATGAGAGGGGGAATAGATCTAGTACCATCGATGACGAGGTAGGAATCCCCATGTCTCACTGTACAACCCCATATTCGCTGGGTGGAACCCCAAGGGTTCAGTGGTCAGGATGGGGCAAGCCTCAGGCTAGCCTTGGGTTAACTTTAGGACAAACTTATAGAGTTCTCGTCTTTAAGGGCTCCCGCCTGGCATTGGGCAAAACCATTCACGCCGCGCCAGGCTTCTGGTTCCAGACCAGATGAGCTTCCGCCTTGAAGGAGCTCCCGCCCAAGAGCAAGCGAGAACCGGTGAAGCCAAAGCAGATCATCGAGCTACAAGCCAAAGACCGATCGACGATCTATTAGAGCAGATAATTGACCTAGCCAAAGCAGGTGACTCGACTATGGTATCTCCCGCTCGGGGCAGGCGAGAAGGCATTAAACGAGCCTTAGGCCTCAATGGTATCAAGACCATCAAGGGCGAGAACCTTCCTGACAGGAGCTCTCGCCGAAGTAAGCCCAGTTGGTTTTTAGCGAGAGCTTTCTCGTCCGGGGTTCTCGCCAAGTGGGCCCACGTAGTAGGGTCCCGCGTCCAGAAGGGCTATTTCATTATTTCATTATTCACAGGTAAAATTACCCTGGTGCCCTGGGGATGACAGCGGGATTCGGCTATTGGCAGACCCATCAGGGGTACTTCAGTATTTTCAGGACAAGAGGAGACTATAAAAAGACCCATAGGGGCTCTTTGGAAAGCAGGCCTTGATTATTCTCCAACCCTAGTGCTTTCTGAAGAGCTCCCAGCCCGGCATTTGGCTTCGGAGGGGAAGCTCTCAGAGATCTTCCGGGTGTGAGGTGGGACCTCCCAGCTGAGGCTTTGGGTCAGTCTTAGGACCTTAGCAGCCAGTTAGGGGTCGAGATTTGGGAGAAGTAGGCGTTGGCTACACTTTGGTTCGTGAACATTCGTTGAGGTCAATCTTGGCTTCAACAGTTCTGGTGCGGTGAGCGTGGAAGTAGTCGGCGCAAGAAAATCTTGAGTTAAGTCCCATGGCAGGAGGTGAAGGTGAAGGATCTGGCGCAGGAGGATCCCCCACCCGGGTGGACGAGGCGACGAAGAAGATGTTTGAGGACTTCAGGCGAGAAGTCATGCAGACGATCAGCCTGGCCTTCTCGGCAAGGAACGAGTGTGAGATGCCACAGGTTCCAGTGGAGGTGGTTCCGCTGTTAGGCGAGAACGCTCCTGGACAGCGCCCCGGGAAGGAAATCTCGGTAGAGGCAGGCGAGAAGGATGTGGCCGCGCGGGAACTCTTCCCATGCCAGCGCCCAGGAAAGGAGGTTCCGGTGGATCTGGGTGAGAGGGAGGCGACCGTGCGAGAGCTTTTCCCTGGGCACGGTCTCACGGATCGGTCCAGTCAGCCGAGGTCGCGGGACGTGCCCTCTCGCCAGACAGGGGGCGAGACCCCTTTTAGTGAACTCATCGTCTCGGCTCCAGTGCCAGAGGGGTTCCGGGAGCCGGATATGACCTACTACACCGGGAAGGATGACCCGGTTCAGCATGTGCAGTGGTTCGAAGACGTTGTGTCGATCAGGCAAATGTCGGATGCTTTTAAGTGTAGGCTTTTTGCCATCACTTTGAAGGAAAAAGCCAGGGATTTGTTCCACCATTTGCCGGCGAGCTCCATCTATAGTTTTGAAGATCTGCGCAGGGGTTTCCTGTTGAGGTTCTCGACTTCAAAGAAGCGGAAGAAGGAGGCTGAATGCCTGTTTGCAGTGAGGCAAAGGCCGGAGGAGATGTTGGGTCATTATGTTGACCAGTTCCAAGAGGAGATTCTCCTGGTCCAGGAGGTCCCGGGGTATGCGCTGATGCTTGCCTTCACCCTGGGGCTGAGGCCAGGGTTTTTCAGCATGGAGTTGAAGAGAGTGCCCCCTCTCTCTTTTGAGGAGCTCATGGAGAGGGCGCCTAAGGAGATAGACTTTGAGAGGGCAAACCCGGCGTTTGCAAGAAAGTTGGCCAGGTTGGCCGAGGACGATGTGAAGGAGCCGGCGGCAGGAAGGCAGAGGGAGTTGAGAGAGCAGAGGGAGCAAAGAGAGGATAGGAGAAGAGAAGAACCCCGGGGGCAGGTGCAGCAGCATGGGGGGGGGCCAGGGAGCCAAACAATCGATTGGGTTGGAGGCCGCTGGAAGGTCGCCCCCAGGGCCAAGGGGGTCCTCAAGGAAGAGACATCTACCGGGAACCAAGAAGGTTGGAGCAAGGAGGATGGAGGCAGGGACCGAGGGGTCACTTCCCACCACCGCAGGAGGCCATGGAGGTGGGAAGAGGAAGAGGAAGAAGAATTCGGGGAGCCGGGAGAAGGGGAGGAGGAGTAGGAAGAGGGGGCAGGGTGGCGTTGCCCTATTGTGACTTCCATCAGGAGGAGGGCCACACAACGGTCACCTGTCCGGAGTTTCTGGAGATGAGGGAGGCCAGAGGTGCTGGGAGGCAAGATCCGCCTGCAAGGATCGTGGAGGTGCAGCGAGAAGAGGCTGAGGACAGATGTGAAGACAGGGTCGACGTGGGGACCCGAGGGGGGATCAGAGTGATCTATGGGGGAGTAGGGATCGAGGCAACCCATAAGGGGAGCCTGCAAACCATTTTCCGCAGAGGGGTCGCCTCGACCTCCTTAGCCCCTCCCCCAGAAGAAAAGATCATCTTCTCATCCGCAGATATGCCAGACTATGAGGATCCGTTCTGCGATGCGCTGGTGATCCAGACAGCGGTGGAGAACTTCACAGTCTCCCGAATACTTGTGGATAACGGGAGCTCCGTGAACGTGATCTTCAAGAAAGCCTTCGACGGGATGGGGGTGGAAGGAAAAAGGGTTCTGGCTTCTGATGGACCGCTCTTTGGTTTTTCAGGAGAGAGGAAGGAGGTAGAAGGGGGAGTAGGCCTGCATGTAAGGCTTGGGGGCGTCTCACGGAACTGCAGGTTCGTGATCGTGGATGCCCCAAGTAGTTACAATGCCATCTTTGGACGTCCCCTCATCAGCGCCTTTCGCTGCGTACCCTCCTCATTCCATCAATGCCTCATGTTCAACAATGGAGGGGTGCAGGTTAGGATCAGGGGGGATCCAAAGGTGGCAAGGCATTGCTACGTGACGGCGGTCAACACCGTGTCATGGTTGCCAAAGGCGGAAGAGCTGGAGAGGGAGATGGCTGAGCAGGAAGGGGGTGTCGGGGAAGAGGAGACGAGTCCGACGGAAGCAATGGAGGTTGATGAGGTTGGGGAAGAAGAGCCTGAGCCTGAGGAGGCAAGGGCAGGTTGGGAGCGAACGTGACTGGAGCCGGCCGAGGAGGTGATAGAGATGGAGGTGCACACCGGGGCGGGGCAAGTACAAAGGGTGCGGGTCAGCGGAGGCTTAAGCCTCGAGGATCAGGAGCGGATGCGAGCCTGCATCCAAAGCAACGTCGACATCTTCGCCTGGAGCGCGGCAGACATGCCGGGCATCGACGCAGACGTGGCTTGTCATCGCCTGAACCTGGACCCCAGGACTCGCCCCATACGCTAGAAGATGAGGGCCATCGCCACCAAGCTGGAGGAGCCGATCGGGGAAGAGGTCAAGAAGCTCTTGGAGGCGGGCTTCATCTCGGAGATCTAGTATCCAGGCTGGATCTCCAATGTGATAATGGTAAAAAAGGGGGGAGGAAAATGGCGCATGTGTATTAACTTTTCCTTATTAAATAAATCATGTCCTAAGGATTGCTACCCCCTGCCTCGGATCGACGCGTTGGTTGACTCAGCCGTCGGTTTTTCTCTTATGAGCTTTTTAGATGCTTTTTCAGGTTACCATCAGATTCGGATGCACCCTCCCGATGTCAAGGATGTTTCCTTCATCACAAGAGAGGGATGCTTCAGCTATAAGATGATTCCCTTCGGGTTGAAAAACGCAGGGGCAACGTACCAACGCATGATGGATCGAGTCTTTCGAGATCAGAGGGGGAAGAATCTAGAGGTCTACGTCGACGACCTGATGGTAAAAAGCAAATGCCTGGAGTCCCACCTACGGGACTTGGAAGAGATATTTGCCACCCTGCGGAGATTCAAGATGAGGTTGAATCCCTTGAAGTGTGTCTTCGGGGCCAATGGCGGGAAATTCCTTGGACACCTCTTGACTCCGGTAGGGGTAGAACCTAACCCAGACAAGGTAAAGGCTGTCTTGGACTTGGGGTCACCTCGCAATGCCAAGGAGGTCAAGCGCTTAACCGAAAAGCTGGCCGGGCTAAGCAGGTTCCTCTCTAGGTCCGGAGATAGGTGCTCCTCCTTTTCTAAGGCGCTCCGTGGTAATCATGTATTTGAATGGACGATTGAATGCGAAGAGGCTTTCCAAGGACTGAAGAGGCAACTCTCCCGGGCTCTGCTACTCCAAAGCCCCAAGGAGGGAGAATACCTGGCCTTATATCTCGGGGTGGGGGTAGAAGCGGTGAGCTCAGTCTTGGTTAGGGAAGAGGGGAAGAAGCAGCTACCCGTCTACTATGTGAGCCGAATCTTGAAAAAGGCGGAGCTCCGCTACCCCATCTTGGAGAAGCTGGCTTACGCCTTGGTCGTTTCGGCAAGGAAGCTCCGTCCATATTTCCAAGCGCATTCGATTAAGGTTGTGACCGATCATCCTCTTCGCAAGGTCTTCGAGGGGGTGGAGCATTCGGGAAGGTTGGCAAAGTGGTCCATCGAGCTTAGCGAGTTCGACATTTCTTTTGTTCCAAGGCTCTCCATCAAAGCCCAGGCCGTGGCAGACTTTTTGACGGATTATGTCACCGAGGCCGAGGAAGAAGAGCCGAGGTCGCAGGAAGCATGGAGAATGATCGTCAACGGGGCTTCAGGAAGGCACTCCCTGGGAGGAGGTGTGGTGTTGGTAAGCCCTCAAGGGGTTACCATAGAACAGGCGGTGGCCTTCCACTTCCCTGTGACCAATAATCAAGCGGAATATGAGGCCGTGATAGCCAGCCTTCGGTTGGCCAAGGAGATGGGAATTCGGGATGTGGAGGCCTTCACCGACTCGATGGTGGTTGCGTCACAGATCCGTGGTGAGTTTGAGGCTCGGGAGCCCACCCTCGCGAGATATCTATCCAAGGTAAGGACTATCATCGGAGGTTTCCGTTCTTTTTCTATTCAACATGTTCCCAGGGAGGAAAGCGTGGCAGCTGACCGGTTGGCGAAGCTCGGGCCTCGGGGAGGAGGAACCCTAACTGAACTTTTCCGACCGGCGATTGAGGAAGGGGAGCTGATGGAGGTGGGTCGATGATCCTCATGGGTGGACCCATTGGCGGCATTCCTCACCTCAGGCGAGCTACCCGAGGGGATCAGGGACGCGAAGAGCTTTAGGCGAAAGGCAGCCCACTACATGATGATGGATGGGGGCTTACATCGAAAGATGTTGTCAGGGCTCCTCGCAAGGTGTGTGACCCAGGAAGAGGTCCCAAGGATCCTGGAAGAGGTGCATTCGGGAGAATGCGGCAGCCACTCAGGGGGCAGAACGTTGGAGGCAAGGGTGATAAGACAAGGGTATTTCTGGCAGACCTTGAGAAAGGATACAGTTGAGTTTGCAAAGAGATGTCAAAAATGTCAAGTACACGGTCCCCTCCAGCTCCTACCCGCCCAAAGGCTCCGAAGCATCATAGCGCCGTGGCCCTTCGCTATTTGGGGATGGATCTAGTCGGGCCCTTTCCTCCAGCTAGCGGGCAAAGGAGGTTCCTCCTCATCATGATCGATTACTTCTCGAAGTGGCTGGAGGTCAAAGCTCTAGCCAAGGTTACCTCTCAGGTCATCAGGAACTTCATTTGGGGAGAAATCATCTGCAGGCATGGGTTACCCCAAGCAATAGTGACGGACAACGGTCCCCAGTTTGCCAGCGAAGAATTCATCAGTTTCTGCGCCCAATCGGGGATTGACCTCAGGTTTGCCTCTGTCCATCACCCTCGGAGCAATGGCCAGGTAGAAGCGGCAAACAAGATTATTGTCAACTTGCTCAAAAAGAAAGTGGAGAACCTGAAGGGTAACTGGGTGGAGCAACTCCCTTCCGTCCTGTGGGCCCTGCGAACAACTTCGAACACGGCCACAGGGGAGACCCCCTTCAAGCTCTCTCATGGGTGCGAGGCAGTCCTCCCGGTGGAGTTCGAGGTCCGGTCTCCGTGGGTCACAGCCGCAGGTGAAGGAAGTGAAGCTTGGAGGCTAGAGAACGAGGAAGGGTTGCGCCTCTCGCTAGACATGGCGGAAGAGCTACGGGACGTCGCTGCCATCATGCAAGAAGAGGTAAAGCGGCGGATGGCCAAGTACTTCGATAAGCACGTCCGGGTCAAGCAATTCGCCAAAGGGGACCTTGTGCTGAAGAAGGTCAACGCAGCAGGGAGATCAGCCCCTGTTGGCAAGCTCAACCCTAGCTGGGAAGGGCCGTACATAATAGAGAAGGCTCTGGTTAACGGAGGTTACTACCTCCAGGATGTGGAGGGAAGGACCTTGAGCCATACTTGGAGCGGTGATGATCTAAAGCGCTTCTACCCGTGAGGGGAAAGAAGGATTGTAATGTTGTAAATAACTATTGTCGTTTTAATAAGTTCATTTCGAAATATTGATTATCTCCAAGAATATAACCACAATGCCTTTCGTTTTAACCGGCTATGTCTTTTCACCTTAATGACGAAATAGGCCAGGTTGAAAGAAGACTCATCAACACCCCGAGCTCGGCTCGGCCCCAGGTAGACCCGCTGCACAGGCTCCCATCTAGCTGGCAGGTTCGAAGGCTCGCCTGTGGGGGAGAGGTTTGGTTTGATCTTCATCAACACCCCGAGCTCGGCTCGGCCCCAGGTAGACCCGCTGCGCAGGCTCCCATCTAGCTGGCAGGTCCGAAGGCTCGCCTGTGGGGGAGAGGTTTGGTTTGATCTTCATTAACACCCCGAGCTCGGCTCGGCCCCAGGTAGACCCGCTGCACAGGCTCCCATCTAGCTGGCAGGTCCGAAGGCTCGCCTGTGGGGGAGAGGTTTGGTTTGATCTTCATCAACACCCCGTGCTCGGCTCGGCCCCAGGTAGACCCGCTGCGCAGGCTCCCATCTAGCTGGCAGGTCCGAAGGCTCGCCTGTGGGGGAGAAGTTTGGTTTGATCTTCATCAACACCCCGAGCTCGGCTCGGCCCCAGGTAGACCTGCTGCACAGGCTCCCATCTAGCTGGCAGGTCCGAAGGCTCTCCTGTGGGGGAGAGGTTTGGTTTGATCTTCATCAACACCCCGAGCTCGGCTCGGCCCCAGGTAGACCCGCTGCGCAGGCTCCCATCTATCTGGCAGGTCCGAAGGCTCGCCTATGGGGGAGAGGTTTGGTTTGATCTTCATCAACACCCCGAGCTCAGCTCGGCCCCAAGTAGACCTGCTGCGCAGGCTCCCATCTAGCTGGCAGGTCCGAAGGCTCGCCTGTGGGGGAGAGGGTTGGTTTGATCTTCATCAACACCCTGAGCTCGGCTCGGCCCCAGGTAGACCCGCTGTGCAGGCTCCCATCTAGCTGGCAGGTCCGAAGGCTCGCCTGTGGGGGAGAGGTTTAGTTTAATCTTCATCAACACCCCGAGCTCAGCTCGGCCCTAGGTAGACCCGCTGCGCAGGCTCCCATCTAGCTGGCAGGTCCGAAGGCTCGCCTGTGGGGGAGAGGTTTGGTTTGATCTTCATCAACACCCCGAGCTCGGCTCGGCCCCAGGTAGACCCGCTGTGTAGGCTCCCATCTAGCTAGCAGGTCCGAAGGCTCGCCTGTGGGGGAGAGGTTTGGTTTAATATTCATCAACACCCTGAGCTCGGCTCGGCCCCCGGCAGACCCGCTGCGCAGGCTCCCATCTAGCTGGCAGGTCTGAAGGCTCACCGGGGGGGGGGGCATAGATCCAGTTTATGGGAAGGCATCTTGTCACGACCCTAGCTAAGATTAGGGACAGAGCCCCCGAAAAGGTCTCGGCCGGTTAGGACCTCGGCAAGTAGGGGTCTTGGCCGTAAGGTCTCGGCTGGGGAGATCTCGTTGAAAAAAGGCTCCCGGCAGACCTGGGCAAGACGACTTAATCAATGGCACAAGGCTCTCGCCTAACGAATCTCTAAGGTGATCCTAAGGAGGCTAAGGGTCTCGCGCGGAAGCTACTTGGCCGTCTAACCTATTCATTCAAGCGAGCACAGCAGTGGAGAATGAAACATTGTATTATGTTTGATAATTACAGGGGGAGGAGCTTCTCTCTCGTTACAAAAGAATATCAAAAGTAAAAAGGCGCTTCAAGGGGATGCGCTGTAGTCCCCGCTGGTGCTCTCGCCAGAGTCCTCGCCGGAGCTCGCTTCAGACGTCTCTCCGGCCTCGGTGGAAGACTTCGGGACATCTGAGGGAGGAGAGTCCGGTGCGCCCGGGGGCTTCGGCACTGGGTCGAACAGCAAGGGGAGGAGTTGGCGAGCATTGATGGTTGCGCCATCCTCCCGAAGCAGCTTCGCGTCCCGCAGCGTCTCGACAGTCAACTTGACGGTGGCCTGAGCATTCGCCTGCAGAAGCTTGTCGATGTCGTACACCGAGAACTGGCGGCTCTATAGTCTTTCGTCAAGCGTCGGAGGAGGACCTTTCGCCGCTTCCGCACGCTGGAGTTGATCCCTCAGTAGGACGTTCGCATAACGAACGTCAGCCAACTCTGCGCGAAGCGCCGTGGCTTGGGCGGAATCCTGTGGAGAAGAAATCAGCTCAGTAAATATTGCGCAAACGTGACTTCGAGAAGCGAGAGCAGGGGGCCAGGAAGATCTCGCTTACCTTGACGGCGGGGCGTAGAGACAACGCCTCTTGAGCTTTCGCCAATTCCTGGTGAGCAATCGCAAGCTCTGTCTCCGAGGCGCGTGCTCTGGCCACCGCCTCTTCTCTCGCCTTGTACATGTCGGCGAAGTTCTTGTCAATGTTGATGCTTCGACGCGCGCACATATGCGCAAGCTCGAACCCGCAAAGCAGGGCCCGGGTAGCATCGAAGGCCAGGAGCCGGGTGGGCGTCTGGTCGAAGACACTGGCGCCCTCTCGGCTATAGAGGCCGTAGCCCAGCGAGAAGGCCTCACCGGTAACCTCATCCCGCTCCGACCAGCTAGGGAGGAGCGTTGAAACTGTAACCCTGTTGGTTTCGGGATCCCATTGAAGCAGAGGCTTCCCTTCCGCGTCAACATGCTTCACGCCGAGGCCATAATTCCTGTGCCCTTTTGGCACTTCCCTGGGAGGAGTCCGGGCGGAGGTCTCGGCGATGACTCCCTCTCCTCCCGCCCTGTCGGCGGCTGGAGGTTTCTCGGCAGTAGTCTCGGCACGCCTCCTGGCGGAAGCACCCATCTCGCTGGCCATCTGGAGCAGCCCTTCGAAGGACTTGCCCAAGGCAGGATATCGGGCAGGCGAGACGGCCAAGTCCTTGCCCTTGTCCACGGTGGATGGCTTCGGCCTCTTCAACGGTCGCGGGGCAGGAACGGGGCCTTTCCGCTTCTTAGCTCCGGTCGACAAGGGTAGGGCGGGTTCATCCCAGCAGGCGCGAGCACTGGCCTCCGCGAGAGCGAGAGAGCCTCTCGCAACCCGATCCTCGACGCCCGGGGCAGGAGCGAAAGGTTGGCTTAAAGGGACCTCCCGCTCCCCTGAAAAGTTAGCACTATTCAGCACAGGGAGATTATAACAAGAGATCGAATCTAGTGCGAGACCGTACCTTCGCCCGGGTGGACAGGAGGAAGGGAGTCGACGTCTCGCCGAAGGAAGAGAATGTCAAACTCCTTGGTTCCGAAGAACTCCAGGAGTGCGCTCTCGCGCGACCCCAGGGTGGGCGGCTTGTAGGCAGCGTTCTCATATTGAACAGGTTGAAGGGGGATGTTGCCGAAGTCCCCGGTGACGAAGACGAACTTCTCGCCCCAATGATGGTGTTTGTTGGCGAGACCGGTGGTCTTGAGCAGCTGCCCGGAGAAGAATACCACCCCTCCTTTTGCGCGGAAGTTGAATAGCTTGCGGAAGATCATCAAACTGAACTCGATCCTCTCGGATCGCATGTAGCATATAAACGCTACAAGGATCGCGACAGAGTTCGGGTTCAGCTGGGCGGGAACCACCCCGTAGTAGCGAAGAGCTTGCCGAATCTCGGGCCAGAGGGGAAGGCGGAAGCCCACCTCGAAATGTTCGAGGGGGATGGCAAGCTCTCCAGCCCCCGGGATATTCACCTTGTCGTGATTGCCTGGGTTCCATGCCGAGAAGCCAGCGGGAATGAAACGGTCGACGGTCAGGTTATATTCGTCTAGGGTAAGCGTGCAGGAGGGGAAGAGGTGCTTGCGGAACGCTTCCGCGCAATGGGCGCGACCCTCGTTCTCGCCTGGCATCTGGAGTTTATGGGTGCTAGCAATAAGCCTAAGAGAGGTAGAAGCGGGAGCGAGAGGGCGAGAGCAAGAAAAGGGGGTTGAGGTTCCGGATCAGAGAAATAAATGCGGTTGGTAGGCTTCCCTATTTATAGGGAACCATGATCGTGGCGGCTCCGTCCGATAGAGAGAGAGAAAAATGACGGTGGAGCACAGCTGTCACGATCTGAACCGGCGACGCCTCGGTTTTCCCCCTCAGGATGACAAAAGTCGACGATCGCCTCTCATAGGCGCGAGCCTCTTGGTTTTGGCGCAAGCTTCTTAGCTTTGGCGCAAGCGACCTAATTCTAGCATATTGTTAAAATTCACAGCGCAATGAAGGGAGAGATGGGTAATAGCGTGCTCTCGCGGCCGAGAGCTGGATAAAGTTAACAATAGCAGTTATTACAGAGGCTTGAGGGTACATGGCGGAAGGGAAGGCTAAAGAGGAAGAAGGGGCGAGACCTAGAAGAACTAATACGGCTCCCAGCGCCATCGCCCTCGTTCTCGCCGCCTGGTTCGCAGAGGGGCCAGCGGGTTGAAGTAAGAGGACAGCGTGGTGCACCCCAGGTTGATCTGCCTAGCGTGATCCCGGATCTGCGCGATGCATCTCCCTGGCGAAGATTGGGCGGTAGGTCCTCCCGGTCGATCAGTCTCGCCCAAGAAGAAATCCCGTTCCAGGGCCTCCAGCCTTTGTTCCACGGACTCGCGGAATGCTTTTGCCGCGGCAGCATGGGCGCGGTGTCGCCGGATGAGCTTGGCCAAAATGGCCGAGATCTTCTTCCTCCGCTCCTTCGCATTCCCGGCGCCGTTCAAGGTTTCCTCTATCTCGCCGGACGAAGGAGGAAGGGAATCGTCTTCCTCCTCTTCTTCTTCTTCTTCTTCTTCTTCTTCTTCTTCTCCCTCCTCGTTAGCTCCCGGCCGAGAGCTGGGATCCCCTGCGAAAAGTGCGCTCAAGGTTATGATTAAGGCTTAACAATCAGCCGACAAAAATGTCTCGCATACCTGCAGTCAGGCGAGAGCCATTAACTGGCATCGGATGAGAAGGCCCGACCCCTCCGTCAGTACCATAAAGAAGGTGGAGAGGCTTACCCCGCCCTGGGCAGAAAGGTTTACGCACAGGGGTTCCGGCCTGGCCGGAAGCATGGAGAGGGTTGTCCTCTCCCAAGGGATGATCAGCATCCTTAGGGGTAGTGAAGGGCTCGAGGGCCACCCCTCCCGCCGCCAGGGCGGGATTTGCCGCAGAAGAAATCGACGCACCGGTTCTCGCTTCATCTTCCCGGGTGACGAAACCCGGGAGAGCGGAAGCTGGCTCTGCGAGAAGACAGTTCAGAAAAGGAAAGGCATGATTGAAATAGCGAGAAGTGGCGGAAAACGTACCTATCACCTGGGTCCCGGCTGGAGGAATTTCCTCCGAGACCCTCGTTCGACCCTCGGGAGGGGGAGCTGACAGATCGGGGGGGATCGGGGAAGACCCGGCGTCGTCATTAGGAAGGGATTCCTGCGAGAGGCCACGTTAGCCATCGGGCCTATAGCATAAGCATCTTGGTACGCGTGGCCGAAAGGCATACCTTCTGCGGGGAGGGGCCTTCCGCGGGATTGGGAGTAGGAGAAGGTGGATCCCTGTTCTCGCAAGCAAGGTCTCGCCGGACCACCTTCGCTTTTCGTTTGCCCTTTTTCTTCTTCGGCTCCGAAGGACCGGCGTTTGGAGATTTCCTCGACAGCCAGGGCGCTACCGCAGTGCAGTTAGCTAAGGCTCGCGCTTGAGCCGCGGCCAACCGATCCTGAAGGTCCTGGGGAAGTGGCTTGCCGGCGCGCTTAGCATACATCTTGGTATCGCACAGAAAGCCCCAGACGAGAGCTCAGTAAAGAAGCAGTAGATCGGAGACAAGACTTATGGTCACCCGACGGTGTGTATTTATAGCCGCAGTAGGGCCCGCCAAAAGATTCTCTTGGCTATCAGGCACGTGTCCAGCGAATATTTTGGGGTTGGACTTGTCTTGTCGAGCGCAGGGCTAGCTCGAAAAGAGCGGGGATTGTGTACAACCCCATATTCGCTGGGTGGAACCCCAAGGGTTCAGTGGTCAGGATGGGGCTAGCCTCAGGCTAGCCTTGGGTTAACTTTAGGACAAACTTATAGAGTTCTCGTCTTTAAAGGCTCCCGCCTAGCGTTGGGCAAAACCGTTCGCGCCGCGCCAGGCTTCTAGTTCCAGACCAGATGAGCTTCCGCCTTGAAGGAGCTCCCGCCCAAGAGCAAGCGAGAACCGGTGAAGCCAAAGCAGATCGTCGAGCTACAAGCCAAAGACCGATCGACGACCTATTAGAGCAGATAATTGACCTAGCCAAAGCAGGTGACTCGACTATAGTAGCTCCCGCCCGGGGCAGGCGAGAAGGCATTAAGCGAGCCTTAGGCCGCAATGGTATCAAGACCATCAAGGGCGAGAACCTTCCTGACAGGAGCTCTCGCCGAAGTAAGCCCAGTTGGTTTTTAGCGAGAGCTTTCTCGTCCGGGGTTCTCGCCAAGTGGGCCCACGTAGTAGGGTCCCGCGTCCAGAAGGGCTATTTCATTATTTCATTATTCACAGGTAAAATTACCCTGGTGCCCTGGGGATGACAGCGGGATTCGGCTATTGGCAGACCCATTAGGGGTACTTCAGTATTTTCAGGACAAGAGGAGACTATAAAAAGACCCATAGGGGCTCTTTGGAAAGCAGGCCTTGATTATTCTCCAACCCTAGTGCTTTCTGAAGAGCTCCCAGCCCGGCATTTGGCTTCGGAGGGGAAGCTCTCAGAGATCTTCCGGGTGTGAGGTGGGACCTCCCAGCTGAGGATTTGGGTCAGTCTTAGGACCTTAGCAGCCAGTCAGGGGTCGAGATTTAGGAGAAGTAGGCATTGGCTACACTTTGGTTCGTGAGCATTCGTTGAGGTCAATCTTGGCTTCAACACTCATGGTAACTTTCTTGGACATGCAGTCAATCTGAGCATGATTCCAGTTCAACCATGTCATTCCTAGGATCAAATCAAAGACTGGCATCTTCATGATTGTCGTTGGAGCTTCAAATATCTTTCCGCCAATTTCCGCCTCCATGTTGCAGTGGGCCGAGGTGAGCAGCTCCGATCCGTCGGGTAATCGAATCCTCATCATCAAACCCGTGAATCGTTCCATGCCTTCCAACCCTTCTACGAAGGCTTCTGATACAAACGAGTGTGAAGCACCCGTATCAAATAGCATATAAGCGGGTTTGCCACTGATGAAAACTATTCCTGGGGGTGGGGAAAGTTAATTGTCTTAGAATCTAGCTATGGTTTTCTTTCCTAGATTATCACTTCTATATAAACTTAAATTTCATGAGATAATAACTTAAAATTTTCTGACGTACCAGTGATTACTTGCTCTGGGTTCCGGGGTTGAGCCAGATCCAGTGCATAAATTTGCTCCCTCTCCTGCCTGCAATCTGCACCCTGGAAACCACGTCCTCGTCCTCCAAACTGTTGGGCATGCGGGGCAGCCTGTGGTGCTGGTAGAGGTGCTCCCCTTACGGGGCAGTTTCTCCGAATGTGTCCTATCTGATGGCAATTGTAGCACTCTGGGGGGGGGGGGGGGAAATGTCATACCCCCGGGTCTTGGTGCCTCCCTCATCTGAAGAGGCTGAGGGGCCAATATCACCTGCTCCCTCGGCTCCTGCCTCACTTCCTGACGAGGTTGGTCCTCTGTCCTTCTCCCACCTGGTATAACACCTTGCCGCTGATCATTTCTGGCTCTCCGGCCCTGATCCTCCACTTGCCGCTTCCGACCCCGAGTGGTGTGCCAATCAGCCTCAATCCTCTTTGCCATCTCCAAAATCCGGGAGATAGGCCCGTAAGATACAAACAACAAAGCCTCCCTCAAGTCCTCCCGTAGGCCCTTATAGAACCTCTTGATGTACCCCGCTTCGTCCAGCTGGTAAGAATCTGCATATCGAGCCAAATGGCCGAACTCCCGATGGTACTCCACCACCGTCCGGGTGCCCTGCTTCAGCTGTAAGAACCGCTCCTCCAACTCATCCCTGGCCGACTGCGGAACAAAATGCTCCAACAGCGCGGCCCTGAAATCTTCCCAAGTAACTTCCGCAACCTCCCTATCGGCATATGTCGTGTCCAGCAGCGTCTTCACCCACCTCTTGGCACGGGACTCTAAACAAGAGACCACCAATGGAACCCTCTTCTCCCAGGGGCACCGTATCCCGGTCAACATTTCATATATAATGTCTAGCCATTCCTCTGTCCGAACAGCCGATTCTGTCCCTAAGTAAGATGGAGGAGAGAGTCCTCGGAAGATGCTCAGCCAATTGGCCCCCGGGTTTGGCTGCGGGGCCGGAACTTGTTGGGCCCTGAAAGCATCAAGAATAGCCGTCAGGGTTTGCCCCATCTCCGAGTGTAGGAATGGAGTGGGGACCGTGGGAGGTGGTGCAACATTCGGAGTCTGCTGGACTCCGCCTTGTGGTGTTGGCTGCGCTGGGGGCTGCATAACAGAAGTCAATTATAAGTAATCGCACATATCTAAAAGTGGACAATTTCATGTGATCCCCCATATGGGCCCACCACTGCTTCCGCTGCTTAGTTTGTCCCCAAACTAAACTCGTGCGGGGGTGGCCCGGGGTTTGTGGACAGCTACCTTTCGATCGTTATATTTTCCCTCTGATACCACTTGTAAGACCCCCTTTTTTTTCTTTTTCAACACCGTGGTCTTAGGCCCAGAACCGCCGCCTTGCGGTGACACCTTCGCACCCGGGAAGGTCGTCACTACAAAACGCCGATCCTGTCGGCCAAATCGATCACAATTGTAGCAATAAATTAAAAGCAAGTCCACAGGAATCACATGTATAGAAAATAAGCTCCACGAAGGGAGTGTCCACAGATAGTACATATAACAGAAATCTCGGGCTTATGCCCGGTACATCATGTCCTCACTACAAATCGCTCATCGCGGAAGCAAACTAATATAACTACTAGTGGTCGGGACTCACAGTCCCTGTTGTCTGAACTCCGGTACTAAACTGTCCGATCTCCAAGCGTGCCGACCTCCGGGGCTGCTCCTCCATGCTGGGCTCCGTGGTCCCCTAAAATGATGTGGTTCGAAAACCATTAGTCTAAAAGACTAAGTCCTATCGTCCCCCGCCCCTTCCCCCATGGCTCCTAAGCACCGAGCGGGGAGAAGGAAAGGGAAGGACATGAAGGTGGAGAATATCAAATAGCATATGGCAGCGGAACTAAACTAACAGTTCAAAAAGACGGTAATAATGATATATATAATTTGAATAAGAAAGTAACCTTAACTTATGTGAATACACATAAGCTAAGGGATCTCTTGCAGGGCTCCTATCATATAAAAAGTCCCATACCGATTTATACGATAGGGTGTCGGTTTTACTAGCAGGCTTAAATATATAGTACTGAAAGAGAACCTTGACTTATAAGCATGCTCGCGCGAACTTATAAGCCAAGGGATCATTTTGCAGGGCCGAATGTATAGAGCGTCCCATACCACTTATACATTAAGTGTCAAGTTATATGCAATGGTTATGCTATGAAATACAATTATGCCATGACGTGAACATGCAAGTGCAACTCACCCACTCGACTCTATGTACACAGACCTTTAGTTCCCCCTTTCGGAGCCGTTACCTCCCAGGATACCTCCGTAGTGGCAGACGGAAGCGGTGGGTTGGGCCTCGCCCACCTCTAAACCAGTAAAGCACTACCGGTCAGACCTATCGTACGCCTCAATGCTTGGTGCACAAAGCGGACTCATGCGTACTCTTGCCGGCTGGCGCACTGGACTTCTGTTGGCGAAGTGCTAACCACACTTGCCGAGTCGACGTATTGGCGTCGGTGCATCGACCCTCCAATACCGAAGACCCACCACCTTATACCTTTTATGCACATGCAATAGTTATGAGTCCAACCAACAACCGAGCCAAAGCTCCCCGGACTATCCCGTCCGTCAACAACCGAGCCAAAGCTCCCCAGACTATCCCGTCCATCATAATCAACAACCGAGCCAAAGCTTCCCGGACCTTTCCGTCCGTCTCTTAACAAATCGAGCCGTAGCTCCCCGGACCATTCCGTCAGTCTCTTAACAAATCAAGCCAAAGATCCCCCACTATCTTCCCGTGCTATCTGTGTTTGTGAAATGTGCAACCCTAATTACTAAGTTACTCTTTTCAGTTTGTTAATATAGTTTACGTTAACCCAGGACTGCCCCCGGTATTCCCTGTGAAGGGCTCTCAAAGGGCACTAGGAACTATGATGGTAGCTGAAGCCCATCGTTCCCTTTCGCAAGGTACTTATTATTATTGGTTGATTCCCTTACCCCATTCCCTTCTCATATTACAGTAGGCTAATCCTAGGGTGATTTTGACTCTTCCTCTCCTCGGGGAAGACGATCTTTCGTCGAACCCGAACACCTCTAAACTCTAGCCAAACCATTTCTCACTACTCTTCCTATCCTTCTAGGATGACTCATCCACATCTACAAAATCCAGCAAGATGGCTAACTCCCACTATGCCAAATCGTTTCCTAATGATATTTCAACAATTTACTAAATGCAGGCCAACAGATGCCTTATGGTGTTCATGATAGGAGGTCCTTCGAGTTTTCATCCAAAAATCCTAAACTATTTACCGGGGACCTATCATGACATAAATAGCCTAAATGCAGAGAATTATAATTTTCTTAATTAATTTGATAATTAAATAATTTCTTAAAAGGATCCAAAGACTATCACTTTGAACATGAGGTATACTTTCCAAACATGTTTACAACTTCATAAATTCATGATAAATATTAGGGTATCAGAAAAATACAAATCCAAAGTTTGATAATTTTTTTCTAATATCTGGGGGCCTTAAAACTATTTTAGCAATATTTTCTATCTTCCATGATTTGTGAATCAACTACAGAAAATTGTTATCCAAAAATTATGAATTAATTACATTATACTAATACCATCTTACAAATACCTCTGGCCAGGTTTCATAACTGTTCACTGTAGATTAAATTCTGGGTAAATCAAATAATAAAATCTTAAATTGACATGCTCGTGAATCAAGTACTGTAAATATACTTCTAAAAATTCTGAATAATTTCCTATAGGTAAACATCACCCTTAGAATATCAGTGGCCAAGTTTCAAATTTTTACAAGGTATATTTATCTTTAACTGATTTATTCACCTAAATTGACCTTTATGAAATTTGTGAAGGCAGTATTAAATAAAGTCCACTAAAATTAATAATAAAATTTAAAGACATTTATTTAGGTCTAAAACCTTTACTGACCAAGTTTTATTAGATTCCAATGAACAAAATGATCAAATTAATTCAAATATTAATTTGGGAAAATTGCTATCTACCAAAAGAAGTACTAAAAATATGTTCCATAAAATTCCCATACAAATATCCAAGGGTTATATATACTCTAAAATTCACTCCACCCAAATTTCCCAACTTTCAGATAATGATTAGTGACTGTTTTGACCTAATAGTGTTTCTACCGTAAAACTAGGGTTTGGGTTTTGAGGTATCTACCTACCTCTAACTTCTCTGATATTATAACTAGAGGATTAAATATAAGTTAGCTGCCTCTCTTCTAATTTACAAGGCCATACAAGGGTATTTTCCCCTATGTCCTTCACAACCCTCAAAAGCCCTTCCTTAGGGTTTGAGTTTGGATTCTAGGGTAAATCAACCCTAAATCACCCCATTTTCCCTAAAGGGGTGATAATGATCATACCAAGCCAGTGGTAAAAATATCAGCCTCTACCGACGTGAGTTGACCACTCAAAACCACAAGTACACTTTTACTTAAAAATCCTTCTTTAAGGTAGAACTAGGGATAGAAAATTCCCTAACCAAAACACCTTCAAATGAGATGAAATTATTACCAGAGCCATAACATGCCCTATAAGACCACCCACCAAAATTTGGGGGAGTTTTGAGATGTTTGGAACACCTAAATAATTTATTCATGGATTATTAAATATTTCTAAAAACTATAGAAAAATGTTCTCCAAAAATTCTAATTTTTGGATATGTCCTAGATATAGATAAGAATAGCCCATACCCCAAATTTCAAGTCATTTGGAGGTCTGGTTTGGAGTGGGCATCCAATTCATTCTCTGGTCAGCCCTATGTATAGATCTCACCAAAATATGTGTTGTGATCTAACCAGGATTCCAAATTGACTCAAATCAATTTTAAAATAAAGTAGACTCATAGATCTACAATTTTTATGTTGACAGTTTTTCCTAATCTAACCTCTAAGTGCCTCGTTTAACGTCATCAAAATGTGTCGGTTAAAGGGTTATATTATACATATAAATATAATAATTAATCAATTCATGTTACTGTTCCTCTTCTTCCAAGCCCGAACAGAGCCTGAAAACACCATTCCTGTAGATTTTCTATGAGCCACTGCCGCCATCCGGCCACTTCCCCGGCCAGCCACCGCCACCACCGCCTCTGTTGAGGTGAGGGCTACCGTCGGGCGGCGGCACGGCCGCCGGAGTGGCAGTTTCCGGCAAACCCGACCACCATTTTTTTTGAAAAACCATGGAAAAGCTCACTCAATCTTGCTCCTTTGAGCTCGATATCTCTCCTAAATAATTTCTAAGATCTACCCATAGAAGAAGGAGTAGAGGAGGACCTTTTTGGCGGCCTGAAGTCGTGTCGATCGTCGGGAAGCCATTGGTGGTGGTGGTCAAATTTCTGCAACAGCACAATGAACTCCTTGGCTCCTTCAGATAATGTGTGGAGTTGGATCCTTGGAGTTCAGCTCAGCTTTTAAGATGAAAAAGAGGGTGTTAGGTGGCTGAAGGAAGCTTGGCCATTTTTGGTCTCTAGTCAAAGTTGGCGACCATGGTGGGTGGGGGGATGAAGCATGATCTGCATGGCTGAAAGCAGTCAAATATCATTTGGCTGAAATCTCTTAGTATTAGTGAATTGAATGAGGGTGGTTGGAGAGGGGAAGGATGAGTCCCAAAGACTTTTGCTCTTTTCTCTAAGTTGCTGCCATGGCCGGGGGAGGTGGTTCTAGCAAGAGAGTGGGCCCTTGACCTCCCAGGCCATGCATGGCATAAACTCCTTATTTCTCTCTCTTCATTAATCGGGAATAGTGCTGTCACGGGCGTGTCGCATGGTGACACGGGCGTGTCATACTCGTGACCTGCTCTGGTTGTGCCGGGCTATGATGACTGAAGTATAACGACTGGGCACAGGCGTGTACTGTTGAACACGGGCGTGTCTAAGCTAACACGGGCGTGTTATCCGATTCAGCCAAACCAGCCAACAGGCTGAAGTTTTTCCAGAAATTGTCTAAGTACAATGGCGTTGAGTGAGCAGAGCTCACTCATCGCCGTTCACTCTATGGCTTTGAGTGAGCTCAGCTCACTCAACGCCTTTTACTCTATGGCGTTGAGTGAGCTCAGCTCACTCAACGCCATACCTTATATGGCAAGACGGCGTTGAGTGAGCAGAGCTCACTCAATGGCATTGAGTGAGCTCAGCTCACTCAACGCCATAACTTTTATGGCAAGACGGCTCAACGCCATTTACTCTATGGCGTTGAGTGAGCTCAGCTCACTCAACGCCATAACTTTCATGGCAAGACGGCGTTGAGTGAGCTCTGCTCACTCAACGCCATTTACTCTATGGCGTTGAGTGAGCTCTGCTCACTCAACGCCATACCTTATATTGCAAGACGGCATTGAGTGAGCAGAGCTCACTCAACGCCATTTACTCTATGGCGTTGAGTGAGCTTAGCTCACTCAACGCCATAACTTATATTGCAAGACGGCGTTGAGTGAGCAGAGCTCACTCAACGCCATTTACTTTATGGCGTTAAGTGAGCTCAGCTCACTCAATGCCATAACTTTTATGGCAAGACGGCGTTGTATTGGCCCTTGGAGGTCAATTTGACCCAATTAGGGTTAGAGTTTACTTTTGTCAACCCAGCTCCTTTGCCTGCCTTCCATGGGTCCTTAGTGACCCATTGACCCCTCACTAGGGTTATGAAGGTATGGGTGGGGTCTTGGAGTCTTAATGAAGCCCCATGATCATCTTAAACTAAGGTTCAAAAATCTACTATGTGCAGACCATAGTGGTCTCATCCTCATTCCTAGGCTCACTTGGCCTTTATGGACTTTCTAGGACTTCATCATGACCTAACTACTCTTAGGGGTCTAGTTGGAAATGAGATGTTACAGTTCTTACTTTATAACGTTTATTGATGATTTTTCTCGATGTACCTGGGTGTATCTATTAAAAGATCGCTCTGAACTATTTTCTGTATGATAATCCTTTTATTATATGATTAAAACTCAGTTTGATGTTTCTATTAAAGTCTTTCGCTATGATAATGCTAAGGAATATCTTAGTCATGAGGTTTCCTCTTTTTGTATGCAACATGGTCTTGTTCATCAGACCAGCAGTGTTTATACCTCCCAACAAAATGGGGTGGCGGAGCGTAAAAACAGTCACCTCCTCGATGTCGCTCGCACTCTTATGACGCGAATGCAGGTACCTCGCTCCTACTGGGGCTATGTTGTTCTCCTCGCCTGCTATCTCATCAATCGCATTCCCTCTATGGTTCTCCACGACAAGACCCCCTTCTCCATTCTCTACCCGGGCAAGGAACTCTTTCCTCTCCCTCTCCGTATCTTTGGGTGCACGGCTTTTGTGCACGCTCCTTCCACTATCCGCGACAAGCTTTCTCCCCCGTTCCACCAAATGTGTCTTTTTGGGTTACTTTATAACTCAGAAAGGCTATTGTTGCTTTGACCCCATTCTGCGCAAGAAATTTGTCTCCGCAGGCGTGACCTTCTTCGAGAATGCATCCTACTTCTCTCCTGCATCCCCTCTTCTCCCTGATGTATCTGATTCTCCACTGTCTCCCTCCATTCCTTCCATGCCTATCAACGTCTCTCCTCCTATATCATCTCCTCCTCCGCCTCCTCCCCTCTCCATTCTCTCCCCTCCCCCTCTCCCTCTTCTCCGCAGCAGTCTCTCTCTAGTCCCGGGCAAGCCTTCTCCGCCACGGATGCTCCGGTCACTGAGGAACGCGTCGACTTGGATCTTACCATTGCTCTTCACAAAGGGGTGCGGGCATGTACCCAACACCCGCTTGCGGCCGTTGTTTCCTATGATCGCCTTACTCCTTCTCGCAGGTCTTTTGCTTTAGCTATCTCGGCTACTGCCACTCCCCGCACCTACCAGGAGGCTCTTGATATTCCTCACTGGAAATCTGTCATGGATGAGGAGATTGCCACTCTTACTGAAAGGGGTACCTGGACCCTTGTTCCTCCACCAGTTGGTACTAATATGGTTGGTTGTCGCTGAGTGTTTGTTGTGAAGTTTCGCCCAGACGGCACTGTGGATCGCTACAAAGCCCGGCTGGTGGCTAAAGGCTTTACTCAGACTTATGGGGTTGATTACTTCGATACCTTCTCTCCGGTTGCTCGCCTCAGCACCATCCGGGTTCTTCTCTCTGTGGCCGTCAACAGGGATTGGGCTATTTCCCAGCTTGATGTCAAGAATGCTTTCCTCTATGGGGATCTTCATGAGGATGTCTACATGGAGCAACCTCCTTGGTATGTTGCTCAGGGAGAGACACTTGTATGGCGGTTCAAGAAGGTCATCTATGGCCTAAAATAGAGCCCTCTGGCGTGGTTCGACCAGTTCAGTGGCATTGTGGCTGCCATCGGCTTTGCAAGAAGTTCGGCCGATCACTTCTTGTTTATTCGCAAAATTGCCTCGGGATTGGTTTTTTTTTTGCGGTGTATATGGATGATATTCTTCTTACTGGCGATGACTAGGCTGGGGTGGACTTGACAAAGAAACACCTTCGTCAATACCTGGTCACGAAGGATATGGGCTTCCCGAAATACTTTTTGGGGATAGAAATCTCTTGGAAGCCCGACTCGTTAGTTCTTTCCCAACGAAAGTATGCTCTTGATCTTCTACAAGAGGCAGGATTGACTGGTGCCAAACCCGCCCAATGTCCCATGGCTATTGGAGAAGACAAAACATGAACAGATGACTGCCTCTTCTATCTGATGTCACCAGGTACAGACGTCTGGTGGGCAAACTCATTTATCTCACGGTGACCAAACCCGACATTTCCTATGATGTAGGCAAGATTAGTCAGTTCATGCAAGCTCCTAGGGAATGTCATCTTCAGTCTGCCTTGAGGATATTAGAGTATGTTAAAGCCGCACCAAGAAAAGACTACTCTTTCAAAATAATGGTCATCTGAGGGTTGAGGTCTACTCAGATTCAAGTTATGCAGATGATAAAAGCGGCCGCAAATCTACATCTTGTTTTTGCACATTTGTTGGAGGAAATCTTGTGAGTTGGAAGATCAAGAAATAGTATGTTGTCTCTAGATCCAATGCAGAAGCCGAATATCGGAGTATGGTGTCAACCAGCTGTGAGTTAAAATGGTTGCGTGCTCTCATGCTTGACTTAGGAGAGGTCTATGACTATTATCTTCCTATGTTTTATGACAACAGGGCCACCATATATATATATAGAAATCCGGTCTTCCATGAGAGAACGAAACATATAGAAGTCGACTGCCATTTCATTCAGGAAGAGGTCTTGAAGAAACATATTTGTACTCCGTTCGTCACTTCCGACAAAACGTTGGCAGATATCTTCACCAAACCGATTTCTACTTCCTTCTTCCACATTTGTGACAAGCTAGGCATGATTGATATCTATGCTCCAGCTTGAGGGGGAGTGTTGAAGTAGGAGACCAAGCGGTCTTGCGGTCTATGCTTGGCAAGATGATGATCGCGCGGTCTGGCGGTCTCTCTCCAGCGGTTTGATATCCAGACTGTTGCTGTTTGTTGTCCGAGCGGTCTAGCGGTCTCCTATCGCGGCTTGTTCTCTTCCTTCTGGTGTTGCCGAGCGGTTAGCCCCTTTGTCTAACCGCGCGGTCTGTTTATGTCTAACCGCTCAGCTCTGTAAATTTTTTAGTCCCACATTGTTTATTAATACTCTTTTCACTCTCCTCCATTCTATAAAAGTGAGGTCATTCCTTTGTAAATCTTATCTTTTTGGATAATAAAACTTTCAATTATTCAAGTTCTGGCTTGTTTTTAGTCGTCTGTTCACTACTTTTACAAACCCCAACCGGGAGGGGCCTTACATTGTGGAAAAAGTCCTAGGGACGGGGGGATACCACCTCCAGATTGTGGTTAGGGTATCCATGAGTCACGCAAGGAGCGGCGAAAACCTAAAGCGTTTCTACCCTTAGCAGGGGGAAGATTATATGTTTTATTATTATTGTTATTCTAAAGATTGTTTCTTCACATGTCATGAATTGTTTGTGGCTTCGAACAGCACCGAATAGACCCGTTGTCTAGTCTCCCATCAAGCTGGCAGGGTCGTAGGCTCGCTCGATGGCAGAAGAAGATATTGTGGTAATTTGCAAGACACCGATAGGATCCCACTGCTCAGGCTCTCATTAGCTAACAGGACTGGAAGGCACAATCGGACCTGGGTAAACCCGCTATCCAGGCTCTTGCTAGCTGAAAGGTCCGAAGGCTCTCCTCGGGGGTAAGGGAATACCCCGAGAGGATCCCGCTGCTCAGGCTCTCATTAGCTGGCAGGGTTGGAAGGCGCACTCAGCCCCGAGTAGACCCGCTGCCAGGCTCTCACTAGCTGGCAGGGCTGTAGGCTCGCTTAGGGGAAAGGAAAGGGAGATAATAATTTGCAAGGCCCTGAGAGGATCCCGCTGCTCAGGCTCTCATTTGCTGGCAGGGCTGGAAGGCGCACTCGTCCCCGGGTAGACCCGTTGTCCAGGCTCTCGCTAGCTGACAGTCTGAAGGCTCGTCTGGGGGTAAGGGGAATACCCCGAGAGGATCCCGCTGCTCAGGATCTCATTAGCTGGCAGGGCTGGAAGGCATAATCGGCCCCGAGTAGACCCACTGCCAGGCTCTCACTAGCTGGTAGGGTTGTAGGATCACTTGGGGGGAAAGGAAAGGGAGATAATAATTTGAATGACCCTGAGAGGATCCCGCTGCTCAGGCTCTCATTACCTTGTAGGGCTGGAAGGCGCACTCGGCCCCGGTCAGACCTGCTGTCGAGACTCTCACTAGCTAGCAGGTCCGAAGTCTTGCCTGGGGGGGGGGGGGTAAGGGAATACCCTGAGAGGATCCCGCAGCTAAGGCTCTAATTAGCTAGCAGTGTTGGAAGGCGCACTCGGCCCCGAGTAGACTCGCTGTCACGCTCTCACTAGCTGGCTGGGTCGTAGGCTCGCTTGGTGGGAAAGGAAAGGGAGATAGTAATTTGAAAGAACCCGAGAGGATCCCGTTGCTTAGGCTCTCATTAGCTGGCAGGGATGGAAGGCGTACTCAGCCCAGGGTAGACCCGCTGTCCAGGTTCTCACTAGCTGGAAGGTCTGAAGGCTCACCTGGGGGGGTAAGGGAATACCCCGAGAGGATCCCGCTGCTCAGTCTCCCATTAGCTGGCAGGGCTGGAAGGCGCACTCGGCCCCGAGTAGACCCGTTACTAGGCTTTCACTAGTTGGCAGGGTCGTAGGCTCGCTTGGGGGGAAAGGGAGAGAGGGAAAAATGATTGTGGTATCTTACAAGACCCCCAAGTAGACCCACTGTCGGGCTTTCACTAGCCGACAGGGCCATAGGCTCGCTTCGGGGGAGAAGGGAAAAGGAAATTTTTGTTTAAGTGGTCCCAGGTGGACCCGATGGCCAGGATCACATCAAGCAGACAGGGCAGTTGAAATCATGATGGAGTCACGAAGCTCTTGGTGACAAGTTCCCACACAGCTAACACTAAGTCCTAAGTAAGGATGGAATAACCCAGAACCCTCTAGGCATGGGGTCTCAGTAGGGATCTCGGCATAACCATCTCGGCAGGGGTCTCGGCCGGGCTCTTACCATAGCCCTATCGCCAGGGATCCCGGCAAGCACCTCTCGGAAAGGTTCTTGGAACGGCCCCTTTCGGCAAGACACTCGGCAGGTCTATTCTGGCAAGTTTTACTTGGCCAGCTCTTCAAACGGGCGGAGATTATCACCTAAGAGCCTAGGGTTCGCGCAAAAGTAATAAACATTCCAGTGAAAAGGAAGATCTTTCAATACAAAATAATAGTGGTCGTATTGGTTGGGAGATCTCGCCCCTTACAAAAGTTGCAAAAAACATTGTTTTATGTGTTTACAAATATAAGATTATAATGAAAAATCAAAAGTGTGGAAGCTATTTTGCAGGTTTGTTGGGGGTCCCGACGGTGGTTTCGCTGGAGGTTCCACCGGAGGTTCCGCTAGAGGTCCTGCTTGAGGTTCCGTTGGGGGAGTAGCCAGAGGACTCGTCGGGCGAGCGGCCGCCAATTTCTTCGTTCAAGACCACTTTGGCTGCATCGATGATTGGAGAGTTGTCCTCTCCCGCAGGCCTGGGGATGAGCTCGAACAAACAGGTCAAAACCCCTCGCGTCGTAAGGGTCTCGCCTCCTTCATTCAAAAGCTCCGTCTCCCGCAATACCTCAATGTCCATCTTGGCAGTGGCTTGCGCGTTCTCCTGAATGATCACGTCGAGCTCGTATGCGGAATAGTGGCAGTGCTTTACTCTCTTCTCCAGCGACGGCCGGGCCTGAACCAGGGCCAGGCCCCCCTCTAAGCGCTTCACCTCATCCTATAGTAGCTGATTCTCGCATTCGACCTCGGACACCCTCGCGCGAGACAGCTCGGCTTGCACAAAATCCTGTAGGATGGTCAGGTTAAGCGAAAAGTATACATGTTAAGAGGGCGAGAGATATTGAAGGGTCTCGCTTACCTTGGTGGCCGGGCGAGAGGCAAGAAGTTGCTGGGCGGCCGCCAAACCGATCTTCAGGGTGGCCACTTCAGCTGCAGCGGCGTCCCTTGACTTGATCGCATCGACAAGATTGCGCTCGATGGTCATGGTGCGCCGCCCAGCCATATACAAGAGCTGGACCGCGTGAAGTTGGGCTTGGGCGGCATCGTAGACAAGGGCTTGGGTAGTCGTGCGATCGAATGTATCAGCGTCCTCCCGAGCATATAGCCCATAACCCAGCACGAAGGCGTCGCTAGTGATTGTGTCTCGCTCTCTCCAGGAGGGGATGAGTGTGGAAACCGCGATTCGGTTGGTGGTATGGTCCCATTGGATCAAGTGATGGACTTCCGCGTCTAGGAACTTCTCGCCGAAGCCAAAATTCTTGTGCCCTTTCGGCACCAGCTTGAGCGGGGTATCAGTGGGTGTCTCAGCAGCAGGCCCACTAACACCTGTCTCACTTGCAATTGATGGGGTCTCGGCGGGGACCTTGGCGGAAGTCGGCACAACGGCTTTGCCCTTGTTCGCTGCCGCTAGTCTTGGTTTTTTGAGTAGAGGGGCAGGAAGGGAGCTCCGCTTCCGCTTCTGGGCGCTTGGTATGGAAGAGGATCCCGGCTCCTCCTGGCAGGCGGTGGCAGCAGACTTGGCGAGAGCCAAGGGGTCAGCGAGTGCCATGGCCTCGTCAAAAGGCTGGTGGAAGGCGATTTCTCACTCGCCTGCGAGACCCATAGTTAGTTAGCCCTATACCTCTAATCGAAAGGTTGCAAGTTTAGTCTGAGATATTACCTTCGCCGGGGGGGGACCGGTAGGAGAGAATCCTGGTCGCGCCGGATGAAGGGGACGTCGAAAGTCTTCGACCCAAAGAACTTGACGAGGGCGCCCTCTCGCTCCCCGCGAGTAGGAGGCGTATAGGTCGCGTCGTAGTATTGAATGGGCGCGAGAGGGATGTTGCCGAAGGGCCCTGTGATGAAGACAAACCTTTCCGCGAATTTATGATGTTTGTTGGCGAGACCCGCCGTCTTCGCCGACTGGCCAGAGAGGAAGACTGACCCTTTCTTGGCCCGAAAGTTGAACAGATTCATTAAAATCGATAGGTTGAACTCGATCCTTTCCGCCCGCATATAGCACGTGAAAGCCACCAAGAGGGCAATTGAATTGGGGTTGAGCTGGGTCGGCACTACCCCATAATAGCGCAGGGCCTGGTGTACCTCTGGCCAGAGGGCGAGGCGGAATCCCACCTCGAAGTGCTCCAAGGGAATGACGAGCTCCCCTTCTGGCGCGAGGTTAACCCTGTCGTTATTCCCAGGCTTCCACGCAACGAACCCTGGCGGGATGAATTTCTCGTTGACCGTAAGGAACTCAGCCTGCGAGAGCTGGCAGGAGGGGAAGGTGTGGTCTAAGAAGGTCTGCGCGCACTTGGAGTAGTCTTCACCTTCATCAGGCATTTCGAAGAGAATGCGAGAAGGGTGGAAAGATTGGAGAGGCGAGAGCCATTGCGCCGCAGAGATCGGCGAGAACGGTCGGGAGTAAGAAGGGCTAGGAATCAAGGAAGTAAATGCAGAGAAGTAAATGTGATAGGTGGATCGACCTATTTATATAATATATGGTAATTTTAGAAGATACGATAATTATGAGTTTTTTCCTAAAAACAAAAAAACGGTGGGGAGACAGTCAACAAGTCGGCAATCCCGTCGTTCTGACTCCTCGATTTCCATCCTTCCTCTTCGGCTCTACTTGGACGTACGGGAAGCGAGGACCTCCCGGGAAGGCTAGAGAGAAGGCAAACATTTGCAATGTGCGAGAAGTAATGAGCAGGGAGCAAGAGTCAAGCACTCGCAAAGCATCAGATGTGAAAGAATAAAGCTATTGGTGTTTAGAGACCGGGCAGTCTGTCGGTCTGGCTCTGGCAGCTTGGAGACCAGGCGGTCTGTCGGACTGGCTCTGGCGGCTTGGAGACCGGGCGGTCTGGCGGTCTGATCCTGGTGACTTGGAGACCTGGCGGTCTAGCGGTTTGGCACAAGCGTCTTGGTGGCTCGGCTTGTCTTGAGGTCTCTCCAGTAGGTTGTTGATGTAGCCGGGCGGTTTGCCTAACCACGCGGCTTGTGCGGTCTAGTTTGTTTATAGTCGCTTGTTAATAGTCCCATATTGCTTATTTGTATTCTCCCTTCTCTCCTCCATTCTATAAAAGGGAGGCTATACCATTGTAATAGATACTTTTTTGGCATAATAAAATTTCAGTTATACCATTTTCCGGTCTCTTTTTTTCTTGTTCTCACATGGTATCAGAGGACTCGATTTCTTCCACCTGATTGTGCATCTCTATTCGCGCGGTATGCTCGGCCCTGTCCATGCGATTTTCATTCTCTCCTTTTTTCTATCTGCGACCTTCTCTTTGTCTCCACATCTTTCTCCTAGTCGTCGCGGCCTGTTCTTCTCCTCTTTGTCGTTGCCCTTTATGTGCGCGATCTCTCTTCTCTCTCTAGTTCTATCCGTGACCTGTTTTCGCGGTTTCTCTGCCTCTGTTTTTCCCGCGATCTCCCTTGATTCGCGCGGCTCCTCCTCTATTCGTGCGGGCTTCTCTCTAACCACACGGCCTTATCCCTACTTTGATCTGCTTCTTGGTTGTGTCCATTGCGGTTTTCTTTTTTTGTCCGCTGCGGTCTTCTGGTTCTCACGAACTTCCTTGTGTTTGTGATGTGTTCGCTGATAGCCTGTTCACGCAACCTATTTCTCTATTCGCGCGCCCTGTTTCTCGGTTCTCTCGAAATTCCTTTTAGTTCGCGCGACCTGTCTCTCTGTTCGCGCGACCTATTTCTTCTCCTATGGCTCTCTTCGATATCTCTACTTTCTCCTCTTCTTCGAAGCCTTCTGCCTCGGTGGTCACGTCTTCTGGTAGTGCCCACTTCGTTACTCAATGAAAATGGTTGATCGACTCAGGTGCTACCAATCATATGACCGGCTCTCCCCAGTGTTTTTCTCTCCTGGAAACACATGATCGGTTGCCCCCGATTATTCTCGCTGATGGCTCTCCATCCCCGGTCCATGGGACGGGAGTGGTTCAAGTCACTTCGTCTCTTCAATTGGCGAATACTCTCTATGTGCCCAAATTCCCGTGCAACTTAATATCTGTTACCTCTCTATGCAAGCAATTACGGTGTTCCATCACATTTACTTCTACTTATTATTCTTTTCAGGATCTGGACTCCCAGCGGATGATTGCTACTAGGACTGGGAGAGGCGGCCTATTCTTCCTTGATAACATTTCCGCTCTATCCGCCTTCTCCTCCACCTCCACAGATCTACTCCAATGGCATCTTCGCCTTGGTCATGCTCCTCCACGTCTTCTTCGTCAGCTTCTGCCCCAACTTCCTCCACAAAGTCCTCCCCTCAATTGTGAGGCCTGTCAGCTTGGCAAGCATCACCGCTCCTCCTTCCCACCAAAGAAAGTTCGTGGATCTTCCCGACCATTTGATCTCATCCACTCTGATGTTTGGGGTCCTTCTCCTACCCTTACCGTTGGTCGGGGAAGTTCATATTTTGTCACGTTTATTGATGATTTCTCTCGTTGTACGTGGGTGTATCTTTTAAAAGATCGCTCCAAATTATTCTCTGTATGGACGTCTTTCTATCTCATGATCAAAACTCAGTTTGATGTTTCTATTAAAGTATTTCGATCTAATAACGCCCAAGAATATCTCAGTCATGCTTTTTCGTCCTTCTGTATACAACATGGGATTATTCATCAAACTAGTTGTGTCTATACTTCACAACAAAATGGTGTGGCGGAGCGCAAAAACCGTCACCTCCTTGATGTCGCTCGCACTCTGATGACACAGTTGCAGGTTCTTCGTGCTTATTGGGTCTATGCCGTTCTCATCTCCTATTTCCTCATCAATCGCATTCTATCCACCGTTCTCCATAGTCAAACCCAATCTCCATTCTCCATTCGGGCAAGGAACCCTTCCCCCTTCCTCTACGTATCTTTGGTTATACGACCTTCGTACATGCTCCCTCAGTTACCTGCGATAAACTCTCCCCTCGTGCCACCAAATGTGTCTTTTTGGGTTACTCTACAACTCAGAAAGGTTATTGTTGTTTTGACTCCATTCTTCGCAAACAGTTTGTCTCCGCGGACGTAACCTTCTTTGAAAACGCACCATATTTCTCTCGTGACTCCGCACCTCTTCCTCATGTTCCCGCTTCTCCTACTGAGCCTTCCCCTCCTATTGATCTTTCTCCTCCTACTCTCCTCTCCGTCTCGTCTACCCCTGCCGAAATATCTCCTCCTTCGTTATGTCCACCATCTCCTGTTCCTCCTTATTCGTAGCCGTTGATCTCCACTCCCGGGCCAGCTCTCTCCGCCATGGATGCTCCAGATGCTGAGGAACCCGCTGATCTAGATCTTCCCATTGCTCTTAACAAAGGGGTGCGGGCGTGTAACCAACACTCTCTTGCTGTTGTTGTTTCCTATGATTGTCTTACTCCTTCTCGCAGGACTTTTACATTGGCTATCTATGCCGCCTCTACTCCCCGCAACTAACACGAAGCTCTTACCATTCCTCATTGGAAGGCTGCTATGGATGAGGAATTTGCCACCCTAACTGAGCGCGGTACATGGACCCTCATTCCTCCTCTAATGGGCACAGATGTTGTTGGCTGTCGTTGGGTCTTTATTGTGAAGTTCAGACCAGATGGCACTGTGGATCATTACAAGGCACACCTTGTCGCCAAAGGCTTCACGCAAACTTATGGTGTTGATTATTTTGATACCTTCTCTCCTATTGCTCGTCTCAGCACTATTCAGGTTCTTCTTTCCGTGGCAGTCAACAGGGATTGGCCCATTTCCCAACTAGATGTCAAGAATGCCTTTCTCTAGGGAGATCTTCAGGAGGATGTCTACATTGAGCAACCTCCTGGGTATGTTGCTCAGGGGGAGACACAGGTATGCAGGTTGAAGAAGGTCATCTATGGCCTAAAGCAAAGCCCTCGGGCTTGGTTTGATAAGTTTAGCAGCATTATGGTAGCCGTGGGTTTTATGAGAAGTTCTGCTGATCACTCGTTATTTGTTCGCAAAATCTCTCTGGGTCTGGTGGTTCTTGCCGTATATGTGGATGATATACTTCTCACTGGAAATGACTAGGCTGGGATTGCCTTGACAAAGAAACATCTCAGTCAACATCTGATCACAAAGGATATAGGCTCCCCAAAATACTTTTTGGGGATAGAAATATCTCGGAAGTCCAATTCATTAGTTATCTGCCAACGTAAGTATGCTCTTGATCTTCTAAAAGAGACGGGGTTGACTGGAGCTAAACCTACCCGATTCGCCATGGCCACTGGAGAAGATAAAACCTGGACAGATGACTCGCCTCTTCTATCAGATGCTACGAGATACCGGCATCTGGTCGGCAAACTCATTTATCTCACGGTAACCAGACCTAACATCTCCTACGTTGTAGGAAAGGTTAGCCAGTTCATGCAAGCTCCTAGGGAGTGTCATCTACCGTCTGCCCTAAGTATACTGGAATATATAAAAGCAGCGCCAGGTAAAGGGTTACTATTTCAGAAGAATGGTCATTTAAAGGTAGAAGCGTACTCAGATTCTAGCTATGCTGACGACAAAGGAGATCGCAAGTCCACATCGGGCTTTTGCACTTTTGTGGGAGGAAATCTTGTGAGCTGGAAGAGCAAGAAACAGTCTGTTGTCTCCAAGTCTAGTACAGAAGCGGAATATCGAAGTATGGCGTCGACCACATGTGAGTTAAAGTGGTTACGGGCTCTCATATTTGACTTAGGGGAGGTTTACAACTATCCTCTACCTATGTTCTGTGACAATAAGGCCGCGATATATATCTCAAAAAATCCGATTTTTCATGAGAGGACAAAGCACATTGAAGTCAACTGCCATTTTGTTCGAGAAGTAGTTTTGAAGAAACAGATCTGTACTCCGTTCGTTACCTCCGACAACGAGTTAGCAGATATCTTTACAAAGCCTGTGTCTGGTTCCCATTTTCACATTTGCAACAAGCTGGGCATGGTTGATATATATGCTCCAGCTTGAGGTGGAGTGTTGGTGTTTAGAGACCGGGCGGTCTGTCGGTCTGGCTCTGGCGGCTTGGAGACCAGGCGGTCTGGCGGTCTGGCTCTGACGGCTTGGAGACCGGGCGGTCTGGCGGTCTGATCCTGGTGACTTGGAGACCTGGTGGTCTAGCGGTTTGGCACAGGCGTCTTGGTGGCTTGGCTTGTCTTGAGGTCTCTCCAGCGGGTTGTTGATGTAGCTGGGCGGTTTGCCTAACCGCGCGGCTTGTGCAGTCTAGTTTGTTTATAGTCGCTTGTAAATAGTCCCACATTGCTTATTTGTATTCTCCCTTCTCTCCTCCATTCTATAAAAGGGAGGCTATACCATTGTAATAGATATTTTTTTAGCATAATAAAATTTCAGTTATACCATTTTCCAGTCTCTTTTTTTCTTGTTCTCACAAAAGCAAGCATAAGTATAGAGGGGCTTTCGCTGAGCGGGGAGAGGGGCCGACCGCTTGGTTGACGGGATCCTTGGGAGCGGAAGCCCTAGGCCTCGGCTCAACAAGGTTCAAGTTCCCAAGAGCAGGCGCTGCGAGAAGAAGCATGGTCAGCGTGTAACACCCCTATCCGTCACATAGTATATAACAGTAGGTCCGGCCGGGGCCCGATGCCATATACTACGGACAGACCGGTTGGTTACGCGTTGAAACCATTCAACCAATCACAACGTCCTACACAACACCTAGCGGAAGCAATTTATTAGAGTTGCAAAAAATAAAGAACCCTGCCAAGCATGAATGTCCACTACTCAAACCCATAGGAATGTATAATACACAAAACAGAAATAGCCTTATGGCCTTACAATAGTTTGCTTAATAAGAGCGTCTTCCAAACCTCGGCACGCAGGCCGGCCACACATGAGTACAAAAGGAAAAACACTCAAAACTTGGCCTTCGAGGGCCAGTACAGCAACTTGGGCTTTAGCCCGCTAATTACCTCTCGGCTCTGCAGTACCTGCAAGCAACAATCCACCGCACGGTGGTAAACAAAGGCAACGTGTTGGAACACCCTATTACTAATTTGGGTAAGGATCACTATGCTTGTCTTAGGAATCCCAGTTGACCTAGTTGTATAGTTGAGAAGGTCAACATTAGAATGAGTCTAGGGCTTAGAACTTAGGTTTGGAGCTGCCCCCAGGACCATTCCAAGATCAAGATTGAAGAGCTAAGTCTAAGGCAATTTTCGTCGAGCTCAGGTCGACGAATCGTCGAACTCCGTTCGACGCTCTCTGAGCTCAACTTCAATAAATCGTCGAACTCCGGTCGACGATTTTTGAGCTCAGATCGACTATCTGCTTTTGGCTAGCTTCTGCTTAGTCGTCGAACTCCCCTCGACTATCTTCTAGCTCAGTTCGACGATCCCTCCTTCAAGTTATTTCTCAGGTCGCTGAGCTCGGTTCGACGATCTTCGAGCTCAGATCGACGTTTTCTGTCTGCTTGTCTCATTTCATCTCTGAGCTCAGTTCGACGATCGTAGAGCTCAGATCGACGATTTTTTTAGAGAGATCGACGCTTTCAGGAATTCAAATGCTGCTGTTCTTTGGAATGTTTTTGAATATTATCAGCATTTATGTCAGAAGATCTCCCAGCCGTTTGTCTTTATTCTGGAGCAAGTTTCAAGGAATTATTCAGAGAATGTTTGCTGGACTTTCCTCTAGAAGACAAGACTCTTTTTGGAAGACATTTATGACTCCCAACGGCTAATTTGGACAAGGAAACTTCAGAAAATTTCAATTCTTCTCTTCTGTGTTTTTAAGATATACAGAATACACAAGAGAAAACAAACACAGATTGACAAGAAAGAAAGTGAACACACAGAATAGAGAATACTGATAGCAGAAGAACAACAGAAGAACTGTGACTTCAAAAATCTTCTTGCTGACTGAAAAGTGTTCACAATCTCATCTCAGAACTCCAGACACCTCATCTTTCAGCCTTCTTGCTGAAACCATCCTTTGCTGGAGATCAAAGTTCTGAAGACCTATCACCCTAGAGCAAAGCTTCTTTTCCTGAACCTTTCTACATCTCAGGGGGAGCTTTGACATCATCAATCCACTTGTGCTTCTCTCATTTGATTGAGAACAGAGAAGACACCCTTCACTCTTATTTTTCTTTTCCTGCTGTAAAAGGGTTCTTGAACTCCCTTCAAAAGTTCTGTCTGGTTCTGAGAGCCTTGTCAAAACTCAGTGGTGGCAAGACACCTTAACAAAAAATCCAGTTTTGGTTTTTGAGCACCTTATCAAAAGCTCATTGGTGTCAGGACACCTGATCAACTCATCCTGAGTGGATTCCTACCAAGGGTGGTAGAAGAGTGGATGTACCCAGGTTTTTGGGGAACCACTATATTTCCTTGTGTCTTCTGGTTTGTTTGTGTGATTTGTCTGCTGTGTGCTGTGCTCTTTACTTCTTGGTTTTTAACCTCTTACTAGCACTCTACACTATATCATAAATTGAATTTTATATGTGCTGTTTATTTCAACTGTGAAAAATTATTTTAAAATACTCTATTCACCCCCCCCTCTAGAGTTGAGATAGATCTTACCCTCACTTTCAATTGGTATCAGAGGAAGGTTGGTTATACAACAACTAAACCATCACTAGGTTGGTTGCTCATACAGGCTAACACCTGAACCAAAAGATCTTTGATAAGATCAATCTCTTTAGAGGGTTATTTTCTATACATCTATCTTTTTATTTAAAGACATGGCACAAAACAAAGATTATGCAAGCACCAGACCACCAGTGTGCAACCTTTCCAAGTTTGCACTCTGGAAGACAAGGATTAGATTATACATGAATTCTATTGATGAAGACATTTTCAATTCTGTCTTGACAGTTTGTCCAACTCCACCAGCAAGCTCAAGTACAGGTGCTGTTCCACCTCCTTCTGGAACAGATGCAGATATAAAGAAGTGGAAGACTGCAGATGCTAAGGCTATGAACATCTTAGCCCAAACAATGTCTAATGAAATTTTTCAGAAAGTAGCTGAATGCAACTCAGCCAAAGAAATCTGGGACAAACTTTCTGAAATTGTCTCAGGATCTGCTGATGAAAGAAAAGATAGAAGATCTCATCTGATAAGCCAATATGAGAACTTCAAAAAGGGAGAAGTTGAATCAGTGGCTGACATGCACAATAGACTAAGTCTAATTGTCAATGAGTTAAAAACCCTGGACAAAGAAATCTCACTGACTGAGCTGAATGACAAAATCCTGATGTGCTTCCCCAGCACTTGGGATTCAAGAATCTGGCCAATCAAAGATGCCAGAAGTCTAAATGAGATTACCACTGAAGCTCTCCTGGGCAAGCTCAAATCCTATGAGCTGCTCATTAAAAATAGAGAAGAAGAACAAAAGGCTACTTCTCCAGCCACAAGGAAAGAAAAGACCATAGCCTTCAAGGCTGCAGAAAAGGAGCCTGAAGATAAAGCTACAGGAAATGATGAGCTCATAAGTCTACTGGCCAAAAGATTCTACAAGATGGCCAAAAAAGACTTCAGAAAGAGGCCATACAAGGGTCATGATAAACCAAGGTATGATAAATCAAACAACAATAAAGAAATTATATGCTTTGGTTGCAGGAAACTAGGCCACATTGTGCCTGACTGTCCAGAAAACAAGAATAAGGACAAGAAGGAAAGAAGAGAAAGAAGAAAAAAAAAGGATTACAAGAAGAATAGCTCAGACAAAGCCTCCTCTAGCAAGAACAAACATACAAGGAAGGGCTTTGTTGCTGAGACATGGAGTGAGACTGAAGAAGAATCTGAAGCCTCATCCAGTTCCAGTGATGATGAGGATGATGCAGATGAAAAAGAATTTTGCATGATGGCTATCAATGCCTCACAGCAAAACTCTGATGAAGAATCAGAATCAGATTCAGAAACTCAACCAGATGAAGATCAGGTAATCAACTCTTTTGATTTTAATTCTGAGGACTTCAAAGATGAATTTAAGACACTGTGTCTAGATCTATTAAAATCTGAGAAGGAGATAATCTCTCTCAGGAATCAATTATCTGAGCATAGTGTCCTAAACTCAAAGAACCTCAAACTCTCTGAGGAGTTAGAATGCTGTAGGGAGGAGATAGCCTCACTGAAAAGTGAGCTATCAAAGGCTAAAAAGTTTGAAGAATCCCTAAATGGGAGAAGTATCAGACTTATGGACATCACAAGCACAGTGAACTCTAGATTTAATAGCACACTGGGCTTGGGTGCCTCATCCAGCCAACCTATAATTTTGACAACTCCAATCAAGTTTGTCTCTGACAAAGGAAAGGGAGTAATAGAGGTACCCAGGAAGAATGCAGATCTGTCAGAGAAAAATTCAGTTCAACAGATGGCGTCGAGAAGAGCTCGACGATCGTCGAACAGAGCTCGACGATCTAACTACAGATCGTCGACCTCAGCTCGACGATATCCAAACTCTGAACTTCAGCATAATCGATCTTCGAACAGAGATCGATGATCTGACCCAAGATCGTCGACCTCAGTTCGACGATCGTCGAATAGAAATCAGGACTGTGAACATTCCTTCAATGGCACATCTAGATTCAATCCTAGAAGTCCCACATCCCAAGGCTTTAATCCCTATACTGAATGGATAGTACCTCCTAGGAGATACCATCCTGAAGGTTATAAGGATCAACCTGGGATGTCCTTTATTTCAGAATTCAAGGGATATCAACCTAGGCCCAAGGTTAACTGGGTCAAAAACAAATAAGCTGTTTTTGTGCAGGTGAAGACCTATCCAGCATCAAACCATCAATGGTATCTGGATAGTGGGTGCTCAAAGCACATGACAGGGGACAAGGACAACTTCACTTCCTTCAAAGCCAAGCTTGGACCCAAAGTAATTTTTGGAGACTCAAGCTTTGGAACTACAAAAGGATATGGTGCAGTCCAAATTGGCTCAGTCACTTTCAAGAAGGTGGCATATGTTGAAGGACTCAAGCACAACTTGATAAGTATCAGTCAACTGTGTGATGAAGGATATCAAGTGACATTCAACAAAGCCATATGCAAGGTCAAGTCAGAGGACAACACAATTGTGTTGACAGGTAACAGAAGAGGTAACATTTACTTGATGGATTTTCATTCACCTGTAGTAGATATTTGCCTGTTCAATTCCATTTCAAAATCTAATATTTTATGGCATAAAAGACTAGGGCATATTAACCTTAGAACCATTGCTAGGCTATCCAAAGACAACCTTGTTAAAGGACTACCTTCTGGTCCCTACAAGAAGGAAGGACTTTGCAAGGCTTGTCAATTAGGCAAGCAAACTAAAAGTAGTTTTAAATCAATCAATAAGAGTGATTCACCTAGGATTTTGTACCTGTTGCACATGGATCTTTTTGGACCCATATCTGTACAAAGCCTAGGAGGGAAATCCTATACTTTAGTGATTGTAGATGACTTCTCAAGGTTCACTTGGGTATTCTTTCTGAGGAAGAAGTCTGATAACTTCAAGTGTTTGACAGATTTTCTCAAATGCATTCAGATTGAGTTCAACACTCACATTGCCCTGATCAGAAGTGATCATGGGACAGAGTTTGATTCTCTTCTCATGCAAGAGTTCTATCAAAGTGAAGGGATCAGGCATACTTTCTCAGCTCCTAGAACTCCTCAACAAAATGGGGTAGCTGAAAGGAAAAATAGAACACTCTTGAATCTGCAACTACATTATTGGAAGATGCTCACCTACCTCTGTCCTTTTGGGCTGAGGCAGTGAACACCTCCAACTATGTGTTGAACAGAAGCCTGATACACAAACTGAAGGGCAAGACTCCCTATGAATTGCTCAAAGGGAAGAAACCTAAAGTAAACTATTTTAAAGTTTTTGGTTGTATCTGTTATATTCATAATAATGACAAGAAATATCTAGCTAAATTCCAAGCTAAAGCTGATGAAAGAGTGTTTCTGGGATACTCCATGATCAGCAAGGCCTATAGGGTTTATAATAAATCTTCCTGTAAAATTGAAGAATCTGTTCATATTATTTTTGATGAAGCTAACATGTCTTTCAAGGAGAAGAATGCTTCTACCATAGAACCTCTGCAGGTA
Organism: Platanthera zijinensis; assembly: GCA_039513925.1. Taxonomy (NCBI): domain Eukaryota; kingdom Viridiplantae; phylum Streptophyta; class Magnoliopsida; order Asparagales; family Orchidaceae; genus Platanthera; species Platanthera zijinensis. The sequence goes on from CM077078.1 coordinate 272,107,783, forward strand.
CATTCTCTAGCTGAAGACTTGAACAAACTGCAAGTTGCTGAAAAGAATGAGAGCAGTGATGATGAAGAAGAAGTTCAACATCTTGAAGGAAATCATCCTGAAGACCCAGTTGATGTTCCACTAGAGGAGACAACAACACAGGCTGGTGAACAATCAACACTCCCTGTTGATTTAGTAATAACAAGAGATCATTCAATCACCCAAGTAATTGGAGAGATCTCAGCTGGTGTGCAAACTAGAAATCAGGTCAACCAGAACCTGATGCACACTTGCTTCCTATCTCAAATTGAGCCTCAATCCATTCAAGATGCAGAGCAAGATCCACACTGGATCATTGCAATGCAAGAGGAGTTGCATCAATTTGAAAGGAACAAGGTTTGGGAACTAGTGCCTAAGCCAAAGGATCATCCCATTGTTGGAACAAAGTGGGTATTCAGGAACAAGCTGGATGATCAAGGAGTTATAGTCAGAAACAAGGCAAGGCTAGTTGCTCAAGGGTACTCTCAACAAGAAGGAATAGACTATGATCAGACCTTTGCACCAGTTGCAAGGTTAGAAGCCATCAGAATATTCCTAGCCTATGCTGCTCACAAAGGTTTGAAAGTGTATCAAATGGATGTAAAGAGTGCATTTCTCAATGGGGACATCAAAGAGGAAGTCTATGTTAGACAACCTCCAGGTTTTATCTCTCTAACTCACCCTGATTATGTTTTCAAACTGCATAAAGCATTATATGGCCTCAAGCAAGCTCCTAGAGCATGGTATGAGACCCTAGCATGCTTCCTTCTGGAAAATGGTTTTATTAGGGGGAGAGTAGACCAAACTCTTTTTATTAGAACCCATAAGTCCCACACCCTACTAGTACAAATTTATGTAGATAATATCATATTTGGATCTACTAATTCAAATTTGTGCAAAAGGTTTTCCAACCTAATGCATTCCAAATTTGAAATGAGTAGCATGGGTGAGCTGTCCTTCTTCTTAGGACTGCAAGTCAAGCAACATGCTGAAGGCATATTTATTTCTCAAACCAAGTATGCAAAAGAATTGGTTAAGAAATTTGGTATGTCTGATGCATCATGTATGAAAACACCCATGCCCTCAAATGCTGTAATAGATGCTGATGAACATGGGAAACCTGTTGATCAGACAACATATAGAGCAATAATTGGCTCTTTATTGTACCTTACAGCTAGTAGGCCTGATATAATGTTTGCCACATGTATTTGTGCTAGATTCCAAGTTAGCCCTAGAGAGTCACATTTAATCTTAGTTAAGAGAATTCTTAGGTATGTTAAAAGTTGTCCAAATCTAGGTCTCTGGTATCCAAAAGATTCAGCATTTGATTTAACTGGATTTTCAGATGCTGATTATGCTGGATGCAGAATAGACAGGAAAAGCACCAGTGGAACATGTCAGTTCCTTGGTGACAGACTTGTCTCCTGGTTTTGTAAGAAGCAAACATCTGTGTCAACTTCAACTGCTGAAGCTGAGTATATGGCTGCAGGCAGTTGTTGCTCACAAATATTGTGGATACAAAATCAGCTTCTAGACTATGGTTACAGCTTAGAGAAGTCTAAAATTTTCTGTGATAATACTAGTGCTATCTCTATAGCACAAAATCCAGTCCTCCATAGTAGGACAAAACACATAAAAATCAGGCATCATTTTCTAAGAGATAATGTAGAGAAAAATAAAATTGAACTTCAATATATTCCTACTGATTTGCAAAGGGGAGATATTTTCACCAAACCTTTGGATGAAAAGAAACACAGTTTCTTCCTAAATCAGTTAGGCATGTTAGATGGAGGAAGCCTTAATTAAATTACAAGATTTTGAAAAGCTAAAACAGACCAAGACTAGGCTAAAAAATCCTTCTTTTTGTGTCTGTAGAATGAGTTTAGACTCTGAACTGCGCTCGACGTTTTCCCCAAAATCGTCGAACAGAGATCGACGATTTTCCAAAAATCGTCGACCAGAGATCGACGCTTTTGCAGTCGTCGATCTGAGTTCAGAGCCCTTGCTAGAACTAGGCCTTCTCTCTTTCTGATCAGAGGCCGTCGAGCTGAGCTCGACGTTTTTCAACATCGTCGAACGAAGATCGCCGATTTTGAAGACTCTTCAGATTCCCTCTGTAGCCCAAATCGCCGAGCTAAGCTCGACGTTTCGTCGAGCTGAGCTCAACGATCTTCCTTTTCGCCATCGAACCCTAATATAAAATCATTCTTTCAGCCGTCGTTCTCCTTTTGCGCTTTCATACTCTGCAACTTTCTTTCTTTTCCCTCCAGATTCTCTACGCTTGGTCGTTTTTGGTTTTCTGTTGCAGGTGAATATGGCTGAATCAAGTGCTGCTATTGCTAAGATGAAGTTCGACACAGGCTTTGACATCGACATAAACTCCTTCGATGGAAGCGACCAGCGCTTCAAGGACATCCTAAACTTATTCAGAGAACAACAGCTGACTCCAATAATGACTACAAGGATGAAGATCGCCTCAGAAGAAATTAAAGAGTGGTGTTATACCGCAACAGACGAGACTGAGAATTCTGTTGTCGGCACCATTAAGGGGACTCAGGTCCTTCTATCCCCGGCTCTTTTAACAGAAGTTTTTCAACTCAGTACTGGAGAAGACTCCATTGAACTATCTGGAGAGGAGTATGACTCCATGGTGAATAGGATGGGTCACAATGCAGTCAACCCTCATAAGCTATTGAAGAAAAATCTGGCTATAGAATTTCAGTTTTTGGCTGATATAGTCGGGAAAGTGCTGCTGGCCAAGCACTCTGCCCATGATACAATTTCAAGATATCAGTTCTGCCTTATGGGAGCTTTATTAGATAAGAAACACCTTGACCGGGGCTCCATCTTCTTCACTCTGATTAAGAAGAAGATCAATAAGACTGCAGTTAGTTGTGGGAGAATCTTAGGGGTCTATCTGCACAACAGGTGCCCTGACCTTTTAACCTCCTCTGGCATGTTCATCAATGCATCCAAGAGGCTTTCCTGTGCCCTCTTCAGTAAATGGGACAGGCAGATCATAAACCCCTCCAGGGCTGCTGCACCACTTCATTCAGGCACAAGGACTATTTCAGTCACTCCTCCAGCAGAAGAGCTGCCTGCTTCTTCCCCTCCTCCAGCCATATCCACCCAAGCCGTCACCTCCTCACCACCAGTCACCACCATAATCATCTCATCTCCAATTACCATTTCCTCACCTATGTCATCCCCTCCACTATCCACCTCAGAGGAATTCCATCCTCTCTTTTCCTATTCAACCTTCACCCTACCATCCTTCTCACTTATAGATGATTCCTTCATGGATGATTCACCCTCTACTCCTCCTGAGCCACCCTCAACCTCCTCCTTTCAACAAATGCTCCATGACATTCTCTCTCAACCCTCCTTCACACCCTCCCTTACTTCCCCTATCTCCACCTCAACCTCCTCTATCTCCATAATTCCATCTTCTGAACCAACCATTCCCTCTCCACCTTCCTCCACCTTTTCAGTTTCAGCCACCATCCCTCCATCCACCTTTTCTCCTACCTCTGCTCAAGCCCCACTTGAGCATGTAGATCTTCCTAGTTTGGCAGACAGGCTGTATGAGTTGCTAGCTCCCAAGCTGGCATCTCTACTGGAGTCTTCCCTGGCTCCACTCCTGAAGCAAGTCCAGGAGCTGTCTACCAAGCTTGCCTCGCTTTCCTCCTCCCAGGCTATCCCTTCTTCTGGGTGCCTTGATTCACCTCTCTCTGAACCAAGGCAGGGGGAGATGCCTTATGAAGAAGTGGATGTGCCAGCTGCTGATCATTTGTCTGCTCCAGCTCCAGCTCTTGGATGTGCTTTTGCACTGAATCTGCAGAGGCTGCTATCTATATTTGATACAGTCCATTTCAGCTGTCTGCCTGCAACTCCTGCTGAAGATTTGTCTAAGGCCATTGTGCATGTATCTATCTGTGATCCCAGCCATATTGATTCCTACATCAAGTCCTGGAAGGCTGTGGATATCTCTGATGCTGCTACTAAGGCCACTGTGCCTCTTTCTATTGAAATTGCTGCTGCTGCTACTGCTGACATAGAGATGATTCCAGCAACTGATGCTGATGAAATTGTTGTTGAGACTGCTGATGAAGAGCTTGCCTCATACTTAGTAGATCCCACTCCTGCTGTTGCTGCTCCTGCTCTAGTGTCTGCTGCTCTGCTGCTGCTCTCTCTCCTCCTGCTCCTGCTGTTTCTGCAAAGCTTAAAGCTCAAGAAGAGCATATCAGAAGAATTGATGATCTGTATGATCAACCTCAAAGTTCTGAGAGTGATCAGTACAGGACTGATTCTGATGATTCTGCTAGCACTATTGCCAAGAAGAGAAAAGCTAGAAGTAAAGCAATGATGTCAGTCCCTCCTGCCAAAGCCAAAGACTCCAATGATATTCCATACTACATTTTGCATAATTGCCCCATTTCTGAGCCATGGATGCAATACTCCAAGAATCAATAGAAATCTATGAAGAAGAAGAGGAAGCTAGACAAATATGAAAAAGGATCTTCTCAGTTTCAGCCTCCTCCTCCTCCTCCTCCAGATTCTGGCTCAGGCTCAGCCCCTCAAGCTCCAGTTTCCAGACACAGTTCTTCCCAGTATTATCAAAGATCCTATCAAAGGGGACAGCATCAAAGGGGATATCAATCCAGAAGAGATCAATTTAGAGGAAGCCAGAGAGGGCATATGTAACACCCCTATCCGTCACATAGCATATAGCAGTAGGTCCGGCCAGGGCCCGACGCCATATACTACGGACAGACCGGTTGGTTATGCGTTGAAACCACACAACCAATCAGAGCGTCCTACACAACACCTAGCGGAAGTAATTTAATTAAGTTGCAAAAAGATAAGAACCCTGCCACAGAGCATGAATGTCCACTACAACCCAGGAATGAGTACATACACAAAAGAGTTCACGGCCTTAAGGCCTTACAAAAGTGTTCGCTTAACAAGATAGCGTCTTTCATACATCGGCACGCAGGCCGGCCATACATGAATATGAAAAAGCTAATAGCTAAGCCTTCGAGGGCTGGCGCTGCAACTTGGGCTTTAGCCCGCTATTTGCCGCTTGGCTCCGCAGCAGCACCTGTAGAAAGCAATCCACCCAAGAGGTGGCAATACAAAAGGGCAACGGTCAGCAAAGCTGACCAAATTATAACGACCCCGTCCCGTTTCTCGGGACGGCGGTGCTCCTTCCCTGCAATAAAACTACCATAGCAATTCTATAAGGTATTCTTTTCGCCACAAGTGTCGGCACGCACGGCCGCACACTCCGTGCTCTCAGGGCACTAATCGGTGAACCCGGTCCGGACCCAGTCCGACACCGCGATTCCACCACCATCCCTCGGATGGCAACACTCGTGAGCATTTAGCCCTTTCAGCCGAAGCCTAGGCCCGTTTCCAGCCCCCCGGGAAGTCCCATGTACTTTAGGTCGCTTCTACCGAGACCACTTGGAATGGGTAGAGTTCCACCCGCCCGTTGCTCACTTCACCACGGCCATTTAGCCATCGGCGCGGGCCAAGTTTCTCCTCATTCCCACAATCGATCAAAACACGCACATAACCCCGTTATGTACCGATTTGCCCTCCAAGGCAACATCGTGGCGGCAATGCGATTCCGCCCAAGCTTTCCGGGTGCGCCTCGAGGTTAACCCCCAAGGATCCCTGTATGCAATCTACCGCGTAGAATTTTCGGAAAACTAAATTCACCGGCGCGGAGTCTTCTCCGGCCATGCAATGCAAACATCACCGATCCGGGTTAAACCCGAATAGGCTTCACACACAATGCCTACGCCCGTACTCCGATTCCGGGCTCTAACAACGGGGACTTTACATATCTACCCGGAGGGATTCCGCGCCTCAACGCTCACTCGCGAGAGGGGGATTTCCCCATGCATAGAAAGAAGGGCGACTACACATGCCCTATGAAGAGGATCGTTACCCTCGAAGATTTCCGCGGCGCCATGAAAATGTAGTCGGATGGAAAGCTTCGCCTCGCCCTTGCCTTCGAGGATCCGGACTCGGATCGCGAATCGGTGCTTCAAAACTCCTCCGGCGGCCGGATCTTGGGCTCACACCACCAAGGGAGTTCTCCCCTCTCTCTAAGATGAAGAAAGAGAAACTCAAGATGAAAATGAGGGTTTCTCCCCCCCATTTCCCAGCTAATAACCCCCCAGGAGCAGCCCCCACCGTCGGATCCAGATCCAAGGGAACGGACGGCCGAGATTAGATCCAAAATCCCAAAAACTGGGCCAAACACGGCTTGACACACGGCCGTGTGTCTGGCCGTGTAGCTCATTCGCCGATCGACACGGCTCCTGACACGGCCGTGTGCCACGGGCCGTGTTACCTGGAGCTTCAGGACGATCGTCGGGCTTCCAGAACACGGCTTCGAACACGGCCGTGTTCGAGGCCGTGTGCCCCACACACGGCTTGAGACACGGCCGTGTGTCTCAGGCCGTGTACTTCTCTGACTCGAGACAGCACAAAAACACAATAAATCACTGAACACGGGTAGGCACACGGCCGTGTGCCCCTGTTCAGACCTCCAAAAGTGCCGTTTGATCGCCCCGCGATCATCTCCGAGGTTGGGGTCTTACAACTCCCTCCCCCTTAAGAGAATTTCGTCCCGAAATTAAGAACAGAGACTACACAAAACAAAAACATAACGAGTACCTGAGGGGAACAACTCGGGGTACTCCTCACGCATTGTCTGCTCTCGCTCCCAAGAGAGCTCCTCGCGCCCGCAATTATCCCAACGGACCTTCACCATTCTGATTTCTTTGTTCCGAAGCCGCTTGACTTTGAAATCCTCAATAGATATGGGCTTGACTTTCGTTGTCAACCCTTCCTCAACCGGTACTTGATCAGCCGCGATCACCTGCGAAGGCTCTTGCACCGCCTTCCGCAACACAGAAATGTGGAACACATCATGTAATCCACTCAACTCCACTGATAGCTTCAAACGGTATGCAGCTTCGCCGACTCGCTCCAGGACCTCAAAAGGTCCAAGGTACCTTGGGCTCAGCTTCTTCAAGCGTCTCACCCGCGAAACCCCCTTGAACGGCTTCACTTTCAGGTATACCCAATCGCCTACCGCGAACTCCACGTTCCGGTGCTTGGCATTGTAATACTTCGCTTGCCGGTCCTGAGCGATCAACAAGCGCTCCCGAATGATCCGCACTAACGAGGTAGCACTCTCCACCTCCTGCTTCTTGTACAACCTTGCCTCACCCGTTTCAAGCCATGATAACGGCGTGCGACACTTCCTACCATACAGGGCCTCGAAGGGCGCCATTTGTATGCTCGCTTGGTAGCTGTTGTTGTACGCGAACTCCACCAAATAAAGGTGGTCTTCCCAATGCTTCCCGAAGTCTAGAACACACATGCGAAGCATGTCCTCCATCGTTCTATTGACCCTCTCGGTCTGCCCATCCGTCTGCGGATGGAAAGCTGTGCTGAACTTTAACTTTGTTCCCAACATCTGCTGCACCAACCTCCAATCATTTGACGTGAACCGTCCATCGCGATCACTCACAATGCTACGGGGCACTCCATGCAGCCTAATAATATTGTCGACATACAATTTTGCCAATCTCTCCACAGAATCATCCTTCCTATGCGGAATGAAATGCGACACTTTGGTTAGACGATCTATGATCACCCAGATGGCGTCGTTCCCCTTCTGCGACCTTGGCAACCCGTGCACAAAGTCCATGGATATGTCGTCGAATTTCCACTCCGGTATAGGCAAGGATTTCAGAAATCCTCCTGGCTTTTGGCACTCCGCCTTCACCAAGGCGCACGTTTGGCATTTAGCCACGTACAACGCCACATCTTTCTTAAGCCCCGGCCACCAAAACAACTTCTTGAGATCGCGATACATCTTCGTGCTCCCTGGGTGGATTGAGTACTTGGTATGATGAGCTTCGTACATCAACTCCGCCCGGAGGTTACCCCCACTCGGGACGCACAACCGATGATCCTTCCTTAATAACCCGTCTTCTACCGAGAACTGGGAATTTGACCCATCCAAAGCGGCCTCCAAAAGCTCCTTCATGGAATCATCCAACTCCAATGCCTGCCGAACCCGGTCAGCCAGGTCGTACTGCACCTCTGTCCAGTTTAACATTGCTTTGGCGCTCGTCTGCTTGTCCACGCAACAGATCTCAAGCTCCTCCAACTCCCGCACTAGCCGCTCATCATGCACCGACAACCAGTTGGCTCGGGCGGGAGCCCTGCAGCTCAGCGCATCCGCAACTGCGTTGCCCTTCCCGGGTACATAATGTATCTTGAAGGTGTAGTCCCCCAGGAACTCCATCCACCTCCTCTGCCTCATATTAAGGTCCTTTTGATCCAACAAGTATTTTAGGCTCTTGTGATCGGTGTATATATCGACTCTTACGCCGTATAGGTAGTGCCTCCACAACTTGAGTGCAAAAATCACGGCCGCCAACTCCAAGTCGTGCACCGGATAATTCCTTTCATGCACTTTCAGCTGACGCGATCCATACGCGATCACACTTCCATGCTGCAACAACACGCAGCCCAAGCCACTACCCGAAGCGTCGCTATACACCTCAAAGCCCTCGGTCCCACTCGGCGAACTAAGCACTGGCACCGTGGTCAACCGCCTCTTCAGCTCCTCAAAAGCTTGCACGCACTCTTGCGTCCACAAGAATTTCTAATCCTTCCTTGTCAACTTCGTGAGAGGTAACGCTACCCGCGAGAAGTTCTCTACGAAGCGCCTGTAATATCCGGCAAGCCCGAGAAAACTACGGACTTCCGCGATAGAAGATAACGCAGGCCACTCCCGTATCGCAACAATCTTCGCCGGATCCACCGCTATACCTTCCCCACTCACTATATGACCAAGGAACGCTACCGAAGGTAGCCAGAACTCGCACTTGGAGAACTTTGTGTAAAGCTCATTCCTCCTCAGAGTCTCCAACACCAAATGCAAATGCTTGAAGTGGTCTTCTTCGCACTGCGAGTATACCAAAATGTCGTCAATAAAGACGATCACAAAGCGATCCAGGAAATCTCTGAACGTCCTGTTCATCAGATCCATAAACACCGACGGCGCATTCGTCAGTCCAAACGGCATGACCGTGAACTCGAAATGCCCGTACCTCGTACTGAACGCCGTCTTTGGGATATCACATTCCCTGATCCTCAGCTGATAGTACCCCGACTTCAAGTCCAACTTGGAGTATACCGACGATCCGACTAACTGATCAAAGAGATCATCAATCCTCGGGATCGGGTACTTATTCTTTTCCGTCAACTTGTTCAATTCTCTGTAGTCGATGCACAGCCGCATACTACCGTCCTTCTTTTTAACGAAGAGGACCGGTGCGCTCCAAGGCGACGAACTTGGACGCACATAACCTTGCTCCATCAGTTCCTCCAACTGAACCTTCAACTCCGCCATCTCCTTTGGCGCCAATCTATAAGGAGCACGTGACACGGGTTTGGCACCCGGCACGAGCTCGATCGTGAAATCAATCTCTCGCTGCGGTGGGGCTCCGGGAAGACTATCCGGGAACACATCAGGGTATTCGCAAACCACGGGGATGCTATCCAACGGGGACTTTGGCTCCACAGCCCCCACTATCGCAAAGAACAGCTCTGCACCAGCACGAACCGCCTTCACCACCTGAAGAGCAGACATTAGTGTCTTGCTCGACCCCTTAAGCCCCTCGAAAGTAGTCTCCCGCCCTACACCCAGCTTGACCTCCTTACGGTCGCAATCGATCCAAGCCTTCTGCTCTGACAGCCAATCCATTCCAAAGATAACATCGAACTCTACTAGCGGCAGCAATGACGCTAGCAAGTCGAACTCTTGGCTCCCAATGTGAACCTTCACGGCACACACTCTGTCCGCACGCATCGAGCACCCATTTGGTAGCAACACATCTAGCTTGTCCTTTGCCATCGAAGAAGGGACTCCGATGCGCGATATAAACTGTTCGGACAAGAAAGAATGCGAAGCACCAGTGTCGAATAGTGCTCGTGCCGGACTATCGCTAATCAACACAAAGCCTAAGCAAAAGACATTAGCTTAACAAGCAATAGGTAATAGTATTCTCAAGTCAACTTGCATAAATTAACTCATACCTGTCACCACATCCACTTGCTTGATGGCCTCCTGCTGGCCCAAGTTGTAGACTCTAGGCTGAGTCGGAGCATAGTGGGACGCGGTCGACTCCACCGCTTTGCCCTTTTCCTCGTAGGTAGCTCCTTGTTTCCTTTCGGACTTTGAGCGTCCACTCCAGCAGTCACGGGCAAAGTGCCCCGGCTTTCCACACGTGAAGCAAGCGCCCGGGGTTCGATTGGTAGTTTCCCCCGAGGCACCTGTAGAAGGAGCTGGACCCGACGTCCTAGACTTCTTGGAGAATCTGCGGTAGCCCGACTTCGACGTAGTCGGCGCCTTGAACTCTGATCTCTTGCCACCAGATTCCCTCTCCTTCTTCGCTTGCACGTTTCTCATATCCTTCTCCAAGGACCGGGCCGAACTGACCAGGGTCATGAAACCCTGCGTCTTGGGGCCCGACAGCAGCAACCTCAAATCATCCCTTAGCCCTTCATAAAAGCGGCTCTTCTTGCGCTCCTCGTCTGCGAAGGTAGCGCCGGCATATCTCCCTAACCGAGTAAACTCGTGGAGGTATTCATCAACGGTGCTATCACCCTGCACCAACTTCTGGAATTCGCTCTCTAGCGCAATCCTCTGCGCCGAGGGGAGGTATCAAGCCATAAATAGTCTCGCAAACTCCTCCATCGGGACTTCGGCCAATGGCCTTCCCCTCAACTGATGCAGCTCTAGGCCCTCCCACCACAGCCTTGCGTCCCCATCCAAAAGGAACGTCGCTATAGTGGTCTTCTGCCACTCTTCAGTTTCCGTCGCAGTCATCACCCTGTTGACCCTTGAGAGCCAATCCTCTGCTTGGGTCGGGGTTTCTGCCCCCGTGAATACCGGTGGGTGAAAGCCCATCACGTGCTTCAGTTGTCTTTCAGTTGCTCTCCGCGACAACTCTGGTTCCACCACAACTTGCTCAACCCTCCTTCGCTCTGCCGTCTGAAGCGGTACTTGCTTTACAACAGGAGCAGGCTGCTGCACCTGCCTTGCAGGCTGCGCATTGATCATTGCCATGACCGCTTCTGCCACCAACCTAATGGTCTCAGCAGACAAAGGTGTTGCAGGCGCATCGCTTGGCGCACTGCTCGCCTCAGAACCTGGCCGTTCAGACGGCCCAGCACCACTTCTGGTCACCTAAAAATCGTGCAAAACACCGATAAGCGACCAAAAAATTACTGCAAACAGCAATTATAGGAACACGCAGGTTCCTCAATCATGTGTATTTTCATTCCTAAGTGGACATTCATGGGTTCTTTTCATGTTATAACGATGACGCACACAATGTGCTCACCACCCCTTAAAGTGAATTCGTCCACGAATTCATTTAAGCTTGACCGAAACCAGAAGTCTGATACCAATTTGTAACACCCCTATCCGTCACATAACATATAGCAGTAGGTCCGGCCGGGGCGGGAGTTGTAAGACCCCAACCTCGGAGATGATCGCGGGGCGATCAAACGGCACTTTTGGAGGTCTGAACAGGGGCACACGGCCAGGAACACGGCCGTGTGCCTACCCGTGTTCAGTGATTTATTGTGTTTTTGTGCTGTCTCGAGTCAGAGAAGTACACGGCCTGAGACACACGGCCGTGTCTCAAGCCGTGTGTGGGGCACACGGCCTCGAACACGGCCGTGTTCGAAGCCGTGTTCTGGAAGCCCGACGATCGTCCTGAAGCTCCAGGTAACACGGCCCGTGGCACACGGCCGTGTCAGGAGCCGTGTCGATCGGCGAATGAGCTACACGGCCAGACACACGGCCGTGTGTCAAGCCGTGTTCGGCCCAGTTTTTGGGATTTTGGATCTAATCTCGGCCGTCCGTTCCCTTGGATCTGGATCCGACGGTGGGGGCTGCTCCTGGGGGGTTATTAGCCGGGAAATGGGGGGGAGAAACCCTCATTTTCATCTTGAGTTTCTCTTTCTTCATCTTAGAGAGAGGGGAGAACTCCCTTGGTGGTGTGAGCCCAAGATCCGGCCGCCGGAGGAGTTTTGAAGCACCGATTCGCAATCCGAGTCCGGATCCTCGAAGGCAAGGGCGAGGCGAAGCTTTCCATCCGACTACATTTTCATGGCACCGCGGAAATCTTCGAGGGTAACGATCCTCTTCATAGGGCATGTGTAGTCGCCCTTCTTTCTATGCATGGGGAAATCCCCCTCTCGCGAGTGAGCGTTGAGGCGCGGAATCCCTCCGGGTAGATATGTAAAGTCCCCGTTGTTAGAGCCCGGAATCGGAGTACGGGCGTAGGCATTGTGTGTGAAGCCTATTCGGGTTTAACCCGGATCGGTGATGTTTGCATTGCATGGCCGGAGAAGACTCCGCGCCAGTGAATTTAGTTTTCCGAAAATTCTACGCGGTAGATTGCATACAGGGATCCTTGGGGGTTAACCTCGAGGCGCACCCGGAAAGCTTGGGTGGAATCGCATTGCCGCCACGATGTTGCCTTGGAGGGCAAATCGGTACATAACGGGGTTATGTGCGTGTTTTGATCGATTGTGGGAATGAGGAGAAACTTGGCCCGCGCCGATGGCTAAATGGCCGTGGTGAAGTGAGCAACGGGCGGGTGGAACTCTACCCATTCCAAGTGGTCTCGGTAGAAGCGACCTAAAGTACATGGGACTTCCCGGGGGGCTGGAAACGGGCCTAGGCTTCGGCTGAAAGGGCTAAATGCTCACGAGTGTTGCCATCCGAGGGATGGTGGTGGAATCGCGGTGTCGGACTGGGTCCGGACCGGGTTCACCGATTAGTGCCCTGAGAGCACGGAGTGTGCGGCCGTGCGTGCCGACACTTGTGGCGAATAGAATACCTTATAGAATTGCTATGGTAGTTTTATTGCAGGGAAGGAGCACCGCCGTCCCGAGAAACGGGACGGGGTCGTTATAATTTGGTCAGCTTTGCTGACCGTTGCCCTTTTGTATTGCCACCTCTTGGGTGGATTGCTTTCTACAGGTGCTGCTGCGGAGCCAAGCGGCAAATAGCGGGCTAAAGCCCAAGTTGCAGCGCCAGCCCTCGAAGGCTTAGCTATTAGCTTTTTCATATTCATGTATGGCCGGCCTGCGTGCCGATGTATGAAAGACGCTATCTTGTTAAGCGAACACTTTTGTAAGGCCTTAAGGCCGTGAACACTTTTGTGTATGTACTCATTCCTGGGTTGTAGTGGACATTCATGCTCTGTGGCAGGGTTCTTATCTTTTTGCAACTTAATTAAATTACTTCCGCTAGGTGTTGTGTAGGACACTCTGATTGGTTATGTAATTTCAACGCGTAACCAACCGGTCTGTCCGTAGTATATGGCGTCGGGCCCCGGCCGGACCTACTGCTATATGCTATGTGACGGATAGGGGTGTTACAGCATAGACTTCATCCAAGGGAAGGGCAAGGTCACTCTGACCCTTCTTCAGGTCCTTTCCCTTACAAGCTGAAAGACACAATTGTCTCCAGGACTCCTTCTACTGATTCTGAAATCATCAACAGATATGAACCTCCTATTCCTTTTGAAGATCCTGAGAACAACCCTGTGTCCTGGACAGCCAGAATGAAAGAATTGGCTGCCCTTGATCAAATAAAAAAGGCCAGAGAACAAGGCAAGGATACTTCAAACATAACTACTTTATCAAAGCAGAGAAAGAAAGAACTAGAGAGATATGCATCAAGGAAATTCTTCAATCCAGAAGACTATATGAAGCTGCACCCTGAGGCTGTTGTTCCAAGGCCCAAATCTCAAACTTCTCTAGGTGCAGAGGATGACAGAAGGTCAAAGAAAGAAAGTCAGAATCCAAATAGAGAAATTTTATTTAAAAAGGGAACTGAAAGGAAGTGAACTGTGTAAGCTAAACATTTCATCCACCTTTGGATATCTGCTGCTATTTATCTGTGATCTGCTTTGCTGCTATATATCTTCTCTGCAATTTTGTATTAGCTTCTGTATTGTTGTATGCTTTTTATTCCCTATGATTGTCTGTAAATAGTAATCCTAACCCAAATAGGGGGAGATTGTTGGAACACCCTATTACTAATTTGGGTAAGGATCACTATGCTTGTCTTAGGAATCCCAGTTGACCTAGTTGTATAGTTGAGAAGGTCAACATTAGAATGAGTCTAGGGCTTAGAACTTAGGTTTGGAGCTGCCCCCAGGACCATTCCAAGATCAAGATTGAAGAGCTAAGTCTAAGGCAATTTTCGTCGAGCTCAGGTCGACGAATCGTCGAACTCCGTTCGACGCTCTCTGAGCTCAACTTCAATAAATCGTCGAACTCCGGTCGACGATCTTTGAGCTCAGATCGACTATCTGCTTTTGGCTAGCTTCTGCTTAGTCATCGAACTCCCCTCGACTATCTTCTAGCTCAGTTCGACGATCCCTCCTTCAAGTTATTTCTCAGGTCGCTGAGCTCGGTTCGACGATCTTCGAGCTCAGATCGACGTTTTCTGTCTGCTTGTCTCATTTCATCTCTGAGCTCAGTTCGACGATCGTAGAGCTCAGATCGACGATTTTTTTAGAGAGATCGACGCTTTCAGGAATTCAAATGCTGCTGTTCTTTGGAATGTTTTTGAATATTATCAGCATTTATGTCAGAAGATCTCCCAGCCGTTTGTCTTTATTCTGGAGCAAGTTTCAAGGAATTATTCAGAGAATGTTTGCTGGACTTTCCTCTAGAAGACAAGACTCTTTTTGGAAGACATTTATGACTCCCAACGGCTAATTTGGACAAGGAAACTTCAGAAAATTTCAATTCTTCTCTTCTGTGTTTTTAAGATATACAGAATACACAAGAGAAAACATACACAGATTGACAAGAAAGAAAGTGAACACACAGAATAGAGAATACTGATAGCAGAAGAACAACAGAAGAACTGTGACTTCAAAAATCTTCTTGCTGACTGAAAAGTGTTCACAATCTCATCTCAGAACTCCAGACACCTCATCTTTCAGCCTTCTTGCTGAAACCATCCTTTGCTGGAGATCAAAGTTCTGAAGACCTATCACCCTAGAGCAAAGCTTCTTTTCCTGAACCTTTCTACATCTCAGGGGGAGCTTTGACATCATCAATCCACTTGTGCTTCTCTCATTTGATTGAGAACAGAGAAGACACCCTTCACTCTTATTTTTCTTTTCCTGCTGTAAAAGGGTTCTTGAACTCCCTTCAAAAGTTCTGTCTGGTTCTGAGAGCCTTGTCAAAACTCAGTGGTGGCAAGACACCTTAACAAAAAATCCAGTTTTGGTTTTTGAGCACCTTATCAAAAGCTCATTGGTGTCAGGACACCTGATCAACTCATCCTGAGTGGATTCCTACCAAGGGTGGTAGAAGAGTGGATGTACCCAGGTTTTTGGGGAACCACTATATTTCCTTGTGTCTTCTGGTTTGTTTGTGTGATTTGTGTGCTGTGCTCTTTACTTCTTGGTTTTTAACCTCTTACTAGCACTCTACACTATATCATAAATTTTTTTTTTATATGTGCTGTTTATTTCAACTGTGAAAAATTATTTTAAAATACTCTATTCACCCCCCCTCTAGAGTTGAGATAGATCTTACCCTCACTTTCACAACGGTCAGCTATACTGACCAAATTATAACGATTCCGCCCCCAAACCGGGGCGGCAAAGCTTCTTCCCTGCACTTGTTAGCAAAACAAGCAACACAGTAAAACAAGCATCTCATCATAGGTGCACGCTCTCACGGCCGTACACCCCGTGCTCTTAGGGCACTTACTCGGCGAAGCCAGTCCGAACCCCATCCGGTCCTTGACTCCACCACCACCCCCAGGGTGGCAATCTTTGTGAGCATTTAGTCTTCTCAGCCGCAGCCTAGACTCGATCTCCAAACCTCGGTAAGTCCCACGTAAAACTTTAGGTCTCTTTAACCGAGCAGGTGGAGCGGTTAGGGGTACACTAGCCCGTTGCTCACCCCACCATTGCCATTTGGCCACTGACGCGGACTAAGCTTCCCCTGTCCCAAATAACGATCAAACATGGTATATAGCCCCGCTATGTACCCGGTTGGATCTCAAGCCACCGATATGACAAAAATGCGTTTCCGTCCAGATTTTCGGGTGCACCTCGGGGTTAATCCCCCAGATTCCCTGATGCATTCTACCGCATAGCAACCCGAAAACAATCACAACGCTCGGAGTCTTCTCCGGCTAGAATATGCATAGCAAAACATCACCGATCCGGAAAACACGTCCGGGTAGGCTTCACACACCATGCCTATGTCCGTACTACGATTCCGGACTCTAACAAGGGGGACTTCACATATCTACCCCAAGAAATACCACGATCTCGCCGCACACACGCGGGAGAGGGGTTTTACCATGCAAAGGAAGAAGAGCTTCACATACTCAAGAAGAGAATCGTTACCCTTGTGCTTTTCCTCAGCTCCATGACGATCTAGTCGGATGGAAAGCACCGTATCGGCCTCGCCTTTGCGGATCCGGACTCGGATCGTGATTTGGAGCTCCGAAGCTCCGCCGGTGACCGGATCTAGCCTCTTCTTCCTCCTCCAAGCTCTCTCCTCTCTCTAACTCTTAGAGAGAGAACCAACCAAAGGAAATGAGGGTTTCTAACCCTATTCCCAGATATAACATCCCAGCAACAGCCCCCCACCGTTGGATCCAAATCCAAGGAAACGAACGGCCACGATTAGGCCTAAAATACAAAATCTGGGGCCGAACACGGGTTGCAACACGGCCGTGTGCCTGGCCGTGTCACCCATTCGCCGTCTCGACCGACTCGAAAACCAGCACACGGCATTCGACACGGCCTCCGACACGCCCGTGTCACACGTGACACGCCCGTGTCGAGACCCGTGTCACGCCCCCCGTGTGCCAGCTTTCCCAACCCGAGAACTACACGGCCATCGACACACCCGTGTCGACACCCGTGTCACTACCCGTGTCGGATGACACACCCGTGTCGACACCCGTGTCACTACCCGTGTCGGATGACACACCCGTGTCACTACCCGTGTCGGATGACACACCCGTGTCACTACCCGTGTCAGATGACACACCCGTGTCACTACCCGTGTCGGATGACACACCCGTGTCGACACCCGTGTCACTACCCGTGTCGGATGACACACCCGTGTCACTACCCGTGTCGGATGACACACCCGTGTCGACTCCCGTGTCACTACCCGTGTGCCAAAAATGGCACAGGACCAGAAATGTACTGAGGAGGACACGACCATGTGACACGCCCGTGTCATATGCCGTGCGCCTGACACGCCCTGGGACACGCCCGTGTCCCAGGCCGTATTCTAGCCTTCTACGATCGTCGACCTCGTCTCGACGACCAGAATCATGACACGCCCTGGGACACGCCCTGGGACACGCCCGGGTCCCAGGCCGTGCGCCTCCTACCAAGTCCCAGAATGGGCTCAAAATGCTGTCCGTCCCTCTTTTGAGTTTCGGGGTGTTACAACTCTCTCTCTCTTAAAAGAATTTCGCCCACGAAATTACTAAAGGAAAAGAAAATAGAAAACCAAGAGCGATACCTGAGCGAAATAACTCCGGGTACTCCTCCAGCATGGTCTGCTCCCGTTCCCAAGAGAGATCCTTGCTATCGCAATAGTCCCACCGGACCACGACTATTCAAAACTCCTTGAGACAAAGTCGCTCGACTTCACGGTCTCCAAAATGAACGGGTTTGACCCTAGTCATCAACCTTTCGTCCACCAATGCTTGACCACTGACGATCAAGTTCGAAGGCTCTTGCGCCACCTCACCAAACCGCTCTCGGAATCTCAAGTGGTCCAAGGTATACCGGGCTCAGCTTCCCCAAGCGTCGCTCCCGTGAAACACTCTTGAACGACTTTAACTTCCAACACGCCATCTGCTAACTCATCAATCCGTTACGTAGCGTTAAAACACTTAGTCTGCCTTTCCTGAGCGATTAGTAAAAGTTCTCATATGGTTCGCACCAAAAAGGGTAGTGTTTACCACCTCTTACTTTAAATACAACTTCGTGTCATCAGTTTCTAGCCTCGACAACGACAAGCGACTACTTCTACCAAAAAGGGCCTCGAAGGGCGCCATTTGTATGCTCGCTTGGTAGTTAGGGTTGTACACCAACTTTACCAAAATATATGACCTTCTACTGCTTCCCGAAGTCCAGAACGCACATGCGAAGCACGTCCTCCAACATCCTGTTGACCCACTCGGTCTGCTCATCCATCCGCGGATGTAAGACTGAACTAAACTTCAACTTAATCTCCAGCACTTTCTGCAACCACTTCCAATCATTAGACGTAGAACGCCCACCTCGATTGCTCGCAAAGTTGCGGGGCACACCGTGCCGTCTAATGATGTTATCCATAACCATTTACCAGTTACTCCACCGAATTATCCTTCCTATGCGGAATGAAGTGCGATGCTAGTGTCAACACAACTACGATCACCCAAACGGCGTCGTTACTTCACTGTGACTTTGGCAAAACCATGCCCACAGTCCAGTCGAACTTCTATTCCGAACTAGGCAAGGATTCAAGAATCCCCCGGCACTTGGCACTCTGCCTTCACTAAGATGCAAGGCTGGCACTTTGCCACATATAGTGCCACGACCTTCTAGAGTTCTGGCCACCAGAGCACTTCTTCAGATATCGGCACAACTTCGTGCCTCCTAAGCGAGTTGAGTACTTGATATAACGTATCACAACTCCACCCATAGATTACCCATGCTTGGGCCGCACAAATAATGGTCTTTCCTTGGTAGCCCACCTACAACCGTCGATTTGGGATTTTGACCCATCGAGCCGCACTCATGATTTCCTTCATGCAGCTACACAAACCATAGTCTGCCAACTACGATCAGCCAGGTCATACTGGACTTCCGACCAGTTCAACAACGCTTCGGCCCTAGTCCGCTTGTCAACACAACAGATCTCTAACGCTTCCAAATCCCGAACTAGCCTCTCAACATGTACCGACAACCATTCGGCTTGGGCGGGAGCCCTGCAACTCAACGCATCCGCAACCCATTGCCCTTGCCGGGTGCATGATGAATCTTGAACGTATAGTCCCCCAGGAACTCCATTCATCTCCGCTGCCACATGTTCAGATCCTATTGATCCAATAGGTATTTCAGGCTCTATGGTCGGTATGAATATCGACCTTAACGCCGTACGAGTAGTACCTCCACAGCTTAAGCGCAAATATCACGGCCGCCAACTCCAAGTCACGGACCGGATAATTCCTTTCATGCACTTTTAGCTGACGCGATCCATAAGCTATCACGCTCCCATGCTACACCAGCATGCAGCCCAAACCACTACCCGAGGCATCACTATAAACCTCGAAGCCCTCGGTCCCACTCGGCGAACTAAGCACTGGCGTCGTGGTCAACCGACCCTTCAGCTCTTCAAAAGCTTGCGCACCCTCATGCGCCCACACAAAACTCTGAACTTTCCTTGTCAAAGTCGTGAGAGGTAGCGCTATCCGCGAGGAGTTCTCCACGAAGTGCCTGTAATAGCTGGCAAGCCCCAGCAAACCCCGGACTTCCGCTATGGAAGACAACACAGGCCACTCTCGTATTGCAACAATCTACGCCGGATCCACCGCAACACCTTCCCCACTAACTACGTGGCCAAGGAACGCCACTGAGGATAACCAAAACTCGCATTTGGAGAACTTTGCTTATAGTTCGTTCTTCCTCAGCTTCTCTAAAACCAAACGCAGATGCTTGAAGCGATCTTCTTCGCACTGCGAGCACACCAATAGGTTGTCAATAAAGACGATCACAACATGGTCTAAGTACTCCCTCAACGTTCTGTTCATCAGGTCCATGAACACCGATGGCGCATTAGTCAGCCCGAACGACATGACTGTAGACTCGAAATGCCCATATCTTATGTTGAACGCTATCTTTGGGATACCACTTTCCCCGATTCTCAGCTGATAGTAACCAGACTTAAGACCTAACTTTAAGTACACCGATGACCCAACCAATTGATCAAACAGATCGCCAATCCTTGGGATCGGGTGCTTGCTCTCTTTTGTCAACTTGTTCAGTTCTCCATAATCGATACAGAGCCGCAAACTCCCATCCTTCTTCTAAACGAAAAGGACCGGTGTGCTCCAAGACGACAAACTTGGATGCACAAGACCTTGCTCCAGAAACTCTTCCAGTTGAACTTTCAGTTCTGCCAACTCATTAGGCGTTAACCGATATGGAGAGCGTGACCCAGGTTTGGCACCTGGCGCCAGCTCACTAGTGAAATCGATCGCTCGCTACGGAGGGACTCCAGGGAGCCCATCAGGGAAACACATCAGGATATTCGGATACACACGAGATACTACCCAATGTATGCTTGGGCTTCAAAGCCTCCAATGGTGGCAGTAACGACGCTTGCACGTCGAATCCCTGACCCCTAAACCGTAACCTTGCTACACAGAAACTCTCTTCGCGCGCATTGAACATCCATTACGCCACAACGCATCCAATTTGTCCTTTGCCATCGAAGAAGGTACTTCAATGCACGATATAATTCCTTTGGACAAAAAGGAGCGCGAAGCTTCCGTATTGAACAATGCTCTCGTCGGATTGCCAAAAAAAATCCAAAAATAAAGCCTAGAACTTCCAGTTCTAAGTTAACACACATAAGGTAAGAAGCAAGATTGCTAACAATTAAACCATACCTGTCGACCCGACGGTCGGCCACATGGCCTCCTGCTGGCCAAGGATGTCCATTCCCAGTTGGGCCGGAGTAAACAGCGGTGCAGTGGACGCTACCGCCTTTCCCTTCTCCTCAGATATTGCCCCCAACTTCTTTTTGGACATTGTGCGTCCACTCCAACAATCCCGGGCATAGTGCCCCGGCTTTCCACAAATAAAGCATGCATCCGGGGTTTGGACTGTAGTCGCTCCGGATATGCTAGAGGAAGGGACTAGACCCGACCTCCTAGACTTCTTGTACCACCTACGGTACCCGGATTTTGAGGTTGTCGACTTGACCACCGAATCCTTTGTCATAGCATCTTCAACTGCTCCTGCCAAAACTTTCCTAGTCTTCTGAGCACTCTCCCAACACTCTCTAGCGAGATGCCCTTTCTTGCCACATGAATAACAATTGAGGGTAGTTCGGGTAGTAGATGATCCAGTCTCTTTTCTCGGCGTCTTTTGATAGGCAGTCCTTAAAGGATCTGCAGGGTTTGGTACCCTATTCTCTGGTACTTGGTGAGTTTTCCCCAACTCCACCTCCAAAGCTCTGGCCGACTCCACCAAAGCTTGGAATCCCAATAACTTGGGTCCTAGTAGTAGAATACGCAACTCGCTGCGCAGACCGTTATAAAATCTATTAACTATAGATTGCTCGCTTTCCCATTCAAAGCCTGGGTAGCGCCTTATCATAAGGAACGTCTGCAAATATGCATCAACTGAATGCTCTCCCTGCACCACAGTCATGCTCATCTGCTGCTCTAAAATACCTCCAAATGCCCTTTGCTCCAACATACCGCCCGATGTTGGGGCCATCTCAGGGACAAAGGGTTGCACATTACTTCCATGTTGTGCGTTGGTCACAGCGAACACCGCTTCAACCACCCTTCTTATGGTTTCCCAAGACGTAGGGGTCTCAGGAACATTACTTAGTGCATTACTTTGCTCAGCAAACGTGTGTTCTGACTGCCACGCTCCACTTCCGGACACCTATAGTCGTTCAAAACACAATAAGTGACTGAACAAAATTGCAAAAAGCAATTATAGGAACACGCAGGTTCCTCAAATATGTGTATTTTCATTCCTAAGTGGACATTCATGGGTTCTTTTCATGTTATAACGATGACGCACACACATGTGCTCACCACCCCTTAAAGTGAATTCGCCCACGAATTCATTTAAGCTTGACCGAAACCAGTAGTCTGATACCAATTTGTAACACCCCTATCCGTCACATAGTATATAACAGTAGGTCCGGCCGGGGCCCGACGCCATATACTATGGACAGACCGGTTGGTTACGCGTTAAACCATTCAACCAATCACAACGTCCTACACAACACCTAGCGGAAGCAATTTATTAGAGTTGCAAAAAATAAAGAACCCTGCCAAGCATGAATGTCCACTACTCAAACCCATAGGAATGTATAATACACAAAACAGAAATAGCCTTATGGCCTTACAATAGTTTGCTTAATAAGAGCGTCTTCCAAACCTCGGCACGCAGGCCGGCCACACATGAGTACAAAAGGAAAAACACTCAAAACTTGGCCTTCGAAGGCTAGTACAACAACTTGGGCTTTAGCCCGCTAATTACCTCTCGGCTCCGCAGTACCTGCAAGCAACAATCCACCACACGGTGGTAAACAAAGGCAACGGTCAGCTATGCTGACCAAATTATAACGATTCCGCCCCCAAACCGGGGCGGCAAAGCTTCTTCCCTGCACTTGTTAGCAAAACAAGCAATACAGTAAAACAAGCATCTCATCATAGGTGCACGCTCTCACGACCGTACACCCCGTACTCTCAGGGCACTTACTCGGCGAAGCCAGTCCGAACCCCGTCCGGTCCTTGACTCCACCACCACCCCCAGGGTGGCAATCTTTGTGAGCATTTAGTCTTCTCAGCCGCAGCCTAGACTCGATCTCCAAACCTCGGTAAGTCCCACGTAAAACTTTAGGTCGCTTTAACCGAGCAGGTGGAGTGGTTAGGGGTACACTAGCCCGTTGCTCACCCCGCCATTGCCATTTGGCCACTGACGCGGACTAAGCTTCCCCAGTCCCAAATAACGATCAAACATGGTACATAGCCCCGCTATGTACCCGGTTGGCTCTCAGGCCACCGATATGACAGAAATGCATTTCCGTCCAGATTTCCGGGTGCACCTCGGGGTTAATCCCCCAGATTCCCTGATGCATTCTACCGCATAGCAACCCGAAAACAATCACAACGCTCGGAGTCTTCTCCGGCTAGAATATGCATAGCAAAACATCACCGATCCGGAAAACACGTCCGGGTAGGCTTCACACACCATACCTATGTCCGTACTACGATTCCGGACTCTAACAAGGGGGACTTCACATATCTACCCCAAGGAATACCACGATCTCGCCGCACACTCGCGGGAGAGGGGTTTTCCCATGCAAAGGAAGAAGAGCTTCACATGCTCAAGAAGAGAATCGTTACCCTTGCGCTTTTCCTCGGCTCCATGACGATCTAGCCGAATGGAAAACACCGTATCGGCCTCGCCTTTGCGGATCCGGACTCGGATCGTGATTTGGAGCTTCGAAGCTCCGCCGGTGACTGGATCTAGCCTCTTCTTCCTCCTCCAAGCTCTCTCCTCTCTCTAACTCTTAGAGAGAGAACCAACCAAAGGAAATGAGGGTTTCTAACCCTATTCCCGGATATAACATCCCAGCAACAGCCCCCCACCATTGGATCCAAATCCAAGGAAACGAACGGCCACGATTAGGACTAAAATACAAAATCTGGGGCCGAACACGGGTTGCAACACGGCCGTGTGCCTGGCCGTGTCACCCATTCGCCGTCTCGACCGACTCGAAAACCATCACACGGCATTCAACACGGCCTCCGACACGTCCGTGTCACATGTGACACGCCTGTGTCGAGACCCGTGTCACGCCCCCCATGTGCCAGCTTTCCCAACCCGAGAACTACATGGCCATCGACACGCCCGTGTCGACACCCGTGTCACTACCCGTATCGGATGACACACCCGTGTCGACACACGTGTCACTACCCGTGTTGGATGACACACCCGTGTCACTACCCGTGTCAGATGACACACCCGTGTCGACACCCGTGTCACTACCCGTGTCGGATGACACACCCGTATCACTACCCGTATCGGATGACACACCCGTGTCGACACCCGTGTCACTACCCGTGTCGGATGACACACCCGTGCCACTACCCGTGTCGGATGACACACCCGTGTCGACACCCGTGACACTACCCGTGTGCCAAAAATGGCACAGGACCAGAAATGTACCGAGGAGGACACGACCATGTGACACGCACGTGTCACATGTCGTGCGCCTGACACGCCCTGGGACACGCCCGTGTCCCAGGCCGTGTTCCAGCCTTCTACGATCGTCGACCTCGTCTCGACGACCAGAATCATGACACGCCCTGGGACACTCCCGGGTCCCGGGCCGTGTGCCTCCTACCAAGTCCCAGACTGGGCTCAAAATGCTGTCCGTCCCTCTTTTGAGTTTCGGGGCGTTACACAGCGAAAGGTAAAAGCAGATCAGTTAAAGCAGAAGCCACACCAGCAAAAGGATGAAAAATCAGGAATGCTGGAAAATTGGCTGGAGTAGTCAGAGAGGCAGCCCCCGAGGTATTCGTCGGAAGGGAGTCGATGACATCTTTCGACATCGTCCCCTGTGAGAAGAGCGATACGTCAGTACGCGGTCTCGTGTCAACTCTTTAAAAAGTTCACGCCAATGAGCGAGGCGATAAAATTACCTCCGGCAAGAAAGATGGGTTCTCGTCGTGGTTAGGGGTCGGTGTAGACGAGGCTCGGCTCTCTTTGGAGTGATCTCGCCTAACCGACTTGGCTTTCTTCTTCTTATTTGGGCGGGAGCTCTCACCGGATGGCTTCTCGCCAGCTGGCTTCTCGCCAGCGGACTTCTTGCCAGCTAGCCTCTTGCCCACCAACCAAGGGGCAACTTTGGCGCAGTTGGTGCGGGCTCGCACCTGGGCCATGACGAGGCGAGCCTGAAGCTCTTCCGAGAGCGGTTTTTGGCACGATTGGAATGCATCTTCAAGACTTTGTGAAAGCTCAGGCGGAGGGCAATAGCAACAGAGATTGACGGAGATCAAACTCGGCGGTGTATATATAGAACCAAGATGGGGTCCACGAAAAGATTCCCTTCCAGATCACCAAGCACACAACGAATATTAGGGGTTGGATGTGTCTTTCCGAGCGCATGGCTAGCTCACAAAGAGCGGGAATTATGTACAATCTCATATTCGCTGGGTGGGACCTAAGTACCCGTTGGGTTGGGATTTGGCTAGCCTTGGGCTAGCAGTAAGCATATTGGGTCAGGCAAGAAGATTGTACGAAAGGGGTTCTCGCCCGAGGTGTTGAAACTAAAAATCGGTCTCTTGTGGAGTTCACCCTTGGGGAAGGGGTGGTCGCGCACCTACTTTGCTCCTACAAGAAAAACAACAAAGAGAAGAGAGCAATGGACTAGACCAAGGGCCCGGCGCGGAGGTCCCACCACACACCCAGAAGGTCACTGAGCGCTTCCCCTCCTTAGCCAAATGCCAGGCTAAGGTACCTCAGAAAGAGCTGAAGGACTGGAAGGTTAGTAAGCGTGCCTTCTGAGGTACCTCCTGGGTCCTGTTTATAGGATTCTGAAGGTGATCTGCTAATAACTAACCTCTGCTATCTTGAAATTACTGAAAACTCCCTGGGCTGGCCTGCCAACAGCCAAACTCCGCTGTTCTGAACTGCTATGTGCAGCCCACCTGGGTCTGTAAGCAGCGAGACTCCGCTGTTTCGGCTGGCTAGGGGCAGGCCACCGGGGCAGAATGGTAAGAAATCCCTCCCCACTGAGGACTGGACGAGCAACCCTACAATGCCTCTACTCGGCGGGAGGCGCGGGCCAGAGGCTGGCTCGCCGAGAAGGACGCAGGTTATAGACGGTCCGCCTGGGAGGGCGCGGGCCAACCCGCCTAGGAGGGGCGGGCGGAGTTGACCCACCTAAATAAGTGCGGGCCAGGGGCTGACCCGCCTGGGAGGGCGCAAGTCAGAAGATGGCCCGCCAAGGAGTGGAGGGTAGCGCTGACCCGCCAAAATAGGCGCGGGCCAGCGGTTGACCCGCCTGGGAAGGCGCGGGTCAGAAGGTGGCCCGCCAAGGAGTGGCGGGCAGGGCTGACCCGCCAAAATAGGCACGGGCCAGAGGCTGACCCGTGTGGGAAGGCGGGGGTCAGAAGGTGGCCCGCCTAGGCGGGCGCGGGCCGACCCACCTATGAGAGGCGGGTAGGGCTGGGCCACTCGGGGCAACCCTTAGATGTGTCAGCTGAGGGTGAGCCGCCCGCTTAACTGAGTCCCTTCGGCGAACATGGGGTTGTACACGAGGCATGCTCAAAGGGTTACGCTTGGGTTGCGGGAAGCCCACAGGGGAAGCCCACAGAGTTGGCATCGAGTGAAGTTTCTCCACTCCCTCCTGTAGTAGGCGGGAAGGCTCTCGCTCAGGGGTAAAGTAATGCCAGTCTGTCGAGCTCAATTTGTCGAGCTCAATCCGTCGAGCTCAATCCATCAAGCTCAATTTGTCGAGCTCAGTCCGTCGAGCTCAATTAGTCGAGCTCAATTCGTCGAGCTCAATTCATCGAGCTGAGCCTTCGACTTAAAGTTATTTTTTGTTGGGCATGGCAAAACAAGGGGTAGGCTCCCGCCCAGGGTGGGCGGAAGGGCTCACACCTCTCGTTGGCAGAAGCCCATTCCGCCCTCAGTATTGAATTGTGTTTTTCCCACTCAACGCCCCCTAAGCCTTTCAGCTCCCGCTCGGGATAGGCGGGAAGGCTCGCACTCAGAGCAGGCAGGGTTCCCGTAGAGCTCAGCAGGAAGAGCTTCAGACAGATGGGACCTAGACCTGAAATTACCTAAATACCCATGGGTCTGCATTTAGCTCCTCAGAACAACGGGGTTTGGCTATTGGCAGACCAACCCAATGACATTTTAGTAATTTTAGGGCAGTAAAAATACGATTTTTGCAGACTAGATTAGGAAAACCTATAAATAGACCCATGAAGTTCTTCAGATGGCAAGCTTTCATCATTTTCTATAACCCACTATTGCTTTTTGAGGTTCTCCTAGCTCAGCTATTGGCTTTGGAGGGGAAGCACTCAGAGATCTTCCAGGTTCTTTATCGCTAGTCAAAGGTTAAGGCTTGGGAGAAGTAGGTGCTAGCTATACCCCCAGGTCCGAACTCTCATTGAGGCCATTTTTGGCTTCAATGGGAAGAGAATGAAGTGGAAGCTAAGGTAGGGGCAAAAGATGGTGTGGGTACACTCATAAACACTCAACTCTCTCCCTTTTGATATTATTGAAAGGGTCGGGGATTTGCGAACATGTCTCATGAAAAAAAAGAGATGAGAAAAACATGCACACATGCATAAAAAATCATAAGTAGTAGGGGAAAAAAAATGGAGTGGAACACCATGAATATAGACCTACCCAACACAAGAAAAACCAATTGATTTGTAGAGATTTTAAGAATAAAAGAAATTTGGACAGCACATGTGAAACTAAATACACACTAATTGGAGTACAATGTTAGGAGATTTATAGAGTTAATACAATGTAACATTGTAAGAGTTAGGAATAGAAATCGTGTACTAGTACATATGTACTATAAACATATAAGGCAGTGTAAGTCCAATTCTTATACATGAAAGTGTTAGATAGAATAATGGCATGTGTATGTGTAGCATCAAAAAAGCATCAAGTAGAAATATTCTTTTGTACATGTTTTATCTCAATAATTCAATATGCTAGCACAAGAGAAATAAAGTGAAAAATCAAGTCATATTGTTATCTACTTCATACCAAGATTCGAACAAAGGGCACTAACTCAATTTATAGTCTTTGTATAAGATCGAAATGATTCTTTAGACTAAGGTGCTCATCTGCACAATGCTCATGAAGAATTATCAGGAGGAATGAGTACTGCTTGGTGAGTATCCTCATCACATGATTTGACAGCATACATAAAAAAAATTTACAATTTTTTTCATTCTTTTTTTTGTTATCGTACTATCATTATTATAGCAGTTTTTGAGTTCAAGGTCCCCGAATCAATCAAAATCTACCCACATAGATAGATACACTTTAACTTGTATACAAAAGACTTGTTCACTGGAATATTTACCCAAAGTTTTAAACTTTATATAAAAACATGAACACCGTGACATTCACTGTTCAAGACATTCCTAGCTTGTTAGACCCAATATCACGAGTTATAACATGTAAGCTTTGAATTCTATAAGAGTGCATTTTCTAGGGATGTGTGAACAGTGAAAAGTCGTTACGCCACCTAAATTGCATTCAACATAATTATTCTATCTAGTCGCACTCAGTAGCTAAGTAATAATAGATTAGACACTTCATAACAAAGACAAACAATGTTGAACAGAGATTGGCATATCCTAGAAATCAAATATTCTACGTAATTGTATGCTTTAGGCTCTGGTCATGCATGCCCTAAGAAAGATAGTACCATTTTTTATTTTAAGCTTTTATAAATTTGTTTTTAATATTCAAAGATTAAACAAATCAAAAAATTCAATCTAAAAATAAAAACATGTTTTTAGATTTTTGGGATTTTTCAAATTTTTATTTAATTTTTTTTATAAAGCATATTGATAGAGAAAATACACACCAGACATAAGGACTGAAAGACACAAACAACATAAAAAACATAACTCAAAATGACATTCAGAAATAACAAGTTACCGCCAGCGCTAGTGCCACCGCATGACGGTAACTCACAGAAACTTAAGATCGTTAAAAATTTCCCAGATTTCAAAAATGTTTGCTCTCAATATTTTGAAAAAAAATGATTAATCGATGTAAGCCCTACCTATCAAGGGATATGTCAATTATCATGAGAGCTTACTAAGATAAGGTAATGACACATCGAATTAACATGCTCGCACAAGTGTATGCATGAAATAAAATTCATGTGATTAAAATAAATATGAGCATGCCCAAGATGAAAAACAACCCAAGTAATATGTCTGCACCCTAGCCCCGTACTAAATGATGGATGGGCATGAGGAGCTGCACAAGATGTCGTAGGTTGAGGTGTTAATCTCATATGCATACAAAAGAAACCACTCAACCTAACACTCTTTCCCCTAGCGCCACTCAAGGACCTATTGGAACCCTCCCCGGTTAAGGACAAGACGTGGTTTGTAGGTTAGCGTTTCTAATGCACACAACCCTATGCCCCGCTACTGTGAGACACAAACAATTGGTGAGTGATCGTGGTCATGCCTATGCATTTAGTTCCTAAGGATACATATATAGAACTATGGTTTCTATGTGCAGTGAGCAACATGGTGTTAGATTTAGCGCCTATAATATTGCATGTATTTGTAGAGGTTTCAAAACAACACATTCAAGAGCTTAATGCAAAGTTGATTAATAGAAATTAAATTGTGTTTTAAACCTTCTACAAATAAAACAATTGAAATAGAAAATATTTTTGTTACCCGTGTTATGGATACCAAGAATACGTCCTTTGCAGTTATCTTCAAAGGTCATCATGTCTCCTTTCTTCTCCAGGATAAAGAACTTGTCTTCAAGTACCACACGTTTTCCCTGTACTTAGCCTGCCAATACACATAAAAAGAGGATGAGGGTAAATATCTAGTGTAAGTATATGCCTTCAGTTCCTATATTTGCATTACTTTCTTTGGACCTCTCTTCAAGCATGAGCCGGACGTGTGACCAAATTTATTACATTTGGCACACTTAACATAGGCGGTGGATACCACCTTTTGCGATGTATTGGTCGGGGCTCCTGCTTGAAGAAGGATGTGTGTTTCCAGATTTAATATGATTACTGTTATGTTTCATAAACTTTTTGGCTGGATTTGCTGGAGACAAGCTATCGTCAGCGGTAGGGATACCGATGGGTGGTAGCTCACAATGTTTATATCCCAGCCTGAATTTACCAGATCCTTGACACTAAAAACCTAGCAATATATTAAGAGACTTTTTGCCTATTCCAAATTTCTAGATGGTAGGGTTCAGGTCCCGGATTCTTGCTTTCAAGGCGGTGTTTTTTGTGACGAGCATCACACACTGATTTGCGAACTATTTTTACCCTTTTTACTTGTGCAAGAGACATTTGAAGCTTTTTCTCCAAGTCCTTTTTCTCATTAGTGAGATTTTTTATTTTTGAGGAAGTCTTAGAGAGGTTTTCTTTTAGCTCATTGATCGTCGCCACCGAGTGAGAGCACTCTTGGCACTTGATCTTCTCTTTGTCACATTTGATCACTTCATTAGTTAATTTTTCCAAGTCTTTCTTCATTTTCATATTTTCAGATTTTAAAAACTTTTTCTCAAGAAGCACATCATCAAGCTTATTACATAATTACTTATAGATTTCATATAGTTCATCATAGGAAGGAGAGATTACCTCAGTGTCGCTCTGGACACTGAATTTGCTGTCAGATTCGCTGTGATGTTCCCCATGAGGCACAGATTTGCCTTGTCTTCACTACTTGAGCCGGATGTGCTTGACTCGACAGCACAAGCATCGTCCCACATTGACACCTTCAACACTTTCTATTGAATTTTTTGAAGTGAAAGTGCCATCCTGGGTGGAATGTCCGCGCGGTCTGGGCAGACAGTTGTGGAAGTTCGGGCGGATTAACTGTGTGATCTATGTGGATAGGGATAGCGACTTACCAGGTCAGCCAATGGTTTTGCAGTTGGCTTGTTCCCTGGAGGTAACCGGGCGGATAGGATGTTTGTCCGTGGAGTTCGTTGCGTCTAGGTTGTGGATTGGTGTGGAGCTCGGGAGATTGAAATGGATTTGTGCCATTGATCTTGCTCTGGTGTGGTTTGATGGTAACCACACAGTTCGTTGGGTTCTGCGGACTGGCCCTCGTATCCGTTGGTGATGTGTTTGCACTAGGGATGGATGGCGGTGTGCACTTGGTCTGGATTTATACCAAGTCCAGGTGTGCACAGTCCTGGAGGTCGCGCGGTTAGCGTAGACTATTTTCTTTGTCCGCCGAGTTCGGCAGCTGTCAGTCGTGTGCTCGTTGCGGGCTCGGAGTTTGCGTACTAGAGCAGTGTCCGCATGGGCGTGTAGATTGGAGCTGTGTCCACTTGTGTGCAGACTGGTGGTGTTTCCGCAGGGTTCACTAGTTTGGCAGAAAAGTCTTGGCTTGGCCTTGTGGAGACAAGGAAGATAGGATTTCTATCCTGCCTTGGTGGTGCGACAGGTGGACTGGCTAATGTCCTCGGTTGTACGGATACTCTTAGTTCTCGCCACGGATATGGTGGTGATCATATCGGATAGGGCGGTGATAACACTCCTCTCAGTGTCTACAAATAGGACCCTCTGTCACATCACTAAAACAACCGAATGAACAGTAAGTGAGCTCGGGTGGTTGCTGCAGACAGGTTTTTTGTTTGCACTGTTTGAGTAGTTGACCGAGTTTTTGTTGTGTAGATTATGCGAACAGTGCTGAGAAGCCAGTGACTTGGTTTTAACTTTGGTCAAGTATCAGTGAGGACTCTGCGGTTACAATCAGTAGTTAGCAGCTGGCCGCGGCTTGCGGCCAGGCAGTCTTCTCTCTTTTGTAACTCTTCCCTAGTTCAATAAACTGTCCGCTTCTGGCAGCTTATTCAGTTTGGCAGTCGCTATTTACAGCGATCTGATGGCTAGGAGATCTCACGGTTAGGCAGCTTGCAGATCAGCGGACAGAGTTCAGCATTGGAATAACGGGTTTTTCGCGCGGCTAGGTTGCAGATTGGCGACTTAGCGGCTTCAGCGGACTCTGTAGTGCAGCTCGACAGAGTCGGCGGTTACTCATTGAGTTAGCACGACTAGCTTTGTACTTTCTTGTTTTGCTTCTTTTGGGTACATCAACGAATCATATCTCACCATGTGTGTCTCGTCTTGCAAAGATTTTTGATAGTACAAAATTCTTGTTCTTCTAGTTGTATATGGTTTACTTGGCTTAGTTATTGTTGGAGTGTTCCTTGGCCTGGTTTTTCGATTTCCGTGGTTCACAAATTTTTACATGGTATCAAAGCATATAGAGGCTTGAGCAGCGTTCAATCGACAATTTACTTTATTGGTTTTATAAGTCTAAGTGAACCAGGGTTGGAGCAATGGAAGATGGACTTGCAAGAGGTCTTGGAATTGAGCTTCTTACATCGACCAAATTCAAGAAGAAGAGGTCATGTATGGAAATCTATCTTTTGGGCGAAGACCTATGGTAGGTCATTTACTGAGACAACAAACAAGAAGTTATTGTTGTCGCTGACAATGCTGAAGAGGTGAGAGTTTGGAGGAATACAAATGTGAAAGCTGAGTTTACTCTCAAGTGGGCTATCTCACCATAACTCTTCAACCACATCATCAGATGTCGGTCAGCTGTGAAGATTTGGACTTCCCTCGACAGGTTGTTCAATAGGAAGAATGTAGCGCGGCTATAATTTCTGGAGAATGAGTTGGCGAGGGTCACTCAAGGAGAATTGCCCATCTCAATGTTCTTCCTGAAGATGAAGAACTTGTGTGTTGAGATTTCATCGTTGGACCCTGATGATCTTATTTCCGAAGCAAAGCTGAAGAGGCATATAATCTGCGGTTTGTGGAAGGAATATGTGGGCTTTGTTTCTTCTGTTCAAGTCTAGGTCACTCAGCCTTCTTTGCTGGAGTTGGAGAATCTGCTGGCTTCGTAGAAGAGCTTAGCTGGATAGATGGCTGGAGTCACTATATTTTAAGGAGGTAGTGAGGCGCTCTTCTTAGGGAAGAAAAAGAGATGGGAGAAGAAGAAGCATGCTTCTGGTGATGACCTTTCAACTTCATATCAGCAAGAGAGGAGTTTTGCTCCTAAGCATGATTGGAAGAAGAAGAAAGTGCTAAGGTGTTATAGCTACAACCATCTAGGTCACTTCAAGAAAGACTGCAAGGTCAAGCTGTAGCCGGGACATGTTGCAAATAAAGAGAAAGCTAGTTCCAATGCTGAGGAAGTTTGATGTGGGAATGATTTCATGACGGGCACGTGTGTTCGTGCATTGTCCACCACTCCAGCTCTTTTTGATCTTGGCTAAGAAGTTCTTCTCCTCTTTTCCCTTGAAATGGCGATTTTTCTTCTCACCAGATTCTCTTTTCTTCACTGGACAATCAATAATTACATGCCCTGGCTTACTGCAACAGTAGCAAACAACATTAGAAGAAACATGTCTACCAGGTTTAGATTCATACATATCTCCCCTTGAGTGTTTCTTCCTGTGATAAGAGGAGGAGGAAGGTCTGCTCCTCTACTGCTTCCTCTTCATCAACTTCTGAAACTGCTTAGAGAAGACAGCAAAGTCTTCATCAGACATACTGTAGTCTGATGAGCTTGACCCTGTGTTGTCTGAATCAGCAGGCCTCCTTGGAGGAGAGGCAATCCTCTCCTTGATTTTCTTGGTGCTCTCAGCTTTAAAGGTCAAAGACTTTTCCTTGGCCTGGTATTTGCTGATGGTCTCCTCCTCCTTCTTGACAGCCAGCTACATCTCATAAGAGAGCAGCTTTCCAAACGGAGTGTGCGAGGGAGTATCATCCAGCTTTGCCACCTCTTTGATGGCATAGATCATGGTGTCCCAGTCTTTAGTTTGACACCTTAGGAACTTGTCATTAAGCACATAATGGTTGAAGACCCTCCTATTAGTCCTCAGCTCATTCACAATTCTAAAAAATCTTTTATAGCATCCAACTATGCTCTCTTTCTTGGACTGCCTGAAAGCCACATACTCTTGGTTGAGTAATGACTTCCTATCATCTCTAACCTCCTTTGTGCCTTCCATGTAGACCACTAAAATGTCCCACATCTCCTTGGAGGTCTTGTAGTGAACCAGATTTTGAAAGGTAGAATCATCAATAGCACTAACTATGATGTTCTGAGCTCTCTTGCCTATGGTGGCAAGAATGACCTCATCCTTGGTCATCTCTGAATATGTATTTGGTGTAATATGTATTTGGTGTCTGGACTATTGCATCCAGAACTGAGACTTTCATAGGGATGAAAGGTCCCTCTTTGATTGTAACAAAGATCCTTGGGTCAGATGCTTCCATGTAAAACCTGACCCTCTCCTTCCAGATTCCAAAGCTCTCCTTCCTGCAGATTGGAAGCTTCATGGAACCTAGCTCCTTATAGTTCTCTCCTGAACCCATAAGTATAATACTTGTAGCTGTTGGAGCATGCGTTCCACGCTTCTTGGTTTTCTAATAACAAATCTCGTTTGTATTTGATCTTTGGTTATTTATTATGTGCAGATATCATAGGTTTAACTCTAATGCCATTTGGGTGTTGATTCGGGTCACAACAGATGAGCTCAGGAGATATTGCCAGGTGATATTGGGTATCGCCCACCGGCGACAGTGGCATGAGAAGTTAACTCACTATCTCCACACGGATGGCAATTTCTTCCCTATCGCCCGACGACATTGGATATCGCCAATCGGCAACACACCATGATTGACATGACTAATCTGCGATGTGAAAAAGAGGAATACGTGAGACACGTGGCAGCCTTTAACGCTATCGCCAGTAGGATATACCCAGTGTCGCCCGGCGATATCGCCAAAGTATATAAGCCAGTCAATTTTCTGTGGAGATCATGAATTTCATTATCTGGAGTGTTCCTTCCCGTTGATACGACCTAGAGAGCTCCAGAATCCAGAATTACTCCATATACTCAATAAGGATGAAGCGTGAAAGATCGAAGGCACGAACACGACATTCAAAGCAATCTTGGCAAGGATTCATCGGCATCTTCAGCGCGTCATTTAGAGGGAGTTTTAATTCTGAAGATTTTCGTTTTGTTTTGTTCTTTATTCCTATTGTAATCGACAGAGAAAATCGCTGCCTTGTGTGTGTCGTCTAAGTCCTTGCATGGCTTAGGAGAGAATCACCGCCTTGTGAGTCGAGTCCAAGTCCTTTTGCGGCTTAGGTAGAAATCGTTGCCTTGTGTGCAACGTCTAGATCGTGGTTAGATCTATGGGAGGCTAGTAGCAAGATCTAGGGAGAGATACGCTTTCGCCTGCCGGTTCTTGGTAGAAGGACTCAAAGATTTTAGGAAAGAGTTTCTCAAACGGAGATTTGGTGAGAAAGATACTTAGATCGCTTCCCCCAAAGTTCAATCCAAAAGTGACTGTCATCTCGGAGTCACACGATCTAAAGTCTCTCCAAATTGAGAACCTGGTTGGAAATCTGAAAACCCACGAAGTGGAATTAAGGATTCAACAATAGGAGTATAGCCTGAAGGCAAGGAAGAAAGCAGTTCAAGCTCAGAGACTGAAGAGGAGGCCAACATGTGCCTGATGGGAAAGGACGTTTCATCATCTGATGATGAAAGCAGTGTCCAGAGCGACACTGAGGTTAATCCTCCTTATGATGATTTATATACTGAATTTTTACAAACTTGCAAATATTTTGACAAAAGCTTAAATGAGAATAAATTACACAAATCTGAAAATAAAGAGCTTTTAAAAGAAAACAAAAGGTTCTTGGGAAGGAGAAAACAACTTGTCAAGTGGATTGTCCATCTTCGACAAGAATACTAGAACTTAAGAAAGATCTCTCTAAGTCTTGGTCTCGGGTTGAATCTCTTACAAGAGAAAAAGAGACCTTAGAGAGATCTCTAAAACTTTCTCAATTTCAAGTAGAAGGTAGCAAAAAGACCTTCGCGAACCGATGCGACACTATAGTTGCTGAAAACACCGCATTGAGAGGCCGAGTCCGTGATATAGAAATGGCCACTAACAAGTTTGGAATGGGCCAAAAATCATTGAATATGATCTTGGCGAGCCAATGTTATGATTCGGCAAAATTTGGAATCGGATACTCTCTAGAACACTATCGCCCGGCGACATCCATTGTCGCCGGCGATAAGAAAAAATTAAAAAATTCATTTTTTAAAAAAATAGTCATGATAAATCTACTGTAACTGCTTCTTCCAGTAATAGTTCAAAATCTATTTTGAAAAATCCGTCAACTATTTTCGTCACGTGTGTCAAATGTAAAAAAGTTTGGTCACACGACTCACACTTGTAGAAGGACATGACACTGTTCTGTTAAACAAGTCTGGGTACCTAAGGCTTTCACCTATACTATGAGAGGAACTACTTGGGTAACCGGATATTTACTCTCATCCTTTTTCTAGGTGTGTTGACAGGCTAAGGACAAAGAAGATGGGTGGTACTTGGACTCAGGGTGTTCAAAGCACATGTTGGGCAACAAATCAAAGTTCCTTAGCCTATAGATGAATAAAGGAGTAGTTACGTTCGGTGATAATGGAAAAGGAAAGATCATCGGCATTGGAGTAGTAGGTAACAAGTCATTTACTATCTCAAATGTTTTGTATGTTAAAGGTTTGAAACATAACTTAATTTCTATAAGTCAATTGTGCGATATTGGTTTAAACGTCTTATTTGATTCATCTTCAAACATGTGCAAATTTTTTGATTCCAAAACAAACAATATTGTTCTTACTGCTCCTAGATTTCAAAATGTTTACATGATTAAATTTAATAATTTATCACATTCTTCATTAAAATGTTTTGTCTAAAAATGATGAATTAGATTTGTGGCATAGATGTCTTGGACATTCTAGTTCCAAGCTAATTGTTAAATTGTCCCAAAATAAACTAGTTAAAGGTTTACCTATTTTACATTGAAATCTATCTTCTTTATGTTCACCATGTCAAAAGTGTAAATTTTTAAAATCTTCATTTAAGAGCAAAAATGTCATTTCCACTACTAGACCTTTATAGATTATTTATATGGATTTGCTTGGTCCGGTTAATACACTAAGGCTAGGAGGTAGAAAATACACTTTTGTTTTGATTGATGATTATTCACGTTTATGTTGGACAATCTTCTTAACGTCAAAATCTGAAGCATTTTTAGAATTTTCAAAATTATGTATACGTGTTCAAAATGAACTAGATTTAAAAATAAAGTGCATTCGTTCAGATCATGGAGGTGAATTTGTTAATGAAAAATTTGTATCTTTTTACAATGAATTAGGTATTAAACGTGAATTTTCCACTCCTCGCACACCGCAATAAAATGGTGTGGTAGAGAGGAAAAATAGAACTTTACAAGAACTAGCTCGTACTATGCTATCAGAATACAAATTACTTAGATCATTTTAGGTTGAAGCCATTAGTACTGCTTGTTATGTTATTAATCGCGTTATGCTTCGACCTTTCTTAAAATTAACACCTTATGAATTATATTTTCTAAAAAAACAGAATGTATCTTATTTTAAAGTTTTTGGTTGTAAATCTTTTATTATGAACACTAAAGATAATTTAGGCAAGTTTGATGAAAAATGTGATGAAGACATTTTTATTGACTATTCTTCAACTAGTAAAGCTTATAAAATTTACAATAAAAGAACAAAAGTGGTTGAATCTATTCATGTTAAATTTGATGAATTTTTCTCGTGTATAGATACTAATCCTACAAGTAATGATGAAGAGCCCTTCCCTCCACTAAGGTAGGATGATGATGAACTCTTTGGAGATAAAGAAGGAGAAAAAGGAGAAGAAGTGCAATAATATGTGCCTCCAAGTGAGCTAAGATATTCAAAAGATCATCCCCAAGATTTGGTTATTGGAGAACCATCAAGAGCGGTAAGTACTCGTTCATCATTGCATGATTTATTCTCAAACATATGCTTTATTCCTGATATAGAACTTAAAAATATAGAAACTGCTTTAAATGATAATTCTTAGTTTTTAGCTATGAATGACGAGCTTAATCATTTTGAATGTAAGGTTTGGAAATTAGTAAAAAGACCATCAAATCATCATGTTGTAGGTGTTAAGTGGATCTTTAAGAATAAAATGGATAGTGAATCTAGGGTCACTAGAAATAAAGCTAGACTTGTAGCAAAAGGTTATTCACAAATTGAAGGAATGGACTTTGATGAAACCTTTGCACCCGTAGCATGTTTAGAAGCAGTTAGAATATTTCTTGCATTTGCTAGCTTTAAAAGATTTAAACTATTTCAAATAGATGTTAAAACTGATTTTCTTAATGTGTATATTAAGGAAGAGGTTTATGTAGAACAACCTCCAGGCTTTGTTGATGTTAAATTTTCTGATCATGTTTTTAAATTAGAAAAAACCCTTTTATGGTTTAAAGCAAGCACCCCGAGCATGGTATGATAGATTGACTGTTTATTTATTAAAGAATGATTACAAAATGGGCAATGCTGATTGTACTCTTTTTATTAAACATGTTCATGATGATCTTATAGTTTTGCAAATATATGTTGATGACATTATTTTTGGATTCACTAATGAAAAATTATGTGATAATGTTATAGAAATTATGAAAAATGAACTTGAAATAAGCTTGGTAGACGAACTCACTTATTTTCTTGGTTTTCAAATTACTCAAAGACATGATGGCATTTTTATTTGTCAATCTAAATATATTCATGATGTTTTAAAAAGATTTGGATTTAAAAATCTAAAACAAGCAAATACCCCCATGAGTGTCTCATTGAAATTAGGGAAAGATGAAAGTGGTATTTCTATAGATCTAACACTATATAGAGGAATGATAGGATCACTGTTATATTTGACTACATCTAGACCTGATATTATGTTCGTTGTATGTTTATGTGCTAGATTTCAAGATAATCCAAAAGAATCTTATTTAAAAGTGGTTAAACGTATTTTTAGATATCTTATTGGCACATCTAAGATAAGTTTGTGGTATTCACACAATGATACTTTTATTTTACATGGCTTTTCTGATTCTGATTATGGTTGTTGTTCGTTAGACCGTAAGAGAACAAGTGGCACCTGTCACTTTCTTGGCCCTTCACTAATTTTGTGGTCGAATAGGAAACAAAATTCTATTGCTTTATCCACCACCGAGGCCGAGTACATTTCACTAGGTAGTTGTTGTGCACATGATCTTTGGACGAAGCAAACTTTAGAAGACATTGGAATTTATCATGACACAATTGAATTAAAATGTGATAACAAGAGTGCAATTGACTTAACATATAATCCAGTTCATCATTCTAGGTCCAAACACATTGATGTACGTCATCACTTCATTAGAGACCACACTAAACAAAATACAATTAAAGTTAGTTTTATAGGAACCGATTCTAACTTGCTAATATTTTCACAAAACCACTTCTAGATTTTCATTTTTCATTACTAAGACTAGAACTAGGAATCTTGGACTTATCAAGCGAATGAATTGACGTAATAAGTAAACAAAACATCTTTAATTAATAGAAAATGATGATTACATTAAGAAAACCATAATATTAAGAGTCTATAACAGTACTACCACAGCACTCTTATCACAGCATAAGTCAAATAATATTACAACACAGTTTTTAAAATAGCAACACTCAAAATTTTAAAACTTCACTGTCGTCGGCGATACTGACTGTCGTTCAGCGATAGCATCAAAATTCCAGACCTGCCCGAAAACTTCAAAAATGTATGTTATCCCTTGCACTGGTGTCCTCTTGATCTTCAGCTGAACTGTGTTCACTGCTCCTTGTCCGGCGAGGTCAGCGGGTAGATAATCGGGGAGGCTCCATGAACGGATTCTCCCATTCAGCCGCTTATGTTGGAGTAGGCTTCAACTTGAGGCTTTTGGTCAAAAATTTGAAGAATTTTTGGATTCCCAAAAGTTCTTCTTGAGCTCCCTTTTATGATCTTCGAACGACTCTAGCAAGTCGTCCAAACCTTCCCACGAAGATCCACCTCATGGAATCGATGGGTTTCGGATAGTGGACATTGGTTCACTACTTCTTGTAGACCCTCCTCGTGCTGATTGGCCAATGGCAGGTGTACCACTCGTAGAGAATATAGATGACACACAATCATTGAAATACAGTTCTGGGTCTATCCACGTGTACTTCTTATACAAAATGCGTTGGATGACCGCACCAAGTGGTAGTGTATTCAATTTCTTCCAGGTTGGACTTTTCAGTCTAAATGTGTAGCGAATTATTGACAGGATAAAATCTGGCATATCAAACGGCTCCCGCTCCAAGA
Organism: Platanthera zijinensis; assembly: GCA_039513925.1. Taxonomy (NCBI): domain Eukaryota; kingdom Viridiplantae; phylum Streptophyta; class Magnoliopsida; order Asparagales; family Orchidaceae; genus Platanthera; species Platanthera zijinensis. Next base: position 272,147,686 of record CM077078.1, read on the forward strand.
TCATAAAAGTGACATATCTCAATTGAGCCGTAATCTTACGTGTATCTCCAGACTTGAGCAAAATGGTGTGCCTCAAAATGTCCTGCACTAGTCGTGCATCCTCGGTGAGAGTGGTCGTCGATTGAATAAGGGTTGTTATTGAATTACCATGCAACACCATATTCAAGAGTGTCCAGTCTCTATCCTTTCGATAATTTTCTACAACATCTAAGACATTTTCATGATCTATTAACCCAAAGTCTTCCCTGAGATCATAATGGGTTATCTCCACTATCTGTCCTTGTATCCGTGATCGCACTCCACCGTTTAGTTCCGTGAAAAGAGGATCTTTTAGATAATTATAGAATTCCCTAATCAACGCCGACGAAAACGTATCCGGGATAATGACGGACATTATTCCTGCCATGGCTAACAAGTCATGGATGTGTGCGTGTCGGGCGGGATCGAATTCGATGACCCGTCCAATCCCAATATTCGCATTTTCTATCCCCGAGAAAGTTTGATAGGATGAATGTGTATCACTGCCAGTACTTCTCTGATCACTCGAGCTGGAAGCCATTGCTGCAGTTAAGATGCAATTTTTTTTAAAAAAAAATCCGAAATTATCAATATCGCCAGTCGACGACACCCACTATCATCGGGCGATAACGGAAATTGGTCTAATCTAAATTCCGACCCCAGATCTGAACTTTCCCCTACCTTCCATTCCAAATCTGAAATTTCTTACAAGTTTTTTTGAATTTTACTAATATTTTTTAACAATTTTTACTCAAAACACTATTCATCATTTTTCTTCCCTAAAACCATAACCTAACTAACATTTTTCTTTCTTCAAAAAATTTATATCTGAGTTTAGGGATTTTCAACTTCATCAATCTATGAAAACACTACTCCAAATTCATAGATCTATAATCTCCTCTCTCAAAACACAAGCTTTAACAAAAACCCCTAACCATGGAACAAGGTTCTTCAAAAATTGAAATTTTTGCATCCAAACTTCAACTTATCTACCCTAAAAACATTTAGATTCAAAAAACACTAAAGAAGAGGAATCAAAATCCAACTTTTTACCTTGAATTTGGGATTTCGTTGACTTCAGTTTCTTCTTACGCGTCGGTTCTTCAGGAAATAATGATGGACACGGTGGCATTGACCTGTTTTCGCTATTTTTTATATTCTTACACTATCTTTGATCAACGATATCCGATATCGCCGGGCGACAGAGAAAAGCGCTATTTGGCGATTTTTTTCATTTCTCAATTTTAGACATAGTTCAATGCATATTCTTCGATTTTGGGTTCCTAGTAACATTGTTTAATGGTTCAACCATCACATATCCTTTTCTACATAGCCAAAAATGGCCTCAACGAGAGTTCGGATTTGGGGGTATAGCTAGCACCTACTTCTCCCAAGTCTTGACCTTTGACTAGCGACAAAGAACCTGGAACTGACCCTAAGCCTCGGCCTTGAGGTCCCTCTACTAACTCGGAAGATCTCTGAGTGCTTCCCCTCCAAAGCCAATAGCTGGGCTAGGAGAAACTCAAAAAGCACTAGTAGGTTATAGAAAACGATGAAAGCTTGCCTTCTGAAGAACTTCATTGGTCTATTTATAGGTTTTCCTAATCTGGTCTGCAAAAAGCGTACTTTTGCTGCCCTAAAATTAGAAAAATGCAGGCTGGACTGCCAATATCCAAACTCCACTATTCTGAGGAGCTAAATGCAGACCCAGGGGTATTTAGGTAATTTCAGGTCTGGGTCCCATCTGTCTGAAGCTCTTCCTGTTGAGCCTTGCGGGAACCCTACCTGCTCTGAGCGCGAGCATTCCCGCCTATCCCAAGCGGGAGCCGAAAGGCTGAGGGGGGCATTGAGTGGGAAAAATGCCATTCAATACTGAGGGTGGAATGGAGCATCCGCCAATGAGAGGGGCGAGCCCTTCCGCCCACCCTGGGCGGGAGCCTCCCTCTGGTTCTACCATGACCGACAAAAATAACTTTAAAGTCTAAGGCTCAGCTCGATGAATTTGCGTTCGACGAAAAACGTTCTCTGCTCGACGAATTTAGCTCGACGAAAAACGTTCTCTACTCGAAGAATTGAGTTCGACGAATTTAGCTCGACGAATTGAGCTCGACGGATTGAGATCGACGAATTGAGCTCGGCGAATTGAGATCGACGGATTGAGCTCGACGAATTGAGCTCGACATATTGAGCTCGATGAATTGAGCTCGACGGACTGGCGTTACTTGACCCCTGATCGAGAGCCTTCCTGCCTACTGCAAGCGGGAGTGGAGAAACTTCACTCGACGCCAACTCCGTGGGCTTCCCACAACCCAAGCGTGACCCTTTGATCATGCCTCAGGCGAGAACCCATTTCTCACAATCTTCTTGCCTGACCCAATATGCTTATTGTAGCTCAAGGCTAGCCCAATCCCGAACCAACGGGTACTTAGGTCCCACCCAGCGAATAAGGGGTTGTACACAATCCTCGCTCTTTGCGAGCTAGCCATGCGCTCGGAAAGACACGTCCAACCCCTAATATTCGCTATGTGCTTGCTGATCTGGCAGGGAATCTTTCTGTGGAGCCCACCCTGATTCTATATATACTCCGCCGAGTTTGATCTCCGACCATCTCTATTGTTATTGCCCTCCGCCTGAGCTTTCGCAAAGTCTTGAAGATGAGTTCCAATCGTGCCAAAAAATCGCTCTGGGAAGAGCTTCAGGCCCACCTCATTGTGGCCCAAGTGCGATCCCGCACCAACTGTACCAAAGTTGCCCCTTGGCTGCTGGGCAAGAGGCCAGCTGGCGAGAAACCATCCGGTGAGAGCTCCCACCCAATGATGAAGAAGAAAGCTAAGTCGGTTAGGCGAGATCACTCCAAAGAGAACCGAGCCTCGCCTACTCTGACCCCTAACCACGACGAGAACCCATCTTCCTTGTCAAAGGTACTTTTATCGCCTCGCCCATTGGCGCGAACTTTTTAAAGAGTTGACACGAGACCGTGTACTGATGTATCGCTCTTCTCGCAGGGGACGGTGCCTAAAGACATCGCTGACTCCCTTCCGGCGGACACCTCGGGGGCTGCCTCTCTGACTACTCCGGCCGATCTCCCCAGCATTCCTCGTATTTCATCCTTTTGCTGGTGTGGCTTCCGCTTTAACTGATCTGCTTTTACCTTTCGCAGACAGTAAAAATATGAGAAGAAATGCGAATAAGAGGTAAATAACCGCAAATTTTCTTGCTTTAAAAAAGTAACTAATACATATGTGTGCCCCCTTATTTATAGAAAACGGGGGAGTTGAGAGAATACAACACATAATGTGGGACTAAACACAAGTGAGGCAGACAGGGCGGTTTGACATACACAAACCGCTCACTATACATGCCATAACATTACAACCTCCGGACACAAGAGAAAGGCCGTCAGACTAGTCGCTAAGCCGCACCTGCGGATAGCCAACAATCCACAGTGCGGCTAAACATTACACTGAAGCTGCGGCAAGACATCTGACCGCGTACCGCGGGTTGCCACCAGACCGCAGAGAGGATAAGCCTTGGACCAGTGCTTCACGACTTCACAAGACCGTTGCGGCTTGTCACCTAACTGCTGAGGCGCATACTGGGCAGAACACTGCGTCTTCTACTAAAAACATCATCCAAATAGTCCGCTAAGGAAATCCACTACAAGACCGGCAGGACAGGCCGCTGCGGCTTGTTTGGATAACCGCCCAAACTAATTTCCAACATACTGGATCATCCCAGCAACCCGCTGAGGCTACTCGCTAGAAGACTGGCTGGACAGGCCGCTGCGGCTAGTTCGGCTAACTGCCCGAACTGAGTTCCAACACAGACCATGCTTCTTCTCGCAGCGCCTGCTCTTGGGAACTTTAACCTCGTTGAGTCGAGGCCTAGATCTTCCGCTCCCGAGGATCCCATTAACCAAGCGGCCAACCCCGCTCCCACTACCGGAGGGACGACCACTGAAACATTGGCCCCCACGCCGGAATCCCAGCCTTTGGCAGAAAAGGGTGCCTCCGTCCCCCTACTGAAGGAGGTCGAGACCTTGGAGCATTGTATGTTCTGCCCCGGGCGGGGAAAGCCGCTTCACCTGCTCTTTGGAAAGAGTCCTTAGGGGCTGCCCGACCCTTCTCGCCAACTTCCGATGGAAAGCCCCCGCCACACCTCAGGTATGCGAAAACCAACCATTTACCCTTTCTCTCCTCTCCCGATCCTGACCAACTGTCCTCCATGTCCAAAGGTGAAGAGAGTGGAGGGTGAAGAAGAAGAAGGAGAAGACGATGAAGACGAAGAGGGGGAACAAGAAGAAAATGAGAAAGACTCGCCCTTTCCCACTTCTGGTGAGATGGAGGACTTCCTTGAGGCCTCCGAGTGTGTAAAGACACAGTGACAGAGGATTGCATCAGTCCTGTCAAAGCTTGCGCGCGGCAGCGAGCCAACTCCGCGGCGGTGAAGAGAATCCATGAGATGATGGAATGGCGGTTGGCGATCGTCTAGCAAGATTGCGCCCATCTTATTGGCAAGGCGGAAGCCCAGGACACGCTTTCCGTAGATACCTCCCCTGGAAGATACGTCGCGCGGGTTCGAGATTAGCTCCGCCTGGACAACCAAGGGCTGACTTCCCTGACAGCCTTCTTCAATCCGAGAGTGCCTCCAAGGCCAGGGAGACGAGATAGGGGTCACTGGCGGTGGGAACCGTACTGAGACTCGTGGGCTTCGCCTCTTCTTTCCCCAAACCCCCTCGGCCTACCCTTCTCACTTTGTACCCCTTGCGCTGCGCGACGATGAACCATTATTATTATCTTTTATCATTGTTATTTTGCAACTCTCGTTCACCGAGACCCCTCTATATTTATGCTTGCTTTATACTTTCACATCTGATGCTTTGCGAGTGCATGACTCTTGCACCCTGCTCAATACTTCTTGCACATTGCGAATGTTTGCCTTCTCTCTAGCCCTCCCGGGAGTCCTCGCTTCCCGCACGTCCAAGGAGAGCCGACGAGGCAAGATGGAAATTGAGGAGTCAGAATGACGGGATTGCCGATCTGTTGACCGTCTCCCCGCCGTTTTTTTGTTTTTAGGAAAAAACTCATAATTACCGTATCTTCTAAAACTACCGTATATTCTATAAATTGGCCGATCCACCTACCACATTTACTTCTCTGCATTTATTTCCTTGATTCCTAGCCCTTCTTCCTCCCAACCATTCTCGCCGATATCTGTGGAGCAAAGGCTCCCGCCTCTCCAATCTTTCCACCCTTCTCGTATTCTCTTCGAAATGCCTGGCGAAGGCGAAGGCCGCTCCAAGTGCGCGCAGACCTTCTTGGACCACACCTTCCCCTCCTGTCCGCTCTCGCAGGCTGAGTTCATTACGCTCAATGAGAACTTTCATCCCGCCAGGGTTCGTTACGTTGAAGCCTGGGAATGACGACAGGGTTAACCTCGCACCGGAAGGGGAGCTCGTCATCCCCTTAGAGCACTTCGAGGTGGGATTCCGCCTTGCCCTTTAGCAGGAGGTGCGCCAGGCCCTGTGCTATTATAAGGTAGTCCGGCCCAGCTCAACCCCAATTCAATCGCTCTTTTGGTGGCTTTCGCCTGCTATATGCGGGCTGAAAGGATCGAGTTCAACCTATCGATTTTCAGGAAGCTATTCAACTTTCGGGCTAAGAAAGGGTCAGTCTTCCTCGCTGGCCAATCGGTGAAGATGGCGGGTCTCGCCAACAAACATCATCACTTCACGGAAAGGTTCGTCTTTGTCTCAAGGCCCTTCGGCAACATCCCTCTCGCGCCCATTCAATACGACGACGCGACCTATAAGCCTCCTACTCTCGGGGAGTGAGAGGGCTCCCTCGTCGAGTTCTTTGGGTCGAAGACTTTTGACATCACCTTCCTTCAACGTGACCTGGATTCTCTCCTACCGGTACCCCCAGGACGAAGGTAATATCTCGGACTAAACTTGCAACCTTTCGATTCGAGGTATAGGGCTAACTAACTATGGGTCTCGCAGGCGAGCGAGAAATGCCCCTCCACCAGCCTTTTGACGAGGTGAGGGCACTCGCCGACCCCTTTGCTCTTGCCAAGTCTGCCGCCGCCGCCTGCCGAGAGGAGTCGGGATCCTCTTCTGCACCAAGCACCCAGAAGCGGAAGAAGAGCTCCCTTCCTTCCCCTCTACTAAAAAAATCAAGACTAGCGGAAGCGGACAAGGGCAAAGCCGTTGTACCGACTTCCGCCGAGGTCCCCTCCGAGACCCCATCAGTTTCAAGCAAGACAGGCATTGGTGGGCCTGCCGTAGAGACCCTCGCCGAGACCCCGCTCAAGCCGGTGCCGAAATGGCACAGGAATTTTGGCTTCGGCGAGAAGTTCCTAGACGCGGAAGGCTGGCCCTTGATCCAGGGGGACCATACCACCAACCGCATCGCAGTTTCCACACTCCTCCCCTCGTGGAGAGAGCAAAACACAATCACTGGCGACGCCTTTGTGTTGAGTTATGGGCTCTATGCTCGGGAGGACGCCGATACATTCAATCGCACGACTACCCGAGACCTCGTCTAAGACGCCGCCCGGGCCCAACTTCGCGCGGTCCAGCTCTCGCATATGGCTGGGCGGCGCACCATGACCATCGAGCACAATCTTGTCGGCACGCTCAAGTTAAGGGACGCCGCTACAACTGAAGTGGCCACCCCAAAGGCCGATTTGGCGGCTGCCCAGCAACTTCTTGCCTCTCTCTCGACCACCGAGGTAAGCGAGACCCTTCAATATCTCTCGCCCTCTTAACATGTATACTTTTCACTTAACCCGACCGTCCTACAGGATTCCGCGCAAGCCGAGCTATCTCACGCGAGGGTGTCTGGGGTCGAATGCGAGAATCAACTGCTGCAGGATGAGGTGAAGTGCTTAGAGGGGATCCTGGCCCTGGCTCAAGCCCGTCCATCGCTGGAGGAGAGAGTCAGGCGCTGCCACTATTCCGCGTATGAGCTCGACGTGATCATTCAGGAGAATGCGCAAGCCACTGCCAAGATGGTCATCGAGGTATTATGGGAGACAGAGCTTCTGAACGAAGGAGGCGAGACCCTTACGGCGCGAGGGGTTTTGATCTCGTTGTTCGAGCACATCCCCAGGCCTGCGGGAGAGGACAACTCTCCAATCATTGATGTAGTCGAAGTGGTCTTGAATGAGGAAATTGGTGGCCGCTCTCCCGACGAGTCCTCCGACTACTCCCCCAGCGGAACCTCAAGCAGGACCTCAAGCGGAACCTCCAGCGGAACCCCCAGCGGGACCCCCAACAAGCCTGCACAATAGCTTCCGCACTTTTGATTTTTCATTGTAATCTTATTTTTGTAAACACATAAAACTATGTTTTTTTACAACTTTTGTAAGGGGCGAGATCTCCCAACCAATGCGACCACTATAATTTTGTATTGAAAGATCTTCCTTTTCGCTAGAATGTTTATTACTTTTGTGCGAACCCTAGGCTCTTAGGTGATAATCTCCGCCCGTTTGAAGAGCTGGCCAAGTAAAACTTGCCGGAATGGACCTGCCGAGTCTCTTGCCGAAAGGGGTTGTGCCAAGAACCTTTCCGAAAGGTGCTTGCCGGGATCCCTGGCGAGAGGGCTATGGCGAGAGCCTGGCCGAGACCCCTGCCGAGAGGGTTATGCCGAGAGCCCTATCGATACCCCCTTCCTAGAGGGTTCTGGGTTATTTCATCCTTACTTAGTACTTAGTGTTAGATGTGTGGGAACTTGTCACCAAGAGCTTCGTGACTCCATCATGATTTCAACTGCCCTGTCTGCTTGATGTGAGCATGGCCATCGGGTCCACCTGGGACCACTTAAACAAAAAAAAACCCTTTTCCCTTCTCCCTCAAGCGAGCCTACGGCCCTGTCGGCTAGTTAAAGCCCGACAACGGGTCTACTTTGGGGTCTTGTAAGATACCACAATCCTTTCTCCCTCTCTCCCTTTCCCCTCAAGCAAGCCTACGGCCCTGCCAGCTAGTTAGAGCCTGGCAGCGGGTCTACTCGGGGCCGAGTGGGCCTTCCAGTCCTGCCAGCAAATGGGAGCCTAAGTAGCGGGATCCTCTCGGGGTATTCCCTTACCCCCCAGGCGAGCCTTCGGACCTGCCAGCTAGTGAGAGCCTAGACAGCGGGTCTACCCGAGGCTGAGTGCGCCTTCCAGCCCTGCCAGCTAATGAGAGCCTGAGCAGCGGGATCCTCTCGGGGTCTTGTAAATTACTATCTCCCTTTTCTTTCCCCCCAAGCGAGCCTATGGCCCTGCCAGCTAGTGAGAGCCTGGTAGCGGGTCTACTTGGGGTAGAGTGCGCCTTCTAGCCCTGCCAGCTAATGTGAGCCTGAGCAGCGGGATACTCTTGGGGTATTCCCTTACCTCCAAGCGAGCCTTCGGACCTGCCAGCTAGTGAGAGCCTGTACATCTGGTCTACCCGAGGTCGAGTGCGCCTTCTAGCCCTACCAGCTAATGAGAGCCTGAGCAGCGGGATCCTCTCGGGGTCTTGCAAATTACTATCTCCCTTTCCCCCCAAGCGAGCCTACGACCCTGCCAGCTAGTGAGAGCCTAACAGGGGGTCTACTCGGGGTCGAGTGTGCCTTCCAGCCCTGCCAGCTAATGAGAACCTAAGCAACGAAATCCTCTCGGGGTATTCCCTTACCCCCCCCCAGGCGATCCTTTGGACCTGCCAGCTAGTGAGAGCCTGGACAGCGGGTCTACCTGGGGCCTAGTGCGCCTTCCAGGCCTACCATCTAATGAGAGATTGAGCAACTGGATTCTCTTGAGGTCTTGCAAATTACTATCTCTAAAAGTGAGGATAGATACAACTCTAGAGGGGGTGAATAGAGTATTCAAAAATTATGACACCCTACTCAACTCCCTTAGAGTTAATTTGCGGAATGAGTTTATAGATATTTGAAACCCTAGAGCCTAACACAAAGTGAAGTGCACTAGAGAAAACTAACTATAATTACAGTTGAGCTTTGGTCCTATCACAGCAACTAGCAATCCTAGTTATTTCTTCTCACATCCACATTGCAATAAATTAATTAAGCAACACAGACGACACAAGAAGTTTATAGTGGTTCCCTCTAAATAGGTACTTCCACTCTTCTACCACCCTGGTAGGAATCCACTACAGGTTTTTGTTCAGGTGCCCTGCCACCAACTGATCTGCTTCAGGTAGATCAAGTAGACCCTTTGAGCTTTTGATCAGGAGCTCAAAATCCAACACAGGTTTTTGATCAGGTGTCCTGCCACCAAGGTTCACTTTTGAAGGGAGTAATAACCCTTTATACAGGAGGTTGAGAGAGTTAAAGTTTCTTCTCTATTGTTAAAAAAAGATTACAGAAGCTAGTGGATTGCACAGAGCTAGAAAGCTCTAAAGAATCAAGGCTCCCCCTGGCTTAGAGAATATCCAGGAAGAAGTCTTGCTTCAGGGTGCAGGAACTCTTCTGAACTTGAGACAAAGAACTGTCTTTAAGTTCTGAAGGAGAAGCTTGAAGAAGACTCTTGATTGTAGAATGATTGTTCTTCTTTAATGGCTTTTCTTTCTTCTTCTTCTTCTTCTTCTTCTTGAGACACTGAGTGAATGTTTCTGTAAGTGGGATGAACTCAGGATTGAAGAAGAGAGAGTTGAAGAAGGATGATCTTCTCAGTTGAAAGTATCAATGACTGAGAGCTGTAACTCTTCTTGCTTTTAATCTGTATATCTTGTGTCTCTTGTTATTATACATTACTTCTTCTTTCAAAATAAGCTCTTTATATATGGGCCTTTGCAACAGCTCTAAACTTGGTTTGAATTTTGTCTTCTTCTGAGATCTGCAAACCGGGCTGCAAAAAGCATAAAGCAAAACATATCCTGCAGATAGATATCCTATAAGGGGATAAAGCTTTCTAAGAAGCTGCAAATCAATCTGATAAAAGAATACTAGAGAAAGTCACATCAGAAAAAACTCTTTACGGCCAGAGAAGACTTTTGAGTCTAACGGCTATAAAGGACAGCATGGCAGATAAAGCAAAAAGGATATTTCAACTAATAAGACAAACAACTTTGTCAGAGAAAAGCTTGACTTATGCATAAAGAAGAAAGCAAGTATTGCTTAGAAATGATAGCATAAAATCACTGAAATAATCTTTTATAAAATATGCCAAACAGATAGGAAATTAATCATAGAATAGAAAGAATACAAAATTACTAAAGACAGACAGTAGAACATCGAACGACCCTCAGAGATCGTTGACCGAAGCATAAAGATCGTCGACCTATCAAACAGATAGTCGAACGATACAGATAGTCGAACTATCAAAGCAGATAGTCGAACTACCACGGCAGATAGTCGACCTATCAGAACAGATAGTCGAGCTATCAGATAGTCGACCTATCAAGGCAGATAGTCGAGCTATCAAACAGATAGTCGAACTATCAAAGAAGACAGATAGTCGACCTATCAAACAGATAGTCGAGCTATCAGATAGTTGAACTATCCAAGCAGATAGTCGAACTATCAAACAGAACAGATAGTCTACCTATCAAGACAGATAGTCGAACTATCAAGCAACACAGATAGTCGACCTATCAAACAGATAGTCGAGCTATCAGATAGTTGAACTATCCAAGCAGATAGTCGAACTATCAAACAGAACAGATAGTCGACCTATCAAGACAGATAGTCGAACTATCAAGCAACACAGATAGTCGACCTATCAAACAGATAGTCGAACTATCAAGCAAGACAGATAGTCGACCAACTGATAGACGATCGTCGAATAGTCGATAGACGATAGTCGAGCGGCGTTCGACCATAGTCGAACAAAAAACAACTTAACCAAATTTTCATCTGGATAAGTGACAACTCTACAACTAGAGCAATCTAACTAAACAACTAACCTTTGACCATAGATAAATCTTGGGTCAAGAGACTAAAAGAAAAGACTGAACTCAAATCCAAACTAGGGTACCAACAATCTCCCCCTATTTGGGTTAAGTCTCTCAAAAACAAAACACACAAAACAAACTACTGGAAATAAATATAATACAGGAAAGGAAATATCTAAGCAGCAGATAACATCAATCAAGCAGACAAATAAACAACTATCAATCAATGAAACTCAAGAAGCATCAGAATTTGGTTTAGATACAGAGGAACTAGGAAGAAAAGAAATTTTTCTGAAAGGGTCTAAAGCTTCTTTCTTTGATAACTTTAGATCTTGTTCTCCAATAATTCTGGATTCTTCTGTTCTTGGAACTACTGCTTCAGGATGCTTTTCCATATATTTTGAAGGATCAAAGACCTCAAGTCTAACCTGAAATTTATCTAGCTCCTTCTTTCTGAATTTAGACATAGTCGTTAATCCCGTAATATATTTTCCTTCTGCTTTGGCTGTTCTGATCTGGGCTGATCCAACTAGTTCAAGAAATCTAGCCATCCTGAAATCAGGATTAAGCTCTTGACTTTCAAATTCATTTTCATAAGTTGGATCTAAAGGTTTTACAGCTTTAAATTTAGTAGAAAGATCTAACATGCTTGCAGCTGGCTCTCTATTTTCTTGAATAACTAGGGAAGAAGGAGGAGCAAACTCAGCATATTTCTTACTAGATTTTTTCAGAGAAAATAATCCTTTTACCTTTGGAATCAGTTTCCTTTGCTTGAGCTGGATTTGAGGAAGATATGCTTTTGGTTTCTTTGGAAGGAGAAGCTCTTCTCTTGGGAGAAGGAGGAGGAGAAAAAGTCAGTTTCTGATAAACTACCTCCTTTACTTGTTCTGTTGTATCAGCATCTTGCCTTTGATATCCAGATTGGGATCTGCTTTGATATCCTGGATTGTTCTTCCTTTGATGAGATTGAGATGGAGTGACTCTGGCAGAAGGGGCTGAAGGATTTGCAGACATATTACCAGAAGCTCCTGCACTGGGAGGTGGAGGAGGAGGACCTCTAGGGGTCCATTTAGGTGTTGGACTATCATATCTTTTATATTTCTTTCTTTGCTTTTGCTGATTCTTGGAGAATCTCATCCAGTGCTGATATTCTTTGGACTTGGGATCTATTCCTTTCAAGATGTAATAAGGAATGTCATGGTCAGGGTTAGGTGGAGGAGGAGCAACAGCTTTCCTTTTCCTTTTAGCAGATTTCTTTTTCTTAGATTCTTTTGAGTCATCAGAGTCATCCTCATCCTCAGAATTAGATGATGGAGGATGATCATAAGGATCAAAAGCTTCTTGCACAGCTTTTTCACTATCTTTTAAAACAGCTTTTTCTATCTCTTCTTCAAAGGCATCCTGTGCCAGAAGAGTATCCAGATTCAGTCCTGGGGTGTCATCCCAGACTGTAGACTTTTCTTCTTGAATATCTGAAACTTTCTCTATCTCAGCTGCAACTGTCATGAGGACCAGTTCATCATTCACAGCTACCTGTGCTGGAGGAGAAGATACAGGCTCTTGATTAGCAGATTCTTGCACTGGTTCTTGAGCAGGTTGTGATGCTGGTTTTAGAGCAGCTTGAACTTCTTCCACTAGATCTGTAGTATCAGGAACACATATTTGCTAAATGAAATTGAACCATCCCTTCTAGGTATTCCCAGACTAACATGTCAGTTATCAAGTCAAGGAATTGAGTAAAAGAATTACCTTCAGGATTTTCCTCAGAATTTCCTAACTCCCACAAGTCATCTAGAAAGGAGGTAATGACTCCTTCTAGGAAACGAGCAACTAAGGGAGTAGAAGCTTCTTCGAGGCATACTTTGAACGCAAATTCTGCTTCCATTATAATATCAGAAGGGTTTTGAACTGGAGCTGGAATTGCAGAAGATGTTGCAATGTCAACTGGAGCTTCTATTACTTCTTGAATCTGAGCTTGGGGCTCTGCTGGACGAGAAACAAGAGGCAGTCCTGAGGAATCTTCCTCGAACATCTCCCCCTGCCTGATTTCAGTAGAAACTGAAGTCAGACCCCTAACTGAAGATGGCTCAGCAGATTTTGAGAGGGCTAGGATGGAAGATAACAAGGTAGAGATGGAAGAGACGAGAGGAGCAATTGCTTCTTCAATCATGATTTTGATTGAAGGAGTAATTTTCTCCACTATGCTTGAAATGAAGGCTGGGGTTATTTCAAATGAAGGTGGGGGAATCACAGTAGATGGATGATCATCAGGGATGGTGTTCTCCTGATGAGATGGAGAGCGAACTGGTGATTGATGGGTGGATGCAAGAAGATCAATATGATCTGAATGAGGAATTGGTGACTGAGGAGGAGTGGATATCTCAGAAACTAATAAATCAAAACTAGGATGAGAAATCCTAGCTAGATGAGAAGGGAGTGGATATGCTGGTGATGATGCATGGAGAATTGTGGAGGGATCAAGAAGAAGAGAGGCAGAAGATGGTACTTCAATTGAAGTAGATGGAACTGCAATTGAAGTAGATGGTAGCACTTCAGTAGAAGTGGATGGTAATGCAGAAGAGGTGGATGGAAAGGAGAGAATGGATGAGCCTGCTTCATGTAGGAGGGGAGTGACTGAAACAGTCTTTGTGCTCTCAGACACAACTGAAGCTACCCCTGCTGGAGAAGGCTTTTGAAAGCTCCTTTTCCATTTAACAAACAAAGTTGGATCCATCTTCTTGCTGGCATTGATGGATGTAGAGACTGTAACCAACAGATGGGGATATTTCTCTCTTAGAAATATCCCAAGTACCCTACCCAGGGTGACTTCCTTCTTGCTATTCTTCTTTCTTATCAAATCAAACATAACTCCTGCCCAATTTATCTGTTTCTTATTTACTATTGCACACATCAAAGCAAACTGTTGCCTGGTTATGTTATCATGAGCAGAGTGCTTGCCCAGAAGCACTTTTCCGACTAGTTCAGCCAAGAACTTTATCCTTAACGAAAAATTAACCTTTAGCAGTTTAGAAGGAATGCCTTCTGCATGTCCTAATTCAGTCAACATCCTCCCAAACTCTGGAGTATCTTGTTCATATTCCTCTTCACCATTCAGTAATCCAAAAATATCAGTTAAAACGGCGGGAGTCAGAATTACCTCTTCGCCGCCAATCGTTCCAGTCATAGATTCGTCATTGGAAGACGAAGTGAAAGCCCACTCTTTAATCTCTTGGATGTTTATTTTGATCCTTGTGGACATAAGCCGTTCCAAATCTTGTTCCTTGCAGAGCTGGAGAATTTCTACTATCTCAGAATCACATGCGCTGAAAGAGTCAAAATCTACGCTGAAGCCGGCATCGAACTTCATTACTGACAGAAGGGCTGGAGCAATCGCCATTGGTAGGGTTGGAGAAGACGAGAGAGACGACGAAAGCGAAACGGCAGAGAGCGCGAGGCAGGGCTCAAGCAGAAAGACGGAATACGAAAAGACGATCTCCGTCGACGACAAAAAGAACGATCTCTTAACCTAGGTCGACCATCAGTTTTATATTAAAACAGCAATCGTCGATCTATTTTAACAGATACTGGAGACGATGGTCGAACGGTCGTTCGAAGATCGTTTCCTGAAGCAAAGTAGTTGATCAATCGTTCGACTATTTCTGTCTTCACAAACAAATAAGCTGTCGTTGCCCGTAGGTCGACGATAGGCTCGACCTGTTCGACTATCGTTGAACGTCATTCGACGATCTTCAAACAGATTTCAACAAAGGCAGAAGTCACACTTAGTCTTTTCCATTAATCATGCCTATTTGAACCAAAAAGAATAGATTCTTCTGTTCATCTAAGGGCTTGGTGAAAATATCACCTCTCTGAAGGTCAATGGATATGAACTCAAGGCTGATCTTGTTCTTTTCCACACAATCTCTCAGGAAATGGTGTCTAATCTCAATGTGCTTGGTTATAGAGTGGTGCACGGGATTTTGTTCAATGGAGATAGCACCGGTACTGTCACACATGATTTTTGTGTTCTTGTGTGTGTACCCATAATCCAAAAGCTGGTTTTGAATCCACAAGATCTGTGAACAACAACTAGCAGCTGCTATATATTCAGCCTCTGCAGTTGAAGTTGAGACAGAAGCCTGCTTCTTACAAAACCAAGAGACCAATCTCTCTCCCAGGAACTGACAAGTTCCTGAGGTACTTTTCCTATCAACTCTACAACCAGCATAGTCAGAATCAGAGTATCCAATTAACTCAAATTTTGATTCAGCTGGGTACCATAGTCCTAAATTTGGACATCCCTTCAGGTATCTCAAAATTCTCTTGAGAAGAATCAGATGAGATTCCTTGGGGTAGACCTGGAATCTAGCACATAGGCATGTAGCAAACATTATATCTGGTCTACTTGTAGTTAAATATAATAGGGAACCAACAATGGCCCTATAGTTCTTCTGATCAACTGGCTTACCCTGATCATCAAAATCTATAACTATATTAGTAGCCATAGGTGTATGCATTGCTGAAGCATCAGCCATCCCAAACTTCTTTACCAATTCCTTGGCATATTTGGATTGGGAGATGAAGATGCCGTCAGCATCTTGCTTTACTTGGAGACCAAGAAAGTAAGACAGCTCACCCATACTACTCATCTCAAACTTAGAATGCATCAAGTTAGAGAACTTTTTGCACAGTTTGGGATCAGTGGAGCCAAAAATAATATCATCCACATACACTTGAACTAACAGGATTGTGTCCTTGTGGTGCTTAACGAAAAGGGTTCTATCAACTACTCCCCTAACAAAGTTGTACTCTAACAGGAAACTAGCTAGAGTCTCATACCAGGCTCTGGGTGCTTGTTTAAGTCCATAAAGAGCTTTTTGCAACTTGTACACATATGAGGGCTGAGTTGAAGAAACAAACCCAGGAGGTTGTTCAACAAATACCTCTTCCTTTAGCTCACCATTTAGAAAGGCACTCTTGACATCTATCTGAAAGACCTTAAACTTCATATAGGCTGCATAGGCTAGAAAGATCCTTATTGCCTCTAGCCTTGCAACAGGAGCAAAGGTTTGGTCATAATCTATACCTTCCTCCTGTCTGTAGCCCTGAGCTACAAGCCTAGCTTTGTTCCTTACAATAATTCCATTTGCATCCAACTTGTTTCTAAACACCCACTTGGTGCCTATGATCAGTTGGCCTTTAGGTCTTGGAACCAAAGTCCATACTTTACATCTTTCAAACTGATTGAGTTCCTCTTGCATAGCAATGATCCAGTGGGGATCTAGCTCAGCATCTTTAATGGTGAGGGGCTCAACTTGTGAAAGGAAACAAGCATGCATCACATCCTGTCTTAATTGATGTCTTGTTTGTACACCAGCTGATATGTCTCCAATCACTTGAGATGTAGGATGATCTCTAAGTGTGACAAGATCAGCAGGTGGGATGTGATCTTCAGCAACAGTTGGGATTAATTCCTCCTGAGGAATTGGATCAACTGTTGGTGGTACAACAACTGCTTCTGCAAAATCTTCATCACTGTCTGAATCAGTGATATGAAGAGTTGATAGATGGAGAATCTCTTGAGTGACATCTTTACTAGATTCTGGTACCTGCAATGAACTTGAGGAAGGGGAAGTTTCCTTCTCCTTGTAAAACATCTGAGATTCATCAAAAGAAACATGTACAGATTCCTCAATTTTAGAAGTTGATTTATTAAATACCCTATAAGATTTGCTTACTTGGGAATATCCAAGAAAAATTCCCATTGAAGCTTTTGCTTCAAACTTCCTAAGGTATTCTTTGTTATTGTTATGAATGTATACTACACAACCAAATACTCTAAAATAATTAATTTTAGGTTTCTTTCCTTTAAGCAAATCATAAGGAGTTTTACTCTTAAGCTTGTGTATAAGACATCTGTTCAAGATATAATTAGCTGTGCTAACAGCTTCTGCCCAATAAGAAAGAGGCATGTTAGCATCTGCCAATAATGTTCCAGCAGCTTCAATCAGGGTTCTATTCTTCCTTTCCACTACCCCATTTTATTGGGGAGTTCTAGGAGCAGAGAAACTATGTTTGATACCTTCTTTCTTATAGAATTCTTGCATGAGAAGAGAATCAAACTCAGTACTATGATCACTTCTGATCAAGGCAACATGAGTAGAATACTCAGTCTGCACACATAGTAGAAAATCTGTAAGAACTTTGAAGTTATCAGCCTTAGTTCTCAAGAATAACACCAAGTGAACCTAGAGAAGTCATCTACAATTACTAAAGTGTAATACTTCCCTCCTAGACTCTGTACATTTATTGGGCCAAAAAAGTCCAAATGTAATAAATACAGGATTCTAGGTGAATCACTTTTATTTACAGATTTAAAGGAATTTTTGGTTTGCTTGCCTAATTGACAAGCCTTGCATAGGCTCTCCTTCTTGTAGGGGCAAGAAGGTAAACCTCTAACAAGGTTGTATTTAGATAACCTAGATATGTTCTTGAGGTTAACATGACTAAGCCTCCTATGCTATAAGGTGTTGTTATTTGTTACTTCATTAAATAAGCAGATTTCAGAATGGGTTGAATTAAAATCTACTAAATAAATATTATCTTGTCTAATACCTACTAACACAATATTACTACTTAAAGTAATATTACAGAGAGAGTTAGTGAAAGATACGTGATATCCTGCATCACATAACTGGCTTACTGAGATAAGGTTGTGCTTCAGTCCAGTTACATATGCAACCCTCTTGAAAGTTACTACTCCAATGGTAATCCTACCATATCCTTCAATTTGACCACAACTAGAATCCCTAAAGATCACCTTTGGTCCAAGCTTGGCCTTGAATCTTGACAGATTTTCTTTATTTCCTATCATGTATTTGGAACAGCCACTATCCAAATACCATTTGCCTTTAGTATATGGATAGGTCTTCACCTACATAATAGACAATTAGACATTGTGGACCCAGGTAACCTTGGGTCCATTATTCTTCACATAGTGAAAACTTGAAATAAAAGAATAAGCAGGTTGGGGTTTATATCCTAAAGGGTAAGATCTCCTAGGTGGGATACTCCATGCAGTTAATGGGTCCACAAACCTAGGGTTTCTATTTATATTAGGGTTTCTAAGGTTCTGGTTGTAATTTTGAAAATCAAATTGAAATCGTCGATCAGCGTTCGACGATTGATGCTCAGATCGTCGAGCATCGTTCGACCATTGAGCCTTCGATCGTCGAGCAGCGTTCGACGCTTTTTGTAGCTCCTTAAATTTTTGCTTTCTCTTTTCTCTCTTAGCTTTATTTAAGGCTTGATTAACTTGTTTTACTTGCTCAGTGTTCTTTATTCCATCAGCTGAAATAAAGTTCACTGGAGTTGAAAGATGATTTTTAAGAACCAAAGGGGGTTCACTTGATGAGGCTCCTAAGCCTAGCTTATTATTGCCTGACCTAGTGTTTGTCATGTTAGTGATTTCTAGCAGCTTAAGGCTTCTACCATTCAAAGATTCTTCTAATCTCTTGGACTTTGCTAGTTCATTTTTAAGAAACTTTATTTATTCACTAGACTTAGTGAGTTCTGCTTATAACCTAGCATTTTCATTAGAAATAGATTCTGATTCAGCTAACTTATTTCTAAGTTCCTTAATTTCATTTTCTGAACTAATTAAATCTAAGCAAAGGGATTTAAATTCAGATTAAAATTCAGAAGAAGAAAAATCATATGAAGATAATACCTGATCTTCTGTAGGAATTTCTTCATCATCATCAGAACTCTCTGCAGCTGAGTGATTGCTGCAGGCATCAATTGCCATAAGGCAGATTTCCTTTGCCTTCTTTTCTTCCTCATCTTCACTGGAGCTTGAGGAGGAAGATTCCTCATCTGAATCACTCCAGGTCTCAGCAACAAATCCTTTCTCCTTCTTCTTATTTTTGTAGGAGGAGGACTTGGAGTGTTTCTTGTGATGTTCTTTTTCCTTTCTCTTTTCTTTGCTCTTTTCCTCTGGACACTCTGGTAGAATTTGTCCAGGTTTCCTGCAACCATAACAAACAATTTCTTTAGCAGGAGATCTGTCATACCTTGGTTTATCTTCATATCTTGAAGATTTCTTTCTGAAGTCTTTTCTTCCCATCTTGAGAAACCTTTTGGCAAAGAGTGTCATCAGCTCCTCATTGGATTGGCTTCCTTCAGAAGCATCAGCAGCTTTAAGAGCAAGAGTTTGCTCTTTTCTTGCTGGAGTTGGAGTCTTTGCTTCAGCCTCAGCTTCCCTGGTCTTCAGCACTTGCTCAAAAGACTTGAGCTTGCCAAGGAGAGCTTCTGTTGAGATTTTAGTTGTACTTCTGGCCTTCTTGATGGGCCAGATCCTAAGATCCCATGTGCTTGGGAAGCACATCAGTATCTTATCATTGACCTCTCTCAATGTAATCTCCTTATCAAGAGTTCTCAGCTCATTGATGATTGAGCTGAGTCTTGTGTACATGGCTTCAACTGATTCAGCTTCAGTCTTCTTGAAGTTTTCATACTGGGATATAAGGTTGGACCTTCTGTCCTTCCTTTCATCAGCTGAACCAGCTACAATCTGGTTCAGTGAGTCCCACATGGCTTTTGCAGAGGTGCAATCAGCCACTTTTTGGAAGATTTCATCAGACATAGTCTGAGCCAAAATGTTCATATCTTTGGCATCAGCTGTCTTTGCCTTCTTGTAGGCATCATTGTAGTCTGGAGGAGGCACTGCACTGAGATTTGTAGATGTTGTAGCAGTTGCTACAGTAGGAGGTGTTGGAGGTCCTGTCAAAATAGAAGAAAAAATGTCTTCATCAATAGAGTTCATATATAATTTGATTCTTGCCTTCCAGATGCTAAACTTAGCTAAGTTGCAAGCTGGAGGTCTGGTGCTAGAGTAATCCTTGGACTGGGCCATAAAGTGTATATCTATAAGCTTGGTATCTATCAGGATCTTGTGACTCAGGTGTTAGCCTGTACAGTCAGACAACCTCGCTCTGATACCAATTGAAAGTGAGGATAGATACAACTCTAGAGGGGGGGGGGGGGTGAATAGAGTATTCAAAAATTATGACACCCTACTCAACCCCCTTAGAGTTAATTTGCAGAATGAGTTTATAGATATTTGAAACCCTAGAGCCTAACACAAAGTGAAGTGCACTAGAGAAAACTAACTGTAATTACAGTAGAGCTTAGGTCCTATCACAACAACTAGCAATCCTAGTTATTTCTACTCACAGCCACAGTGCAATAAATTAATTAAGCAACACAGACGACACAAGAAGTTTATAGTGGTTCCCTCTAAATAGGTACGTCCACTCTTCTACCACCCTGGTAGGAATCCACTACAGGTTTTTGTTCAGGTGCCCTGCCACCAACTGATCTGCTTCAGGTAGATCAAGTAGACCCTTTGAGCTTTTGATCAGGAGCTCAAAATCCAACACAGGTTTTTGATCAGGTGCCCTGCCACCAAGGTTCACTTTTGAAGGGAGTAATAACCCTTTATACAGGAGGTTGAGAGAGTTAAAGTTTCTTCTCTATTGTTAAAACAGATTAGAGAAGCTAGTGGATTGCACAGAGCTAGAAAGCTCTAAAGAATCAAGGCTCCCCCTGGCTTAGAGAATATCCAGGAAGAAGTCTTGCTTCAGGGTGCAGGAACTCTTCTGAACTTAAGACAAAGAACTGTCTTTAAGTTATGAAGGAGAAGCTTGAAGAAGACTCTTGATTGTAGAATGATTGTTCTTCTTCAATGGCTTTTCTTTCTTCTTCTTCTTCTTCTTCTTGAGGCACTGAGTGAATGTTCCTGTAAGTGGGATGAACTCAGGATTGAAGAAGAGAGAGTTGAAGAAGGATGATCTTCTCAGTTGAAAGTATCAATGACTGAGAGCTGTAACTCTTCTTGCTTTTAATCTGTATATCTTGTGTCTCTTGTTATTGTACATTACTTCTTCTTTCAAAATAAGCTCTTTATATATGGGCCTTTGCAACGGCTCTAAACTTGGTTTGAATTTTGTCTTCTTCTGAGATCTGCAAACCGGGCTGCAAAAAGCATAAAGCAAAACATATCCTGCAGATAGATATCCTATAAGGGTATAAAGCTTTCTAAGAAGCTGCAAATCAATCTGATAAAATAATACTAGAGAAAGTCACATCAGAAGAAACTCTTTACGGCCAGAGAAGACTTTTGAGTCTAACGGCTATAAAGGACAGCATGGCAGATAAAGCAAAAAGGATATTTCAACTAATAAGACAAACAACTTTGTCAGAGAAAAGCTTGACTTATGCATAAAGAAGAAAGCAAGTATTGCTTAGAAATGATAGCATAAAATCACTGAAATAATCTTTTATAAAATATGCCAAACAGATAGGAAATTAATCATAGAATAGAAAGAATACAAAATTACTAAAGACAGACAGCAGAACGTCGAACGACCCTCAGAGATCGTCGACCGAAGAAAAAAGATCGTCGACCTATCAAATAGATAGTCGAACGATACAGATAGTCGAACTATCAAAGCAGATAGTCGAACTACCACGGCAGATAGTCGACCTATCAGAACAGATAGTCGAGCTATCAGATAGTCGACCTATCAAGGCAGATAGTCGAGCTATCAAGAAAAACAGATAGTCGAGCTATCAAACAGATAGTCGAACTATCAAAGAAGACAGATAGTCGACCTATCAAACAGATAGTCGAGCTATCAGATAGTTGAACTATCCAAGCAGATAGTCGAACTATCAAACAGAACAGATAGTCGACCTATCAAGACAGATAGTCGAACTATCAAGCAACACAGATAGTCGACCTATCAAACAGATAGTCGAGCTATCAGATAGTTGAACTATCCAAGCAGATAGTCGAACTATCAAACAGAACAGATAGTCGACCTATCAAGACAGATAGTCGAACTATCAAGCAACACAGATAGTCGACCTATCAAACAGATAGTCGAACTATCAAGCAAGATAGATAGTCGACCAACTGATAGACGATCGTCGAACAGTCGATAGACGATAGTCGAGCGGCGTTCGACCATAGTCGAACAAAAAACAACTTAACCAAATTTTCATCTGGATAAGTGATAACTCTACAACTAGAGCAATCTAACTAAACAACTAACCTTTGACCATAGATAAATCTTGGGTCAAGAGACTAAAAGAGAAGACTGAACTCAAATCCAAACTAGGGTACCAACAATCTCCCCCTATTTGGGTTAAGTCTCTCAAAAACAAAACACACAAAACAAACTACTGGAAATAAATATAATACAGGAAAGGAAATATCTAAGCAGCAGATAGCATCAATCAAGCAAACAAATAAATAATTGTCAATCAATGAAACTTAAGAAGCATCAGAATTTGGTTTAGATACAGAGGAACCAGGAAGAAAAGAAATTTTTCTGAAAGGGTCTAAAGCTTCTTTCTTTGATAACTTTAGATCTTGTTCTCCAATAATTCTGGATTCTTCTGTTCTTGGAACTACTGCTTCAGGACGCTTTTCCATATATTTTGAAGGATCAAAGACCTCAGGTCTAACCTGGAATTTTTCTAGTTCCTTCTTTCTGAATTTAGACATAGTCGTTAATCCTGTAATATCTTTTCCTTCTGCTTTGGCTTTTTTGATCTGGGCTGATCCAACTAGTTCAAGAAATCTAGCCATCCTGAAATCAGGATTAAGCTCTTGACTTTCATATTCATTTTCACAAGTTGGATCTAAATGTTTTACAGCTTTAAATTTAGTAGAAAGATCTAACATGCTTGCAGCCGGCTCTCTATTTTCTTGAATAACTAGGGAAGAAGGAGGAGCAAACTCAGCATATTTCTTACTAGATTTTTCAGAGAAAATAATCCTTTTACCTTTTGAATCAGTTTCCTTTGCTTGAGCTGGCTTTGAGAAAGATATGCTTTTGGTTTCTTTGGAAGGAGAAGCTCTTCTCTTGGGAGAAGGAGGAGGAGAAAAAGTCAGTTTCTGATAAACTACCTGCTTTACTTGTTCTCTTGTATCAGCATCTTGCCTTTGATATCCAGATTGGGATCTGCTTTGATATCCTGGATTGCTCTTCCTTTGATGAGATTGAGATGGAGTGACTCTGGCAGAAGGGGCTGAAGGATTTGCAGACATATTACCAGAAGCTCCTACACTGGGAGGTGGAGGAGGAGGACCTCTAGAGGTCCATTTAGGTGCTGGACTATCATATCTTTTAGATTTCTTTCTTTGCTTTTGCTGATTCTTGGAGAATCCCATCCAGTGCTGATATTTTTTGGACTTGGGATCTATTCCTTTCAAGATGTAATAAGGAATGTCATGGTCAGGGTTAGGTGGAGGAGGAGCAACAGCTTTCCTTTTCCTTTTAGCAGATTTCTTTTTCTTAGATTCTTCTGAGTCATCAGAGTCATCCTCATCCTTAGAATTAGATGATGGAGGATGATCATAAGGATCAAAAGCTTCTTGCACAGCTTTTTCACTATCTTTTAAAGCAGCTTTTTCTATCTCTTCTTCAAAGGCATCCTGTGCCAGAAGAGTATCCAGATTCAGTCCTGGGGTGTCATCCCAGACTGTAGACTTTTCTTCTTGAATATCTGAAACTTTCTCTATCTCAGCTGCAACTGTCATGAGGACTAATTCATCATTCACAGCTACCTGAGCTGGAGGAGAAGATACAGGCTCTTGATTAGAATATTCTTGCACTGGTTCTTGAGCAGGTTGTGACGTTGGTTCTAGAGCAGCTTGAACTTCTTCCACTAGATTTGTAGTATCAGGAACACAGATTTGCTAAATGAAATTGAACCATCCCTTCTAGGTATTCCCAGACAAACATGTCAGTTATCAAGTCAAGGAATTGAGTAAAAGAATTACCTTCAGGATTTTCCTCAGAATTTCCTAACTCCCACAAGTCATCTAGAAAGGAGGTAATGACTCCTTCTAGGAAACGAGCAACTAAGGGAGTAGAAGCTTCTTCGAGGCATACTTTGAACGCAAATTTTGCTTCCATTATAATATCAGAAGGGTTCTGAACTGGTGCTGGAACTGCAGAAGATGTTGCAATGTCAACTGGAGCTTTTGTTACTTCTTGAATCTGAGCTTGGGGCTCTGCTGGACGAGAAACAAGAGGCAGTCCTGAGGCATCTTCCTCGAACATCTCCCCCTGCCTGATTTCAGTAGAAACTGAAGTCAGGCCCCTAACTGAAGATGGCTCAGCAGATTTTGAGAGGGCTAGGATGGAAGATGACAAGGTAGAGATGGAAGAGACGAGAGGAGCAATTGCTTCTTCAATCATGATTTTGATTGAAGGAGTAATTTTCTCCAATATGCTTGAAATGAAGGCTGGGGTTATTTCAAATGAAGGTGGGGGAATCACAGTAGATGGATGATCATCAGGGATGGTGTTCTCCTGATGAGATGGAGAGTAACATGGAGATTGATGGGTGGATGCAAGAAGATCAATATGATCTGAATGAGAAATTAGTGACTGAGGAGGAGTGGATAGCTCAGAAACCAATAAATCAAAACTAGGATGATAAATCCTAGTAAGATGAGAAGGGAGTGGAGATGCTGGTGATGATGCATGGAGAATTGTGGAGGGATCAAGAAGAAGAGAGGCAGAAGATGGTATTTCAATTGAAGTAGATGGAACTACAATTGAAGTAGATGGTGGCACTTCAGTAGAAGTGGATGGTAATACAGAAGAGGTGGATGGAAAGGAGAGAATGGATGAGCCTGTTTCATGTAGGAGGGGAGTGACTGAAACAGTCCTTGTTCTCTCAGACACAACTGGAGCTACCCCTGCTGGAGAAGGCTTCTGAAAGCTCCTTTTCCATTTAACAAACAAAGTTGGATCCATCTTCTTGCTGGCATTGATGGATGTAGAGACTGTAACCAACAGATGGGGATATTTCTCTCTTAGAAATATCCCAAGTACCCTACCCAGGGTGACTTCCTTCTTGCTATTCTTCTTTCTTATCAAATCAAACATAACTCCTGCCCAATTTATCTGTTTCTTATTTACTATTGCACACATCAAAGCAAACTGTTGCCTGGTTATGTTATCATGAGCAGAGTGCTTGCCCAGAAGCACTTTTCCGACTAGTTCAGCCAAGAACTTTATCCTTAACGGAAAATTAACCTTTAGCAGTTTAGAAGGAATGCCTTCTGCATGTCCTAATTCAGTCAATCCTCCCAAACTCTGGAGTATCTTGTTCATATTCTTCTTCACCATTCAGTAATCCAAAAATATCAGTTAAAACGGCGGGAGTCAGAATTACCTCTTCGCTGCCAATCGTTCCAGTCATAGATTCGTCATTGGAAGACGAAGTGAAAGCCCACTCTTTAATCTCTTGGATGTTTACCTTGATCCTTATGGACATAAGCCGTTCAAAACCTTGTTCCTTGCAGAGCTGGAGGATTTCTACTATCTCAGAATCACATGCGCTAAAAGAGTCAAAATCTACGCTGAAGCCGGCGTCGAACTTCATTACTGACAGAAGGGCTGGAGCAATCGCCATTGATAGGGTTGGAGAAGACGAGAGAGATGACAAAAGTGAAACGGTAGAGAGCACGAGGCAGGGCTCAAGCAGAAAGACGGAATACGAAAAGACGATCTCCGTCGACGACAAAAAGAACGATCTCTTAACCTAGGTCGACCATCGGTTTTATATTAAAACAGCAATCGTCGATCTATTTTAATAGATACTGGAGACGATGGTCGAACGGTCGTTCGACGATCGTTTCCTGAAGCAAAGTAGTCGATCAATCGTTCGACTATTTCTGTCTTCACAAACAAATAAGCTGTCGTCACCCATAGGTCGACGATAGGCTTGACCTGTTCGACTATCGTTGAACGTCGTTCGACGATCTTCAAACAGATTTCAACAAAGGCAGAAGTCACACTTAGTCTTTTCCATTAATCATGCCTATTTGAACCAAAAATAACAGATGCTTCTGTTCATCTAAGGGCTTGGTGAAAATATCACCTCTCTGAAGGTCAGTGGATATGAACTCAAGGCTAATCTTGTTCTTTTCCACACAATCTCTCAAGAAATGATGTCTAATCTCAATGTGTTTGGTTCTAGAGTGGTGCACTGGATTTTGTGCAATGGAGATAGCACGGGTACTGTCACACATGATTTTTATGTTATTGTGTGTGTACCCATAATCCAAAAACTGGTTTTGAATCCACAGGATCTGTGACCAACAACTAGCAGCTGCTATATATTCAGCCTCTGCAGTTGAAGTTGAGACAAAAGCCTGCTTCTTACAGAACCAAGAGACCAATCTCTCTCCCAGGAACTGATAAGTTCCTGAGGTACTTTTCCTGTCAACTCTACAACCAGCATAGTCAGAATCAGAGTATCCAATTAACTCAAATTTTGATTCAGCTGGGTATCATAGTCCTAAATTTGGACATCCCTTCAGGTATCTCAAAATTCTCTTGAGAAGAATCAGATGAAATTCCTTGGGGTTGACCTGGAATCTAGCACATAGGCATGTAGCAAACATTATATCTGGTCTACTTGCAATTAAATACAATAGGGAACCAACAATGGCCCTATAGTTCTTCTGATCAACTGGCTTACCCTGATCATCAGAATCTATAACTACATTAGTAGCCATAAGTGTATGCATTGTTGAAGCATCAGCCATCCCAAACTTCTTTACTAATTCCTTGGCATATTTGGATTGCGAGATGAAGATGTCGTCAACATCTTGTTTTACTTGGAGACTAAGAAAGTAAGACAGCTCACCCATACTACTCATCTCAAACTTAGAATGCATCAAGTCAGAGAACTTTTTGCACAGTTTGGGATCAGTGGAGCCAAAAATAATATCATCCACATACACTTGAACTAACAGGATTGTGTCCTTGTGGTGCTTAACGAAAAGGGTTCTATCAACTACTCCCCTAACAAAGTTGTGCTCTAACAGGAAACTAGCTAGAGTCTCATACCAGGCTCTGGGTGCTTTTTTAAGTCCATAAAGAGCTTTTTGCAACTTGTACACATATGAGGGTTGAGTTGAAGAAACAAACCCAGGAGGTTGTTCAACAAATACCTCTTCCTTTAGCTCACCATTTAGAAAGGCACTCTTGATATCCATCTGAAAGACCTTAAACTTCATATAGGCTGCATAGGCTAGAAAGATCCTTATTGCCTCTAGCCTTGCAACAGGAGCAAAGGTTTGGTCATAATCTATACCTTCCTCCTGTCTGTAGCCCTGAGCTACAAGCCTAGCTTTGTTCCTTACAATAATTTCATTTGCATCCAACTTGTTTCTAAACACCCACTTGGTGCCTATGATCAGTTGGCCTTTAGGTCTTGGAACCAAAGTCCATACTTTACATCTTTCAAACTGATTGAGTTCCTCTTGCATAGCAATGATCCAGTGGGGATCTAGCTCAGCATCTTTAATGGTGAGGGGCTCAACTTGTGAAAGGAAACAAGCATGCATCACATCCTGTCTTAATTGATGTCTTGTTTGTACACCAGCTGATATGTCTCCAATCACTTGAGATGTAGGATGATCTCTAAGTGTGACAAGATCAGCAGGTGGGATGTGATCTTCAGCAACAGTTGGGATTAATTCCTCTTGAGGAATTGGATCAACTGTTGGTGGTACAGCAACTACTTCTGTAAAGTCTTCATCACTGTCTGAATCAGTGATATGAAGAGTTGATAGATGGAGAATCTCTTGAGTGACATCTTTACTAGATTCTGGTACCTGCAATGAACTTGAGGAAGGGGAAGTTTCCTTCTCCTTGTAAAACATCTGAGATTCATCAAAAGAAACATGTACAGATTCCTCAATTTTAGAAGTTGATTTATTAAATACCCTATAAGATTTGCTTACTAGGGAATATCCAAGAAAAATTCCCATTGAAGCTTTTGCTTCAAACTTTCTAAGGTATTCTTTGTTATTGTTATGAATGTATACTACACAACCAAATACTCTAAAATAATTAATTTTAGGTTTCTTTCCTTTAAGCAACTCATTAGGAGTTTTACTCTTAAGCTTGTGTATAAGACATCTGTTCAAGACATAATTAGCTGTGCTAACAGCTTCTGCCCAATAAGAAAGAGGCATGTTAGCATCTGCCAATAATGTTCCAGCAGCTTCAATCAGGGTTCTATTCTTCCTTTCCACTACCCCATTTTGTTGGGGAGTTCTAGGAGCAGAGAAGCTATGTTTGATACCTTCTTTCTTACAGAATTCTTGCATGAGAAGAGAATCAAACTCAGTACCATGATCACTTCTGATCAAGGCAACATGAGTAGAATACTCAGTCTGCACACATAGTAGAAAATCAGTAAGAACTTTGAAGTTATCAGCCTTAGTTCTCAAGAAGAACACCAAGTGAACCTAGAGAAGTCATCTACAATTACTGAAGTGTAATACTTCCCTCCTAGACTCTGTACATTTATTGGGCCAAAAAGGTCCAAATGTAATAAATACAGGATTCTAGGTGAATCACTTTTATTTACAGATTTAAAGGAATTTTTGGTTTACTTGCCTAATTGACAAGCCTTGCATAGACTCTCCTTCTTGTAGGGGCAAGAAGGTAAACCTCTAACAAGGTTGTATTTAGATAACCTAGATATGTTCTTGAGGTTAACATGGCTAAGCCTCCTATGCCATAAGGTGTTGTTATTTGTTACTTCTTTAAATAAGCAGATTTCAGAATGGGTTGAATTAAAATCTACTAAATAAATATTACCTTGTCTAATACCTACTAACACAATATTACTATTTAAAGTTATATTACAGAGAGAGTTAGTGAAAGATACCTGATATCCTGCATCACATAACTGGCTTACTGAGATAAGGTTGTGCTTCAGTCTAGTTACATATGCAACCCTCTTGAAAGTTACTGCTCCAATGGTAATCCTACCATATCCTTCAGTTTGACCACAGCTAGAATCCCCAAAGATCACCTTTGGTCCAAGCTTGGCCTTGAATCTTGACAGATTTTCTTTATTTCCTGTCATGTGTTTGGAATAGCCACTATCCAAATACCATTTGTCTTTAGTATATGGATAGGTCTTCACCTGCAGAATAGACAATTAGACATTGTGGACCCAGGTAACCTTGGGTCCATTATTCTTCATGAAAGTGAGAGCAAGATCTATCTCAACTCTAGAGGGGGGGTGAATAGAGTTTATTTAAAGTAAATTCACAATTTTAAACTTAGCAAAGCTTTTAAGATTTATTTTATATATAGGTGTAAGGTGCCTTGCTATAGAATTAAAAGGACAGTAAAAAGAAGAGCACAGCACACAGCAAAGAAAACACACAAGCAAACCAGAAAACACAAGGAGCTATAGTGGTTCCCCAAAAACTTGGGTACATCCACTCTTCTACCACCCTTGGTAGGAATCCACTGCAGGAAGGTTTGATCAGGTGTCCTGGCACCAATGAGCTTTTGATAAGGTGCTCAAAAACCAAACTAGATTTTTTAATAAGGTGTCTTGCCACCACTGAGTTTTGGCAAGGCTCTCAGAACCAGACTCAAAACTTTTGAGTGGAGTTTTGAAAACCCTTTTACAGAGGGAAAGGGAAAAGAAAAAGAGTGAAGTTGTCTTCTCTGTCTCAATCAAAGAGAGAAGCACAAGTGGATTTGTATTGTCAAAGCTCCCCCCTGAGATGTTGACTAGTTCAGGAGAGGAAGCTTTGCTTCAGGGTGATAGGTCTTCAAAAGCTTCAGATCTCCAGCATAAGATAGTTTTAGCAGAGGCTGAAAGATGAGTTGTCTGGAGTCCTTGGGATGAAGCTGTGATCACTTTTTGAGTACACAAAATTATTCAGCTAATTCTCCAGGATTGATCACTTGAGTTTTCTTGTGTTGATCAGAGAATCCTGTGAATCACTTCTTCTTTTTCTTTCTTATCTGTATCAGTCTGTGTATCTGTGTGTCTTGTTACTGGAGAAAAGAAGAGAAGAAGATTTTTTTAATTCTCTAGAGATTCTTTGTCCAAGATAGCCATTAACCAGACATTAAATGCCTTCCATAAAAGATTTTGTCTTCTTGAGGAAAGTCCAGTAAAACATTCTCTGAATAATTCCTTGAAACTTGCTCCAGAATAAATGAAAACGGCTGGCAGATCTCTTGACATAAATGCTGAGATAATTTGAAACACATTCCAAAGTCTGACTGAATTTGAATCCTTAAAATCGTCGATCTCTCAAGAAAAACGTCGATCTGAGCTCGAAGATCGTCGAACTAAGCTCAGAGACTGGAAATGATCATCAACCAGAAAACATCGAACTGAGCTCGAAGATCGTCGAACTGAGCTCAGCGACCTGGAGAATAAGTGAAGAAGGATCGTCGACCTGAGCTAGAAGTTCGTCGAACTAAGCTCGACGACTTAACTTAGTTGAGCTCAGATAGCGTCGAACGGAGTTCGACGTTTCGTCGAACGGAGTTCGACGTTTCGTCGAACTGAGCTCGACGAAAAAAGTCTTAGACTTGGCTCTATTTCTGAAATCTTGGAATAGTCCTGGGGGCAGCTTCAAACCTAAGTTCTAAGCCCTAGACACATTCTAATATTGACCTTTTCAACTATACATCTAGGTCAACCTAGTTTCCTAAGAAAAACATAGTGATCCTTACCCAAATTAGTAATAGGGTGTTCCAACAATCTCCCCCTATTTGGGTTAGAATTACTATTTACATATTTCAGAAATAAAAGTTACAACAACATATAGAAAAGCAACAAACAAAATAACAGAGCAAGAAATCATAGCAGCAATCAAGAGGAATTTCAGCAAAAGTTCAGAGAGATTATACTGTCTGCTTACACATGTTACTTTTTTTCATTTCCTTTCTTAAATATGATTTCTCTGTTAGGATTAAGGGCTGCCTTCTTTGATCTTCTATCATCATCTGCACCTAAGGAGGTTTGAGCTCTTGGCCTTGGAACCACAGCCTCAGGATGCAGCTTCAGGTAGTCCACTGGGTCAAAGAATTTACTTGAAGAATACCTTTCCAATTCAGCTTTTCTTTGTTCTGACAGAGTAGTAATATTGGAGGTATCTTTTCCTTGTTCTCTTGCTTTCTTCAATTGATCTAGTGCAGCCAATTCTTTCATCCTTGCAGTCCATGACAATGGATTGTTCTCTGGGTCTTCAATTGGCACTGCAGGCTCATATCTGTTAACAGTTTCTGAAGCAGTAGGAGTTCTGGTCTCAACTTTTTCTTTGAGCTTGTAAGGGAAAGGACCTTGATTAGAATCTATGAGCCTTTGTCCTTCCCTAGCTTGAAATCTGTGCTCTCTTTGGCTTCCTCTGAACTGACCCCTTCTAGACTGATAGCCCCTTTGGTATTGCCCCCTAGGATGGTATCTCTGAGAAGACTGGGAGGAACTTTGCTTGGAAGCTGGGGCTTGAGAAGCTGAGCCTGACCCAGAATCTGGAGGAGGAGGAGGAGGAGGCTGAAACTAAGAAGATCCCTTTTCATATCTGTATAACTTCCTTCTCTTCTTCATAGCTTTTATTTGATTCTTGGAGTACTGCATCCAGGGCTCAGTGATAGAACATTCATGCAAAATGTAATATGGAATGTCATTTGAATCTTTAGCTTGAGTTGGGGGAACCTTCATCATAGCCTTGCTTATGGCCTTCCTTTTCTTGGTAATAGTATTAGAAGAATCATCAGATTCAGTTTGAAACTGAACACTGTCTGAACTTTGAGGTCTATCATATAAGTCATCAATGCTTTTTATATACTTTTCTTGTTGCTTGACTTGATCAGGGGTAAGAGCAGGAGCAGTAACAGCAGAAATAACAGGAGCAGAGACAGCAGGAGTAGAAACAATTGAAGCAGAAACAGATTCAGATTCTTCTAGGTAGGTAGTAAGTTCTTTAGCAGCAGCAGTATCCTCAATCACAGAGACCATTTCAATATCTTCTGAAAGCAGACTTGTTGTAACAGCAGCAGCAGCACTTAAAAAATCAGCATCCACAGCTTTGAAGGAATTGACATATAGGGCAATCAGGCTGGGATCACAGTAATTGATAGGCACAATGGCCTTAGTGAGGTCTTCAGATTGTTGAACTGGCAGAGAGCTGAAATATACAGTATCAAAGATAGAGAGCAGACTCTGAAGGTCCACTGCAAAAATAGGAGCAGAACTGGAACCTTCAGCAGTCTCAGGCACATCCACTACTTCATAAGGCATCTCCCCCTGCCTTGGTTCAGTGACAATTGAATCAAGGCACCCAGATGAAGGGATTGCCTGGGAAGAGAGGAAGGAAGACAACTTGGTAGACAACTCCTGAACATGTTGCAGGAGTGGAGCCAAGGAGGTCTCCAGCAGAGAAGTTAGCCTGGGGGCTAACAACGCATAAAGCTTGTCTGCCAGGTTTGAAATATCTACATGCTCAAGATGGGCTTGAACAGAGGTAGGAGGTGAAGGTACTGGAATGAGGGTGACTGGGACTAATGGGATGGAGGATGTGGTGGTGGAAAGTGTAGGGATGGATGGCTCTGAAGGAGGAATAGTGGAGATAGAAGTTATTGAGGTGGAGATGGATGAGATGGAAGAGTCAAAGGATGGGGTGAAGGATGGTTGGGAGAGTATTTCTTGAAGAAGTTGTTGATAGGAGGATGTTGAGGGAAGCTCAGGAGGAGTGGGAGGAGAATCATCCATAAAGGAGTCATCTATAAGAGAAAATGATGGAGTGGTGAAAGTTGGATAAGAGAATAGAGGATGGAATTCTTCTGAGGTAGTGGCTGGAGGAGGTGACATTGGTGAGGAAATGGTAATGGGGGGAGAAGCTGAGATTTGAGGAGAGGTTGAGATGGTGACTGGGATAGAAACAGCTGGAGGAGGAGAGGAAGAGGCAGTCAATTCTTCTGCTCGGGCAGATACCTGAGGAGGAGTGACTTGTGTAGTCCTGGTGCCTGAAGCAAGTGGTGTTGCAGCAGCCCTGATGGGGTTGATGATTTGCCTGTCCCATTTGCTGAATAGGGCACAGGTAAGCCTCTTGGATGCATTGATGAACATCCCACTAGAGGTCAGCAGCTCAGGGCACCTGGAGTGCAGGTAAACCCCTAATATTCTCCCAAAGCTTACACAGTTTTTGTTCAGTTTCTTATTGATTAAGCTGAAAAAGATTGATCCCCAGTCTAAATGCTTCTTATCAACCAGTGCTCCCATTAAGCAGAATTGATATCTTGATATAGTGTCATGGACTGAGTGCTTTGCCAGAAGCACTTTGCCAACCACATCAGACAGAAATTGGTATTCGATAGACAGATTCTTTTTGAATAGTTTGTTAGGGTTCACAGCAGTGTGACCCATTCTATCAAGCATAGAGGCATACTCTTCTCCAGATAAATCAATGGAGTCATCTCCAGAACTAAGGAGGAAAACTTCAGTCAGAAGAGCCGGGGACAATGGTACCTGAGTCCCTTTTATCGAGCCGATGACAGAATTCTCATTCTCATCTGTCGCGGTAAAACACCATTATTTTATCTCTTCTGAAGCAATCTTCATTCGGGTGGTCATGATCTGAGATAGCTGCTGTTCTCGGAAGAGGTTGAGAATGTCCTTGAATCGCTGATCACTTCCATCGAACGAATTCATATCAATATCAAAACCTGTATCGAATTTCATCTTTGAAATAGAAGCACTTGATCCAGCCATCTGTACCTGCAACAATGAAACAAACACGACCAAGTGTAGAAGATTTGGAGGGAAAGAGAGAAAGTTGCAGAGAGTTTGAAAGCGTAAAAGACGAACGAAGGCCGAAGAAATGATTTTATATTAGGGTTCGACGGCGAAACATAAAATCGTTGAGCTCAGTTCGATGAAACTTCGAACTCATCTCGACGATTTGGGCTACTAAAGGAATCTGAAGTGTCTCCAATAACGTCGAACTCCGTTCGACGATATTGTCGAGCGTCGAGCTCCGCTCGACGACCGATGAACAGAAAGAATGGAAGCCTGGAGCTAACGGCGGCGCTGAACTCAGATCGACGATTCAGGAAACGTCGATCTGCAGTCGATGATTTCTGGAAAATCGTCGATCTCCGTTCGACGATTTTTGGGGAAACGTCGAGCGCAGTTCAGAGACAAAACCTATTCTATAGACACGAAAAGAGATAAGTTTTTAGCCTAGTCTTGGTCTGTTTTTAGATTTACAAAATCTTGGAGTTTATTTTAAACTGCATCCATCTAGCATTCCTAACTGATTGAGGAAGAAGTTATGCTTCTTTTCATCCAAAGGCTTGGTGAAAATATCTCCCCTTTGCAAATTAGTTGGGATGTATTCAAGTTCAATTTTGTTTTTCTCAACATTATCCCTTAGAAAATGATGTCTAATTTCTATGTGTTTTGTCCTACTATGGAGGACTGGATTTTGTGCAATGGAAATAGCACTGGTGTTGTCACAAAATATTTTTGACTTCTCTAAGTTGTAACCATAGTCTAGGAGTTGATTTTGAATCCACAAAATTTGTGAACAACAACTGCCTGCAGCCATATATTCAGCTTCAGCAGTTGAAGTTGACACAGATGTTTGTTTCTTACAAAACCAAGAGACAAGTCTGTCACCAAGGAACTGACAAGTTCCACTGGTGCTTTTCCTGTCTATTCTGCATCCAGTATAATCAGCATCTGAGAATCCAGTTAAGTCAAATGCTGAATCTTTTGGATACCAGAGTCCTAGATTTGGACAACTTTTAACATACCTAAGAATCCTCTTTACTAAAGTTAAGTGAGACTCTCTAGGGCTAACTTGGAATCTAGCACAAATGCATGTAGCAAACATTATGTCAGGCCTGCTAGCTGTAAGGTACAGTAAAGAGCCAATCATTGCTCTATATGTTATCTGATCAACTGGTTTCCCATGTTCATCAGCATCCAATACAGCATTGATAGGCATGGGTGTTTTCATACATGATGCATCAGACATACCAAATTTCTTAACCAGCTCTTTTGCATACTTGGTTTGAGAAATAAATATGTTTTCAGCATGTTGTTTGACTTGCAATCCTAAGAAGAAGGATAGCTCACCCATGCTACTCATTTCAAATTTTGAATGCATTAAATTAGAGAATCTTCTGCACAAGTTTGAATCAGTAGACTCAAAAATAATATCATCTACATAAATCTGCACTAGTAGGGTGTGGGACTTATGGGTTCTAATAAAAAGAGTTTGGTCTACTCTCCCCCTAACAAAATCATTTTTCAGCAAAAAAACATGCTAGGGTCTCATACCATGCTCTAGGAGCTTGCTTGAGACCATATAATGCTTTGTGTAGTTTAAAAACATAATCAGGATGGGTTAGAGAGATAAAACCTGGAGGTTGTCTGACATACACTTCTTCTTTGATCTCCCCATTGAGAAAAGCACTCTTGACATCCATTTGATAGACTTTGAATCCCTTGTGAGCAGCATAAGCCAGAAAGATTCTTATGGCTTCTAATCTTGCAACTGGTGCAAAAGTCTGGTCATAGTCTATCCCTTCTTCCTGAGAGTACCCTTGAGCAACTAGCCTTGCCTTATTCCTTACAATGATTCCTTGATCATCTAGCTTATTTCTAAACACCCATTTGGTTCCAACAATGGGATGATCCTTTGGCTTAGGCACTAGTTCCCAAACTTTATTTCTTTCAAATTGATGCAACTCCTCTTGCATTGCAATGATCCAGTGTGGATCTTGTTCTACATCTTGAATGGTTTGAGGTTCAATTTGAGAGAGGAAGCAAGTGTGCATCAGGTTCTGGTTGACCTGATTTCTAGTTTGCACACCAGCTGAGATGTCTCCAATTACTTGAGAAATTGGATGATCTCTTGTTGTTACTAGATCAACAGGGGGTGTTGATGGTTCACCAACCTGTGTTGTTGTTTCCTCTTGTGGGACAACAACTGGTTCTTCAAGAAGATTTCCTTCCTGATGGTGAGCAGCTTCTTCATCTTCACTACTGTCATCCTTTTGTGTAACTTGTAATCTGTCCAAGTCTTCAGCTAGAGAGTGCACCTGCAAATGTTCTATGGTAGAAGTATTCTTCTCCTTGAAAGACATGTTAGCTTCATCAAAAGTAATGTGGACAGATTCTTCTATTTTTAGAGTAGTTTTATTATAAACCCTATAGGTTTTACTGATCATGGAGTATCCCAGAAACACTCCTTCATCAGCTTTAGCTTGGAATTTTGCTAGATATTTCTTGTCATTATTATGAATGTAACAAGTGCAACCAAAAACTCTAAAATAGCCTACTTTAGGTTTCTTCCCTTTGAGCAATTCATAGGGAGTCTTGCCCTTCAGTTTATGTATCAGACTTCTATTCAACACATAGTTGGAGGTGTTCACTGCCTCAGCCCAAAAGTATAGAGGTAGGTGAGCATCTGCCAATAATGTAGTTGCAGATTCAATGAGGGTTCTATTTTTCCTTTCAGCTACCCCATTTTGTTGAGGAGTTCTAGGAGCTGAGAAAGTATGCCTGATCCCTTCACTTTGACAGAACTCTTACATGAGAAGAGAATCAAACTCTGTCCCATGATCACTTCTAATCAGGGCAATATGAGTGTTGAACTCATTCTGAATGCATTTGAGAAAATCTATCAAACATTTAAAGTTATCAGACTTCTTCCTCAGAAAGAATACCCATATGAATCTTGAGAAGTCATCTACAACCACTAAAGTATAGGATTTCCCTCCTAAGCTTTATACTGCAATGGGTCTAAAAAGATCCATGTGTAACAGATACAAAATCCTAGGTGAATCACTCTTGTTAATTGATTTAAAGCTATTTTTAGTTTGCTTGCCTAATTGACAAGCCTTGCAGAGTCCTTCCTTCTTGTAGGGGCCAGAAGGCAGTCCTCTGACAAGATTGTCCTTGGATAGCCTAGCAATGGTTCTAAAATTAATATGTCCTAGTCTTTTATGTCATAGAATATTAGGTCTAGATATGAAATTAAACAGGCAAATATCTACCTTAGATGAAAGAAGGTCTACTAAGTAAATGTTACCTTTCCTATTACTTGTCAACACAGTTGTGTTGTCTTCTGACTTGATCTTGCATATTTCTTTGTTGAAAGTCACTTGATATCCTTCATCACACAGCTGACTAATGCTTATCAGGTTGTGTTTGAGTCCTTCAACATAGGCTACCTTCTTGAAGGTGACTGTTCCAATTTGAACTGCACCATACCCTTTTGTAGTTCCAAAATTTGAATCACCAAAAATTACTTTGGGTCCAAGCTTGGCTTTAAAGGATGTGAAGTTGTCCTTATTCTCTGTCATGTGCTTTGAGCACCCACTATCCAGATACCATAATTGGTTTGATGTTGGATAGGTCTTCACCTGCATAGATAAGAATTTACATATTTTTGACCCAGTTTACCTTGGGTCTAGGTTGATAACCTTTAAATTCAGAAATAAAAGACATCCCAGGTTGAATCTTATAACCTTCAGGATGGTATCTCCTAGGAGGTACTATCCATTCAGTATAAGGGTTAAAGTTTTAGGATGAAGCATTCTTAGGATTGGATTGAGATTTACCTCTGAAGGAAGATTCAAAGCTCTGAACTGCGTTCGACAATCGTCGAGCTGAGTTCGACGATCTTGGGAAAAATCGTCGAGCTCCGTTCGAAGATCGACTATGAGGGAGTTCAGAGTTCAGGAAACGTTGAGCTGAGTTCGACGTTTCAGTCTGAGATCATCGATCTCTGTTCGACGATCGTCGACCTCTGCTCGACGTTTTCTGTTGAACTTTCTTTTTCTTAGGTAGATCTGAATTTTTCCTAGCTACCTCTACAACACCCTTTCCTTTATCAGAAATAAATTTGATTGGGGTTGATAATACTATGGGTTGGCTAGATAAAGTACCCAAGCCCAGTGTACTATTTAATCTTGAGTTCACTGTGCTTGTGATGTCCATTAATTTGATACTTCTCCCATTAAGGGATTCTTCAAATTGTTTGGCCTTGGATAGTTCACTTTTTAGTGAAGTTATCTCCTCTCTATAGCATTCTAACTCTTCAGAGAGTTTGAGGTTCTCTGATTTTACAGTGCTATACTCAGATATTTGTTTTCTGAGGGAAGTGATTTCCTTCTCAGACTCCAACAGATCTAGGCATAGTACTTTAAACTCATGTTTAAAATCCTCAGAACTGAAATCAAATGAATTGATTACCTGATCTTATTCTAGTTGAGCTTCTGAATCTGATTCTGACTCTTCTGCTTCTGAATCTGTTTGAGAGGTATTGATAGCCATCATGTAGAATTCCTTTTCATCAGCATCATCCTCATCATCACTGGAGCTGGATGAGGCTTCAAAGTCCTCTTCAGTTTCACTCCATGTCTCAGCAACAAATCCCTTCCTTGTATGTTTGTTCTTGCTGGAGGAGGGTTTGTCTGAGCTATTCTTTCTGAAATCTTTCTCCTTTCTTCTTTCTCTTCTATCTTTCTTGTCCTTGTTCTTATTTTCTGGACAGTCAGGCACAATATGGCCTGGTTTCCTGCAACCAAAACATATAATTTCTTTATTGTTATTTGATTTATCATACCTTGGTTTATCATGACCCTTGTATGATCTCTTTCTGAAGTCTTTTATGGCCATCTTGTAGAATCTTTTGGCCAATAGACTTAGGAGCTCATCATTTCCTATAGCTTTATCTTCAGGCTCCTCTTCTGCAGCTTTGAAGGCTATGGTCTTTTCTTTCCTTGTGACTGGAGAAGTAGCCTTTTGTTCTTCTTCTCTATTTTTAATGAGCAGCTCATAAGATTTGAGCTTGCCCAGGAGAGCTTCAGTGGTAATCTCATTTAGACTTCTGGCATCTTTGATTGGCCAGATTCTTGAATCCCAAGTGCTGGGGAAGTACATTAAGATTTTGTCATTCAGCTCAGTCAATGAGATTTCTTTATCCAGAGTCTTTAACTCAATGACAATCAGACTTAGTCTATTGTACATGTCAGCCACTGATTCAGCTTCTCCCTTTTTGAAATTCTCATATTGGCTTATCAGATGGGATCTCCTGTCTTTCCTTTCATCAACAGATCCTAAGACAATTTCAGAGAGCTTGTCCCAAATTCCTTTGGCTAAGTTGCAGTCAGCTACCTTCTGAAATATCTCATCAGACATTGTCTGAGCTAAGATGTTCATGGCCTTGGCATCTGCAGTCTTCCACTTCTTTATTTCAGCATTTGTTCCTGAAGGAGGTGGAATAGCATTTGTACTTGAGCTTGCTGGTGGACTTGGGCACACTGTCAAAACAGAATTAAATATGTCTTCATCAATAGAGTTTATGTAAAGTCTAATCCTTGCTTTCCAAAGTGCAAACTTGGATAGATTGCACACTGGAGGCCTGGTGCTTGCATAATCTTTGTTCTGTGCCATGTCTTTATATAGAATTAAATATAATGAAAATAACCCTCTTAAAAGATTGATCTTATCAAGGATCTTTTGGTTCAGGTGTTAGCCTGTATGAACAACCAACCTCGCTCTGATACCAATTGAAAGTGAGAGCAAGATCTATCTCAACTCTAGAGGGGGGGTGAATAGAGTTTATTTAAAGTAAATTCACAATTTTAAACTTAGCAAAGCTTTTAAGATTTATTTTATATATAGGTGTAAGGTGCCTTGCTATAGAATTAAAAGGACAGTAAAAAGAAGAGCACAGCACACAGCAAAGAAAACACACAAGCAAACCAGAAAACACAAGGAGCTATAGTGGTTCCCCAAAAACCTGGGTACATCCACTCTTCTACCACCCTTGGTAGGAATCCACTGCAGGAAGGGTTGATCAGGTGTACTGGCACCAATGAGCTTTTGATAAGGTGCTCAAAAACCAAACTAGATTTTTTGATAAGGTGTCTTGCCACCACAGAGTTTTGACAAGACTCTCAGAACCAGACTCAAAACTTTTGAGGGGAGTTTTGAAAACCCTTTTACAGATGGAAAGGGAAAAGAAAAAGAGTGAAGTTGTCTTCTCTGTCTCAATCAAAGAGAGAAGCACAAGTGGATTTGTATTGTCAATGCTCCCCCTGAGATGTTGACTAGTTCAGGAGAGGAAGCTTTGCTTCAGGGTGATAGGTCTTCAGAAGCTTCAGATCTCCAACATAAGATAGTTTCAGCAGAGGCTGAAAGATGAGTTGTCTGGAGTCCTTGGGATGAAGCTGTGATCACTTTTTGAGTACACAAAATTATTCAGCTAATTCTCCAGGATTGATCACTTGAGTTTTCTTGTGTTGATCAGAGAATTCTGTGAATCACTTCTTCTTTTTCTTTCTTATCTGTATCAGTCTGTGTATCTGTGTGTCTTGTTACTGGAGAAAAGAAGAGAAGAAGATTTTTTAATTCTCTGGAGATTCTTTGTCCAAGATAGCCGTTAACTAGACATTAAATGCCTTCCATAAAAGATTTTGTCTTCTTGAGGAAAGTCCAGTAAAACATTCTCTGAATAATTCCTTGAAACTTGCTCCAGAATAAATGAAAACGGCTGGCAGATCTCTTGACATAAATGCTGAGATAATTTGAAACACATTCCAAAGTCTGACTGAATTTGATCCTTAAAATCGTCGATCTCTCAAGAAAAATGTCGATCTGAGCTTGAAGATCGTCGAACTAAGCTCAAAGACTGGAAATGATCATCAGCCAGAAAACATCGAACTGAGCTCGAAGATCGTCGAACTGAGCTCAGCGACCTGGAGAATAAGTGAAGAAGGATCGTCGACCTGAGCTAGAAGATCGTCGAACTAAGCTCGACGACTTAACTTAGTTGAGCTCAGAGAGCGTCGAACGGAGTTCGACGTTTCGTCGAACTGAGCTCGACGAAAAAAGTCTTAGACTTGGCTCTATTTCTGAAATCTTGGAATGGTCCTGGGGGCAGCTTCAAACCTAAGTTCTAAGTCCTAGACACATTCTAATGTTGACCTTTTCAACTATACATCTAGGTCAACCTGGTTTCCTAAGAAAAACATAGTGATCCTTACCCAAATTAGTAATAGGGTGTTCCAACACTTCACATAGTGAAAACTTAAAATAAAAGAATAAGCAGGTTGGGGTTTATATCCTGAAGGGTAAGATCTCCTAGGTGGGATACTCCATGCAGTTAATGGGTCCACAAACCTAGGGTTTCTATTTATATTAGGGTTTCTAAGGTTCTGGTTGTAATTTTGAAAATCAAATTGAAATCGTCGATCATCGTTCGAAGATTGATGCTCAGATCGTCGAGCATCGTTCGACCATTGAGCCTTCGATCGTCGAGCAGCGTTCGACGCTTTTTGTGGCTCCTTAAATTTTTGCTTTCTCTTTTCTCTCTTAGCTTTATTTAAGGCTTGATTAACTTGTTTTACTTGCTCAGTGTTCTTTATTCCATCAGCTGAAATAAAGTTCACTGGAGTTGAAAGATGATTTTTAAGAACCAAAGGGGGTTCACTTGATGAGGCTCCTAAGCCTAGCTTATTATTGCCGGACCTAGTGTTTGTCATGCTAGTGATTTCTAGCAGCTTAAGGCTTCTACCATTCAAAGATTCTTCTAATCTCTTGGACTTTGCTAGTTCATTTTTAAGAAACTTTATTTCTTCACTAGACTTAGTGAGTTCTGCTTCTAACCTAGCATTTTCATTAGAAATAGATTCTGATTCAGCTAACTTATTTCTAAGTTCCTTAATTTCCTTTTCTGAACTAATTAAATCTAAGCAAAGAGATTTAAATTCAGATTTAAATTCAGAAGAAGAAAAATCATATGAAGATAATACCTGATCTTCTGTAGGCATTTCTTCATCATCATAAGAACTCTCTGCAGCTGAGTGATTGCTGCAGACATCAATTTCCATAAGGCAGATTTCCTTTGCCTTCTTTTCTTCCTCATCTTCACTGGAGCTTGAGGAGGAAGATTCCTCATCTGAATCACTCCAGGTCTCAGCAACAAATCCTTTCTCCTTCTTCTTATTTTTATAGGAGGAGGACTTGGAGTGTTTCTTGTGATGTTCTTTTTCCTTTCTCTTTTCTTTGCTCTTTTCCTCTGGATACTCTGGTAGAATGTGTCCAGGTTTCCTGCAACCATAGCAAACAATTTCTTTAGCAGGAGATCTGTCATACCTTGGTTTATCTTCATATCTTGAAGATTTCTTTCTGAAGTCTTTTCTTCCCATCTTGAGAAACCTTTTGGCAAAGAGTGTCATCAGCTCCTCATTGGATTGGCTTCCTTCAGAAGCATCAGCAGCTTTAAGAGCAAGAGTTTGCTCTTTTCTTGCTGGAGTTGGAGTCTTTGCTTCAGCCTCAGCTTCCCTGGTCTTCAGCACTTGCTCAAAAGACTTGAGCTTGCCAAGGAGAGCTTCTGTTGAGATTTCTGTTGTACTTCTGGCCTCCTTGATGGGCCAGATCCTAAGATCCCATGTGCTTGGGAAGCACATCAGTATCTTATCATTGACCTCTGTCAATGTAATCCCCTTATCAAGAGTTCTCAGCTCATTGATGATTGAGCTAAGTCTTGTGTACATGGCTTCAACTGATTCAGCTTCAGTCTTCTTGAAGTTTTCATACTGGTATATAAGGTTGGACCTTCTGTCCTTCCTTTCATCAGTTGAACCAGCTACAATCTGGTTCAGTGAGTCCCACATGGCTTTTGTAGAGGTGCAATCAGCCACTTTCTGGAAGATTTCATCAGACATAGTCTGAGCCAGAATGTTCATAGCTTTGGCATCAGCTGTCTTTGCCTTCTTGTAGGCATCATTGTAGTCTGGAGGAGGCACTGCACTGAGATTTGTAGATGTTGTAGCAATGGATGCAGCAGGAGGTGTTGGAGGTCCTGTCAAAATAGAAGAAAAAATGTCTTCATCAATAGAGTTCATATATAAATTGATTCTTGCCTTCCAGATGCTAAACTTAGCTAAGTTGCAAGCTGGAGGTCTGGTGCTAGAGTAATCCTTGGACTGGGCCATAAAGTGTATATCTATAAGCTTGGTATCTATCAGGATCTTGTGACTCAGGTGTTAGCCTGTACAGTCAGACAACCTCGCTCCAATACCAATTGAAAGTGAGGATAGATACAACTCTAGAGGGGGGGTGAATAGAGTATTCAAAAATTATGACACCCTACTCAACTCCCTTAGAGTTAATTTGCGGAATGAGTTTATAGATATTTGAAACCCTAGAGCCTAACACAAAGTGAAGTGCACTAGAGAAAACTAGCTGTAATTATAGTTGAGCTTTGGTCCTATCACAGTAACTAGCAATCCTAGTTATTTCTACTCACAGCCACAGTACAATAAATTAATTAAGCAACACAGACGACACAAGAAGTTTATAGTGGTTCCCTCTAAATAGGTACGTCCACTCTTCTACCACCCTGGTAGGAATCCACTACAGGTTTTTGTTCAGGTGCCCTGCCACCAACTGATCTGCTTCAGGTAGATCAAGTAGACCCTTTGAGCTTTTGATCAGGAGCTCAAAATCCAACACAGGTTTTTGATCAGGTGCCCTGCCACCAAGGTTCACTTTTGAAGGGAGTAATAACCCTTTATACAGGAGGTTGAGAGAGTTAAAGTTTCTTCTCTATTGTTAAAACAGATTAGAGAAGCTAGTGGATTGCACAGAGCTAGAAAGCTCTAAAGAATCAAGGCTCCCC
Source organism: Platanthera zijinensis (assembly GCA_039513925.1). NCBI lineage: Eukaryota > Viridiplantae > Streptophyta > Magnoliopsida > Asparagales > Orchidaceae > Platanthera > Platanthera zijinensis. The sequence goes on from CM077078.1 coordinate 272,191,143, forward strand.
CTGGCTTAGAGAATATCCAGGAAGAAGTCTTGCTTCAGGGTGCAGAAACTCTTCTAAACTTGAGAAAAAGAACTGTATTTAAGTTCTGAAGGAGAAGCTTGAAGAAGACTCTTGATTGTAGAATGATTGTTCTTCTTCAATGGCTTTTCTTTCTTCTTCTTCTTCTTCTTGAGGCACTGAGTGAATGTTCCTGTAAGTGGGATGAACTCAGGATTGAAGAAGAGAGAGTTGAAGAAGGATGATCTTCTCAGTTGAAAGTATAAATGACTGAGAGCTGTAACTCTTCTTGCTTTTAATCTGTATATCTTGTGTCTCTTGTTATTGTACATTACTTCTTCTTTCAAAAGAAGCTCTTTATATATGGGCCTTTGCAACGGATCTAAACTTGGTTTGAATTTTGTCTTCTTCTGAGATCTACAAACTGGGCTGCAAAAAGCATAAAGCAAAACATATCCTGCAGACAGATATCCTATAAGGGGATAAAGCTTTATAAGAAGCTGCAAATCAATCTGATAAAAGAATACTAGAGAAAGTCACATCAGAAGAAACTCTTTACGGCCAGAGAAGACTTTTGAGTCTAACGGCTATAAAGGACAGCATGGCAGATAAAGCAAAAAGGATATTTCAACTAATAAGACAAACAACTTTGTCAGAGAAAAGCTTGACTTATGCTTAAAGAAGAAAGCAAGTATTGCTTAGAAATGGTAGCATAAAATCACTGAAATAATCTTTTATAAAATATGCCAAACAGATAGGAAATAAATCATAGAATAGAAAGAATACAAAATTACTAAAGACAGACAACAGAACGTCGAACAACCCTCGGAGATCGTCGACCGAAGCGCAGAGATCGTCGACCTATCAAACAGATAGTCGAACGATACAGATAATCGAACTATCAAAGCAGATAGTCGAACTACCACGGCAGATAGTCGACCTATCAGAACAGATAGTCGAGCTATCAGATAGTCGACCTATCAAGGCAAATAGTCGAGCTATCAAGCAAAACAGATAATCGACCTATCAAACAGATAGTCGAACTATCAAAGAAGACAGATAGTCGACCTATCAAACAGATAGTCGAGCTATCAGATAGTTGAACTATCCAAGCAGATAGTCGAACTATCAAACAGAACAGATAGTCGACCTATCAAGACAGATAGTCGAACTATCAAGCAACACAAATAGTCGAGCTATCAGATAGTTGAACTATCCAAGCAAATAGTCGAACTATCAAACAAAACAGATAGTCGACCTATCAAGACAGATAGTCGAACTATCAAGCAACACAGATAGTCGACCTATCAAACAGATAGTCGAACTATCAAGCAAGATAGATAGTCGACCAACTGATAGACGATCATCGAACAGTCGATAGACGATAGTCGAGCGGCGTTCGACCATAGTCGAACAAAAAATAACTTAACCAAATTTTCATCTGGATAAGTGACAACTCTACAACTAGAGCAATCTAACTAAACAACTAACCTTTGACCATAGATAAATCTTGGGTCAAGAGACTAAAAGAGAAGACTGAACTCAAATCCAAACTAGGGTACCAACAATCTCCCTTTCCTTTCCCCCCAAGCAAGCCTACGACCCTGCCAGCTAGTGAGAGCCTGGCAGCGGGTCTACTCGGGACCAAGTGCGCCTTCCAGCCCTGCCAACTAATGAGAGCCTGAGCAGCGGGATCCTCTCTGGGTATTCCCTTACCCCCCAGGCGATCCTTCGGACCTGCCAGCTAGCGAGAACCTGGACAGCGGGTCTACCTGGAGCCGAGTGCGCCTTCCAGCCCTGCCAGCTAATGAGAGCCTGAGCAGTGGGATCCTCTCAGGGTCTTGCAAATTACCACAATCTCTTCTTTGGCCACCGAGCGAGCCTACGGCCCTACCAACTTGATGGGAGTCTCGAGAGAGGGTCTACTCGGCGCCGTCTGAAACCACAAACAATTCATGACCTGTGAAGAAACAATCTTTAGAATAACTATCATAATAAAACATACAATCTTCCCCTTGCTAAGGGTAGAAACGCTTTAGGTCATCCCCGCTCCATGCGTGACTCATGGATACCCCTTCCATATTCTGGAGGTGGTATCCCCCCGACCCCGGACTTTTTCCACAATGTAAGGCCCCTCCCAGTTGGGGTTGAGTTTACCCATGGGAGCCGATCTTTCGGCCGCATCAACTTTCTTTAGGACTAGATCTCCTTCAGCGAATTGCTTGATCCTCACGTGCTTGTCGAAGTACTTTGCCATCCGTCGCTTGATCTCCTCTTGCCTATCGGCGGCCATATCGCGAAGTTCCTCCACCATGTCCAATGAAAGTCGTAGTTCCTCCTCATTTCCTTCCCTCCATGGCTCGTCTCCTTTGCTGGCCGCCGCAACTCGAGGGGAGTGAACCTCAAACTCCATAGGCACGACCGCCTCACAACAATGCGAGAGCTTGAAGGGTGTCTTTCCAGTGGATGTGTTTGGGGTTGTCCGCAGGGTCCACAACACCGAGGGGAGTTGCTCCACCCAACTCCCCCTCAAGTTCTCCACCTTCTTCTTGAGCAAGTTCACTATGATCTTGTTCACCGCCTCCACCTGGTCGTTGCTACTGGGGTGGTGGACAGAGGCAAACCTGAGGTCGATCCCTAACTAGGTACAAAAGCTGATGAACTCTTCGCTTGCGAGTTGTTGCTTATTGTCCGTGATAATGGCCTGAGGCAACCCGTGTCTATAGATGATCTCTCCCCAGACGAAATTCCTGATGACCTGGGAGGTTACCTTTGTCAACGCCTTGACTTACAGCCACTTTGAGAAGTAATCAATCATGACTAGGAGGAACCTTCTCTGCCCGCTTGCTGGAGGGAAAGATCCAACTAAGTCCATCCCCCAGATGGAGAAAGGCCAAGGCGTCGTGATGCTTCGAAGCCGCTGAACGGGCAGGAGTTGGAGGGGGCGTAAAATTGACACTTTTGGCACTTCCTTGCAAACTCTGCCACATCGTTCCTCAGGGTGGGCCAGAAGTATCCTTGCCTGACCACCCTTGCTTCCAACATTCTACCCCCCCCCCCGAATGGCTGCCACATTCTCCGAAGTGTATTTCTTCCAAAATTCTTGGGACCACTTCTTCTTCCACACATCACGTTAAAATGCCTGATAGCATATTTCGATGCAATCCCCCTTCATGCATAAGATAGTGAGCCTCTTTATGTCAAAAACCCTTTGCCTCCTTGACCCCTTCGGGGAGGTTGCCTGTGGCGAAGAAGGTCACGAAGGGATCCACCCACGCGGGTCGCCGATCCACTTCCATCAACTCCCCTTTCTCAATTGCTGGATGAAATAGCTCGGTCAAGGTCCCCCCCCCCCAGGGTCCGAACTTGGCTAATTGGTCAGCCGCTTCATATTCCTCCCTGGGGACGTGCTGTATTGAGAAGGCTCAGACCCCCCCCCCCCCCCCCCCCCCCGCGCGCGCGGGATAATCACGCTCACCTTGGATAAGTGCTTCTGGAGGGTGGGCTCCCGAGCTTCATATTCTCCCCTGATCTATGATACCACTACTAGCGAATCTGTGAGCACTTCAACGTTGTGAACCTCGAGCTCCTTGGCCAACCTTAACCCGGTGATGACAGCCTCATACTCCGCTTGATGGTTCGTGACCGAGAAATGCAGCACCACTGCTTGATCTATGGTGACCCCATGAGGGCTTACCAATACTACCCCTCCCCCCAGGGAATGCTTCCCCGAGGCTCCGTTAACGTAAATCTTCCACGCTTACCTTGACAGTGCTTCCTCCCCCTCCAGCTCTATGACATAGTCTGCCAAGAAGTCAGCCACTGCCTGTGCCTTGATGGAGAGACTTGGCACGAAGGAGGCATCGAACTCTCTAAGTTCAATGGACCACTTAGCCAACCGCCCTGAATGCTCCACCCCTTCGAAAATCTTGTGCAAGGGATGGTCCGTCACCACTTTGATTGAATGAGCTTGGAAATATGGTCTGAGTTTTCTAGCCAAGATGACTAGAGAGAAAGTCTACTTCTCGAGGATGGGGTAGCGAAGCTTCACCTTCTTCAAGATCCTACTGACATAATAGATTGGAAGCTACTTCTTCCCTTCTTCCCTCACCAAAACAGAACTCACCGCCTCTGCCCCTACCCCAAGATACAGGACTAGGTCCTCCCCTTCCTTCGGGCTCTGAAGGAGAGGTGCTTGGGACAGTTGAGCCTTCAATGCTCGGAAAGCCTCCTCACATTCCTCCGTCCCCTCAAACTATTTGTTCCCCCGAAGCATTTTGAAGAAGGGAGAGCACTTATCCCCGGCTCGGGAGAGAAAACGGCTCAACCCAGCCAGCTTACATGTCAAGCGCTGAACCTCCTTGGCATTGCGAGGCGATTCCAATTCCATGATGGCCTTCACCTTATCTGGGTTAGGCTCGACCCCCACTGGGGTTAGGAGGTGCCCAAGAAACTTGCCTCGGATTTCCCCGAAGACACACTTCTGGGGTTTTAGCCACATCTTGAAATTTCGCAGGGTCGCGAACGTCTCCTCTAATTCAAGTAGGTGTGAGCCCATGCCCTTGCTCTTTACCATAAGATCGTCGACGTAGACCTTTAGGTTCCTGCCCCTTTGGTCTTGGAAGACCCAGTCCATCATACGCTGGTAAGTTGCCCCTACGTTCTTAAGCCCGAAGGGCATTATTTTATTGCTGAATCATCCCTCCCTTGTGATGAAGGCGACATCCTTGACGTCGGGGGGATGCATGCGGATCTGATGATAACCTGAAAAATCAACCCAAAAACTCATAATAGAAAAACCGACGGCTGAATCAACCAGCCCGTCGATCCGAGGTAGGGGGTAGCAATCCTTAGGGCATGATTTATTCAATAAAGAGAAGTCTACACACATTCGCCACTTTCCATCACCCTTCTTTACTATTACCATATTGGAGACCCAGCCTGGGTACTCGATCTCCGAGATGAAACCTGCATCGAGAAGCTTCTTAACCTCCTCGTGGATGGGATCCTCCAGCTTGGTGGGGATGGACCTCATCTTCTGGCGAATGGGACGCATCTTCGGGTCCAGGTTCAGACGATGGCAAGCTACATATGCGTCGATGCCTGAAATGTCCTCCACGCTCCAGGCAAAGATGTCAACATTCTTTTGGATGCATTCCTGTATCCTTGCCTGGTCTTCTGGGCGCAAGCCTCCGCTGATCCTATCCTCTCCGCCTTTCCTGCCTTGCTGATGACCTCCAGCTCCATGACTTCCACTGCTGGCTCAAGCCGCGATTGCTCCCTACCGGCTCCCTCCTACTCTTCTCTCAACTCCTTTTCCCCTTCTGCCTTCACAACCTCCATCGCCTCCAACAGGCTTTCCCCAGATAACTCTGCTTATTCACCCCTCCAGGTCTCTCCCCCAGCTTCTTCCTCTTCCTCTTGCTCCCCTAAAGTCTTCTCTTCGGCCTAACCTCGGCTCATCACTCCTTCCCTTACAGATTCCTCCTCAACCTCACCAAGGCTCTCCACTCCTTCCCCCGCAGCTTCGTCCACAGCCGCACCTAGGCTCTCCACTCCTTCCCCCACAGCTTCCTCTTCAGCCTCACCTAGGCTCTCCACTCCTTTCCCCGCAGCTTCATCCTCCATTGCCATCTCCCTCTCCAGCTCCTCCACCTCTGTCATCTAGGATATGGTATTGACGGTAATCACGTAGCACTGCCTCGCCACCTTTGGATATCCCCTGATCTTGACCTGCACTCCTCCGATGCTGAACTTTAGGCACTTATGAAACGATGAGGGGAGGCAACGAAAGGCGCTAATAAGAGGCCGCCCAAATATTGCATTATAGCTGCTCGGAGCATCAACAATGACGAATCGATAATTCCTCAACACCCCCACCTAACATCTCATGCAGCCCTACCCCTCCCTCAACTTCCTTACGCTCTCCCGAGAACCCAAACAGTGGTCCATCTGAGGCTAGAACTCTCTGAGCTTCCACCTGCATCTCGTCAAAGTCTTTCTTGAAGATCACGTTCACGGAGCTCTCGTTGTCTACCAAGATCCGAGAAACCGTGAAGTTTTCCACCGCTATCTTGATCACCAAGGCGTCACAGAACAGGTCTTTGTAGTCGGGCATGTCTTTTACTGAGAAAGTGATTTTCTCCTCCTGTGGTGGGGTCTGGGAGGTCGAGGCGACGCTCCTTCGATACATGGTTTGGAAGCTCCCCCCTTGCGGGTGGCTTCGATCCCCACACCCCATGGATCACCCTGATCCCCCCTCGGGCTCCTACGTCCACCCGGTCTTCGCATCTATCCTCTCCTCCTCCTTGCAGAACTTCCTCAATCCTTGCGGGGGGGTCTGCGGTTGGACCTTCCCCATGGCCGCTCTCATCTCCAGAAACTCATGGCAGGTGGCCGTTGTGTGGCCCTCCTCCTGGTGGAAGTCACAAAAAAGCAACACCACCCTGCTCTCTCTTCTCCTCGCTCCCGCTCGAGCTCCCCTCCTTCCTCCTATTCCTATCATGATCTTCATCACCTCCTGCTGTAGCGGGAGGGGGCCTCTATCCCTGCCTCCAGGCTAGCTGATTGAACCTCCTTTGCTGACGGAAGTTGTCTCCACCTTGCCATCCTCCCCCCTGCCCTTGGGGGTGACCTTCTTGGGGCCTCCAGCCCAACCGATTGTTCAGCTCCCTACGCCCCCATCCCTGGGGCTGCCCCTGATGTCCCTGGCCTCTGGGCTCTTCCCTTCTCCTCTTCTCCCTCTGCTCCCTCTGTTATCTCTGCCTCCCGGCCCCCTGCTCCTTCACCTCCTCCTCCACCAACTTGGCCAACTTTTTCACAAACGTCGTATTGGCCGCCTCGATCTCGATCTCCTTTGCCGCCCTCTCCATCAGCTTCTCAAAGGAGAGGGGGGGAACTCTCTTCAGCTCCATGTTTAAGAAGCTTGACCTCAACCTAAGGGTGAAGGCGAGCATCACGGTGTACCAGGGCATCTCCTGGACCTGCAGAATCTCCTCCCGGAACCTGTCCATGTAGAATCCCAGCGTCTCCTCCGGCTTCTGCTTGATGGAAAACAGGCACTCTGCTGACTTCTTCCTCTTCTTGGATGTTGAGAACCTCAACAAGAACCCTCAGCGCAAATCCTCAAAACAATATATCGAACTTTCAGGAAACTGGTGGAACCAGTCCCTAACCTTCTCCTTCAACATGATGGCAAAGTGCCTACACTTGAAGGCATCCGGCATTTGCCTTATGGAAACGTCATCTTCGAACCATTGCACATGTTGTGTAGGGTCATCCCTCCTTGTGTAGTATGACATGTCTGGCTCCCTGAACCCTTTTAGAACCGGAGCTGAAATGATAAGCTCACTAAAGGGGCTCCCGCCCATAGCCTGCCAAGAAGGCTCCTCCTGCTGCCTCGACTCGCTGGCCCTGTCGGTGCTGGTCTGCCCGGGGAACAGCTCCCGCTCGGTGAGATCCCTCTCGGCACCCTCCGCCGGAACCTCCTTCCCGGGACGCTGCCCGGGAGCATTCTCGCCCAAAGAGGGAACGACAGCCATCGAGACTTGAGGCGTGTCTTGCTCGCTCCTTGCCAAGAAGGCCAGGTGGATGGTCTGGAGGACTTCTCGTCTGAAGTCTTCTAGCATCCCTAACGTCACCCCACTTCCCAGGGAGGGGGCACCTTCTGAACCAACTCCTTCTCCTTCTTCCCCAACCATGAGTCTTAGCTTGAAATTTTCTTGTACCGACTACGGTCTACGCTCACCGCACCAGAAATGTTGAAGCCTAAATGGCCTCAACGAGAGTTCGGACCTAGGGGTATAGCTATCACCTACTTCTCCCAAGCCTTGACCTTTGACTAGTGACAAAGAACCTGAAACTGACCCTAAGCGTCAGCCGGGAGGTCCCTCCACTAACCTGTAAGATCTCTGAGCGCTTCCCCTCCAAAGCCAATAGCTGGGCTAGAAGAACCTCAGAAAGCACTAGTGGTTTATAGAAAACGATGAAAGCTTGCCTTCTAAAGAACTCCATGGGTCTATTTATAGGTTTTCCTAATCTGGTCTGCAAAAAGCGTACTTTTGCTGCCCTAAAATTACTAAAATGCCCTTGGGTTGGTCTGCCAATAGCCAAACTCCGTTGCTCTGAGAAGATAAATGCAGACCCATGGGTATTTAGGTAATTTCAGGTATGGGTCCCATTTGTATGAAGCTCTTCCTGCTGAGCTCTACGGGAACCTTGCCTGCTCTGAGCGCGAGCCTTCCCGCATATCCCAAGCGGAAGCTGAAAGGCTGAGGGGGGCGTTGAGTGGGGAAAAAGGCATTCAATACTGAGGGTGGAATGGGCTTCCGCCAACGAGAGGTGCGAGCCCTTCCGCCAACGAGAGGTGCGAGCCCTTCCGCCCACCCTAGGTGGGAGCCTCCCCCTGGTTCTGCCATGCCCGATGAAAATAACTTTAATTCGAAGGCTCAGCTCAATGAATTTGTGTTTGACGAAAAACATTCTCGGCTCAACGAATTGAGCTCGACGAATTGAGCTCGACAAATTGAGCTCAATGGATTGAGCTCGACGAATTAAGCTCGAAGAATTGAGCTCGATGGTGAGCTTGACGAATTGAGCTCGACGGATTGAGCTCGACGAATTGAGCTCGACGGACTGGCGTTACTTGACCCCTGAGTGAGAGCCTTCTCGCCTACTGCAGGCGGGAGTGGAGAAACTTCACTCGATGACAACTCTGTGGGCTTTGCGCAACCCAAGCGTGACCCTTTGAGCATGCCTCGGGCGAGAACCCCTTTCGTACAATCTTCTTGCCTGACCTAATTTTATTAATGCTAGCCCAAGGCTAGCCCAATCCCGACCCAACGGGTACGTACTTAGGTCCCACCCAGTGAATATGGGGTTATACACATAAGTACTAGTGTTTTTATACTTGTGCAATTATTTTCGCATGCCTCTAAGTATGAGAAATGTTTTAGTTATGATAATGTTCTTTCACTCACATTTTTGAAAATCTTCATATGACATTATCTTACTGCATATGTGAATTGTGAATGTTCTATCATAACCACTAGAATTGCATGCTACCGCTAACGCTTCATCCTAGTTTTTCTTTGCACCATTCATATTTGATTATCCTCTATGCTCACACAAGTGAATTTGGACTCCTTTGTCAAGTCAAACAAACAAATGTTCAAAAAAAACACAAACATTCAACATGTGTCATTCAAAATTACAATAAAATGGGCTGACAATGAACCTACACCAAGCCCTACTTACCCTCCTAATAAGTCTTAATAAGTATTATGCGGTTGAGCACCTTGGAAAGATTTGTAAAGTGTCTTGTGCAACTCTATATCTAGATATTCTTTTTATATGTGCTCTGAATGCTAGGATACAAGCATAGCTAGTCATGTATACCTCTATGTTATGTTGTTTTTCACATTCCACGTGTTCACATATTTATAAGGCATCTGTATATGTATTTTTAATCAACCTATCACATGTACACAACATTATCTTCTCTAAAATTTCTACTTATAAGAATTGGACCGAAAATGTTTCCACGTTACTCTACACTAGTGTATGTGCCTATGATATAAATGGATGGACGTTGTCAATGTTCATGTTTACTCATTTTCTTCCCTACTATACATTGCTTTTACACATGTTTTATCCGTGATTTCTCCTTTGTGTTTTTTCTTTTTAGCTTCTGCCCCACTCTACTATCTCTTTTTACAATACCAAAGGGGGAGACTTTCCTAAGATATCTAGAAATCATTCATACTCATTATGATCTTTCATAATCTTTAAATTACATCACAAACACATAGGCTTAAATTTAGGGGGAGTACACATGTAGGGGGAGTGTTACATCCGAGAAGAGTTTGTGCACATACAAATGCTTAGTCTTGCTAATCATAGTTCCTAACACTTCATTGATCATTCATGATTTCTTTCTTAGTGGATTTGTTATTATCAAAAGGGGGAGATATTTGGAGCATGCATTCCACACTTCTTGGTTTGCTAATAACAAATCTCGTTTGTATTTGATCTTTGGTTATTTATTATATGCAGATATCACAAGTTTAACTATAATGTCATTTGGGTGTTGATTCGGGTCAGAACAGATGAGCTCAGGAGATATCGCCAGGCGATATTGGGTATCGCCCACCGGCGACAGTGGCATGAGCAGTTAACTCACTATCTCCACACGGCTGGCGGTTTCTTCCCTATCGCCCGACGACATTGGATATCGTCGATCGGCGATAGAACACGATTGACATGACTAATCTGTGATGCGAAAAAGAGGAATACGTGTTACACGTGACAACCGTTAACATTATCGCTAGTAGTCGATGCCCAGTGTCGCCCGGCGATATCGTCAAAGTATAAAAGCCAGTCAATTTTCTGTAGAGATCACGAATTTCATTATCTGGAGTGTTCCTTCCTGTTGATATGACCCAGAGAGCTCCAGAATCAAGAATTACTCCATACACTCACCTTATGGAGTGTTTATCACGTACGAGGCATGAAGAAGAACTTCTTCTCAGTGACCAATGTGGTGGACGCGGGCTATCACGTTCTATTCAGCCCGACAAAAGTGGAGTTTCTCTGTAACATGCCAGCGGTGAATGCTGATGTTGCTCATGTAGGGAGAAGGGTAAAGGACTTGTTTGCGTTATCAATAAGTTCCTATGTTGATCAGATGAGAGCCAATGATAGCGTTTCTATATGGCAGGAGAGGCTGGGACATGCCGAGATGGACAAGTTGAAAGTTATAGCATTGAAGAGCCTTATGAAAGGCTTTTCTAGATTGCCATCCTTCGACGACGGTCATGTTTGTGCTGGATTTCAATATGGAAAGGCACATCGCCTACCATTTGACAAGTCGCAGACAAGGTGTAAAGCACCATTAGAGTGCATCCATGGTGATCTGATGGGTCTGACCGTCACCGTCAGTCTTGGAGGCAGCAGATATATGTTTGATGACTATACGAGGTACACTTGGGTGTATTTTGAAGGAAAAGTCGGACGCGTCCAATTGTTCATGGAGTTCAAGGAACTAGTGGAGGGACGGCTTGTTCTGTGGATTAAGAAGTTGAAAATGGACAACGAAGATGAGTTTGTTTCAAATGAGTTATCTAACTTCTACAGGAAGCACGAAATCTAGAGAGAGCTCACTTGTGCGCATACTCCACAATAAAATAGAGTAGTAGAGCAGAAGATTCATCATCTAACAAAGACCTGCAAGTGTTGGCTTCATGTCAAAGGCATTCCTAGAGCCTTTTGGGCAGAAGGGATGGCATGTGCTACATACATCATCAATCGAATGCATATGATTCCGATCAACATGAAGTCTCCTTATGAGATGATGTTAAAGGAGAAGCCTAACGTTGGACACCTTCGGGTGTTTGGGTTGACCTGTTATGTACATGTTCTTGATGCTCTCAGGACTAAGCTGGATGAGAAGTTGAGGAAGCTTATCTTTGTGGGCTATGATGAGAGGAAGAAGGGATGGAAGTGTATGGACCCTGTGACGAAGAAATCCGTTGTCTCCAGAGACATGGTTTTCGACTAACTAACGTCATATGGAGGTTGCTTATATGTGGAGCTATAGGAAAGTAGGTCCGACGGCGGGCAGGAGTAAGCTGCTAAGGATCTTCTGGTGGAGCTTCCTATGTCACTAGGAGCTCCAAGTGTTTCTAGCTCCGGAATGGAGGCTTACGGTTCAGGAAGTAGGGGGAGCAATGCTCCAAGCATGCCCGGGAATAGAGCTAGTGCAGAATAAGCAGTGGAGGTGGTGAGCCGTGGTTAGGTTCTTTGAAGATCGAAGAGGACCATCAAACCACCGACTCGGTACAGTGAAGGGAACATGGTGAGCTTTGTCTCCTGTTTCTTTGCAGGCCCTCTGGATGAGCGAGAGCCTTCTAGCTTTGAATGCATCACTAGAATCAAGGAGTGGGATGATGTCATGGATGAGGAGATGGCTTCCCTCAGAAGGAACTAGACTTGAGATCTTGTGCCCAAGGTCGATGATGTTACTCCCATGCATGCAAGTGGGTGTACAAGCTAAAGAAGAAGACGGATAGAAGCATCGAGCGATACAAGGCTTAGCTTGTAGCTCGAGGGTTCTCCCAGCAGTACGGAGAAGACTATGAGCAGAAGTTTAGTACTGTTGTAAAAATGACTTCAATACGGGTGGTGATTGCCTTGACGACTTGCCAAGTATGGAGGATGGGGCAGATTGACGTAAAGCATACATTTCTTTATAGAGAAATTGATGAAGATATCTTCATGGTTCAGCCACCGGGGTACATATCTGAAGTTCATCCAAGAAACGTCTGCAAGCTCAGGAAGGCCCTTTACGGCTTGAAGTAGGCGCCTCGGGCGTGGTACGGGAAGATCGTAGAATACCTCCAATTCTGCGGGTATTTTGCTTCTGATTCTGACTCGAGTTTGTTCATAAAGAAGATGGGGGAGCTTCATGTCTTGGTGTTGCTGTATGTTGACGACATGATCGTCACGGGGAACTCTGAGGAGAAGTAGGTAGCTAGGCTCAGAGCAGAGCTAGCTGTTCGTTTCGAGATGAAGGATTTTGGTGAGCTCCACTACTTCCTTGGACTCGAGATGGAGAGGAGAAAGAGTGACATACTTGTTTCCCAAAGAGGCTATGCAGAACGAATCATTCAGCGATTCGGCATGCGGGAGGGGAAGAGTTGTTCTACTCCTATGGATGTTGGCCTTAAGCTTTGACGTGATGAGGGGAGGGTTCTTTCAGATCCCTTGGTGTTTCAGGCTCTGATTGGAAGCCTTATTTACTTGACGATTACGCGGCCACACATTATTTATGTTGTAGGCCAAGTAAGTCATTATATGGCGGATTCTTGAAAGCCTCATTTGGTGGCAGCGAAGAATATTCTGAAGTATGTGAAGTCTACTTCTGATTTGGGGCTCCTTTATGGGAGTGACACGAGATTCAACTTGCACGGTTACACAGATGTTGATTATGAGAGAGACTCAAAAGATCGGAGGTCAATGTCTTTCTATGTTTTCACATGTGGATCAGTAGGTCGTATATCGTGGTGCAGCAAAAAAGCAAGACTCGGTATCCGTCTGTACTACAGAAGCGGAGTACAAGGCTTCAGACTTGGCATCTCGGGAAGCCATCTGACTTAGGAGGCTAGTAGAGGACATCCATGAAGAAGTGCGAGGTACCACTCTACTACGCGGTGATAGCGAGAGTGCCCTTAAACTTGATAACAATCCAGTTTGTAACGTGCGAACCAAGCATATTGAGATAGAGCATCATTTCATTCGGGAGAAGGTGCTGAAGGGATCTCTTTTGGTCGATCATGTGCGGAGTTAGGATAATATCGTGGATATCTTCACAAAGTCGCTGTCGAAGAGGCTATTTGGATGGTTATGGGGACTGCTAGGGCTGCTTTCCACTTCTCACTTCAAGAGGGAGTGTTGAATTTTTTGAAGTGAAAGTGGCGGCCTGGGCGGACTGTCCGTGCAGACAGGGCGGACAGAAATGGTGGCCTGGGCCGACTGACCGTGTAGATTGGGTGGACAGGATTGGCTACTAGCCCGGTCGGCCAATGGTTCTGTAGTCAGCTTGTTCCCAGGATGTAATCGGACAGATAGGTTTGGTATCCGCGGGAGTGCGGACTCATCTGGAGTTCGCTGAGTCCGGCGTGTTTGCAGACTCTTCCAGAGCTCGTGACTTCGGCACAGGCTTATGCCTTGGACTTGTTTTAGAGCGGTTTGGTTTAACCGCGAAGTACGCTGGTTAATGCGGACTGGTGTTGGAGTTTGCCGGATTGTGCAGACTGGTTCTTGAGTTCGCAAGTTTGGAGTCGGCGCTTTGGACTTTTGGTGGTGTGGACTTGGTCTTGATTTGTACCAAGTCTGGTGTTGCTCAGTCCGCAGAGTTCATCGGGTAGTGTGGATTGCTTTTCTATCCGCCGAGTTCGGCAACTTGGCTGAGCCTGATTTGTGCTCTAGCTGTGGACTCGGAGTGTGCAGACTACATGTCTATCCGGCAATTCGATATTGCGGGATTATACCTTAGTCTCAGGCTATGGTGTGCGGATAGATGTTGTGTTCGCAAGATGTGGCGGACTGGTGGCGGTATCCGCAGTGCCCGCGGGTATAGCAGACTGATCCAAGTTCTGGCGACAAGGCGAACTGGCATTATGTCCGCGCTGTGAGGATACGCTTTGTGCTCGCCGCGAGATGGATGGTGTTTCTATCAGTTTAGGCGATGACCACACTCCTCACCGCGCCTATAAATAAGACCCTCTGTCACATCATAACTACAACCGAATGAACAGTAAGTGAGCTCGGGTGATTGTTGCAGACAAGATTTTTTGTATCCGCGCGGTTTGAGAAGTTAACAAGTTTTTGTTGTGCAGATTGTGCAGATAGCGCTGAGAAGCCAGAGAATTGGTTCTGATTTTGGTCAGGGATCAGTGCGGACTCTGCGGATACAATCGACGGTTAGCAACAAGTCGCAGCTTGTGACCAGACAGTCTTCTCTTTGACAATCTTTCCCAGTTTAATAAAGTTGTCCGCTTCTGGCGGTCTGTTCAGTTCGGCAGCAGCTGTTCGCAGGTAATCTGGCGGCTAGGCGACCTCGCGGTTAGGCGGCTAGCAGATTGCGGACATAGTTCTTCAGCATTGGAATAACGGGTGTCCGCACGGTTAGATTGCGGTATGGCGATTTAGCGGCTTCATCGGACTCCATAAATTAGTTCGGCAGAGTCGGCGGACTATTTTTCTATCCGCGCGGCTAGCTTTTGCCTTGTTTTTTTGCTTCCGTCGGGTACATTGGCGAATTATGTCTCGTCATGTATGTCTCGCACTGTAAAGAGCTTTGATAGTACATGTTTTATTTGCTCTTCTATTTGCATTTGGTTTACTTGGCTTGGTTTGGTTGAGTGTTCTTGCGACCTGATTTCCCGTTTTCCGTATCTCACAAATTTTTGCAATACTTGTCGTCCCTAAGACGTGGTAGACATGAGACGGAAGGATACCTTGGAAGAAGAAGTTGGGCACTAATTTGACGTCGTCGGAGTCGAAGGACGGGGAGGAATTGTGTCGCGCTACCCCATCGTGGTGTAAAATTTTCTATTTTTTAAAAATTCTGTTTTTACAATTTTTATATATTTTAAAAGTTTCTGTCTTAATTATTAAATTTAATCATTTTTTAATAAATTTTTAAAATTCTGTTTTCAAAATTTTAAATTAATTTTAAAAAATATTTTATAATAATAATTTAAATGAATATAATATTTTCAAATTTTAAAAATTTAAATAATTGCAGGGGTGGGCGAAGCCCGCTGCCATGGGCCGGGTGCAGTCACGAGGGGAAAGAGGGTCGGAGGCCCGTGCCCGTCACTCGTATATATTTAACAACATTCAAGAAATAATTTGGAGTTATAGTATTAATCTTAGTCATCCAACATGCACCAAACTTTTGATCTCAACAATACAATGAAGAGAGAGAAATAAACAGAGAAGAGAGGGGGAGAAAGAGATGGAATCTTTATATCCTTCTTATCCCTACGGGAGGGAGGGATATGGAGAGAAAGAGAGAGAGAGAGAAAATTTGATTTTTAGATAAAATGAATACTTTTTTTAAAATAAAAAAGGAATATTAATCCATATTTTTACAGCAATTTTAAGTACTCATATGTATATGTTTTGAATAAAAATAAGTGTTTATATGTGGGCGCAACCCGCTTATACACACGTATAGCCCGCTCATATGCGGGCTCAACCCACTCGATTGCGGGCGAAGCCCGCTAAGAGTCAGTCAGCACGAGCGAAGCCCGTGTGGAGCTGCTTATATATATATATATATATATATATATATATATATATATATATATATATATATATATATATATATATATATATATATATATATATATATAGTAGTGGGCAAAGGACCTGGCACCGTGGGCCGGCACGGTAAAAGCCCACCTAGGCCTGACTCGGGCAAAGCCCGATTTTCGGGCCAGCCCGGCCTAGGTAATTCGCCCGGCTCTTATAAGTGTCGTTACTAACGGCTCTTGCTCTTATAACCCCCCCCCCCCCACCTCTCTCACTCTCTCTCATTCTCTCACCCGCCAGCCCCCCCCCCCCCTCTCACTCTCTCACTCACACTCTCTCTCCCTCTCACTCACTCTCTCCCTCCCACTCTCTCTCTCCCACTCACTCACTCACTCTCTCCCTCTCACTCACTCTCTCTCTCTCTCCCTCCCACTCTCTCTCTTCCACTCACTCACTCACTCTCTCTCCCTCTCACTCACTCAACGCTAGCATGATATCGTCCTCCTCAACGCTAGGGTCGTCTACTCAAAGTACTCCTGTAGTGGTGGAGCACAATCGTAAGACAACAATTTAAGAACATTTCGATAAGGTTCAAGTTGGCGCCGAATTCAAGGCGCGATGCAAATTATGCTCGAAGTTGCTGACCCTTACTGGCAACTCGACACTATCAAGACAGTTTTATTCATGTGTTTTGAAACAAGCTCCCGAGTCTAGTTAGGCCCAAATTTCAGGAGCAGGACAAATTTGGGCATACGATCAACTTCGCCAACGAGACCTGTAGATGAAACATGTCATCAAACGTGGGTTGTCATTCAGCACCTACGACAATGAGGATGTGACAGAATACATACATGCAGGGCTTCAACCCAAATATCAAAAGGTAAGTAGAGCTTCTCTTAGGCGCAATGCCATTAAAGCCTATTTATAATAAAAACTATTATTAATAAATTTTTTTGAAACTTTCGAGAGTCGTGTAAGTTTAACGAGTGACGTTTGGAGCAGTAACATAAAAGTAGGATTATCGTATATATGTATCACGTGTCATAGGATCGATCCCGTTTCATGGGAGCTAAATAAGCGCGTAATATATTTTGAAGGTTTCAAATATCCGCACACAGGTAAAGTTATATATAATGTATTTATGAAATGTGTGCGAGAATTTAAAATAAAAGATAAAATAATGAGTATTTCTTTTGATAACGACTCTAACAATACCGTAGCTATTGATTGGTTAAAACGCGATTTAAAACCAATGCTAAGCGGTGTGTTTTTTCACACTTGGTGTGTTTGTAATATTTTAGATTTAGTGATATAAGATAGTTTAGCCGTCATGAAATCTTATATTGAAAAAATTCGTCTAATGCTTAGAGTCATTTATAGTTCTAGGCAACGATCTTAGGATTCTAAATTTTTTATAAACGCACAGGGTAAAAAATATTTGAAACCTCAATTTAATATGTCTATTAGATGGAACTCAACATATAAAATGTTA
This sequence comes from Platanthera zijinensis, assembly GCA_039513925.1. Taxonomy (NCBI): domain Eukaryota; kingdom Viridiplantae; phylum Streptophyta; class Magnoliopsida; order Asparagales; family Orchidaceae; genus Platanthera; species Platanthera zijinensis. Next base: position 272,208,451 of record CM077078.1, read on the forward strand.
AAAAGAGCATTTCAACAAATATCACTTCTTATGAAATATTATAAAATGGTAAATACTCATGATTTGACTGATGTCAATTGAGACGTATTAGCAAATTATATGGATTTATTAAAATATTTTTATTGACGACTATTTTTTTATCCGACATGTACTATCTGACTATCTCACTAGTAATTGAAAATTTTGTAAATATCGCACAAAAATTTAATTATTATAAGCATCATGCTGGATGTCTTCCATTAATTGAAACAATGGAAGAAGAATTTCTAAAATATTATAGAGAAATGTTTGTAATATTTTCATGCGCCACCGCTTTAAATCTGTTATTCGGCGTAGACGACGTAAAAAATTGATAGATGAAATCAATACAAATATAAATTTAAATTTAAATTTCGATGATTATAATGACGTTAGTACTCCAAAATTTACTTCTCTTTATACTGAGTGTTATAATTATTATGATAACTTATACGGCCCGCGGCCTCGAAAAGAAATATGGCAACAAAAAACAAATGATTTTTTTAAAAATAAAATTTTAGAATTAGCTGTCTGGAAAAAAACACGCACATTTAGTAGTTTAAAACAATTAGGATTGTACACTAAAATACAATTCCGTGATTTTATGAGCACGTATAAGACAAGCAGAACTACCATTGCTATGTATAGTTGGTGTTACTTTAACCAATCGTTCATTTTATGTTGCTTTTGCATTCATGTCAAACGAAATACAATCAAGTTAAACATGAGCTCTTGAATGTTTTAGAAGTATTTTAGATCAAAAGAAATTGTCACGTGTCTTGGTATAATAACTGATATAGAGATATAATTAATGAATGCAATTGCAGTTGTTTTTCCAGACGCCAAAAATATTTTGTGTATTTCATATAAGTAGAAAAATTTTAGCGCATTGCAAAAAGGAATTCAAAAAGAATAAAGAGTGGAAAAACTTCAATAGTAGATGACAACAATTAGTAGATTCTTCAAGAAAATCAGATTTTTATCAAAACTTTCTTGAAATGAAAACCGAGTATGAGATTACATACCCACAAGTTTATTCTTATGTCGTCACTACGTAGATAACACCATATAAACAATATTTTGTTGCTGCTTGGGCGACATGCATCTACATTTGGGAGGTTTCAATTGGAAGTCTTGGCACTATTTGACAAACTTTTGATCAGATGATTAAGCTGTAACACACGAAAATTAAGCGGTCTTTTGGACAAAGCACCATTCAGACGAACAAGAAATTTAGTTCAACTTTGTATTCTGATCTAGTTGGTTATATTTCTATCACAGCTTTGAAGTATATCAAAAAAGAAGAATTCAGGGCAAGGACCGGTCATGGTTTATTTGCAGTGTGCACGCATAAAATAAAATATACGTTGGGACTCCTTTGCACACACGATTCGCTGACGTACATAAGTCAGAATAATATTTTTCTATTATGGATGATACATGATCATTAGAAGCAACTTACTTTGCATGAAATTAAAGAAAAACAAGATATTAAGGATGAAAATGAAGTCAACTATAAAATTGATGTGGATATTAAAGCCTTTAAAGGTATACTAATGAGATATAATAACACCCCCGGTCTTCAAAAACAAGAGATAAAAAAAACTTCATGAACTTATGGATCCCAGTTCTACTCAAATATTGGAACCTTTTTTACCAACTAAAACGAAGGGTCAGCCTAAAGGAAGCTACAAGAAGTTTACAAATGATTTTAAATCGACAAAGTAAGATCTATCGCTATTTGAACATGTTTTGATGAGTGAACAGTTATTATTAAAAATGAGATCAATGCGGCCCACCAAAAGGAAGCAGTTTTGGAAAAAAAGGTTCTTGAAAGTAGTCAGAAAAGAAATGCCAGCATATATAGTGAACTATATTTCTGATGTCGTGGATGTCTTTGGAGATGTACATTGTGGCTATCAGGTAATCTACAACGGAATGAAAATTAGGCATGATTGGTTACAAGTGCATAATGATCTATCGAGGGAACTACAACAAAAGAGGTCTTATATGACACAATTTTTTGAACGACGGGAATAATAGAATTGCAAAATTCCTTGGATTGTGTAGTTGCTCCCGCTTCTTTGGGTAAGTGGATGACCATGCTAGATATGAGATTGATCTTGCTATAATATTACAGTAGTCCACTTCAATATGTTTCAGTTTTTCACTTTCTTGCATTTGCATTCACCGCCTCCGACTGTTCGAAGAATAATAATCATGGGATTCATTTATGGAAATCATTTCGTATAGCTGAAGATGCAGGATGATTGTCCACTACCTCCAACAATCTCGATTTAGAGGAGGTATCATGAAGAGATTGCTGAGTAATTGTAACAATTAAATTCAAATTGTAAAGTTTATGATTTCGTATATTTTGTTAGTGTTCACTGACAAATATATATTTTGCATGTGTCAAAATATGCTTACTAATACAATTCATTAACTTGAAGTCAAACTTATTTTTCATCACTATTTTAGGACTACAGGTACTATTAGCTTGCCACATATTTAATTATCTTATATTATATTATGAATTTTAAAAGTTTGATACACTTTTTTGACAGATGCAAGAATTTAAGCTAAAGTTGAAACAAAAGAAGACTTGCATGATGATTTAAAAAGTTTTGTTTTTTGTTCTAATTTGTAATTCAAAGCTGAATGTTACAATTTTTTAGTGCTTTCATCATGAAGCTACCAAAAATTTTTGATAGATATATTTTTTGTAGCTTCATTCTAATCTTATATCTATTAAAATGATTGTTTTCAAATTTTAATTTTGATTTGCACGTAACAATTTTGTCTGTACTTACAATTTTTTGATCTGCACAGAAAATTGGTTTGCACGTATCCAATTCTGATTTGCACATAACAATCGCCTAAATTTATATATATATGGTCATGGTCTTGCTCAAAATTTATAAAATTTATATAAATAGTTCTAACATTTTATAAATAGTATATATATTGGCATTTAACTTTATTTTAGATTGATTTTATTCTTCAGGAGAAATTCAATGGAGTTTTTTCAAATGACTATAACTTTTTTCATCTCCATCAATCATATCAAGAGTACAGCTGGCGGCTACTATAGAAGAAAGTTAGAAATGACCATTCAAAGGGCTGAGAGGGGCTGGTCGGTTGCTGGACAACAACAGTTCGAGTATAAATAATAGCTGGATGGATTTCTAGACTGCTAGAAATGGTTTCAGGTAGCTGACAGCTGCTCTGTGATGTTTACAGGGAGCCTGGAGGCTCCTGGATGCTTCCGGGCTGTAGGGAGGCTTGATAGTAGGTGACTTGTAATGCATTTTTAATGATCCCAACAGGTGACTTAGGTGAATTCAATAAATCAGTGAATGATGTATGAAAAATGCTTTTTTTGTTGGTTGCCAGATAATGATCTGCAATATATTAGGATTGTGGCGTGAAATATGGTAGAAACTATGACAAATACATTGGTTCCAGCTCTACTGATTATGATTGTGAATGTATATAGAAGATGTCGTAGTTCATTTATTTTTCTTAATCTTATGGTAGTTAATGTGTGTGTGTTTTTTGATTTCATGCTCATTGCCTTTTGAGTAGAAAGTTGTGTTGCTACTCCATCCAGTTGCTATTTATACTAGAATTGCTGTTGTCCGGCAGTCGTCCAGCCCCTCTCAGCCCTCGGAATGGTCATTTCCATCTTTCTCCTATAATGACCAGTAACTGTATTCTTGATAAGAGGCATAAAATCGATTCCGGATGGCAATTTCGATTAGCGAAATGCAATCTACCCTAGCTCCTTGAAGACTGAGTTTAGGTGATTTCTTCATTTTTTACATCAAATGATTAAATGATTATTTTCTTGTGTGTATACTTGTGTCACTATAAAATCTTTTCAGAGCATAAATGATTACACCTAAAATTAATTGGTTCTAGGAGGTATGATTTTTTCAATGTGAGACTAATGCCTCATTGGATTTCCCACGGATCCCGTGGATGCCGCTGCGCTCCGTGGCCAATTGGCATTTAAATTTATTTTAGATTGATTTTATTCTTCAGGAGGAATTCAAAGAAGTTTTGTAAAATCACTTTAACTTTGGTCATCTCCATCAATCCTATCAAGGGTACATCTGCTGGCTGTTGTAGGAGAATACTGGAAACGACCATTCAGAGGGCTAATAGGGGTTTGACGGCTGCCGGACAACAGCAATTCGAGTATAAATAATAGTTGGATGGATTTCTAGACTGCTGGAAATGGTTTTAGGTGGATGACTACTGCTCTATGATGTTGACTGGGATCCTGAAAGCTCATGGATGATTCCGGGCTACAGGGAGGCTTCATAGCAGGTGCCTTGTAATGCATTTTTAATGACCCAGCGAGTGACTTAGGTGAATTCGATAAATCAGCGAATGATGTTGATTTATTCTTCCGAGCTGCATAGAGGCTTCAACTCTACTTTGTTACTTTGTTACTTTGTGTATTTAGCCGTTGATTGATTTAAAATATTTGGAGAATATTCTTGTATTTTTCTAATTGATATAATATTGTATGCTGCATAAGTAATAAATGATTTGCATTAATTACACATTGATATATGACGTATAAGATTTATTAAAGGTTTTTAAGATCACTAAAAGTTTCAAATATAAATGTTTGTGTGTGGCTGGGTGGGGGACAAGGAAATGTCATTTCACCCTTTTAAAATATACATCTGGTATACTTTCCAGAATGAATTATTTTTGAACTCGTGCTGTTGCGGGAGATTGAAAAACATATATTAAATGAAAATAAATAGGTAAAATGCATTTGAAGTTTGATTACTACTTCATGGTAGTATCAGTACTTTTATCTCCTATTTTGATGCCTGCAGAATATCAAGTCGTGTGAGGCGTAAAAAAGACGGGGAAAGGCCAAAATAAGCACTCCCATTGTAAGTATTTCGACATGTTCTTGATTTTCAATTTATTTGATTTTAATGTCTCCAATGTATATTATCTCGTGATATATATTTTTTATGCAGTCATATGAAAGCAATGAAGCTATTTGTAATATAGGATATGAATCAGAGTGCAACAAATGAGAATTTGTTGAAAGATTTTTGAGCAAATACATGGATGAGTAAAATCTTGTTTCCTTCAAAATCTTTTTTATAAAATTTAATTTGATATTTTGATACATGTTGTAGTCAAAATTAATTAAATTTTGGTCGGAAGAAGATTATATATCTGGAGCCTTAATGAAAGAACTTTTAGACAACAGTTGGATTACCAATAATCATATTAATTATTTTGTTAAAGTTTTACAGAGAAGGAGTGCGACTGACCCATGTTTTTGGAAAAAAAATATATATATATCAGTACATGTCTCGGAAAATCATTGGGATCTATTGGTTGGCGAGATATATCAAAAAACATGGACTTTTTATGATTCTTTGAAATCTTCCCGACATTCTTCCATCATAAAAGAGACTGTATAAATTTATTTATTTATTTCTTATAAAGTTTGTGTGTTTAAATTACTAACATATATTTTTATAATATTGCAGAATGCTTTACTGTTGAAAGATGTCAATAATGTATTTACAGATGATATTACAAAATGACACATGAATATAACAAAAAATATCCCTCGATAAGAAAAGTATCATGATTGTGATGTATTTGTAATGAAGTTTATGGAGGCGTGCACAAAAAAGATGATGCTTAATTGAATTGAACATTTAAACTGGCAGATGTGAAAGTTAGGGTTAGATCTGATATACTCTAGAGGGGGGTGAATAGAGTATGTATGTATATTTAAAAACTTTTCCTGAGTTATAAAAGATTATACCTAAACTTAGATATAACATCACAGTATACTAAATTGAAATAAATGAAATCACAGAAAAGCTAAATAATACAACCACAGCAAGAACAAGAAGAAGAGGGCAACCAGACAACACAAGAATTTATAGTGGTTCCCCAACCTGGGTACATGCACTCTTCTACCACCCTGATAGGAATCCACTCAGGTTTTTGATCAGGTGACTGCCACCAATGAGCTTTTGATCAGGTGCTCAAAAACTAAATCTCAAGTCTTTTGGTTAGGAGACTTGCAACTGGGAATCACTTTTGAAGGGAGTAGAGAACCTTTTTACAGAGAGGGTGAGAGAGTGATGGTGTCTTCTCTTTCTCAAATACAAATGAGAAGACTAGTGGAATTGATGTTAACAAAAAGATCCCCCTGAAATGTTGAGTTTGTTCAGGGAGGAAATGGAGCTTTGCTTTAGGGTGATAGGCCTTCAAGCTTTCAACTTCAACCAGAAGAACTTCAGAAACTTCTTGACAGATGTAGTATTGTTGTCCTACTGAAAGTTCCTGAGAGTATGACAAAAGAAGACTCTTGATTTGGATGGGTGTTCTTCTTCTTCAGAAAGATTGTTCTTCTTCTGGTCTAGCAGTTGTTGATTACTTGACTGATCGATTCTCTGTCTCAAGAATTCTGTCTGTCTCTCCGATTGTGTCTGTATTGTATCTCTTGTCAGTAAGAAAAAGAACTTCTCATCTTTTATATTTTCCATGTGGAAGTGCTTTTGAATTCTGAAATTCTTCTTGTAATTAATGCTGACGGCCTTGGAATAATTTGGCATTGATTTGTTTTCCTAACTGTCCCTTAAAAAATGGCAGGCAATAATCCTGATGAAGACCGTGATTAATGCTCTTGTCTAACGGTAATATTCAGAAAATATTAGAGCATTAATTATTCAGAAAATATTAGAGCTTATATTTTCATATAAGCTCTATTTATCATTTTGGATGCTTGGTGGTTAACTCCAAGTCATCCATAATATAAAACAAACTTCCCTCAGAAACTAGGTTAGTTACTGCAAACTAGGTAGATGCGACAACATCAATTAGGATAGATCTCACTGGGAGTGAAGAGGAATGGTGGTCGTGGTCGGTGGAATGTCTGGTGGAAGACGAGAGACTTCTCATGCAAACAGAGTAATGGCGGCAGCTTGCAAGGAGGACGGAGCAGTAGCGTAGTAGAAGTACTAGGTAGAGGCGGCAACAACAATTAGGATAGATCTCACCGGGAGTGAAGAGGAATGGTGGTGGTGGTCGGTGGAATGTCAGATGGAAGACAAGACTCCTCATGCAAACAGAGTAATGGTGGTGTCTTTGTAATGAAGTTTAAGTGGAAAGGAAAAAAACACCAGATAATGATATTACTAACCATATACTCATATATATTGAGTAAGGGGAAAAGATGTAGTACAAAGACCAAAATACCCTTATTAGTGTAAAACACAAAAAACATAAATAGTAAACAGAGACTTGACATATTTAAACTCTCCCCCTCAAGTCAAACAGTAGATATCAGTCATCCCAAGTCTATGAATATCATCAATAAAAACATCACACTCTAAGCTCTTGACATCAATTATTGTAAAGTAGAGGTGCTCACCACCAATAATAAAACATCTCTTGGTTGTATCAAAGAGATGTAACAAGGAATATAATAGAGGTATATTTTGTAAGATGCATCATAGTGTAAATAAACAAAAATAATGGATAAATCATCTTTTGAAATTTGGTCCAAGAAATCTAATAGCTTCCTTGCTCCATCTATAAATGTCAAAATTACACAACACGTGTTGAGTAGTTGACGACCCATTTATCCTAGAAAAGAATAATTAAGATATTCAATTCTTGACTCAATGACAATCAATGATGTTTCCAACAAAATTAAAGACCAAGAAAGATCAAATCTAATGAGAAAAATGTCTTACAGTTAACTCAAAAGAAAATGAAGGAAAAGATTAGGGTGCTGAGACCGACGATGATCCGAAAGAAGAAAGGAAGAGCAGGCGCTGAAGTGTGCTCGAGGAGCAAAGACACTAAAGTGCTCGACGAACTCGCGCTGAGGTGGAACGGGAAGACAAATCTACTTGGAGGCGGGAGAAAGGTTTCACACAGAGTATTGTTCAGATAACCGATTAGAAATGCGTTATAACTCAAATATATTGTTGGGATAACCGATTAGAAATGCCACCGTATTTATTAATATTTATCGGATTACTTTATTTTAAAACTTGGTGATATTTAATTGTGCCAAATCCTTTTCATTTATAAATTATAAAGAGTCATCATTTATGTCAAAGCTCATCTAAGATTAAATTTTGTGAGTCAAAATCCACGTAGTTCCATTTTTTCGTTTGGGTTGCCCTTTTGGACCAACTACAGACGGTTTTCTCAAAAAATCGCATTTATTCCCGCATATATATATATATATATATATATATATATATATATATATATATATATATATATATATATATATATATATATATATATATATATATAATTTGTAAATAATGTCGTAGGGAGTGGGCGCAGTCCGCTCAAATTTCTATGCGGGCGCAACCCGCTTGAATGAGGGCAAGAGTCAACGAGAACGGGCGAAGCCCGTACGGAGCTTCTCATATAGATTTACTAAAATTTTAAGTTGCAATTAATATAATTTTATAATATTACGTGTGACTCTACACGAGAGAACATCGTGCCATGCCACATTATCCTAATCACGACGGTGTTGCGGGGCGGCTTCGCTCACACCCCCATAGTTCAATACTCCGACTGACAGTCAATTTTCTAATGAGCTCTAGGACTGCGAGTGGAGGGAGCATCTTCGCACCGCGACACCATCGTGATTGGTGATTGGTGATTGGTGATTGGGTTACTCTCATGGCAGCACGTCCTTGCACTAACGTGTATGTATATGTATAGGGTAATGTTAATAGCACCCTTCTTTTGAGTTTTTACTAATAAGCCTCAAAAAAAAAAAAAACACCGAAATACACATTGAAATGTGCATATATATATACCAATATTCCCGATTTTTTTATCTGCTTCGAAGTACGAACCCAACCTCGACCGTCTTCCACCTCTGCTTTTATTCCAACTGCTGGGAAAGAGAGGGGCTCCACACTCTCTCGACGCTTTATCCATGAATCCACTCGTTGGAACGTAGCCATTACCGCCATCGCAATTTCTTCTTTTCCCTATTCGTCTCTCCCCCTCTTTCTCTCTCTTAACTGCCGCTGGTTCTCACTCTTCTCCCGCGCTTTCTGTTCTGCAGCTACCAATAAATTCGCTACGGTGTTCCCAGGTACTCCGATTTCTCCAATTTGGTTCTTTAACTAATTTTCTGTATTCTTAGCTGTGAATTGGCGGATTTCCTGAAGCCCTTTTTGTGGAAGATGGGTTTTTATTTGATTTTAGTTTCATTGTCCCTCTTTTACTAAACGATGATTTTCTGCTTCGATTGCTGTGAATCGAATTCTTCAAATAGCCGGCGTGGTGACTTGTTTGGCGGAAAAATCGATTTCTTAGCAGCTAAGTATTGTCTGTTGGGATATGTGTGTGGGGCTGGCTTCGTTGATTTCAGCTATTTGAGAATTTTGTTTAGCTTGTTTGGTTTAGAATTTGTTTACCAATCGATTAATTTATATGGAGCTTGAGTTCCTGAGGCACAGTCCCTGGTGTCGGGCTTCTTTAATTCTGACCTAAATTTGAATATTTTGGTAGAATTGGGTTCCAGAAGTTCTTATTTTCTGCTTTTCTTCCTTTGATTTGAACAGTTGAGTTAGATTCTGGGTAATATCCAAATTTATTGCATGGATATATCTGAATACTGAAATCAAATTAGCAGTTGAAATCTCATTTATTTAGTGACAGAATTTCCCAGTGAGGCCTATTTTTTGTGCTTAATATGGGTTCTTTGGTGAAGGGGAGCCTTGGCGCACCGGTTGAGGTGTTGCCGTGTGACCTTGAGGTCATGGGTTCGAGTAGGAAGTAGCAACTTGCAAAAAATGCATGGTAAGGTTTGCCTATATTTCACCCTTGTGGTGGGACCCTTCTCCGGACCCTCGCTGCGCGGGGATGCCTTTGTGCACCAGGCTGCCCTTTAATATGGGTTCTTTGGTGGGTTCTCTCTTTGTATAGCTGTAGTGTTTCATTTTAAAAACTTTTATATATATAATTTTTGTGTGTGAACTGTTAAGGAATGATTTTCAATTTTTTTCCTGAGTAGGATTAGGCAATTACTTTATAATTACACCAATTGCATCTTATTTATTACATCAGAGTAGTGTAGAAGCACATATACATTATCATTACCTTATCCAGTTTCTTCGTTTCGTCCGGATGATTCATGTTTGTAGAAAACAAAGGGCGAACCTTGTATATACTTCTTTCATATATCAAATACAAGAGAGAATACAAATATATAGGAGAAGAGAGGAAGGAAGAATCCTATACAATAGATGTGAGACTAAAGGAGAAGGAAGAAAGAGGCCTATAAATGGGCTTTTACATCATTTATCATAAGTCTTCTAACACTCACCCGCAAGCTGGAGCGTACAAGTCGTAGACACCAAGCTTGGACAAGAACTGGTAAAACAATTTGCAAGGTAATGCCTTGGTAAGGATGTCAGCAACTTGCCTAGACGCAGGAACATGTTCAAGCTTTAACACCTTTGATTGAACCTTTTCCTGAACAAAGTGACAATCAACCTCAATATGTTTAGTCCGCTCATGGAACACAAGATTTTTCGCAATATGTATTGCAGCTTGACTGTCACAAAACAACGTGGATGGTGAGGACAACCTAACTCCCAAATCCATTAGAAGACTTTCCAGCCAGGTTAGTTTTGATGTAACGGCTGTCATCGCACGGTACTCAGCCTCAGCAGATGAGCGAGCAACCACCGTCTGCTTCTTACTATGCCATGTGATAAGATTTCCTCCAAAGTACAAAAACCAGTAGTCAAACGTCGATCATCCAACGAGCCCGCATAATCCGCATCAGAGTATACAATAAGAAAAAGGGAGGAAGATGGCTTATACACAAGTCCTTGCCCAGGGGCAGTCTTCAGATATCTGAGAATCCGTTCCACTGCCTGAAGGTGAGAAACCCGTGGGGTATGCATAAACCGACTAACCACTCCAACCGCAAATGATATATCTGATCTCGTAACGGTTAGGTATATCAATTTTCCCACAAGACGACGATAGTATTCTGGATTTGGAAGACCCTGAGCACACAACATATGGTTGACTTCCATCGGGGTTTCTGCTAGTTTGCAACCCGAGAGACCAGCATATTTCAGAAGGTCAATGCAATACTTACGCTGGGATAAAACAAGGCCATCAAGTCGTCGTGCTACCTCTAGTCCAAGAAAATATCGAAGATTTCCCAGATATTTGATTTGAAAGATAGAATTTAAATCCGCTTAACATGTTGTATCCCAGCGGAGTCATCACCAGTGATCAGAATATCGTCCACATAAATCAGAAGTATTATAGTCCCCGTTGATTGGTGCCGAGTGAAGAGAGAGAAATCTGCTGAGCTTTGTTTGAAGCCAACCTCACAAACCGCCTTCCTGAATTTTCCAAACAATTCCCATGGAGACTGTTTGAGACCATAAATTGATTTGCGAAGTAAACAGACACGAGACTCCCTCGTGGTCTCAAACCCGGGTGGTTGTTGCATATAAACAGTTTCAAGAAGATCGTCATTCAAAAAGGCATTCTTGACATCCAGCTGGTGGAGGGGTCAGTGACGATGAACAGATAAGGAGAGCAAGACCTGAACCGTATTTAATTTCGCGACTGGGGAGAACGTTTCCTCATAATCAAGCCCGTACTATTGAGTAAAACCCCGTGCCACAAGCCGAGCCTTTAAGCGATCAACTGTCCTATCCGCGACATGTTTGATTGTAAAGATCCACTTGCAGCTAACACAACTGTGGCCAAGAGGAGGAGACACAAGATCCCAAGTATAATTACCCCACAGAGCAGTCATTTCTTCATCCATTATGGCACGCCACGCCGGATGCTGGAGAGCTTCCTGCACAGAGTTAGGTATAGAGATAGAGGAGAGAGAGAGAGCAAAGGTAAGAAGAGGTGGAGGGAGCCGATGTAGAGAGACATAATTGGCCAAGGGATGAGCCGTCGATGAGGATGCCAGATCAACAGGCCGCGAGATCACACCGGTAGAGGGAAGCTGTTGCTGGGCAGCTGGACGTGGAGGACGACGAGTGTAAACTTCAATGATAGGAGGTTTGGAGGGGACGGGTTTGGAGGATTGGTGGTGGTGTAGGAATCAGAAGCAGAGGAGGAGTAGGGAGAAGTGGTGGAAGCGGAGACGTTACGAGAATGATGGGTCGAGGTAGCGGAGGAGAAAGAAGGGGATCAAAAGGACTGGCGTGATATGGTTAGTCTTCATTAAAGGAGACATTAGCAGACACAACCACCTTTCCAGTGATAGGATTAAAGCAGACATACCCTTTCTGAGTGCGTGAGTACCCAACAAACATAACTTTGGTAGCACGAGTGGCAAGCTTGTCAGTGAAAGAACCAAAATGGTGGACATAACAGGTACACCCAAAGACACGAGGTGTGAGATAGAGGGAGTAAGAGGCAGATGAGCAGTGCCAGAAACCGGGATTCTGTCACCATTGGCCACGGTGATGTGCTTGGGGTAAGCAATATCTAAGTATTTGGGCTGCTGGAGCGGAGAGAGATGATGTGTAACATCCGAGTCCACAATCCAGGGAGAGCTGTGTGAGAAGCATGATATACCGTCCTTGAAGATCGAGGCCACAGAGCCAGATGAGCGACTAACCACCTCTTGAAGCTGATGGAGTTGAGCACGCAATGCGGCAATATCATCAGTAGTGGTGGAACCAGATGTCATAATCCCGAGCTGCGAATAGGCACAGAAGCCGGGTGGCAAGGAGGCAGGCGGCTTGCCGGACAGAACCAGCGGCTACTACGGAAGAACGATGAGGGAAGCGAGAAACGAAGTCGCACGGGCACCAGCAGTAAGACGAGGTCGCACACGACTAGAGGAGATCGCGTGAGAGGTAACGAGTAGAAGGGAGCCCGTAGCGAAAAGAAACAGGCCGCGACGGGTAGAACCGTGAGCGACAACGGGTAGAAAGAACAGAGGCCAGCGAACAGGCACAAGACCGGGCGGGAGAGACAGACTGCACCAAGATCCAGAGCGGTAAGAGAAGAGAAGCCGCCAAGACTAGAGAGCAAGAGAAGCCGCACGGTCCCGATGTCAACACACCAGTGGCAAGAGGCCGCGACCAAAATGCGGAGCGGTTAGCTGGAAGAAGCCGCCACGCCGAGACACGAGAAGAAGCCTCACGGTCACAGTGATAACACACCAGCGGCAAGGAGGATGCCGCGACCAATATGCGGAGCCCGCAGCAGAGAGGAGAGGCCGCTAGCGACAAGACAAGTCGCATCGACTAAGTAGAGAGGAGAGGCCGCACGGTCATGGTGAGCACACCAGCGGCAAGGAAAGATGTCGCGACCAAGAGCGGAGCTCGCAGCGGGAGAGAAGCCGCAACGGCTAAGAGAGCGCCAAGAGGGACGCTCACAGAGATTGAAGAAGGGAGACCACAGCGGGTAGGAGAGCAACAGTGGTAAGGAAAACCGCGCGGTCCCGGTGATAACACCAGCGGCTTAGAACGGTGCCGCGACCAGACGCGGTGCTCGTAGCGGTTCGAAAGAACCCGTAGCGAGAAAAGAAGTCGCAGCGACATGGAACGAAGTCGCGCGATAAGATCAGAGAATGAGAGATTGCGGGTAAAGGAAGAAACCGCAGCGAGATGGCGAGAAGCCGGGCGGGAAGAAAGAAGAAACCGGTCGGTTAGGGGGAAGGGCCCACCAGACCGAGAGGTTTATAAAAGGGGGGGGGGTAAGACGAGGTGGAGGCCACGAGAGAGAGGAAGAGGAGCGGTCAGAAGAACAATAGACCGCGCGGGAAGCCGCAGTTAGAAGCAAGAAAGGCCGCAAGAACAAACCGCCCGGTTAAAAAAAGAGAGCCAGGCAGAATACCAAGCCGCCCGGTCAAGAAGAGAAACCGAGAGGATAGGGAAGCCGAGCGGTTAGAAAACAGGCCGGACCGGTTTGCTCTGATACCATGTAGAAAACAAAGGGAGAACCTTGTATATACTTCTTTCATATATCAAATACAAGAGAGAATACAAATATATAGGAGAAGAGAGGAAGGAAGAATCATATACAATAGATGTGAGACTAAAGGAGAAGGAAGAAAGGGGCCTATAAATGGGCCTTTACATCATTTATCCTTAAGTCTTCTAACATGTTGAATGCATGAATGAAGAAAATTAATGTGATTTCTTTCACCCAACTTCTATCTATTTTGATATTTCATCTGACTCTTTTTATTTAAATATTTTCAAATTAGTTTTGTTATCTGACCTTATTGAGATATCTTCGTTACTTTTTATTACACATGGACATGCCATCCAAGTAGATATTCCACTATCTTATCTTTAATAGGTGGTACTACATTCTTTGGCTAATATAATCATAAAACAATCTTCAGTCATTGTTTTGTTGCAGAGTTTTTGATGTTTTTCTTTTTTGCAACATAAAGATTTGATGACTTTTGTTTATTATTGAGCATTCAATTCTAAGGCCGTGCATGAATTGGTCAAGGGGATAGGTCCGTGGCAGTAGGTTATATTTGGGTGGTAACGAGGCTCCCTTTCTCACCGGTGGGGAAGGGAGGTGCCGCGAACTGTTCTAAGAGGGGCGGCATTCGCCTTTGGTGGGAAATGCCAAAAACAATGGTAGGGTTCCATCTCTCACCACAAGGAACCCCCTCCCTTTCCCACCGCCCCTCCTTTCCTACGCCAACAACGGTAGGCCGCCAACCCAAACAGAGCCTTGATCTCAGGCTCCTTATTTTCTTTTTGAAGACTCAGTTTGCTTTGTCCTCTGTTATGGGCCGCTCTTAGATTAAGCAATCTACCATACAAATTATAAATATGTAGTCTGCCTTTGCTCACTACCATGTTTAAATACTAATAGGTTCTTTCTAATTAGTATTGTATGCTTTAATAGTCAATGCAATGGAACTTTTTTATGTTACAAGGAAACTTCTAATTTGTAACTCTTTTAAAGTATTTTTGCTTTCATAATCCATTGTATCTCTCTACGCCACCACAAAGTCTACTTATGTCAGATAAATTCTAGATTTTTCTAAAATTAGTACATCATCATCATCTGATAGCACGAATTATTGAATCGGAATTCCATTGAATATTAAGAGCAGGGCCACTTCGTGAGGTATGCTCATGCATAGCTTCCGAGAGCTGATTCCCTTTTGAATCCCATCTCAAAATGATTGTTCAAACCTAGAAGTTCAAAATACAATCCTAAGCCTCTCTTCCACTCTTGTATATAGACGAGAGTGTGCATACATCATTATTACCAGCATGCCACTAGAGCTACATAAGTAAATAGAGCAGCACATATGATATTAATTATGACGGTGTTTGGGAAGATGACGGATGGTTCGAGGAGTCATAATCATATTAATACTCCATCTCTAAATTCGACCTTGTGCTCAAGGCATAGGCCTGAAGGGGTCATCAACAAGCATAAGTGGATCTAATTCAGCGAAGATGGGGTCATCATCTCCAACACCGATCAGCAAGCTCAGTTCCTTAAGTGCACATTTGTGTATTGGAACTTAGGAATCCTTGTAGTGAAAACAAATGCCATTTCGTCGGAGCTCCAGGTACTCCTGGCGAGATAAGCATTGTGGCGGTGGATGTACTGCTGTTGGAGGGACTGATTGGGCTGGTGGTGGGCCGATCAACGAAGGTCCAGTCAGAAGTCCGAGATCTATTTGGCGGATTGCTAGATACGGTTTGGAAGGTGGAAACACAGGGGTCATGTCCATAGGTAGGCAGTGAGGCCGCATGGAATTCCTTGTCAATGCAACGATCTTGTTTCATAGATCAGGAGAGTTTGGATGTAGAGCTGCAAATAAGTTAGGAAGTACCCTAGGTAATGACCTAGGGAGTGATATGTTACGTACACTGTGACCTCTATGAACTTAATGATGTAGTCTGTGATTATGTCACACTGACTAACGAGGCTAATGTGCTCGTACTCATTACCTGCCTGACTCGTGTTGTAGTGGCGAGGAAATTTCTCCTTAAGTGTGGGTTAGGAGAGATCAAGAATATTTTGGTGTGTCCAATACACTTAGTGGAGCACATTGCCTTCAATGTAGATTGTCGTCACCGTGACCTTCTAATTGAAGAGGGTGGACTGGAGATTGAAGAACCATTCGACGCAGACAATCTAGGTGAGGGGGTCAATGTCGTCAAACGCATGGATCACAATACAACGAAGGTAGGCTGAAATGTTCTTGACGGGGTGCAATAACCCTATGCAGTCAACAATGGGCCCGTTGGATGGTTGCGGTGAGAAGAGGCCTTGAAAGCCAATGGACATTGAACAACGGTATTGCGCACTCACGGAAGAGGAGCATAAGGTTTTCTAGTCGAGCTTCCAACCGATTCAAGGGGGTGGCATCGTTGAGGCCGAAGCAGATGCGTCCTCATCGACACAGATGAGCGTAAGAGTGGTCATGGGCATGAGGCTGTAACATCCCAAAAATCTTAAGCACCTTTATAATTTAATTGCAAGCTTTGATCGTGATTTATTTTGATCTGCGTCAACGACCAAACGAGGAACCTACACCCTTATGATTAATTTTACTCATAATCATAAATTAAATAATGTCTTGTGGTGAGAAATTTTATGAGATTCCATTAGGCATGATTTTGGTGTTCCGGAGAGCATATTTTATCAAAATATTGAGGTTTTAATGTGGACAACATATTTGTAATTATATGGAATTTTGTTTTTAATGTGGGATGGAAGCCACAAAAGACGCACGATCAAGCGTGCACGTGAGAGCTAAATAAGAAACCGTCAGTCCCCCCCTCTTATAATCACATGTTAGGGTAGAAACTGTCATCTTATTCCTTCCTGCCGTCCACAATGAAGAACACACCGCTCGACGCTGGAGGAGGAGAAACCGGTTAGGGATCTCTAACTCTTGCCATCGTCGTCTGGAGAGCGCGCATGATCCGAACGATTCGCCTGAATCGCAACCGACAACATCCTCGGCTCAATGAGTTCCTTTCCCTCATCGGAGAAAACAAGGGGTGCGGCGAGCTCAAGCGAACAACAACAAAGGAGGTCCAACGAGCTCAAGAATGACACGCTGAGAGAGCTGTGGAGAGATCTTGGAGTGAATGCAATCTCACAATGGAGCAGCGAGTCAGTAGGGTGCAGGAGGAAGTCGTCGTACGGGAGCTGCGAGAACACTCTCGGTCTCACTTTTGGGATCTATTAAGGACAGAGTTGCGAGAACGCTCCATTTCTCAAGCAGAGGAGCGAAAAGAGCTCTACCACTTTGAGCGGAGAGACTGAAGGGAGAGATGCGATACCACGTGTGGCGAGATCGAAGGTAGAGAACGCGACCAGATTTTTCGGCGAGATCGTGCGGCGAGCTCGAAGGCAAAGAGTGCTAGTGACATAATTGTTCTCAAGCAGAAGTGCTGCGAAAGCACCCCAGTTCGTGAGATCACTTTAGGTCTCAAGAATAGGAGCTGCGAAATCAATCCTGTTTGCAAGCAGAGGACGACAAGAAACAGGAGTTCGAGGCGCCTATAAAAATAGATGTCGACACTCGACAAGCTTAAATCAAGGGGCAAGGAGCAGTAGAGAATGTTTGAGTACTCGGGATAAAGGGGCGAGTACCCAATTGGTGCCGGGAGAAGTCAATCGTCGAGAGTCCTCTGACTGAAATCACCTGACTCTGATACCATGTAGAAATTCAGAATAAAAGGAAAAAAGAATTTAGTTCTCTTTTAACTTAAGGAATCAACACAAGGGTTTATACATACATATATAGGAAAGAGGAGCGAAACCTCAACTCCAAACCACCGTGTAGGACTAAACTAAACATGCCTACAATGAGCCTTTACATGGGCTTTGTACATGGGCTATCACAATATTTCTACAAACCATAATAAACTTTTCCTTAGCATAACATATTACATTAAAACATATGTTTGTATCCTAGACGAGTACAATGACGAGTTCGTCGCCTTGGTCACATATGTTCCCGGCTTTTCGCATGATCAATATCTTAGGTTTTTTATGCAGGGCCTTCTCCCACACACCCGATCGCACCTACGCACGCACCATATGCGGACGGTTTCTAACGCCTTCGACATGGCCCTCCTGGTGGAGGCCGACCTATCGGCTCGCCCCCCACCTTCTCCACCTGTCGCTGACCACCCTATTCCGCTCCCACCCTAGCTGCCGCCTGCTGCAGCTTTTCCTCGGATTATACAGAGGGGACCCCTACTGGGCCGCACCCCGGCCCATCAGCGCCCTTTGAACATTGATTACAATGAGCTCCGCAACAGAGGGGTGTGTTTCAGATGTCGCCAACCGTACTCTCCGAACTACGAATGTTCGATGAAGGAGTTCCACCCCATCTTTGGCGACTTCGGCCCCAAGATTACTTTGGCCGACTTTGAGGCACTCGAGCTCTCCAAGGAGGGCATCTCCTCGGACCTCTCCATGGCTACGTTCCACCGATTGGAGTTGCTCTATTTTTCTATGGGGGAATTCTCCGGCCCTCAGACGATGAAGCTCTCCAACACGCTTTTTGATCAATCGATTATCGTCATGGTTGACAGCGGTGCGAGCCATAACTTCATATTGGAGCAATTGGTGATGCAACTCCAATTACCCTTTGTACCTTTCCCGAACTTTATGGCCTGCCTTGGCGTTGGGCGACTCCGACCGACCAAGGGACACTGCCCTCCGTGACTTTTTCAGTGGGGACCTGTTCGATGACAACAGACTTCTTGTGTTTGGCCTTGGCGACATCAACGTCATTTTGGGAGTTTCTTGGCTCCGCACGTTGGGCGACGTGCGCGTCAATTGGGCGACTATGACCATGTAGTTCATCCACAGGGGCCGGCCATGTCGTATGGACGACGACTCCGCCTTCCTCCATTCTCTGGTCTCTTTCTGCACTATAAAGATGACCACAGAGGTCGATTTCACCACCTGGATTTGGCCAATTTCGGTGCCGGAGGCCGGCTCCTCCACTCACCCGACGGCTCTTCAGGTGCTCCTCACTGAGTTCGTCGACTTCTTCTAGCCTCCGACTTGGTTACCTCCGGCCCGACCGACCGATCATGTAATTCCCTTCTATCCCGGGACCGTGACAGTCTCAGTGCGGCCCTACCGTTACGTCCATGTGTAGAAAGATGAGGTTAAGCGTCTTGTGCAGGAGATGCTGATGGGGGCCTCATTCGGCCCAGTGCGGGCCCTTTTTCTAGCCCGATTCTGCTGGTCAAAAAAAGGACGACAGTTGGCATTTCTGCGTAGAATACCAAGATCCAAACAAGGCGACGGTACCAGACAAATACTTGATTCCGATCATACAGGAGCTTCTGAACGAACTCCACGGGGGAGTTTCTTCCCCAAATTAGACCTTTTGGCGGGCTATCATCAAATTCAAGTGCGACCGGAGGACGTCGCCAAGACCGCGTTCCGGACGCACGTTGGACACTATGAGTTCCTTGTCATGCCATTCTGGTTGCCCCCCCCCCCCCCACACACACCTTCTAAGCGACGTTGGACAATATCTTCAGGGCGGTACTTCACAAACATGTTTTTGTTTTTTATGACATTTTGGTATATAGCTTCTCGTAGCATGATCACCTTTGGCATGTCCGCCTCACCTTGACTACCATTTGGTGCCATCTTCTCAAGCTCAGGCCAAAGAAACATTCCTTTGGCTTTTAGGGGAAGTGAGCTACTTGGGCTACATCATCTCGGCCCAGGTGGTGGCTTTGTATGAGAAGATTGCCTCGGTTCTCTAGTGGACGACACACATCACTTAGAGAGGTTCACAGATTTTTGTGCTTGACCGGTTACCACCGACGCTTCATTCAAGGCTACGGGGCTATGACACAACCACTCACACAGCTCTTGAATAAGTTGGAAGAGGGTCCATTTCATTGGTTGGCCGCAGCTGCCGCCGCCTTCGCCGTCCTCCAGCAGGCCCTTGTGCAAGGACCGGTCTTAGCCATGCCGAACTTTCTCTTCCTTTTCTCATGGAGTGTTACGCATCTGGCACTGGGGTGGAAGACCTACTCATGCAATCCATCCAACATTGGCGTATTTTAGTCGGGCCTTCCCGAGTACCATCCAGAGCCGCTCAGTGTAACGAGCTCATGGGCCTCGTTCTGTTAGTGTAACATTGTCGGCCATATCTCCTCGGCCGCCCATTTGTAGTCTGCACCGATTACCACAGTCTCTGCTACCTCCTTCAGCAGAAGATTGTCACACCGGCGCAACAAGTATGGGTAGGCAAGCTCCTCGGCAATGACTTCACCATTAAGTTTCTCCCGGGGAATGCAAACCAGGTGGTCGCGCTCTCGCCCGTCAGAGCCAATCGTCGGAAATCTCGGCGGTCTCTCGGCCCATTTGGGAGGAAGTAACTACCATCCAACACGGATTAGAGGTCGGCCCCCATTTGAACACCATTCAAAACAATCCTCATCTTCGACGCCACGACCCACCCACCTTACTCTCTTGTTGGTGGCCTCCTATATTTCAAAGGATGCCTTGTTCTCGCGCCATTGTTGCCTAGCATTCCCCGTCTCCTCGCCGAGTTCCATGCTTCGCCCTCCGGGGGGCACGTCGGGGCCTTTCGCACATACCGTCGTTTGTCGGCGTCCCTATACTGGCCTCACATGTTTCGGCAAGTAAAAGCCTTTGTAGCCGCTTGCCTTATTTGCCAAAAGGCAAAGTACAAAGTCATGTTCCCGGGAGGACTCTTACAGCCGCTCCCTATTCTAGAAGATTTAGGAAGGTATCGCCATGATTTCATCACTCGATTACTGCACTCGCAAGGGTTTTACTGCATCTTGGTTGTAGTGGAAATCTATCCAAATACGACAACTTCCTTCCTCTTCGCCATCTGTACACCGCCGCCACCGCGGTGCAGAGCTTCATCAACCGGGTTGTGCGATTCCATGGGTTTTCCCGGTCGATTGTGAGAGACCATGATCCACTATTTTTGAGCATATTTTGGACGACGCTTTTCCGGCTTCAAGGCATCAGGCTCCACATGAGTGTCGCGTATCACTCACAGACGAATGACCAATCCGAAGTCCTCAACGAATGCTTGGAGACGTACCTTCTCCGCTTTGTTGGGGAGCAGCCTCGGGGGTGGGCTAAATGGCTCAGTTTGGCCGAATATTCATTCAATACAACTTGCCACCAACGGCCTATACGATTCCGTTCGAGATTGTCTATGGCCGACCACCTCCATCCATCATTCACCACCTCTCCGGGGAATGCCAAGTGGAGAGCCTTGCCAACCACCTTTGCGACTGCCAACTGGGACTCCATCCTGGACCAACTGAAGCACCACGTACGTTGCAAAAGATGACATCATTTGCGAACCAGAAGAGGCGTGATCTTTCCTTCCACGTGGGTGAGAAGGTATTCATCAAGCTCCACCCTTGACAACAACTTTCAATAACCCGCCGCCCCAACTAGAAGTTGGCGCCTCGGTTCTTAGGCCCCTTTGAAGTCATCGCTGGCATTGGTGTCATCACTTGCCGCCTTCATCTCCCTAGAGGAAGCCGCGTACGCCCAGTTTTCCATGTTTCTCAGCTGTGTCGTGTGGTGGGCGAGCACCCTACCGTGGATCACATTCCGTCCGACATTGATTTTTCTGGCAAAGCGCTTTACTATCCCGCCAGGATACTTGGCCATCGCTACCACCATCCGGGTGACACCGGGCCGGAGGAGGTTCTTGTGGCTTGGCTAAATTACTCGGACTTGGACGCTACATGGCTTTCCTGGGTTGACTTCCGTCACCAGTTCACTGACTACTGCCTTGAGGACAAGACAAATTTTTTAGACGGCGGTATTGTTACAGACGTGCACAAAGAAGCTATGCCGTGGAGGGTTTACACGCGCAGGAAGTCATCGACATGTTGCCCATCGACATTGGAGGATACCGCGGGAACTACTTATATTTAAATATTCTCGTTTGTATGTTATTTCTATTTTTTACCAATCTCACACCCAAACTCTCATTATTCCCACCCCGCTGTAATACACTGAGTTATATGCTTTCTTTATCATTATCTTGGATGAATGCTAAAAATTAGGGTTGCTCCTTAAGTTTTTTCTCAACCCTAATCCTTCTTGATGCAGTGGTAAGGCCGACACAGAGTGAACCCTCTAAATGCATCCCTAAATGCGATGTAGTGCAGTAGTGGTCCGCTAAAATTATAACAAGTAATTAATTATTATAAGTTTAACAGCAGGTGCACGTGCAGTTGCAAATAATTAATTAAAGGAAAACAAGATACCAATTTTACAAATGATAGAGGCGCGAATAATTTTAAGCATTCACAGAATAAATCCCGCAAATAGTACAACAGAAGAACTAATAACACAATACGATAAAATCCACCACAATATGAGTTACCAATATTAAACAACTAAAAGAAAATGATTTTACAACAATTCACACTTGTAGATGGCGGAACGGCGGTTGTTGGTGGGCATCTAAGGGTTGTGGCACACGGAGAAGGTAATGGTGTGTTATGTGTTATGATGGTTATGGGTTGTCGTGAGTCTCGAGCATCGAGCTCCTTATCCTTATTATTATTACTGTCTTTATGCTATGTTAGGAGAGTGTTAGGTGAGTGTTAAAGTCATTATTATGTTGTAGCCTATATAAAGGCTTTGGGTGTGTTGTTTAAGGAAAAAGGAAATGAAGTTCTAGTCTTCTTTGTCTCTTGTTGTGAGATATTGGTGGCTCTCTCCTCCAACGAGCAACCCCGCCTAGGCAGCCGCGGTTCCGGCTCCACGGTATCCTCCACCACTGCCATCATCTCCCTCTCCGATCAACTCTCCGACGAGTTACCACTGTTATGGAAATAGGCCCGTAACAACTTGGTATCAGAGCTACACACTTTCCATCCTCAGTTTGACGCCACCTCGCCTCTAACAACTGCGACATGCCGCAGTCGGCTCTGCCTCAACGCACTCCTCAATCCACAACAGCACCGCTCCGCACACCAGCTTCCGACGGGCCCTAATCACCGATCCTCTTTGCGTCACCAATAGCACGTGCCTCCAACACCACAGCTCTGCCTCCCTCTGGCTTTCCCAACCTCCTCCATCCCCGACAACAAGCCCCTGCGGGACGCCTCCTCCATCGAGAAGAACAGCAGTTCCGCCCGGACTTCTGCAGTAGTCCTGCGCATACGGGAGAACAACAAGGCTCACCTCCTCCGTCTTCTCCATTCCCAAGCCACACACCACAATAGTTTCGAGCCCTTCCCCTATATCACCGCAGACCTCCGCTTCCTCGAGCCCCCCACCCTGCCGCGCTACATCGAGTCCCCGCACGCCTTTTTTTATTATCTCCTGCCGTTGTCATTGCTTTGAGCCCCTCCCACATCAATTTTATTTTAATTGGCAATGGGACCCACCACCTCTCCAAACCAGCAACCCCAATTTTAATTTAAACCGCCGGGCCAGTCCTTCTCCAAGCCACAATTCTTTTTTTCTAGTGGGCCCATCTCTTTTGGTGCCAATATTGGGCGCCACCGAGGCTCTCGTGGCCACTCCCAGTCTTCTGGCTCGACGCAATCCCACCGCCCGATCACCTGCTCCTCTTCTCGCTCCTCTCGCACTATGGGAGACTCGTGTGACCAACTAAGTCAGATTATGACCATGTTGCAGACCGTCATGACACAATAAGCTGTGCACACTGCTCTCGCGGACCGTCATCAAGAGGCCATTATTGTGCTCTCCAAGCGCCTTGATGGTCTTTCTACCACTCCCACACACGATCATACAAGCAGCAGTCAGGCACCGCCACTTCTCCGCCAGGCACCGCCGCCCCTGACCGTCCACGAGCCTCCGCCGCTAGTCCCCGCGCACCCCGACCCTGTTATTGTTCCGCGCTACACCCGATTGGAATTTCCTACGTATGATGGGAAAATTGATCCATTGTGCTGGCTCACCAAGTGTGAGCAATTCATCGGCCATCAACAAACTCCGGCCGCAGATCGGATCCATCTAGCATCTTTTCATCTGCTCGACTCCACTGTTTTGTGGGCCTCTCGACTTCTCACCGACCGACCAAATCTTCTTTGGGACGACTTCAAGCGACTATGCAACTTACGTTTCAGACCTCTTATCCGCAGCAACCCCCTCGACAAACTCACATCTCTATGACAAACGGGGTCCGAGGACGAGTACCTGGAACAATTTCAGCCTCTCTTGGCACATGTTCCCCTTGCCACGGATATGCAGGTTGACATTTTCACCGCTGGATTTCGCGAGCGCCTGCGACTGGATGTCGAGTTTGAGGCTCCTCCAGACTTAGTAACTGCTATGAGTCTGGCTCGGCTCTATGATCGTCGCCTCTAGCTAGCACAAAAGGCCTATCCACCTGCCACCAACATTGTTCAACAAGGCCGTATCGAGGGTCCTCCAGCCCCACCGGTCCGCCGATTATCTCGAACTGAGACGTTGCAACGACGCGCTCGGGATTATGTTTCAATTGCGATGAGCAGTACACTAGCGGCCGCAAGTGCAACCGGCTTTTCTACCTGCACGTTGAGGATTCTGACGACGAGGGCATCGGATAAAACTTGAGGACAAGTTTTTTTTTGGAGGAAGGGTGAGATGTTATGTGTTATGATGGTTATGGGTTGTCGTGAGTCTCGAGCACCGAGCTCCTTATCCTTATTGTTATTAGTTTCTTTTAGCTATGTTAGGAGAGTGTTAAGTGTGTGTTAAAGTCATTATTACGGTGTAGCTTATATAAAGGTTTTGGATGTGTTTTTTAAGGAAAAAAGAAATGAAGTTCTAGTCTTCCTTGTTTATTGTTGTGAGATATTGGTGGCTCTCTCCTCCAACGAGCAATCCCGCCTAGGCAGCCGTGATTCCGGCTCTACGGTATCCTCCACCACCGCCATCATCCCCTCTCCGATCAACTATCCGGCGAGTTACCGTTGTTACGGAAATAGACCCGTAACATGGTGTTGTAGATCTAGGCTGTTAGTGGGGTAAAAGAATAGGACTGTAGGGAAAGAGTGGAAGGGTTAACTAGATCGGTGAATGGAGTTCACAGGAGAGTGGGGAATCGGTTTATAGGAAGAGGCAGGGGTGGTGGTTGGGCAGGTGAAGTTCACGGGAGGGGATTTTGGGACGGTGGAGTCCACGAGAGGGGGTTTAAGGAAGGGGCTTGAAATTAAAGCAGGGAGATGGGGGAGGGGGTAGAGCCACTGCTTACGGCAGGTGGAAAGGGGTTGGGCCCACAACATCTAGTTTGGCAGGGGAGTTCGACGGCATGAACAAGACGGGAGGAGGGGGTGGAAGAGTGGTGGCTAGATGAACCAGGCGGGAAAAGAGGAGGGGCGGAGGGAACAAGGCTGTTATGGGGGCTTAGGGGGGCGGAGGGGGGAGAGGCTAACGGGAGAGGTCGTAGATGTGGAGCGGCGCTGCTGGTGGTCCGGTGATGGAAGAGGAGGTGGAGGTTACTTCCGGCGGAGGTGGGTTGGGAGGAGAAGTGGCGGGAAGAGTTCCCGCACTGGTGCGGGTCTAGATCGCGGAGATGGCTAGGTCGACGGGCTGGTTGAAGGGGTTGTGGAGGGACTTCCGGAGGAGGAAGGCTAGTCAAAGTAGTAGAGGAGGCAGAGAAGCCACCAAGGCGTCTCACCCTGGAGGAGAAGTTTGGCATCGCACTAGAACAAGGACCGGCGGTTCCTGCTTTAGCAAAACCCCCCCGATGCCCTGTCAACACCAACCGACGCCTATATATAGCCTCAACACCAAAACCGCCAAATAACTGCATGCCTAAATTTGAAAATAAACCACCCCGATCGGACAGCTAAGACTATTTGGACCGATCGGGGGCTAAATACATCTCAAAATAAAAAACACAATACAAAAGTGACTCGACTCGAACATCTGGACGTGACCACGGACTCCGATCGTCCGTCTAGGCTGCGGGTCACCGCCTTTTGCGGGAATACACGCGAGCCGGTCGCGGTGCGCCGTCACTTCTCTTCTCCCCCAAGACAGCCGGCCCTTCCCCTTGCCGGATTCCTCCCCCATGTTCGTAATATATTCTCACGTCAAGCTTCCAATGGATGATTCCCTCTTTAAGTCCCTCTCCAAATGAGAGTTCAAACTTAGAAGATCAAAAAACAATTCTAATACTTACCTCCACTCTCTTATACTGGTGAGTGGACAAACATCATTATTACAAAAATGTCATTATTACCACATAAGTAAATAGAGAAGCACACGCGATATTAATGGTGACAGCGCTCGGCGAGGCAACTGTCTATTTGGGGAGTCGTAATTGTATCATCGTCAATTACCTTATCTCATCTATTTGGTGTCGGTTTTATGAATCATTAATTTGCATTCATTCCTCTTGAGTACAATGTCAGTTGTTAAACCTACAATCTCTATATTCCTAATTCAGCTATGCATATTGTTTTATACCAGTTTCTGTGAAGTTCCATATTTCAACTTACCATGCTGAAAGCATAACCTACAAGTAAAAAATTCCCAAAATTTCAAGTTTCCTATTATTATAAGGTAATTCTTTTTTTTGACAATTTTTTTTTCTTCTAAGTTATTAATTGATAATACTAGTTATGTTGCATGGTGAAACTTTCCTTGTGGAATTTTACCATATTTGCATGGAGATTTTTGTTGTCTTCTAAGTAAAGGGTCTATATAACTTCACTTTTGTTAGCAGCTATATATATTTTGTTTCTTAAATTATATGTTAATTTTTTACTATAATTTAATCCAAAATCAAAGGGTTAATTTAGTTTTTTTGTTATTTTTCTATGAAATGGTGATATAGTTCTTTAGTAAGGTAAGTCATCCTTATTTTTATAAATTATGCCATAAACCTTGTTGATGTACAAATACCTTTTAATATCTGGTGATCTTAAAATTAAGGCGCTTTTTGATTCAATTTTATTTAGACGGTAGTCTTGGTGGTTAATTTTTGCAAATTTGGTTAGAATGATTGTACTTAAAGTTGTTGGTATCATAAAATTGTAACTTTTCTTAAGATGCCATTGCATTTAATGACGGGCAATTTAGACAATATTACGATATCTAAGAGCAACTCAAATATGGCATCTTTGCTATTTATCATTGTTATTTAAGATTCCCACAAATCAATTTTCTGACATCTTTAAGGCTCTGTTTGGGAGGACTTATTTTCACCGGTCAAGCGGTTACGACCGCATGAACCGGACCTTAATTAAGGTCCGGTTCATGCGGTCGTAACCGCTTGACCGGTGAAAATAAGTCCCCCCAAACGGAACCTTAGTTACAATACTTAATATTACCTTTATTTCTAAGAACTTGCACAAATAATTTTGCTTTTTCTCTTAGGCATGGGAACTTCAAACTCTAAGATTGAAGACGACAAGGCACTAATACTATGCCGTGAACGCAAACGTTTTGTCAAACAAGCGCTTGCTGGGCGATGCCTTCTAGCAGCTGCACATGTTTCTTATGTTCAGTCCCTTAGAAATACTGGGACTGCACTCAGAAAATTTGTCGAACCTGAAGTTCTTGATGAGACTTCCATGCATGCTTCAACTTCTATGGCTCCCGAACCAGTAAAACCTAACCCAAGATCCGCATCTCCCATGCAAAATGAAGGTAGTGAACTTTCTCCAACCCCTTCTTCCCTCTCAGGAAGATTTCATGTGAATCATATGACAACTGCTACGATTCGTTCAATGAAAATTGAGGAGAGGCAGCCTGTTGTACTGACAGCAACCGTACATACTTTATCGCCTTCAGAATCACATGCTTTTCATTTGAATCATATGAAAAATGCTAAGGTTCCTTCAATGACATTTGTGGAGAGGCCTCCTGATCCTGTGAGAGCAACAGTACAAGCATCTTCTCCATTGAAAAGTTCACAACCACATTCAGAAGAGAATCTTGCATCTGAGACTCCACCTCCAGGTACTCCACCATGGGATTATTTTGGCCTCTTCCATCCACTAGACAATCAGTTTTCAGTTGAAGAAGGGAATATGCGTGGTCGCAGTTTTAATAATGCGGATACATTCCAGCGTTTCAGGGAGGAGGAAGGCATTCCTGAACTGGAAGATGGAGGCGACCAGACGTCATCGCATGATAAGAATGATGATTTGCTGGATTCAGGAGATGATTTCGACCAAAGATCTGATGAACCCCTGGTTCAAATTTATAGAAACCGCAATGATGAATCGGGTGATCCTTCAAGTGATGCTTCTCTTGCTTTCCCTCTCACAGAGATTATTGCTTCTGAAAAAGATCAGGAAAATGGGGAAAATACTCACACAAATACTGGTTCACATCATATTCAAGAAACTTCTGTGGTTAAATTGTTCAAAACCTCTTCGACCACAGTTGCAGTTCCCATGAATGGAAAGGAGGAACATGTATTTGAAAGTGAATCCAGTGAGAACGACTTCTTATTATGTATTAAGGAGATTGAAATTCTATTTTTGAAGGCATCTGAATCTGGAGGAGAAGTTCCAAGGATGCTGGAGGCAAACACATTGCAGATTCGGCCACTATTTACAGAAGAAGCAGGTCAGATTAGCATTCACACATTACCTAAGATGTTTATGCGTGGTGTTGAGCATTTTATGTAAAATTATGAAATACTTCATTGTAGTTGAATAGAGCATCCAGTTATGTTACCTTGAAGCCAGCATATTGGCAACAATTACACCCTATTGCAGTTACTGTGTTTGGGACATTTTCTGTAGAATAACAATAATCTGGATCGATATAGTTTGTTGATGTTCATAACGATAAAATGTAAACACATCTTTCTCTCAAAAAGTCATGATATTTATTAGCCTGTTTGTCTTTTATTTTTGCAGGTTACAAGTGGAAAACATCTACGTTTCTCTCATCTTGGTTTTCTTGTTGTAAGGGAGAAGTAAACCTTTCACATGGTACTCCACTTTCCATCTAGTTAAAGTTGCTATATTTATCTCACCTGAACACATAATTTTGATGCCGAAGCTTTTATTTCTTATAAAGTCTTTTTTATGACAAGATATTGTATATCTTGCAAGCATATTCCAGTTCATTAATTGAGCTTATTCACCCTATTCAAGCTTCTATTGTATACCACATGAGTGAACTCGAGCCAATTATCGAAACCTGAGCTGTTCATGAATGTTGACTCCATTTGAGAGGGTGGTACCAGTGGATCCAATGGAAAATGGAACTCCGTTGAGAAATAGGGCTTCCATAATTTGGCGGGAAATTAAGCTCAAAATGGAGTTTTTGGCATTTCCCACCTCACCGGAGCTTCAAAATGAAGGTTTACCAAGCACATCAATTTCTCTGATATCATTTTTATGCCATGGAAATGGAATTAAAATATCCAACAAATAGGACCCTAGTTTCGTGCTAAAACTTGTTATCTCCCAGAATTTGTCTTGTAAGTACTAATTTGTAGCTTCATTTATTAATATTCAGTTCAGATGAAGCACTTACGATTGTTATGTGAAAATTTTATCTCATTCATTAAATTCCGTATTCTACATCACTTGAAGCTCAAGCCCCTGCAACAAATGAGATTAAATACTTAACATGGCATGGATCTATGTCGTCGAGGTCCTCTTCAACAAGAATTCCTTTTGGTGCATCATCGAAAGATGAGGCTGAGGATTTGAGCAATATTCTCTTTGGCAGCACATGCATGAATTCAGGCAGTCATGCCTCCACACTGGATAGGTTGTATGCCTGGGAAAGAAAACTTTATGATGAAGTTAAGGTAATGTTTCCATGCCTGTAAACTTCTGTCATGTCGTGCATTTCTTCATTGGGGGCAGCATTCTTGCATATCATTTTCTTTCATTTTGTATAATCATTTCCCTATTGCTTTGTTATATTTATAATTCTGTCAACCACTAGGATAGTTTGAGAGATTATGTTAGTCGATTATTTGTGATCTCTCTATCCCATAAATAGATTTGTTAGATCAATTGCTAATCCATGTGTAATGTTTGTCATATTCCCCGTGTTTGTCTCTTTTCTTTAGTTGCTCCTCATCTCTCTGCGTTTGACAACTCTCCTCTACAACTTCTACGATTTTGTCCACTTAGATGATTGTTACGTGCTTCTTTTGGTGGAGGTGGAGATGCGGGGGACTTTAGGGATACATGGGAACCGAGCTCACCCAAAGTGTGGCGAAGGAGAAGAAGAAGAGAGGAGAGTCTTGCTAAACCCTAACCCTAGAAGGAGGATGGAGAGAAGGAACTAGGGAGGAAGTGACTTGAACATTTATTAATTTTTCCATACCTTCATTCATGACCTCAAATGGTCTATAAATAACATAACACAATGGCACTAACTGATAATTAAATATGTGCACTAACTGATAATAGATAACTTGTCATGTGGGACTACAACATCTCACCCGTCCTTTAAATCGAGCTTGCTCTCAAGCTTGAACGAGACTCGAACGGTTTGATCACCTTGCTCCTTAATTTCCCTCCATAACAACTCATTGTAGCGCGTTGCTATAATGAATGCTGCATCGAGCGCCCAACCTTTCACAAATGTTATGAATGATTATGTTGTCAGAGGGACGTAGCTTGCATGTTAATGTGATCGAAAAAGAGACCGCAATATGATCATTAGGTGATTGAAGTAGTGGCATGATCCTTTGCATGAGGTTGGCAGAGAAGGGATGTTGTGGGGCCCGATGGAGATGAAGCTCTGACTGTCTGGAGGAGGGGTAACTGAGAGTGTTGGATGGACGAATGCTGCATCGAGCGCCCAACCTTTCACATTGATTGTTGCGGCATAATCGTTTGGCTCGGTGGCGAAGGTGCTTGATGTGTGAACTGCAGAGGGGGTGGGGGACAACCTTCTACGACCTCGGTTGGCGACAAGAACTGCGGAGGGGGTGGAGTGTCTTCGTTCTCTGGTTGGATCGGCGGCTGCTCTAGTGTGATCAAGTCCCCGCATTGTCCAAACATTGGTTGTCTATCAATGTTGGTGGTAAGTCGTGAATGTGCAACTTGTTGGTACACCAACTTCTCTAATAACTTCAGTAGCATTGGCAGTCTATCAAAGTTCATTTTCATGTTGAATGAATCGAATAATCACCAATTAATCAATATCTTAATCCAATAATGAATTAATCAATTAATTAATAATTTGTTGAA
This sequence comes from Platanthera zijinensis, assembly GCA_039513925.1. Taxonomy (NCBI): domain Eukaryota; kingdom Viridiplantae; phylum Streptophyta; class Magnoliopsida; order Asparagales; family Orchidaceae; genus Platanthera; species Platanthera zijinensis. The sequence continues at coordinate 272,239,644 of CM077078.1, forward strand.
TAAAATATGTACAAAGGCCTCTAGCAAGGCCCAGATTGGGCTCATTATCTCATTAAGATTTAGTCTTACATCTTAGAATGAGAATTTTGTTCCTTCTCCTATATAAATGCATAAATACTTGTATGTATGAATGAATAAGAAAATATAATAAAAAAAAATTTATTGCCTTTATTTTCTTATTTCCTGTTTCGTACATGGTATCAGAGGAAAACGGATCCTGAAAAGGTTTTTTGCTCTGCTCTCCTCTCTTTCTAACCGCGAACTCCCGATTTTTTTCCTATGCCATAGATTGCTTCCTCTCATCCTTTTATAGATTCTCCTTGCTGCCCAATTGGGCCCCGCACCTTCAAGGTCTTCTGCGGCTTTTTTTATCAAGCCACGTTGATCGCCAAGCTCCTGCTCGAAGTTCCTGCTTGTTGCAACTGGTCTCCTCTCCTTTGTTGTGTTTGATCGCAGTTCATGATCTCCACTCCTGCTAGCAACATTGATTGATATTGCTCTTGTCGCAGGTCTTGTTCGTCTGAGCTATCTTTCTGTTTGTTGCTTCGCCGGCTCCGTCAGACCGCAACAAGGGCTTGTCTGTCTGCTGGACCGATCTCCTATTAGACTCTTGTGTGCTTGCCGCGATCTCCTTCTCTGCAGCTTCTCGTGGCCTCTTGTCCTTCAGGCTACTCCCCCTATTTGCAGTTGCTCATAAGTTCGCCGACCCGCGAAGTCTCCTGATCTCCAAGCTCTTAGCCTCTGCTAGACGCTTGCATGCTGTCTCCTGGTCGCCTACACATCGTATTCTTCAACCAGTGCTCCTAGCCGCACGTGCTCTTCTGCAAGTGCTCCTGCTCGCCGCTGTTGCTCACCCCAGACGAGCTTTACTGCTTGTCCACAACTCCTTTGCACTTGCCACTCTCCTCGCCAAGCTCATGTGTTTGCCGCTCTCCTTGCCATGTTCCTCTGCTTGTCTTCAACTCTTCCTAGCCGCACGTGTTATTCTGTCAGTGCTCCTAGCCACGAGTGTTCATATCCTCTGCGTACTCCATCCATGCATTTAACCGATGCTCCATCTCTTCTTGCCCTTGCTGCAACTCCCCTTCCTAAAGTTCGTATTGAACTTCAGATCACCACTATCTCTCTTAGTGGGATGAAGAGTGTATGCATTCCGTTCAGCGTGTTCTTCTGATCAAAGTCCTCCTTCATTCTATAACCCCTAATTCGTCGAAATCAGAGATGCCTAAGAAGACGCCTGTTCGCAGACCTAGCCACAAGCAGAGGCGAGCTTGAGAAAGCAGAGGCGGGCTTGGGCGAGCAGAGACGGGTTTGGGCTAGCAAAGGCGAGCTTGGGCGAGCTTGGGCGAGCTTGGGCGAGCAGAGGCGAGCTTGAGCGAGCAGAGGCGTGCAGAGGCGAGTACCTCGTGAGTATGGGCGAGTAGCCCATAATACTTGCCAGTAGAGGCTAGATACTCGTCAATCTTCCCTAGGATTTCTCTATAAATAGACCCCTAGGGGTACTAGAAATGGACTTTTAGAAGGGGTTGAGGTCCCCCCAAGCTGGATACTCGCCAAGTCCATGACTGCCTAGTACCTCGCCCAACTTTTGGTTGCAGAGGGGAAGTTTCTCCCAAACTTCCGGGTATGTAGTGGGACCTCCCTGCTAGAGCACTTGGGGTGTGCTTATAGACATTTTTCTCTCTCCCGCGCTAGCAATCTGAATTGTGGCGTTGGACCGCAGAATCAGTAACCTTAGACTGCATTGATCCGAATATTTTGGAGTTGGGATTTTCCCGGCTTCAACACTTTGGTGCGGTGAGCGTGGATCGTAGCCGAGGAGGAAATTTTTACGAGAAGACTTCATAGCTTTAGATGTTGAGCTGGAGACCAAAGACAACAACTCACGAGCATTCAATAAGGTGGTCGAATTCTCGGCAAGTTGGGCGATTTTCTTCGTTACTCGCTCATAGGCGACTTCAAGTTGGAGACTTTCAATCTCGACGGCTTCATGAAGCGGGCTTCCCTATTACTCGCTCATAAGCGAGTTCCAAATCGCGACCTCCTTAGGCGGGTTCCAGATGACGACTTCAGTTAGCGAGTATACGCAGACGAGTTGCAAATGGCGATATGCTTTGGCGAGTTCCAGATAACGAGTTCCAAATCAACTCGCAGGTGTCCTACTCGCAGGTTGGCGAGTTCCCTTGTTGATCGCCCAGAAGCGAGTTCCATATGACGACAACCCTAAGCGAGTATATGCAGGATGATGAATTCAAGCAGGTGAGTTCTAGTTAGCGAGTTCCAGTGGGCGACGCCGGTATTGGCGAGTTCCAGTGGGCGATGCCGGTATTGGCGACTTCAAAGAGGCGAGTTTCCTTGTTACTCGCCCATAAACGAGTTCTGCAGGTGACCTTCTTCAATACAATGTTTTTCATATATGCTCGTACTTTCATGTGCTTTAGTAAAGCCCGTGAGTACTTTTTGTATGACTAACAAACATAGCAATTCATGACGAGTTCACCACCAGGGAAAAACATACGAGGTGTTCTGCGAACTCCCATTCGCGACGATCGTCACTATGGACTTACATTCCATGAGATAACTTACTCATGACGTCTTCAAGTTGGTATCCTGCGAGCTCCTACTTGCAATGATCACTTTCGACAACCTACATTTCATGAGACAGCTTACTCATGATGATGTAAACGCAAATTAGGTTTTCAAATTAAAATATTTTTTAAGCAAGATATTTTAATTAATTAATTAATTTTTTTATTATAAAATAAAGTTAGGGTTTAAAAAGAAGTCGAGCAGGCCCAACTCGAGTGCAAAAAATTGCTTCCAACGTCGGAGCTTTGCTTTAGCCACTAATTCAAATTTGAGAGAGAGTTCTTAAGCATTAAATGTGTTGAATCATTGCGAGTCACGTACATCCACAAGCCAAACCACAATAAAAATTTATGAAATAGCGGTAATAAAAGTAGATCGAACGTTCGATGCAAGGTTAGCAATATTTAATCAAGACACATAAAATTAAGTTGATGTTTTAAAGCACAAGATGAGTGTATGTTACCCAAGTAGGGAGTGGACCTCCCAAACTGGATGCGGGCAGAGATGGTTTTAACCCCGACTCAAAGACCGTCGGTTTGGTTGTTGTAGTCGACGACAGTCTGGAGCAGAAACAGGCCGGTGTAGCAATATTTGAAGTCTGACCGCACGGCTTGCCTGGTTGGTTGTTGTAGTCGTTGTCAACTGGAAACGGCACGGGATCACTGTAGCAAGCTTTGGTGTCGACCGCCCCGTCCATTGAAGAACGTGACCGAGCGGCGCAGGAATCGCCGTGCTCGATTGCAGATATCCGGCTAAATCGAGGGAGGCGTCGACGACATGGCGCTGGACGGGAGGAGGAGACGATCGAGGGGCGGGCCGATTAGAGGGAAAATGACTAGGGTTCGTTTTCCTGTAATTTCCGGTCGCCTTCATTGCTGGATGGCCTTTTATTTTATATGCTTTGATCTTGTCCGACTGATTTAGATCTTGACCGGATGATTTGCTATATTTTCAAATAATACTTTTCCAAAACAGATATTTCCCTTTCCCTCTTATTTTGTTTCCAAAACACTCTGTTTTTCAAAACTGATAGCAGCTGCAATTATTCAAAGATTAATTGAACGTTTTTGCTGGCTGAAATTTCTCAGACAGGGTCCTACTTTCCAAATGAATAATTCTGAAATTTGGTTATTGATTCCTCTTAGAGTTTTAGATTTGGATTTTAATTTTATGCGCTCCCCTAAATAAATTAAGCTTGCCCCTAACGCCCTAACAACTCTAATTACCGAACATTTTTATTAAGAGTCTCACTGGCCGGTCACACCGATGAGTCAAAACTAATAACAAGTGCATGGAAGGAGACATACAAGAAATAAATAACTGTAATGGAAACATTAGAAAATAACAAATAACAAAATATAATTGGCGCGTGATGGAGTCACGCGTCCTCGGATGCGGCAAGGGTTGCATCAATTCCCCCGAGGTTGACAGAGTTCGACCCCGACGAGAACTCGCAGAAACTGGTACTGTAAAGATCGGGCGTCGTGGCTGGTGCTAAATCGGGTGGAAGGTCTGGGGCCTCGACTGGTAGCTTGATGTACTTTGGAATTTGGAATGGACCAATCCTCCTGTAATAAACAAGCGCCAAATCTTTCTTTGAAAAGTACAACTCATGGCAATAACGACCGATCGTGAGTTTGTAATGTTCAAAGGTTGCTTGCAAATTATCAGTAATAATTTTACGCAACTCTTTTAAATAATTAGCATAAGCTTGCACATCGAGTGAAGTACGTTCATGGAAATGGAGGGGTTGACGGTCATGAAGATAGTGTAACAAAAGCAAACAAAAAATCTCGAAAGGAGATTTATTATGCGGCTGATTTCTAGAATTATTATATGTGAGTTGTGCCCGTGGATATACAAAATCTCATTGCTTTACATCCGCCCCAAATAGACTCTTAAGAAGGCCTCTCATACTTATTTCAACGACATTAGTCCGCTCATCAGTTAGAGTGTGATAAGTGCTACTATTCTCGAGTTTGGTTTTCAATCAACCACATGATATATTCCACAAATATGATAATTTTTTTTAATATATCGATCTAACCTTATAAAGATGTCTTTAATCAAATGATAGTAAGGTGAAATAAAAGTGTAGTCTCTAAATATAAAATCGACAGAGTATGGTGTGCGGAGTGCATGTTCTTCGGATATGATATCAAAAAGCTGAGAAATATCAGGTGGTATATCGAGATTCGTCAAATGTGAGGAGAGTGACACATCTGGGTCACGAATTAATTCATGGGTTGGGGGATCAGGCGGGAGTGCGGTAAGCAGAAGTATAGTGGAGGCAACAAGAAGTGAACTAAAAGGCGCAAAGGTCCTCCCGGGAGCCCTTGGAATCAGGCAGTTCTTTTGGGAGAGAAGAACAATCGTGTGTCCATTGCGTTCAAAGGAATGGGAGTTCCTCGTGCCATCGTGCATGACATGCTGGTCGTATTGCCAAGCTCGCCCTAATAGGATGTGACAGACATCCATGACAGCGACATGACATAATAATCTATCCGAATACGTGCTCCCTATAAAAAACTCTACTAGACAGTAATGGGTGATGGGCATAGTCAAATGACTATTGACTCTGGATAGGTTGTAGGGTTGTTCTAACGGGTGCATCTCAAGCCCTAATATGTCGACCATACGCTGAGAAACAAAATTCTCCATGTTACCACTATCGATGATGATGGAACAAAACTGTCCCTGAATGCGTGCAGTAGTGCGGAAAATATCGTGCTTCCGATGGTCATCCTCAATAGACTCGCTAGGGGTGATCAGACTATAACGCATGACACAAACTAAATGTTCAACGTGTTCACCTTCCACTTCTACAACATCCTCTGACTCGTGCTCAAGATCAGGCTCAGGATGAGACTCATTAATGTAGACTCCATACTCAGGCTCACCGTCAGGGGAATCGATAATAGTGACGAAGTGACGTCGCGGACAATCAGATGATTTGTACCCGGGCTCCATACACTTGAAACATTAGAATACTCCAGTGTTGGGCTTAGCCCCAATAATCTCCTTTCCTTTGGTGAGAATGGTGGTTGGGGTTGGAGTCCCGGTAGTGATGGGAGGGTGAGGGGACTCCGCGATCCTCGCAGTAGTGGTTGTGGTGACACTCGATATAGATTTATCTGTAGATCTGACTCCGGATGTGCGCTTCTGTAGGGACTCTACTCTACGAGCTCTACTAGAGACTTCCCCTAAATCGCGATAGTTGTGCACCTCTAGTTGATCCCGTATGGAATAACGTAACCCATTAAGATAACGGGATACAGTCATGTCATCATCCTCACGAAGATCTAGCCTCGATTGTAGGACTAGGAACTCATCAGTGTACTCGTCCACCGTGAACTTCTCCTGTCGTAGATTATGGAATTTACAATATAGGGTTTGTAGGTAATCATGGGGAACGTATCACTTCCTAAGTTGAGCCTTGAATTCATTCCATGTTGTGATGGGAGACAACCCTAAATTGAATTTGACGCACTCTAATTGTCCCCACCAAACTAAGTAGCCTAAGGACAACGTACTCTACTTGCCTAGATGAAGGCAATTGCTTCCAAATTAAGTAACAATCCATCCTATCACACCAATCTAGGAAACCTTCAGTCTCTATCCGTCCTTCAAAATCATCGACATCTAATTTTATTCCTACATCCCAATGAGGCGGCTCTCTTATATTGTGGACTACAGGCTCGACAGGTCGTGGATTTTCTAATCCCAAATTCCTATGATGTGGATAGTGCTCGACCTAGGGTGGTAGATTCAGGCCTAAGTGTTGGTTGGCCTCTAAAGCGTTGACAATCGCACGTAATCCAGTGATCACTTTACCTATGCTCCTCTGATTCTCGTTGACACTAGTGGTTAACGCTTCAATTGATTTTGTTAAAATTTGAATTTGTGTACTCAGTGCAGTGACGTTATCCTCGCTTTTTCCGACACGATTTTCCATTAAAAATTTTGATTTTTAAATAATTTTTTAAACAAAATAAAGATATTTTTTTACTTTTTTTGAAAATAAATTATAAATATTTTAAAATAGATTTGTTTAAAAAAAATGAAATTCGGATCGCGTGATTCGCGATAGAGCGAATCACAGACCCTTTGATACCAAACTGATGTAAACGCAAATTAGGTTTTCAAATTAAAATATTTTTTAAGCAAGATATTTTAATTAATTTAAATTTTTTTATTAGAAAATAAAGTTAGGGTTTGAAAAGAGGCCGAGCGGGCCCAACTCGAGTCTTAATGCACAAAATCGCCTCCAACGTCGGAGCTTCACTTCGGTCGCTAATTTAAATTTGAGAGAGAATTCTTAAGCGTTAAATGTGTTGAATAATTGCGAGTCACGTACATCCACAAGCCAAACCACAATAATAATTTATGAAATAGCGGTAATAAAAGTAGATCGAACGTTCGAAGCGGCTTACCAATATTTAAGCAAGACACAGAAAATTAAGTTGATATTTTGAAGCACAAGATGAGTGTATGTTATACTCAGGTGGGGAGTGGACCTCCCAAACTGGATGTGGGCAGAGATGGTTTCAACCCCGACTCAAAGACCGTCGGATTGGTTGCTGTAGTCGACGACAGTCTGGAGCAGAAACATGTCGGTGCAACAATATTTGAAGTCTGACCGCACGGCTTGCCGGGTTGGTTGTATTAGTCATCGTCAATTGGAAACGACACGGGATCACTGTAGCAAGCTTTGGCGTCGACCGCCCCATCTACGGAAGCACGTGACCGAGCGGCGCAGGAATCGCCGGTCTTGATTGCAGATATCCGGCTAAATCGAGGGAGGCGTCGACGACAAGGCGTTGGATGAGAGGAGGAGACGATCCGGGGGCGGGCTGATTACAGGGAAAATGACTAGGGTTCGTTTTTCTGTAATTTCCAGCTGCCTTCATTGCTATATGGCGGTTTTATTTTATATGCTTTGATCTTGTCCGGTTGATTTGGGATCTTGACCGGCTGATTTGCTATATTTCCAAATAATACTTTTCCAAAACAGATATTTCCCTTTCCCTCTTATTTTGTTTCCAAAACACTCTGTTTTTCAAAACTTATAGCAGCTGCAATTATTCAAAGATTATTTCAACGTTTTTGCTGGCTGAAATTTCTCAGGCAGGGTCCTACTTTCCAAATGTATAATTTTGAAATATGATTGACTTCTCTTAGAGTTTTAGATTTGGATTTTAATTTTATGCGCTCCCCTAAATAAATTAAGCTTTCCCCTAACACCCGAACTACTCAAATTATCAGACTTTATCAGACCTTTTTATTAAGGGTCTCACTGGCCGATCATACCGATGTGCCGAAACTAATAACGAGTGCATGGAAGGAGACATGCAAGAAATAAATAACTGCAATGGAAACATTAGAAAATAACAAATAGCAAAATATAATTGACGCGTGATGGAGTTACGCGTCCTCGGATGCGGCGAGGGTTGCATCACATGCCATCTTCAAACTAGTATTCTGTGAGCTCCTACTCGTGATGATCTTTATGTTTAATGAATGCTCTTTTCAAATCCGCGAGTCTCATACTCTCGAGGTCATCGCTTGAGCAACTATGATGCTCTCCTTTAATTCTGTGAGTTCCATACTCGCGAGGTCATCTCTTCAACAACTATGGTGCTCTACTTCAATTCCGCGAATTCCATACTCGCGAGGTCATCGCTTCGACAGATAGGGTGCTCTCCTTTAATTCCGCGAGTTCCATACTCGCGAGGTCATCTCTTCAATAGTTGTGGTACTCTCCTTCAATTCAGCGAGTTCCATACTTGCGAGGTCATCACTTTGACAGATAGGGTGCTCTCCTTTAATTCTGCGAGTTCCATACTCGCGAGGTCATCTCTTCAACAACTATGATGCTCTCCTTCAATTCCACGAGTTCCATACTCGCGAGGTCATCTCTTCGACAGATAGGGTGCTCTCCTTTAATTTCGCGAGTTCCATACTCGCGAGGTCATCTCTTCAACAACTATGGTGCTCTCCCTTAATGTTGCGAGTTCCATACTCGCGAGGTCATCGCTTCGATAGATAGGGTGATCTTATTTAATTCTGCGAGTTCCATACTCGCAAGGTCATCTCTTCAACAGCTATGGTGCGAGTTCCATACTCGCGAGATCATCACTTCGACAGATAGGGTGCTCTCTTCAATTCCGCGAGGTTCATACTCGCAAGGTTATCACTTTAACGTCTATGGTGCTTTCTTTTAATTCCGCGAGTTTCATACTCGCGAGGTTATCACCTCAACAGCTATGATGCTCTCCTTCAATTCCGCGAGTTCCATACTTGCGAGGTCATCGCTCCGACAGATATAGTGCTCTCTTTAATTCTTCGAGGTTCATACTCGTGAGGTTATCACTTCAACGTCTATGATGCTCTCCTTTAATTCCGTGAGTCCAATCTCACGAGATCACCGCTTCAGCAACTATGGTGTTCACTTCAATTCTGCGAGTTTATACTCGTGAGACTATCGCTTCAGCAACCATGCCGCTTTGTTATTCATTTCATCTCCTCAAACACCCGGAGCTATGATAACCTGAAAAGGTTCTACCCCTAGGAGGGAATGGTACGCTTGTTTACACTTATACATCGATGATATTTCTCTGACACTCCGAAATATGGGGGCTTTAGCTTCTCTTTTTGAATGCGCCTCAAGCAGGCATGGTAGGAAGGAAGTGATCTCCACGATCGAGTTGGGAAACGAGCATTTGACTTGACTCTCATAACACCCATAACAGGTGATGGAACAGTGTGTCGGGACTTACGACGTTCTTGTAAGACCAAGCCTCTGCATTGTCGGTCGAGATCAGCTCCCCTGTGTATGTTGGCCTAGTTACCTCCTGATCGCACTTCTCATCCATTTGGAGAGATTATCAGGAGAAAGTTTGGACGCTAACCTCTTAACTCGGCGAGGGGAAGATCGTTGTGCCTTGAGGAAGGATCCTCCGCCATAAAAGACGTCGTTAAGCCGCGATGAGCTAGAAGCTCGACGTGGATGACAGGGTAGGGAACCTCCCTGAGTGGAGTAGGCAAGGGACAGGATGGAGGCATCGGGCGTGTGCGTTCTATTAGACCTCCCGAGATCCATTTCCCTTAGCAGGTATCTCAGCCTTCGTATCCAGGTAGTAGAGAGAGATTTCGTAGAGGTGCAAAGACGGTCCTCACAATCGATATGAGAAATTTTCCTCTGACTAGATTCTCCTAAAAAGCCCAGAGCGGGTGATGGAACGGTGTGTCGGGTTTTAATGCATTCTTGTAAGACCAAGCCCCTGCATTAAAGGTCGAGATCAGTTCCCCCCTTGTATGTTGACCTAGCTACCTCCCGATCGCACTTCTCATCGGACTGGAGGAACCATCAGGAACAGGTATGGATGTCAACCTAACAAACTCGACGAAAGGTCAACTTAACAAAGCGACGAAACCTTGTACAAAGGCGTCATCAGCAAAGGGATAAGATGGTGTCCTCGTGCGTGTGTCCCATAGGACCTCCCGAGTGTCATGTCCCTATCCAGGTTTCTTCGTAGTGATTTGAAGTCCTCGAGTGTGTTGTTGTTGTAGTCCAGGTCTCTGCTCAAGCTCCTCTCCAGCATGCTGGCTACTTGCCTCCTCAAGTGAGTTGAAGTCTTCGAGTGTGGTGTTGTCGTAGTCTGAATCCCTGCAGGAGCTCCTCTCCTGCATATTGGCTACTTTCCCCCTCGAGTGAGTTGAAATCCTCGAGTGTGTTGTTGCCGTAGTCCAAGCCTCTGCTCGAGCTTTTCTCCAACATGCTGGCTACTTGCCCCTTTGGGTGAATTGAAGTCCTCGAGTGTGTTGTCGTAGTCCAGGCCTCTGCTCGAGATCCTCTCCAACATGCTGACTACTTGCCCCCTCGGGTGAATTGAAATCCTCGAGTGTGTTGTTGCCGTACTTCGGGCCCCTGTACGAGCTTCCCTCCTGCATGTCGGCTACTTGCCCCCCGAGTATACCTTCACTCCGCCTCTAGTTGAGCTTGACTCCTGCGAGGTGTCGACCTTCTCTCGACCTCCAGTTGAGCTTGACTCCTGCGAGGTGTTGACATCTTCTCCACCTCCAGTTGAGCTTCCTTCTGCGAGGTGTCGACTCTTCTCCACCTCTAGTTGAGCTTCCTCCTGCGAGGCGTCGACTTTCTCCACCTCTAGTTGAGCTTGGCTCCTGCGATGTGTCTACATCTTCTCCACCTCCAGTTGAGCTTCCTCCTGCGAGGTGCATACTCTTATCCACCTCCAGTTGAGTTTGGCTCCTGCGAGGTGTTGACATCTTCTCCGCCTCCAGTTGAGCTTTCTCCTGCGAGGTGTCGACTCTTCTCTACTTCCAGTTGAGCTTGGCTTCTGTGTGGTGTCTACATCTTCTCCACCTCCAGTTGAGCTTCCTCCTGCGAGGTGTCGACTCTTCTCCACCTACAGTTGAGCTTCCTCCTGTGAGGTGTCGACTCTCTTCTCCACCTCCAGTTGAGTTTGGCTCCTGCAAGGTGTCGACTCTCTTCTCCACCTCTAGTTGAGTTTGGCTCATGCGAGGTGTCGACTCTTTTCTCCACCTCCAGTTGAGCTTCCTCCGGTGAAGTGTCGACTCTCTTCTCCATCTCCAGTTGAGTTTGGCTCCTGCGAAGTGTCAACTCTCTTCTCCACCTCCATTTGAGCTTGGCTCCTGCGAGGTGTCGACCTCTTCTCCACCTCCAGTTGAGCTTCCTCCTGCGAGATGTTGACCTTCTCTTCTCCATCTCCAGTTGAGTTCTTCTCCTGAGAGGCATTCTTTCCTCCTTCAGTTGAGCTCTACTCCTGGGAAGGACCTCGCACAACGTATCGTCTAGCTCCTTCTCTCCGAACTACAAGTCTTACATTGTTTTTCCAAGCTTGAGTCGAGCTCGAAAAAAACGGGGATTGTGTATAACCCGTAATTCGTCGAGATCAGAGATGCCTAAGAAGACGCCTATTCACAGACCTAGTCACGAGCAGAGGCGGACTTGGGTGAGCAGAGGCGGGCTTGGGCGAGCAGAGGTGGGCTTGGGCGAGCAGAGGCTGTAACACCCCTTCCCAGTATTTCAGAAATCAGCCGTCCGGCCGGGTCAGCGATGTAAAGAAAACTAGGAAACAGTATTAAAACTAGTAGCAGCAGGTAATAAAATCTATATTAAGCAATTTAGAACTTACAGCGGAAGTTTGAATAAAGTAAACTAAGGGTAACCACATACCTGATATCTGGATTCACAGAGCCACTAAACAGGAAGAAAGACTGAATTAACTGAAAATCTGATTTAACCATAAATAGTCTGAAATAAATTAGATAAAACATTAATCTGATACAATGTTCTCATCTACAGGTACATGCTGAAATAGAGTAAACTGAAAAGATAAATAGTACAAACTGACGCCACCACATGCTCATCCTAGACGTAACTTCCCACCTGGGTCACCTGAAAAACAGTGCCCACGAAGGGTCAGAGTAAGGAAAAATAACCCCTCCTAGTGACACTAAAAGCCAGTTTAACATATGAATGCATGTATGTCTTTGAAAATAATTTTATGCATTTAAAACTTTTATGCTATGTGTTATGCATGCCTTCGCACTATTCTCTGGTCACACATCTACTCGTACTAAGCACGTGACTTTCATTTTACTAACTCAAGTCCTGGCGTTCACTAACTAGCGTACTGTCTCATGTCAGGTCTATACTTGAGTTTTAGGTGGCTTCTAACCTGCTCATCTACTAGGAAGGCTCTAGGCAGAGTAGCTCCTAACGCGCAACTGAAACTGACGACTCGAGACCATCTTACGAACCCAATTGTTCTAGTGTCACGCGGACACGGTCTCGAATCCACTAGCTGGCTCAAGGGAAGACACTTCCCAAGTCTGTACTACTCATAAGGTTCCATGTGCCTTATGAGAAAGGTAGTGCGCCTCTACCTAGCACGGAAGAAACTCTGTGTGCTGGCTGACCTTTGTGGTCTGACGCTACTCTGCAAGGGATATCTTTTCTGGTGTACTACTAAGCGACCCTTGACTTTCTTGTGGTCGACTTGAAGGGACATTCACGTCCTTGGTTGGACAAAATTTCAAGCTTACGAACACGGTTACCGCCTTCGTACCCTACGTTTCTGTTCATGATCTGACTACTTGGGTCTTAGGGAAATCGTGTCACCCTACACATTTTTCGTAACCGTTTTCCTATCACCAAACCTTTCTATGCATGGACATGCTACTTGAAATAAATCTATTTGTGTATAAAAAATACAATACTATATATATCTAGCTAAAAGGAATTTAAATTTCCTTACAGCGGTGGTGCGGCGCTCGTAGACTCGGCGCGGCAACATCTTCTATTCCGAAGGTAAACCTACTGCTGGGGACCTTCAAAGTGCTGCCCCGAACCTACCAAAATCCTGCAATTCAAGGCAAACCTAAACTCATAATTTTTCCCTAAGGGTTTTCCGGTGGAAAAATTCCAAATCATCTAAGGTTGCAAAAATACGTGTACTAGCTTCGTATATTACCTTTATGCGGAGAGATTGGGGCTCTCAAAGCGTCCCACACAAAACCCGCGGTGGATCACGACCACCAAACCTAGAATAGGGTAAAAGGAACAAAATATTATTTAGTCTAATCCTCTAAAACGAGGGATCTTCAAGAGGGAATCGAGATTAAGGAGGAAACGACTCACCGGAACCGAAACGGAACTCAACTCTTCCGGCTAGGGTTTGATCCAACCCCTCCCACGGCCAAAGAATGAAAAGGAACACTCACCGGCACCTTCAGAGGAGGGAGGAGTGGTCGGATTTGGCTTCCGGAGGAGGATCGGCCGCCGGCTAGGCGCGGGAGTCGTCGGCTCTGGCGGAATTCGTCGGGCGCGCTCCGTGCGGGAGACGGAACAGGAGGAACGGCTTGCGGTTTTGATTTCTCCCGATAGAAGGGGTGTGCGGGTTTAATATTAACGGGATGCGGGCTGCGGTTTCTTTTTAACCGAAAGGAGTGGGGGGAAATTACTGTTGGCACCCCACTTCAACCTAAAATCACCTAAACACGGCTAACGGCACACCCATTCTCAAAATAAACGGTCGCGATTTTATCATAGAACAACGTACCTCGACGCCGCGCTGTCCCGGTCAAAATCCGTCGCGACTCGACCCTAATAAAAATAAATTTCGCGTAAAATTTTCGGATGTTACAAATCTCCCCTCCTAACAAAAATTTTCGTCCTCGAAAATTGAAACCATACCTGAATCGAAGAGAAAAGACTAGTCTGCATTGCTCTTTAGCTCATCCTCTCGCTCCCAAGAAAACTCTGGACGGCCACAATTCATCCAAAGGACTTTGACCATGCGAATCTCTCTATTTCTGAGCTTCTGAATCCTTGAGTCCACTATCTTGACTGGTCTAACTCCAATACTAAGATCTGTCTCAATTGGTGCTTCCTCGGTACTGATGATCTGACTGGGATCTCTGACTGCTCTCCTAAGGTAGGAGACGTGGAATACATCATGTACACCACTCATTTCCTCAGGTAAGGCCAACCTATATGCAACCTCACCAACTCTTTCCAGCACCTCAAAAGGACCAACGAATCTGGGACTCAGCTTCTTCATCCGCTTTATTCTAGAGACTCCTCTAACTGGTCTGACCTTCAGATAAACGTAGTCTCCAACACTGAACTCTACTGACCTGTGCTTCTGATCATGATACTTGGCCTGGCGATCCTGAGCTGTCCTCATACGCTCCTGAATAAGCTTGATCCTATCAGTGGTCTTATCAATCCATGACTCTCTGATAGAAGATCTTTCCTCACTCTCTGCCCAACATAACGTGTCCGACAACGTCTACCATAGAGGGCCTCGAACGGTGCCATCCCAATACTTGCCTGGAAACTGTTGTTGTAGGAGAACTCCACAAGAGTAACATACTTCTCCCACTTCCCTCCAAAATCTAGAATGCACATCCGTAGCAGATCCTCCAAAGTCCTATTTGTGCGCTCAGTCTGTCCATCGGTCTGAGGATGGAAAGCGGTGCTGAAATGTAACCTGGTACCCAACCGCTCCTGAACGTATCGCCACTCCCTGGAGGTAAATCTGCCATCTCGGTCTGAAACTATAGTCTTGGGAACACCGTGAAGTCGAACTATCTCGTCTATATACAACTGTGCCAGCTTCGGACCTTGATCTGTCTTCCTAAGAGGAATGAAATGGGCGACCTTAGAAAGTCGATCTACTACAAACCACAAGGAATCATTCCCACTCTGCGATCTCGGCAAACCATGAATGAAGTCCATAGATATATCCTCAAATGTCCACTCGGGAATGGGAAGTGGCTGCAACTTGCCTCCAGGCCTCTGACACTCGGCCTTAACCAACTTGCATGTCTCACACTTCCCTACATAATCTGCAACATCACTCTTTAACCTGGCCACCAGACTGTCTTCTTAAGATCTGCATACATCTTCGTGCTACCGGGATGTATAGAATACCTGGAATTGTGTGCCTCGAAAAGAATGTCCTCACGAAGGTGACTGACATCTGGAATGCACACTCTGCCGTCGTGCAATAGTAACTCATCCTGAATAGAGAAACCTCTCCTTCTGACCTGACTGCACTGAGATCCAAATCTCTGCCATCTTTGGATCCAACGATATAGCTGTCCTGATCCTATCTCTAATATCGCACGAAATCTCCATCCAACTCAACCAAGCTGAACCAAAACTGCCACGGGGCACAACGACGATGCAGCTCTCCAGCTCTCGTACTAACTCCTCCTGCTGAGTGAGAAGATAGAAACACGAGATCTCCTGCTAAGAGCATCAGCTACCACGTTCGCCTTTCCTGGTGGTACTGAATGTCTACATCGTAGTCTGCTAGAAACTCCAACCATCTGCGTTGTCTCAAATTGAGCTCTCGCTGATCAAAGATATACTTGAGGCTCTTATGATCAGTGAAGATCTCACAACGCACTCCATAAAGGTAGTGTCTCCATATCTTCAGAGCATGAATGACTGCTGCAAGCTCCAAGTCATGTACGGGATAGTTCCTCTCATGAACCTTTAACTGTCTCGAGGCATAAGCTACGACCTTTCCATGCTGCATGAGAACACAACCCAAACCCTGACCTGAAGCATCACTATAGATCTGAAATCCGTCTGGCCCTGAAGGCAAACTCAAGACTGGTGCGGTCATCAATCTGTTCTTCAAGTTCCCAAAGGCCAACTCACACTCAACTGTCCAATCCAAGCCTTTTCCCTTCCTAGTGAGGGAAGTCAGTGGTAAGGCTATCTTCGAGAAATCCCTGATGAATCTCCTGCAGTATCCAGCAAGACCCAAAAAGCTGCGAACCTCTGAAACTGTCGTCGGCCTTGGCCCAACTCTTAATGGCCTCTATCTTCTTTGGATCAACGCTAACTCCTTTCTGACTAATGATGTGGCCTAAGAATGCAATCTCTGAAAGCCAAAATTCACACTTAGAAAACTTAGCAAACAACTGGTTCTTCCTGAGTGTGCTCAACACAATCCTGAGGTGTGCTGCATGATCTTCTGCACTCTTAGAGAACACTAAGATATCATCTATGAAGACGATGACAAAACGATCCAAATACTCCCGAAATACCCTGTTCATCAGGTCCATAAATACTGAAGGGGCATTGGTCAGCCCGAACGGCATGACCACGAACTCGAAGTGTCCATATCTGGTACTGAAAGCAGTCTTCTGTATATCCACGTCACGAATCCTCAGCTGATGATAGCCCGACCTCAGATCTAACTTGGAGAAGGTGCTCGCTCCCACCAACTGGTCGAACAAATCATCAATCCTAGGAATCGGGTACTTGTTCTTTACGGTCAGCTTATTCAATTCACGGTAGTCTATGCACAATCTCAGACTACCATCCTTCTTCTTCACGAAAAGCACTGGAGCACTCCAAGGCGAAGTACTGGGACGTATAAAACCCAAATCAAGCAGCTCCTGCAACTGACTCTTCAATTCTGCTAGTTCTCTTGGAGCCATCCGGTAGGGAGATTTGGCTACCGGTGTAGCCCCATGCTGCAAGTCTATCGGGAACTCAATCTCTCTGTCTGGAGGGGCACCCGGGAGCTCTTCCGGGAAAGCATCTGGAAACTCCTGCACCACTGGTACCTCCAACAAATCAGCCTTAGACTCCGCGCTCATCAGTACTACGAAGGTTTCACAACCCTGACTAATGCACTTTCTCGCTTGGACTGCAGATATGATCATCTTCACTACTCCCTTCAATCCCTGTAAAGAAAAAGAGGTCTGGTTGGGGCCATCGAACTGAATCTGCTTCGCCCTACAGTCAATCCTGGCGTTGACTGCTGAAAGCCAGTCCATTCCAAAAATCAAGTCAAACCCTGCTATAGGTAGCAGCAAAGCTTCCACGATAATCTCAGTGTCACCAAACTGCACTGGCACCCTGCACTTGTCTCTGGTCTGCAGGAGGGATCCATTCGGCATCATGACTTCCAGCGGTACTGACTCGGGGAAGAATTCTAAATCCAACTTACGCACTAAAGATTCCGCGATAAACGAGTGCGAGGCACCCGTATCAAACAGAATCTTAGAGGGTAAGTTACGAATCATAAGGATGCCTACATGAATGATTTTATGAAGGATGAAAAATTTAATGTGTCACTACGGAGGATTTAAAACCAACTTGCAAGCAAACAACACTTACCTGTCACAACATCCTCCTGATCCTTCGCCTCCTGCTGACCCAGCCCATAAGCTCTGGGCTGCACTAAGTCTCGACCCTGCTGTGGTCTCCCATCAGTAATCATCAACGCTTTGCCCTTATCTACCCTGCTAGGGCCACCAACCTCGAACTTCAACTGCAAGAAGTAAATTTCATTAAAAACCTATCGTAAATACATAAATGTAATCAATACAAAAGGACCTTGATTACCTGATTTGTCCCAGCTTCCTGACAGAAGCGAGCTATGTGTCCAGGCTGTCGGCACTTATAGCATACGCCTGCACTTGCCAAACACTCTCCTGAATGGCGACGCTGACACTTGGGACACGTGGGATAGTCCTTGCTTCGGTCACCAGATTGACCATTCTTCTTAGCATCAGGCTTCGGCTTCTTGTTCCAGTTTTTACCTTGGTCATTCTTGTTCTGCTGCGGCTGATGCGAATCCTGAGATCGCTTCGCACGGAAACTACTTCGCTTCTGAACCTTCTGCTGGTCAGCCTCCAGTCTGCGAGCTGTATCCACTAAGCTCCTGTAATCAGCGTTGACCATAGTCATCAGCGGCTGCCTCAACGAGTCACGCAGACCATCCACAAAGCGACTGCACTTCTCAGTCTGATCTCCCTGCATCACGCCCGCATATCTAGCCAGATGAGTCAGCTCTCGCTCGTACTCAGTAACTGTCCTGTCCCCCTGGAAAAGCCTCAGATACTTCTCTTGGAGACCTCGTCGTGCGGAAGGAGGCACGAACCAACTAGCAAGAGCTCTAGAGAACTCGCCCCAAGTGAACATGTCTGGGGTACGGCCTGGCCAAACAAAAAAAAATACGATCATACCATATTAAAATTAACACATTACTTCCTAAAATAAAGGAATTGATCATAACGTTTTACCTGCAGGATCATCTGTCCGGTATTTGTCCCACCAGACTTTTGCCTCTCCTCGGAGGAGGAAAGCTGCCAGAGGAACTTTCTTATTCTCCGGGCACTCTAAAACATTCAGCAGGTCTCTGGTGTTAGCTATCCAATCATCTGTATCCATCGGGGTCTCATCCCCACTGTAGTTCGAAGGCTGAAGTTCTCTAAAATTTCTCAAATAGCGCTCCAGGGTCATCTCCATAGGTGCTGCTGCAGGAGCTGGTGCAGGGACTGGTACTTGTAC
Source organism: Platanthera zijinensis (assembly GCA_039513925.1). NCBI lineage: Eukaryota > Viridiplantae > Streptophyta > Magnoliopsida > Asparagales > Orchidaceae > Platanthera > Platanthera zijinensis. Next base: position 272,258,104 of record CM077078.1, read on the forward strand.
TGGAGCTGGAAACCCTGCAGCCAGTCCTCTCTGAAACTCCATCAAGGCAACAGTAACCGCCCTGGCAATCTGAGACGCTATGTCAGTGCCCTCTGGAGCTGCTGGAACTGGCGTACCTGTGGCATGGCAGCGTCTCCCATGGTTGCACTAGAAATCGGTTCTGGCGTGAAGATTCACCTGGTTCACTAACTCGTGGTGCCTGATAGAATATATAAAGGAAATCTGATTATTTATCAAGCATCTAAGAAATCTGATCTAGCAACTTATTTTGTACTCTAGCGAACACTAAGGCTTAATCGCAATTTAAAGTACTTTACTGACAATAGTTTACTCTTATACGCTCCTATGGCTCTGTGAATTCTTTTCTAGGGTCCAGGGATCCTAAACCTCCCTCTGATACCAATTTGTAACACCCCTTCCCAGTATTTCAGAAATCAGCCGTCCGGCCGGGTCAGCGATGTAAAGAAAACTAGGAAACAGTATTAAAACTAGTAGCAGCAGGTAATAAAATCTATATTAAGCAATTTAGAACTTACAGCGGAAGTTTGAATAAAGTAAACTAAGGGCAACCACATACCTGATATCTGGATTCACAGAGCCACTAAACAGGAAGAAAGACTGAATTAACTGAAAATCTGATTTAACCATAAATAGTCTGAAATAAATTAGATAAAACATTAATCTGATACAATGTTCTCATCTACAGGTACATGCTGAAATAGAGTAAACTGAAAAGATAAATAGTACAAACTGACGCCACCACATGCTCATCCTAGACGTAACTTCCCACCTGGGTCACCTGAAAAACAGTGCCCACGAAGGGTCAGAGTAAGGAAAAATAACCCCTCCTAGTGACACTAAAAGCCAGTTTAACATATGAATGCATGTATGTCTTTGAAAATAATTTTATGCATTTAAAACTTTTATGCTATGTGTTATGCATGCCTTCGCACTATTCTCTGGTCACACATCTACTCGTACTAAGCACGTGACTTTCATTTTACTAACTCAAGTCCTGGCGTTCACTAACTAGCGTACTGTCTCATGTCAGGTCTATACTTGAGTTTTAGGTGGCTTCTAACCTGCTCATCTACTAGGAAGGCTCTAGGCAGAGTAGCTCCTAACGCGCAACTGAAACTGACGACTCGAGACCATCTTACGAACCCAATTGTTCTAGTGTCACGCGGACACGGTCTCGAATCCACTAGCTGGCTCAAGGGAAGACACTTCCCAAGTCTGTACTACTCATAAGGTTCCATGTGCCTTATGAGAAAGGTTTTAGTGCGCCCTCTACCTAGCACGGAAGAAACTCTGTGTGCTGGCTGACCTTTGTGGTCTGACGCTACTCTGCAAGGGATATCTTTTCTGGTGTACTACTAAGCGACCCTTGACTTTCTTGTGGTCGACTTGAAGGGACATTCACGTCCTTGGTTGGACAAAATTTCAAGCTTACGAACACGGTTACCGCCTTCGTACCCTACGTTTCTGTTCATGATCTGACTACTTGGGTCTTAGGGAAATCGTGTCACCCTACACATTTTCGTAACCGTTTTCCTATCACCAAACCTTTCTATGCATGGACATGCTACTTGAAATAAATCTATTTGTGTATAAAAAATACAATACTATATATATCTAGCTAAAAGGAATTTAAATTTCCTTACAGCGGTGGTGCGGCGCTCGTAGACTCGGCGCGGCGACATCTTCTATTCCGAAGGTAAACCTACTGCTGGGGACCTTCAAAGTGCTGCCCCGAACCTACCAAAATCCTGCAATTCAAGGCAAACCTAAACTCATAATTTTTCCCTAAGGGTTTTCCGGTGGAAAAATTCCAAATCATCTAAGGTTGCAAAAATACGTGTACTAGCTTCGTATATTACCTTTATGCGGAGAGATTGGGGCTCTCAAAGCGTCCCACACAAAACCCGCGGTGGATCACGACCACCAAACCTAGAATAGGGTAAAAGGAACAAAATATTATTTAGTCTAATCCTCTAAAACGAGGGATCTTCAAGAGGGAATCGAGATTAAGGAGGAAACGACTCACCGGAACCGAAACGGAACTCAACTCTTCCGGCTAGGGTTTGATCCAACCCCTCCCACGGCCAAAGAATGAAAAGGAACACTCACCGGCACCTTCAGAGGAGGGGAGGAGTGGTCGGATTTGGCTTCCGGAGGAGGATCGGCCGCCGGCTAGGCGCGGGAGTCGTCGGCTCTGGCGGAATTCGTCGGGCGCGCTCCGTGCGGGAGACGGAACAGGAGGAACGGCTTGCGGTTTTGATTTCTCCCGATAGAAGGGGTGTGCGGGTTTAATATTAACGGGATGCGGGCTGCGGTTTCTTTTTAACCGAAAGGAGTGGGGGAAAATTACTGTTGGCACCCCACTTCAACCTAAAATCACCTAAACACGGCTAACGGCACACCCATTCTCAAAATAAACGGTCGCGATTTTATCATAGAACAACGTACCTCGACGCCGCGCTGTCCCGGTCAAAATCCGTCGCGACTCGACCCTATAATAAAATAAATTTCGCGTAAAATTTTCGGATGTTACAGAGGCGGGCTTGGGCGAGAAGAGGCGGGCTTGGGGGAGCAGGGACGGGCTTGGGCATGCAGTGGCGGGCTTAGGGGAGCAGAGGCGGGCTTGGGGGAGCAGAGACGGACCTGGGCGAGCAGAAGCGAGTTTGGGCGAGCTGAGGTGAGTACCTCGCGAGTATGGGCGAGTAGCCCTTGATACTCTCTAGTAGAGGCTGGATACTCACCAATCTCCCCTAGGATATCTCTATAAATAAACCCTCAAGGGTACTAGAAATGGACTTTTGGAAGAGGTTGAGGTCCCCCCAAGCAGGATACTCGCCAAGTCCATGTCTGACTGGTACCTGCCCTGCTTTTGGTTAGGGTGGGGGGGGGGGGAGTTTCTCCCAAACTTCCGGGTATGTGGTGGTACCTCCCTGCCTGAGCACTTGGGGTGTGCTTATAGACAGTTTTCTCTCTCCCGTGCTAGCAATCTGAATTGTGGCGTCAGACCGCAAAATCAGTAACCTTAGGCTGCATTGATCTGAATATTTTGGAGTTGGGATTTTCCCGGCTTCAACATTCATCATCTAACAAAAGCAACCCATGCGGAGACCACCGAGGAATTGCTTCGTGAGGCTGTGTCTATTTGTGGATCCTCAACTCTATGGACAATGAACTATATCGGATGACCATGTATCTTGAGATGGTCAAGGCCTTGTGAGAGGAACTTTACTCCCTCTATTCTGGCAATGACAGCCTCCAGCACCTATTTGACATCATCACAGATCTTCAAACTCTTGAATCAGGAGTGGCATGAGACTTAACCTCCTTTATTACGTGATCCAAAACTCAATAGTTGAGGCATGCATTCAACATCAGTGTTGGGTCTATTGCCCACAATGTCCCAGACTTGTAGAAGTCAGATTTGTAGAAGTCAAACATGTCAATGATATACACAAAGTTGTATTTGATGTATGTTCAAGTTCATGCATGCAGGTTAATCCTTATAACAGTGATAGAACAAGTTTTCCAAGTGATGTGACATGTGATCACAAAGTAAAGATGTGGAAAGACAGAAATCTGTCTAAGTCCACAGACGTTGAGTGAAGCCAGTTCACTCAACGCCAGATGCAAAGAAAGATGCTGGATAGGCTGAAAATTGTCAAGTCCACAGGTGTTGAGTGAATTCAGTTCACTCAACGTCAGATGCCAAACAACGTTGAGTAAGTTGTGGACAGTCAAAGCCATGCAGTCTGGAAAGCAAATTCTGCGGCCAAGTCCACAGGCGTTGAGTGATGGCAGTTCACTCAACGCCATATATCAAGAATCGTTGAGTATAGCTGAATCTGTCAAAGCCTCAGTATTGGTTTGTCATACTGTAGGATCTAGATTTGGATCTGAGTGTAGGAGAGTCATACTCTCTGAGTGTAGGACCTTCGGGTCTGAGTGTAGGATCCAGATTTTGATCTGAGGTAAAGCCTTGTACCTGAGCTGTAGGAGAGTCATTCTCTCTGAGGTAGGGCTATCCTCCATAGCCTGAGCTGTAGTACTTGGATTCAAGTCTGAGGTAGGTGATCATTTGATCACTGAGTTTTAGGAACAAGTTTGCTCTGAGGTAGGGCTTTGTGCCTGAGTTGTAAGTCTTGGAGGAGACTGAGAGATCCCGCGGGATCTGAGGTGTAAGCTCTTTGGAGCTGAGTTTTTGGAGAAGTGTCTTGTCTAACTGGAAGTTAGAAAGGTGGGAGGAGAGTGGATGTACCCATAATCTGGGGAACCACTATAAATTCCGTGTGTGCTTGTGTGGTATGTCTTGGAAGCTTTAATCTACTAACTAACTACACATTAAGTTAATAATACTAATAAAAAAACCCAGAAAACTTATTCAACTCCCCCTCTAGGTTGTTAGTTAACTTGAAAACAAAGACTTTCAATCAGCCTCCAACAACGGACCTCTCCGCACAACATGCGCAAAAAGAAGCATTTGGGATCGCCATGATGATGGCCCGTGTCCTACGGCATCTCTACAACATCCGGGCTCAATTTTTCTCCTCTTTTACAATTCCCTCTCTTTCGGTTTGTGTTCTATGCTATTAAAGGTTACACTGCCACCCGATGCTCCCGGAAATTTATCTTCAGCCCTCCTCCAACAATCTTTGACATCTCCCCTTGCTCCTTTGGCTCGTGGTGGTTGCACCACTTCTTGGGGAAGGGGACATCACAGAAGGCCTCGTCTTAAGTGTTCTCATTGTGGTCGAGATGGTCATCTGTAGGTAACATACTATTGTAAGCATGGTATGCCTCCATAACAACATGCATCCATTGCGGTTGATGCTACCTCCACCACCCATAATGACATTGATGTCTTGCGCACCCAGCTCGAACATCTTCAGGGATGATCAGTCGTTCATCTGGCTCGGTTGCGTCGATCTCCATTGAAGGTATCTCCTTTCTATTCCATGGCTCTACTTGGATTGTGGACCCGGGTGCCACACACCATCTTACTCTGCAGAAATCGCCTAAGTACTTACAATCTGCATATCCCAAGTTCATCACAGTGGCTAATGGTGACACCAGCCCAGTTTCTTGCTATACTGATCTGCCCCTTTCTTCAACTCTCTCTTCGCTCGGTCTTTCATATTCCGGGATCTCCTTTCAACGTTCGTACCACTAACCGTCTTACTCAGAACCTTGATTGTTGTGTAACCTTGTCTTCCTCATCTTTTGTTGTGTTGGATCGACAAACGCACAATTTCATTGGTAAATGGTGACTGTCTAATGGACTCTATATCTTGGATGTTATACCCACAGTTCTATCATCTGTCACTTCTTTTGATTGACATTGGCGTCTTGGGCATGCTCTCCTCCCAATCCTCAAGAAATTTTTTCCTGAATCTCCCTTAATGACTTTACTTGTGAATCATGTATCTTCGGAAAACAATTTCGTTCGTCTTTTCTTCCTCATTATACTCAGAGCAATGCTCCTTTTGCTTTAGTGCACTCTTATATTTGAGGACCATATAAAACATCTAGTGTTTATGATTATCGTTACTTATTACCCTTTATTGATGATTACTCTCGCATGACATGGTTGTATATACTTCATGATTATTTTGAATTAACTTTTGTCTTTCGTGCTTTTATTACTGAGACTCATACTCAGTTTTCAAGTTCTATTAAAACACTCCGCATCGACAATGCACGCAAATACACAAGCTGTGCTTTTACTAATCTTTGTACTTAGTTTGAGATCATCCTTTAAGCCTCATGTGCGTATACGCCTTAACAAAATGATGTGACTGAGCGCAAAAATTGTCACCTTCTTGAGGTCGCAATCTCACTGATGTTTCAATTTGCTAGTTCCCAAACTCTACTGGAACTTTGCGATTTCTACAGCCACCTTATCAATCGCATGATCTCCTTCATTCTCAACTGTGCGACTCCTTTTAGTCTTTTATTTACTTCAACACCTCCTTATTTCATCACACCTCGCGTCTTTGGATGTACCTGCTATGTCCATTATCTTGGTCATTCCACTAACAAGCTTGCACCTCGTGCTACAAAATATATGTTTGTTGGTTACTCTTGCACTCAAAAAGGGTGTGTGTTACTCTCTCGATAATCACAAAGTTGTCATTGTTAGAAGGGGCGTACGGCGGTTAAACCCACCTCGCAAGGTATCCGGGTTGCCTTCTTTAAACTCCCTTAGAGGGTTGCAGCCCAATCGACCCAACCCATCTTCATGCCCACAGGTGGGTTTTTGGAGGCCACATCCTCCCTTAGATGAGCGAAACTCAATAGTCAAGCGCACACCACGTGGACTTCCTAGGAGGTCACCCATCCCGTGACTACTCCAGCTGAATTGGTGATGAGAAGTGGAAAAACTCTATGGTTAAGCGTGCTCGGGGTTGAGTAGTTACGGGATGGGTGACCTCCTGAGAAGTTTTCGTAGGGATGCTTAACTGGATCACTTCTCATCAAAAGGCGGTCACGGGATCAAGACCAGATGACAACGCCTTGGTGACTTCAACAATCCGTCACAGCCGTATTAATTTGGGTCCTGGGTGCCCGAAATGGGCTAGGACGCGGGCGGTTGTGGAGAGTGGGTTGGGGCCGGTGGACTGCAGTCCGGCTGGGGGCGGCCCGGGATACTCACATGAGTGGGTCAGCCTCATTTCAACAAAAAACAGTTTTTGTTAGAAGGGGCGTGCGACGGTTCAACCCACCTCGCAAGGTATCCGGGCAGCCTTCCTTAAACTCCCTTAGAGGGTTGCAGCCCAACCGACCTAAACTCATCTCCATGCCCACAGACTGGTTGTTGGAGGCCACATCCTCCCTTAGATGAGCGAAATTCGATAGTCAAACGATCGGAAATCGACGTCCGACTATGTTTTCACATGTGGATCAACATACATATCGTGGTGCAGCCAAAAGCAAGACTCGGTATCCGTCTCTAATATGGAAGCGGAGTATAAGGCTTCGGCCTTGGCAGCTCAGGAAGCTATTTGGCTCAGGAGGCTAGTAGTGGACGTCCATGAAGAAGTGCGGGGTCTCACTCTGCTATGCGGTGACAACGAGAGTTCCCTTAAACTGGTTAACAATCCAGTTTGTCATGCGTGGACCAAGCATATTGAGATCGAATATCATTTCATTCGAGAGAAGGTGCTGGAGGGATCTTTTATGGTCGAGCATGTGCGAAGTGAGGACAATATCGCGGATATCTTCACAAAGCCGTTGTCGAAGGGACCATTTGAAAGGTTACGGGGACTGCTAGGGCTTGTTTCTACTTCTCATTTCAAGGGGGAGTGTTGAAATTTTTGAAGTGAAAGTGGTGCCCTGGGCGGACTGTCCACGCGGACTAGGCAGACAGAAGTGGCGACCTGAGCGGACTGTCCGCGGGAACTGGCGTACAGGAGTGGCGACTATCCAGATCGGCAAGGATCAGCATCAGCTTGTTCCCAAGTTATAACCAGGCGGATAGGATGTTTATCCGCGGGAGTGCAGACTCATCTGGAGTTCGCCGAGTCCGACGTGATTGCGGACTCTTCTGGAGCTCACGAGTTCGGCATGTACTTGTGCCCTTGGACTTGCTTTGGTTGAGCGGTTTAGTGTAACCGCGGAGTTCGCCGGTTAGTGCAAATTGGTGTTGGAGTCCGCCGGATTGTGCGGACTGGTTCTCGAGTTCGCCGGTTTGGAGTCTGCGCTTTGGACTCTTGGTGGTGTGGACTTGGTCTTGATTTGTACCAAGTCTGGTGTTGCTCAGTCCGCAGAGTTCGTCGGGTAGTGCGGATTGCTTTTCTATCCGCCGAGCTCGACAGCTTGGTACTCTTGTTGCGGGCTTGGAGTGTGCGGACTGGAGCAGTGTCCGCAAGGTGTGCGAACTGGTGGCGGTATCTGCAGTGTCCGCAAGTGTGGCAGACTGGTCTTGGCCTTGTCCTTATGGTGTTTAAGGCGGATAAGGTTTCTATCCGGCCTTGATGTTGCGATAAGGCGGACTGGTTTCGTGTCCGCGCTGTGCGGATATGCTTTGTGCTCGCCGCGAGATGGTTGGTGATCCTATCGGCTAGGGCGGTGACCACACTCCTCTCCGCGCCTATAAATAGGACCCCCTGTCACATCATATAAACAACCGAATAAATAGTAAGTGAGCTCGATCGATTGTTGCGGACAGATTTTTGTATCCGTGCGGTTTGAGAAGTTAACCGGTATTTGTTGTTGCAGATTGTGCGGAACGTTGAGAAGCTAGGGACTTGGTTCTGACTTGCGTCAGGGATCAGTGCGGACTCTGCGGATACAATCGGTGGTTAGCAGCAGGTCGCGGCTTGTGACCAGATGGTCTTCTCTTTGACACTCTTTCTCAGTTCAATAAAGTTGTTCGCTTCTGGCAGTCTGTTCTGTTCGGCAGCAGCTGTTCGCTGATAATCTGGCGGCTAGGCGACTTCGCGGTTAGGCGGCTTGCAAATTACGGACAGAGTTCTTCAACATTAGAATAATGGGGTGTCCGCGCGGTTAGGTTGCTGTCTGGCGACTTGACGGCTTCAACAAACTTCTTAGTACAGCTCGACAGAGTCGGCGGTTACTCTTTCAGTCCGCGTGGCTAGCTTTTACCTTATTGTTTTTTGCTTCCATCGGGTACATTGGCGAATCATATCTCGCCATGTATGCCTCGTACTGTAAAGAAGATTGATAGTACAAGTTTTTCTTGTTCTTTTATTTGCATCTCGTTTACTTGCTTGATTTGGTTGAGTGTTCCTGCGACCTGGTTTCCCGTATTCTGCGTTTCACTAATTTTTACAGTCATTTCTGCGGATGAGACTTTAATCAAAGACCAACCTTTTCACTCTCTCCAACTGGCTCCTCCTACGCCTCCATTATTACCACGTCCTACCGTCCCTATTATGTCTCATCTTCCACCACTTGATTCTCATACCCTCCAAACCATCTCTTCTTCGAGTGTACTCTCGTCTCTCTCCTCATTCTGATGCCCTACGACTGTTACCCTCTACTAGTGATACATCGTGGTTTGAAGATCCGACACTAGTATCTACTGTTATTCCCTTGGCTAATTATGTATCCTTGCATTGTCTCTCTCTGACACTTCTCAAATTTGCTACTTCTTTATCCTTTATTTCTATTCTTAACTCTCTGCAGGAGGCTCTTCAACATTCGGGTTGGCATGCGGACATAGATGAGGAAATGCCTGCTCTTTGGGTAAATCAGACTTGGGATCTTGTCCCTCTTCCTCCGGGACAAACTTGTGTGGGATGTAAACGAGTCTTTTTGATCAAACATGCTCCAGAAGGGACAGTTGAACGTCTAAATGCTCGTCTTGTGGCTCGGGTGTTTACCCAACAACAAAGTCTCGACAATGACAAAACTTTCTCACCAATCGGAAAACTGAATATTGTTCGTGTCCTGATCAAAACAATACAAGACACTAAAGACTCATTCAACTCGTAACATTGACTCGATTAATGCAAGACGAATAGCATAGACACATGGAGATGCTAGATAATGACATTAATTAAATGTGTAATAACTAATAATAGATAACTGGTCATGTGAGACCATAACAATGACATTAACTACTTCACTGACATCCTGTTTTGTGATACTTGTGGGTCTTTACTTCGTGCGATTTGTGTTGGCTCTTTAGCTTATGCTTCATGCGATCTGCTTAGTATGTTATTTTTCGCAGCCATGCTTAGTATGTTATTTTTCGCAGCCATGACTAGTATGGTATTTTTGGCAACCATGACGACATCTTGCAACAAATGTCATAGTGTAATTGATGCTCTTTGACAACAAGTGTATTTTGTATAATGTTTGTCATAATTTTTGCTGGACGACTTATTCGAAGGTCTTTTTTATGTTTGCTTTTTGTTCATTTGGAGGAGAATTTTTGTAATCTGTAGTCCTTTATATCTCATAAATATTTTCTTTCTCCCCGCATAAGAAGATAACACAAAAGAACTAAAATGAGAACCATTGAGCATTGACCATTAAAGAGAAGAAATGCACTGTGGTAATCTTTTTTATAAACATGGTATCAAAGCTCGATCTTAGATAGTCCCCATGTTCCTCTCTTTGCTTTAGTTGCTTCTCATCTCTATGCATTTGACAACTCTCCTCGACAGCTTCGGTGACATTGATCTCTTAAACGACATTGAATACTCCGACGGCATCCTGTTTCGTGACACTAGTGGGTCTCTACTTCATGCGGTTTGTGTTGAAAACTCTTCAGCTTATGCTTCGTGCGGTTTCGTATGGTATTCTTCTCAACCTTGAAAACATCTTGCGACAAATGTAATAGTGTGACTGATCCCTTTTGTCGGTGCTCTTCGACAGCAGGAGATCAAGTACCCCACAACTGGACAAATAGATCTTCGCTGGTGAAAAGCTATTTCTTCTGTATTGAGAGACCAGGTTTTCAACAGTGCTTTGACATTGATTTACTCGTTCCACTGTTAGGGCTATAGGTCAACTTAGGAACAGAGGATCAAGCTTGACATTACAATAAAATTAGTTCAATCAAAATGTTGTACTCATCCACTATAGCAGTGTGATTTCTGTGCCACGCTCGAGAGACTTCTTGGAAAATACATGGTAAACTAAAAAATGGAAAGAGAAACAATTTGGGTGAGCAATCTGTCTAGTCTATGGTTTAATACTCCAAATGCCAATTATGCTTCCAAGTCCATTCAAGAATGTGCAAACAGATCATTTTCTGAAGTGTCGTCATATTCATCATTAGGTATTGAGATAACTCGCTGGAACGCCTAGGTAATTATTTTTGTACTCTCTATTTTTTTCATAGTTCGTTGTTCCTTGGATCATTGGTTCACGTGCTCGGGATCATATGCCAAGTATCTTTTATTTATTCATTTCTTATTCCATTGTTTTAGCGCTGAGAAGATTATAATAGTTGAAAGTAGTTTCTCACCAATTGTTTGCAAAGGCCAAATTAAAATTTTCTAAAAAAAATTACCCTTAAATCAATTTTTCATTGCTCCTAAACTTGCCTGCAATCTTCTTTCTGTTATAAATTTTCCTATGATTCTGCCATTTCCTTTCCTACTAGAGCTTAGAGAATATTATTCACAGTGCCAAAGCTTACTACTTTAATGAGATTATTTTCTGGAATTAAGAAATGTTAAGTTTAATACTTGTTCTCCGTTTGTTTATGCTAACTTAATGTTAAGGCATCTTTGATTAGAGCATCCAAGCTTTTCCATTATCTTAAACAATTGTTTCCTAATTTGTTCAAAGAGGAAATTTTCTACTCTTCAAATTGAAATTTCTCATTTATCAGAAGAACATCTTGCTATCTTATTATGCATCAAAATCGTATTATTTGATTCATAGTGATGTTTGGTGGAGGCCATCTTGAGTCAACAATCTTTATGGAAAGACGTGATTTTTGATCTTTATAGATGACTCAAACGTCATATGTTAAGTAAAAATATGAAGCTGCTCAAATTTAATTTTTTTACAAAGTTGAAATCCAATTAAAATTGTATTCTTCATATTGTTAATTAAACTAATATTTTATTGAATTACAAGGAGATTATTGAAAGAAAAATAATCATACATCAATTAGCATGTCGAGGAATATCAATTAATGGTATTGTTGAACGAAGAAATAGACACTTACTTGAAGCAGCACATGCTATTATGTTTCTATGCATATCCATAAATATATTTTGGGAGAAGCTATTTTAACTGCATCTTATTTGACAACTAGAATGGTATCTCTTATATCAAAATTTGAGACGCCTGTAAAATGTGTTAGAAAAAGTTTCCTTACTTTCAACTGTGATCTACCTTTAAAACTTAAAAGTGTTCAAATATGCTTGCTATATTTTCATACCCAACATTCTTGATCTAAATTAGACCTTAAAGCTAAACGATATGTTTTTTCGTATGCTCCTAATCGTAGGCATAAATATTTTGAATATGTAGCTTTCCTTGAAAAAGTCAACCTTCATAAAAAAACCTTCATGGGGGGTGGGGGGGGGGGGAGTATAAAGGTGATTGAAGATATTTTTTGAGCATCACCGTTAACTAACATTATATCTCCTTGAATATTTGTGTTGAAAGTATGAAAATGAGGATAAAGGTTATGTTTGGGGGTGTGGCGGTGGCTGTGAATGCAGTGGTGTGAAAGTACCATCATATTCATCCAAGTGTGTTCGGGCATGGAATGTAAGACTACCCCTTCCAGGGTGCTAGACCAAACCGAAAAGTCTTATTCTCAATGCACTCAACTTGACTATGATGCCGTAAGTAGTGCAGGAGAAGAAATATCACCCCTTCTAACTTGTGCACTATCCAACTCCAACCTGTATTCAACTTTGATGCATTGCCAGACTGATATCATCATTTCACATTTCAAGTAAAACAGAAGAGTAATAAATAGCAGAAGTCAGTAAAGCATGCAATCATTTAACAAAGTCAAAATGATGAGTCACAGAGTATTATACTGGAAGTAAAGTGTAGAAAGCACGAAAGTAGATGGACATGAAAATGTCACAACACAGAGTACATACAATGTACAAATCTTCATCCAAGGTTTACAAGCAGAACTGTAATTGGATGAAACAACTAATCAATAAGAGTGTAACTTATGACCTCACAATCTAACAGTATATTCTATAGTGACACTATTCTCATCGAGTGCATCGAACAACTCACCCTACTGTATCTCCTGGGGTACTGAAAGTAATGGGTTAGCCTAAAAAGACTAATTGACCCCCTCCCCCCGAGCTCTTACATGCTCAAAGAACGGTGGAATCAATTGCCGAGCTGCAATAAATCTCAGCACAACTCAATATATATAATAGCATAACCAATAGTTAAGTATCAAGTTATGCAAGCCATTATAATATATTGAATATTAAATATGCAATAATATAAACATTTATTCTAAAAGCTCAACCCTATCAGTTCCCACTTCTCACAAACACTCATACAATGCATGTATGTCTAAACTATAAGATAAAACTGTGTTATACACTAAAGAAATGGAACAACATTACCCTCTGTATTACACTGTACTTCATTCACCATTTTTTCATATATTACATTATTCATATCAAACCAAATTTGCTAAGTCGACATAGAAGTAACCAACTTTTTTGTGGGTAGCTAGCCACACAAGCCTCATCGTCATGGTAAACGATGATAGTGGATCAATAACTTCCTGATGCGGAGCAGAGACGATGACGCGTTTTTGGCCCGTTCGGGGCTGATTTGGCAACTTTCCATATATGGCGTGCCCGGATCGACGATCGGGCTCCGCGATTGCGTCCGGAGCATCGCCGCGAGTCAAAACGCTATATTACTTTATATTTTTTTAGTTTATTTTGATGTATTTTAAGGGCTAACCCACCGACCAATCATAGTCGTTGATGGGGATGTCCTAGTTTGTGTTTTCTTATAAATATGATGCTAGGGGGCTGATTTGAGAGGTTGTTGGATTTGGAGAAGAAGCATTCCCGGATTCCAGCAATCCCTCTCCGGTGCCGACGCCATGGAACCCTAGGTGACGACTCCTAGGCCGCCAAACTCCTCCCCAAGGTACACCCCACCCCCACCTTCGTTTTCCACCTCTCATACTCCATTTCACACCACCGGAATCTCCCAAACTCCTCCCTACAGCCCGCTGAAATCATCACCAGCATTTCCTTCTTTGGGTACTATTCAAAAATACAAATTACTGTTCATTTCTATAGTATGAACAGTAACCGTGCCCTCCCTGTACCTTCCGCCTCCCCTCCCTGCTGCAGAACCAGCCGACACTCCCCTGCTTCCGTTCATCCAGCCGCCCAACTCCACCTCAAACCGGCCTCCTCCAAGGTTTCCTTAGCCCTAGCCGGCCACTCCTCTTCCTCCCCTTCGTGGATCTACTTCCCACCGCCCCGAAAACCCTATATCTATTTTGATCTAGTGCTACCACCCTCCGATCCGTTATTTCCACCGTATAAACCTTCCATTTTTGCCCGGATCCGCTCCCAAATTGCGGATCTACTCACCCCCGGTCCGGATCTACTCATTTGTGGCCGGATCCGCCATTTTACCTTCCGTTACCGCCACTTTTCGCCGAAGGCAGCCACCGTTATCGCCACTTTGCCTCCGGTTCCACCTCCGATCGCTCGTTTTGCATCCGGCTCTTCAAATCCTCCATCGCCTCGGATCAGCCCACTACGTCGTGAGTATTTGTGGTATCGTGTTCTGTAACTTAACATTTTCATTTGGTTGTTTATCTATATTGTGCTGCGATTATGATTATGTAGTAGTTGTTCTCTTTATGCTAATAATTGCTTGTGGAAGTATTCGCCGCCGCTTGCCTTGGCCCTCCGAGCGGAGGAAGTCGTTGCCCAATTGCTAAAATTAATTGTTTGCCTCTTTTATTTCAATTATTTGCGTGGTGCTGAAATTTATATTGCTTAAATTATTTGTCAAATACCGATCATTGCATTACATTTAGAATTGCATTAGCGTGTCACCTTCGCACCAACACTAAAGTCCTAGTTTTCGAGCACCACTAGCCTACCCCTACATCAAATTGGTATCAGAGGTCAAGGTTAGGCCATTTGCATGCTTTGTAGTGGTAGGTTATATAGAGTCTTTAGATTCATCCATGTCTAGTTATCGTCGTCGTTCGTCTCCTCCATCTGAGTATTCTAAGTCCGCATATACCCAATCTCATAGAGCAACTTTATAGAAATCCTCACGTTATCATGATGATTATTATCGTCTGCGACTGCGACACACCACTTCCCGAGATCGTGTCGACTCACCGACACAACCTCAATATGCTAGAGATGATCAGTATGATGATTGTCGTCGTTCTTATCCTTGCACGCGAGCGGATCGTGTTGATCCTTCGACTCGACCCGATTACCTTAGGGATGACTATTTTGACGATCCTCACTTTGAGAGAGATCTTGAGAGTCAGTTTCGTACAGTTTCCCCTTCCTTTGACGGCTCATCGAGTCCCGATTTTTTC
Source organism: Platanthera zijinensis (assembly GCA_039513925.1). NCBI lineage: Eukaryota > Viridiplantae > Streptophyta > Magnoliopsida > Asparagales > Orchidaceae > Platanthera > Platanthera zijinensis. The sequence continues at coordinate 272,273,129 of CM077078.1, forward strand.
AGTTATTGGCTCGTGGATATTGAGTATTATCTCGATTATTTTGAATTATTCGGTGAGCGTCGCATCAAGTTTGCGAAACTTAGGCTTTTAGATCAGGCGAGAGCATATTGGTTTAGCGTAGAGATGACTCGCGAGCGAGATCGTCTTCATCGTGTCACGAGTTGGGTGGGCATGAAGCGTATTTTGTGTCAGAGGTATCTGCCTTCATCATATCGGAGTCGCTTGCTCGATCAATTATTTTCCCTTCAGCAAGGACCTTTGTCTGTCGCTGAGTATAGGGATCGTTTTGATGAGTTGGTTGTGAAAAGTGATATCCGAGAGGACCCAGCCATGACCACCACCCGATTTCGATCTGGACTTCGATCTGATATACGTACTGAGGTGGTTTATCACAGTTCGAAGTCCCTCGAGCAGACATATCAGCTCGCCCTCCGCTATGAACAGTCCTTGAGATCCGCAAGAGCTGGTCGATGGGATTCTCTCCTTGACCTCCGCAGTACGAGTCCCTCCCCTATTGAGGACACCACGACGCCTGGTGCGGATTGCTCCCACCCCAGTGAGGTGCTTAGCCCAGTGAGTGACCTACCTTTGGTTTCTGACGCTCCTCTAATGGCACTGACTGAGAGTGAGCCTGAGCGACCTATTGAGTCTGTAGTGTTGTGCCCCTCACCCACACCTCCACTTTTGGCATGTCCGGGTTTAATTAACACTCATACCCTAGACTCATGTCTTGACACCGCATCCGCAGACCCAGTCTTGAGCGTAGGTTTATGTCACTTTTCCCTTGGCATTACCCCGAGCCACGTTACGATCGAGAGCTCAGAGTTTGGTGTTGATCTCGTAGTGGCTATGTCACCCATGCACATGGGCACTACCCCTTTCGATGGTACTCATCGGGAGGACCTTGACCTTAGTGACGAGCCCCCTGTTGAGCCTCCTGATGATCCACCACATCTTGGTGAGGTTGAGACTCGGGTGAGCCACTCAGGTATGACGCCTCTTTCATTATCATCTCTGTCCTGACCCCAGAGCAGGGTCCTTGAGTGGAGTATGACATATGTAGGGCCTACCTTGAGTACATTTGAGCATACTCATATTGTGAGGACCTACCTTATGACACCTCACACACTGGATGAGTTTTGGGACACGCCACCCGCTGAGCCATCCGATGAGTTCTTTCTTGTCTGGGACGCTCACCACATTTTAGAGTCACGACTTCTAGTTAATGCACATGATTTTCACTCAGGTGGTCGTCTCCTTCGTGATGACTTTTCTTACACACCTCCTGGGGACCCCCCTGATGCGCCACGTTCCCCGAGAGATATTTGGCTCTTTACGAGCTCGTATTTGAGTATAGTTGTCTCTTACGGTCATCTGAGCACTCGTCACACACGGGATGAGTTTGTCTACACTCCACCGAAAGAACCTCCTGATAGGCCACCACATTTGAGAGACATCTCAGGAATTATTAGATTTTCTTATAAGGAGTGTACTGTGTCTGTCATATTGTCTTTGCATCATTTGCATTACCTGCATGAGTCTGCTGAGTCATTTGCACAGCATTTGCATGATTTGCATGAGTCGGCCCGTCGACGAATAATAGCAAGCAATGAAAATCACAAAACCCATGCAGATAAGCGAAGGAGAGAGCAAATACTTAATGTAGGCGAGAAGGTAATGGTGCGAGTCCGCCCTGAGAGGCTCCCTGCGGGGCCTGCCAAAAAGTTAAGCGCGAGGCAAATGAGTCCGTACTCAATTATTAGTCGTATTGGGACCAACGCCTACCGACTTGACATCCCGGCCAGTATGGGAATTCGTCCTGTGTTTAATGTTGAAAATCTGACTCCGTACTATGAACTTCATGAGTATGTGGACCCGAGCAATAGAGATACCCAGCCACCCGCATTCCCACTGTCGTTACCATATCACCCTCATACGTCCTCACCCATTGTTGACCTCCACCCACCTGGGGACTCGTCTTCTTTGGTTTCACCACAGGCACCACCGATCGCACCGGGATCCACCCCTCGTGAGTTGAGCGTTGAGAGCTTCATGGAGACCAGACTCCACCATTGCATTTTCACTACAGACGTTGGTGACCCTTGGGTACTTGCAGCAGAGCTTGATCGATTCGCCCCTGAACTTCGACTTCAGCACGTCCGTCTCCATTCACCGGAGATGACATCTTTTCAGTTAGGGGGAGTTGATCGGCGAGAACACTTTCCAGCGATGACACTTGGGCGACCTCTGGTGGACTTCTTCGAGTTTTACCCGGCATGCAGCGAGAGAATTTTTATCCCTATTCATCGGGAGATGAATTCTTTCAAGCCGGGGAGATTGATGCGGAGCAGAGACGAGGACGCGTTTTGGGCCCGTTCGGGGCTGATTTGGCAACTTTCCATATATGGCGTGCCCGGATCGACGATCGGGCTCCGCGATTGCGTCCGGAGCATCGCCGCGAATCAAAACGCTATATTACTTTATATTTTTTTAGTTTATTTTGATGTATTTTAAGGGCTAACCCACCGACCAATCATAGTCGTTGATGGGGATGTCCTAGTTTGTGTTTTCTTATAAATAGGATGCTAGGGGGCTGATTTGAGAGGTTGTTGGATTTGGAGAAGAAGCATTCCCGGATTCCAGCGATCCCTCCCCGGTGCCGACGCCGTGGAACCCTAGGTGACGACTCCTAGGCCGCCAAACTCCTCCCCAAGGTACACCCCACCCCCACCTTCGTTTTCCACCTCTCATACTCCATTTCACACCACTGGAATCTCCCAAACTTCTCCCTACAGCCCGTCGAAATCATCACCAGCATTTCCTTCTTTGGGTACTATTCAAAAATACAAATTACTGTTCATTTCTATAGTATGAACAGTAACCGTGCCCTCCCTGTACCTTCCGCCTCCCCTCCCTGCTGCAGAACCAGCCGACACTCCCCTGCTTCCGTTCATCCAGCCGCCCAACTCCACCTCAAACCGGCCTCCTCCAAGGCTTCCTTAGCCCTAGCCGGCCACTCCTCTTCCTCCCCTTCGTGGATCCACTTCCCACCGCCCCGAAAACCCTAGATCTATTTTGATCTAGTGCTACCACCATTCGATCCGTTATTTCCACCGCATAAACCTTTCATTTTTGCCCGGATCCGCTCCCAAATTGTGGATCTACTCACCCCCGGTCCGGATCTACTCATTTGTGACCGGATCCGCCATTTTACCTTCCGTTACCGCCACTTTTCGCCGAAGGCAGCCACCGTCATCGCCACTTCGCCTCCGGTTCCACCTCCGATCGCTCGTTTTGCATCCGACTCTTCAAATCCTCCATCGCCTCGGATCAACCCACTACGTCGTGAGTATTTGTGGTATCGTGTTCTGTAACTTAACATTTTCATTTGGTTGTTTATCTATATTGTGCTGCGATTATGGTTATGTAGTAGTTGTTCTCTTTATGCTAATAATTGTCTGTGGAAGTATTCGCCGCCGCTTGCCTTGGCCCTCCGAGCGGAGGAAGTCGTTGCCCAATTGCTAAAATTAATTGTTTGCCTCTTTTATTTCAATTATTTGTGTGGTGCTGAAATTTATATTGCTTAAATTATTTGTCAAATAACGATCATTGCATTACATTTAGAATTGCATTAGCATTTTACCTTCGCACCAGCACTAAAGTCCTAGTTTTCGAGCACCACTAGCTTACCCCTACATCACTTCCACTTCTAAAAAAGTGCTATACTATAAAGCTAGGTCTTAGCGTGCAACAGGAGGCCGGTTACCACAAGGAAATTACTTTCAATAAATTCGATGAAAATCACGAGGTATAATCGTGCCTAACCTCAGGAGGCTGGTTCCTCCTAAATTTCCTTCTCCAAAAGAGTGATCTCAAAACCCTAAACATCAAAGATAACTAAAACTCCCCATGTCTCCTCCTTATATTGGATGGGGGCTCACATACATTTTACCCTAATAACCTACAAATTAAAGATACAAAATATAAATATGTTGCGCGCGCGTGTGCAACAATATATCTTGCCCGAAAATCAACCTTGACCCCATGGTCGTCGTGAAAATTCTGAAATAACTGAATTTTTACTTCTCCAAAAAACATAATATTACACAGATATGACCCCCTATTTATAGAAAGGAGGAGGTAGAGAGAGAATTCATTAGACGATGTGAGACTAGAGATAATGAGTGGGCCATCGAGAATGCCATAGGAGATCCATGGAGGTGTTGGTGGTGCTAATTCGCGTCCTTCCTATTCCTTGTCGCCGCCGTCGTCATTGCCGCCTATGGAGGAGAAATTTCATTTTTCGCAATCACACAAGCAATCAAATTTGCAAGATAAGGTCCTATAATCGCTTAGGGTAATTTCTCTCCTACTACATCCTGAATTGTTTCTATTCCATTCTCTTCACTGAATTGTTTAGTATTGATTGTCCCGATAGAGATCCTCCCATTTCCACTAGAGGAGTCCACACTTGTATAAAACATATCATTGCCAAATATATATCCTTCAAAAAATTGTTCAATGATTATGGGTGTTGGAAGAAAGAATACGAAAATAGAAGTTGTATTTTATTCATCCTCATAGGGGCATTATATAGGAAATACAACGACACTTACAGACTGAACTGACAATGTGGGACTAATACCTACTCACATACAAATATTAATATAATAATAAACTCCTATACTCCAACACTCCCCCTCAAGCTAAAGGGGGACCCTTCAGCTTGGACACAACAAATAACGACAATGGAGGTAGGTGATGTTGGACAAAACATTAGACAAGCCACCGAGGAAAATCCAAACCGGGCAATCAAGCTGGGGACATCCACACACGATGCAGGACCCACACACGACGTGGACTCTTTGCAAACCGGTCAACCAACATCACCTACACACACAACATGCGAAAGAGAACGAAAGATGCGGAGCAAATCATCAGTCGGGCAACCAGGGATAATCCGTCGGGGATAATCCGTCTGGGATAATCCGTCTGGGATAATCCTCACAAAGGGCGGCCCCACACGACACAGCTCCGCACGACACGGTCCTACACGACACAACCCGTTGTGATTAGAACAACCAACATCCGTCGTGTCCCAACACATAACCAATCAAAAGAAATATGGGGAGACACTAACAACATACGACATAAGCCTAGGGGTCGTGCGGAACGAAGGCGAAAGGTTGGGAAATATCATCTGAGGCTCCTTTGTCCCAAACACTCCCCCTCACGTGGATACCACGTGCATATAGGCATAACAACAACAGGAAGCAAATATAATAATAAAAAACACTGACAAATGACCGAAATCGCACAAAATTTCATCGACGGTGAGATATCAGCATCCCAGAAGGGGTAGCAACGGCTGGAATCGGTCAATGCATGGGGGGTGGCGGCTGTAGGCGGCTGGAATCATCGATGGGGCCATGAGCACAGATCGGGAGGCCGTAGCACGTCATCGGCGTAGCAACCGAGCACATCGGGAGAGTATCAGGCGTTAGGAGGGATCAGACGCAGGGAATCGTTGACTTGACTGGAAAGATCAGAGAAGAAGTACCTTCATCGTGGACAGAGGAAAGCTTGAGCAGATCAAAAGGGACCCACGACAGAAGCCAGAGAGAAACGATGTTGTCCCGAGAGCTCGACGGTAGCAACGGCTGGAGCGTCAGGAAGGAAGGCCGGGATCAACGACAAGAGATCTCGTCGACTAGACCATCATGCGCGGGAATGGCAGACGAAAGCGACTTTTGCGTAGAATGTCGCAGGGAGAAGCAGGACGATCACGAAGCGAGCGACAGGGTTTTTTTTTTTTGACGGACAAGAAGTGAGACGGAAGAAATAGACGGGAGAGTGGAAATACGAAGGAATCGAGAGCAGAAGCCACACTGAAATGTACGTTGCCCTAATTAGGGTAACCAAATTTCAAGGAGGAGTCAATTCTGGATCTGATACCATGTTGGAAGAAAGAATATGGAAATAGAAGTTGTGTTTTGTTCATCCTCATAGGGACATTATATAGGAAATACAACGACACTTACAGACTGAACTAGCAATGCGGGACTAATACCCACTCACACACAAATATTAATATAATAATAAACTCCTACACTTCAACAATGAGAAACTCAGGTCACCAACCAAAAATGAAAATAGTCTGGTTTGATTACAACTGTAATCGATTTGAGACCACTGAACCAAAACTACCATAACTTAAACCATGATTGACATTCCTTTTCCGAGTAGATAGTCCTGACATTTAACTAATGTTTTTCATGTTTCGTTTTCATGTTTCGTTAGTATACTGCCCATAATTGTACATTTGTCTTCAATTTATAGGCAAGTGGATTCATCCGAAGGGAGTATGACATGAAGTGTAGGCTACTAAGACTGCAAGATTCACGAGCGGAAAGCTCCTACAGAATTGATAAAACCCGTGCTGCGGTTAAGGACTTGCACTCAAGAATCCGAGTTGCCATTCATCGGATCAACTCTATATCAAAATCAATTGAAGAATTAAGGGATAAAGAGCTGCAACCACAACTAGAGGAGTTAATTGACGGGTATGTTCCTCAGGCAATTTCTTGTTTTACTTTTTCATTATTGCCTCTCTTATTTTCTTCTAATATTGTCTATGTTTGCTTTCTACTTTATTCTATCTCTTTGAGCCTCTATTGGGTTTGAACAAATTTAAGTTGATGAAATGAAGAAGAGAGAGAGAGAGCGAATGATCAATAATTTAAATTGATTGTTCACTTATTTGCTTGGTTTAGGTGAAATTGAGTAAAAAAATAAAATCCGTTCTTGTTTGATTGATGAAAAACCGATTTATATTTATGATGGGACATGATCCATAGTGATAACCTGTAAATTTTTTGTTTAGTTTATAATTTGAGTTTGGTAGGGTCTTTGTTAATGAAAAATATTATTCATCTCCTAGGTTACTTTAATTATCTATTAGTTACAATTGATCCAAACACCTGATATAACGTTTTGAAGCAAAATATCCTTTAATTCATTTAAATTAAAATGATTAGGGGATCATTCAACAAAGAATTGAATATAAATCATTATGCGAGTAGAAATCCCTGTAACAAGTATAATAAACATTGAAATTTGAAGTAAATTACATTTGCAGTTCTTTAATTCTTGTGAACTAAATGATGAGTGGATCAGACAACAAGAGATTGGATGTGAGTCATGGTCTCAATAGAAATCCCTGAACAAATAGGAAAACAAAAAGTCAAATAGTTGTACAACTAAGTACTATCTAGATTATAATTTTACCCTAGTAGAAGCGCCTGAGGTCTTGAATCATCTATATGAAACCTAATTCGAATTCTTTGGCATGGAGTCATTATGTATTGTTGAACTCATCCAATAATAAGGGGTTATTATGCCCACCAATGCACAGGAGTGTAAAGGCATACAATGTTCACATATCCCAGATTTGTACCTTTCTACATCACACCCGGTCCCACAAATCCTAGCACCTTTGTATCTAGTTAGTAGTTCAGATATATTGTGCCCATGCATTACTTAAATTCATGTCTTCGCTTTTGTGAGGGGATGTTACAGGTATCGACCAGGGATAGGGATGCCCACCAGTTATATCAGTGCCGCGAAAGGTACGTCAAGGACACATCGCCGGAAGACAGCCGTTAGGGCGCGCTCATCTACTTGGAACCATATGCATTTTCTTTTCGTTGAGGGTGTTATATCTCTCACTGCCTTGTATGAGAGTTATTTTGGAAATATGATGAAGTTGGAATCCTAGGAATTTTCTCTCTTCTCTCCATTTCCCCTTCTCTCTCCTAGAATCCCCGACTATATAAGAGGGGAATAAGAATGTGGAACTTGGAAGAGAGAACCTGAAGGAAAACCAAAAGAGTTGAGCCCTAGGTCTATCTGCATAGTGGTATGAAACTGTTAGAGATCTTTACTTCGTTCCTATACCATGTTCTTTTCTCACTTTTTTCTTTAATACCGTCCACCATTAATGGAAGACGAATGATCCCTGACACTTTCGAAAAAAATTTGGTCCGCCAATCGGATCTAGAGGAAGGTCCGCTCAAGATCTAGCCATGCAATCACTGGTCAGACCGCTAGCGAAATTCGCAATAAAAAAAATCAAAAAATGATATCTGGATGGATTTTAAAAGGCGCGATATCCGGTTGAATTTTTAAAATAAATAATTTTTTATAGGAAAATGAGATCTTAAAATGATGATAAAAAATTCTAATTAACATTTTATAATTTATTTTCAAAAAAAACATTTTGATTTGGTTAAAATCTTTTTTTGTGGGATGAGCGGACCTTGAGGACCTTCCTCAAGATCCGATTGGCGGACCAAATTTTTTTCCAACACTTTCAAAGATTCTTTGAAACCCAAATCTTTTTTTATTTAGTTAAGGGATCAACCCCAAAAGGTCCTTTTAAGTTGAGCTCCTGGACCAATAACATATTTTAATTGTTGTTATCATGGTAATATTTTGTTATGTTTTTTTTGTATTATCATTGTTCCTTATTTTAGAAAATTCTTTATTTCTTTCGTCCTCATTGTAGCCATGTTATCTTAATAGAGTAATCCCCAATTTTATTGTTATCCGGTATCTTATTGATATGTACACGTCTCAGTGAATATGTATACTCTTTGACCAACCCTTAGGACGAGAGAAAACTTGGAGCCTCTCTTTTAGCCCTATCTTTTATTTATATTATATTAGTATGTTAGCTTGTAGTCTTTCATCCTTCTTTTGTCTTATTAGAAGTTCGCCTCTCAATATAAAGAATATGAGTTAATGATTATGTTGCGACTCTATTGTATCTTGCTTCGAGAGGACTTCTTAAAGAGAAGCAGACTGTAGGAGTGAGCTTACTTCACGAGTTTGTATCTTTCTTTTCCTATTCTAGTGCAAATTTCAGTTCATATTTATTACCATACGAGAAGATATCCGGACTAGAGGGAGAGCCGACGGAGAGAGGGAGAGAAGAAGGGGGTTAGGGTTAGAGAGGAAACAAGGGAGCAACCCTTTTTTTCATAACACAACCAAGATAAACATCACAAGTCCAAACCATCCCCACTTATCGAGGAGGGGTGCCAATAACAAAAATAATAAAGTAACATAAACATAAAACAAAACATAAACTGAATATCAATTGTCCGACGCGCTCTCCATAGACGGTTCATCCTCATTGGTCCGAGCTTCGCCGTCTCTGCCGCATGCGGTCCCCGCCGCTTGTAGACCCGTCATGGACGCACCTCGTCGTGAATGTTTGTAATAATGCCGACATCTGGAAAATTTGCCTTGTTCTCAAGGCAGAAGTCGGGAAATTGATGGCGGAAATCATTTCGCAGTAGCCACGTGGCCTCGGACGGGGGGCGGTGGCGCCACGGCACAAGGATCTCCTCTAGGGTCGCGTCTCCGGGAAGGTAGCGGCGGCGGCCTAGAATGTTGTTCGGATATGTGGTGGCGGAGTCGAAATAGTCAAGATCGACCGGAATGTGGTCCAGTGTCGGATGGTCACCCACGAGGCGGCGAAGCTGAGGGACGTGGAAGACCGGAGATCCGTCTCCCCTCGGGCAGTTGGAGCTTCTAGGAGACGACGACGCCAATCTGGGCTATGACGAAGAACGGCCCAAAGAATCGCGGCGCGAGTTTCGGGAAAGGGCGCTTGGTAACCGTGAGTTGGCGGTAAGGATGGAGCTTGATGAAGACTCTCTCGTCGACTTGAAAGGAGAGGTCCCGACGTCTGGGGTTGGCGAAAGATGTCATTTTCTCCTGGGCCCAACGGAGGTGGTGCTTGAGACTGTCTAGAATGATGTCACGATCTTGGAGGTGAGTTACCAAATACTCAGCACGAGGCACTCCCCAGGTAGGTGTCGCACGACATCTGGTGGTGGTCGGCTGTAGACAGACTCAAATGGAGTCGTACCCGCTGCATGGTGGTAGGTGGTGTTGTACGAGTACTCAGCCCAACCAACCACTTGGCCCACGTGCCAGGTCTCTTGCCAATGAAACAACGGAGGTACGTGTCCAAACATCGGTTGAGGACTTCAGATTGGCCATCCGTTTGCGGATGGTAGGAAGAGCTCATGCGAAGGTGTATGCCCTGAAGGTGGAACAGAGATGTCCAAAAACTGCTCAGAAAGAGGGGATCACAATCGCTCACAATTGACCACGGAAAGCCATGGAGGCGCATGACCCCGATGATGAAACTGTCGGCAACTCCCGCGGTCGTGTACGGGTGTCGGAGGGGAATGAAGTGCCCGTACTTGGAGAGGCGGTCCACCACGACGAGGATGTAGTCGAATCCGTTGGACCGGGGAAGGCGTGTGATGAAATCCATCGAAATGTCCTAACAAATGCGATCCGGGATCGGCAGGGGCTGAAGTAACCCGCCCGGAAACATAGCCTCGTACTTCGCCTTCTGGCATGGAAGACAGGCAGTCATGTGGGCTTTAACTTGCTTGAACATGTGCAACCAGTACAGCGAAGTCGTCAAACGTCGGTATGTGCGGAAAGCCTCGACGTGGCCCCGGTTGGATTAGCAAGAAACTCGGCAATGAGGCGCAGAATGAGAGCTGAGGTCGCGGACAATACTAAGTGGCCCCGATAGAAGAGTTGACCGTCCACCAAAGAGTAAGGATGGTGACCTTCTGGGTCGGCGATGAGGGCCGTTCGAATGGTAGCTAGGTGCGGGTCCATCTCCACGTCGTGCTGAATCTCTGTGACATCCTCCCAGACCGGGCGGGAGATGGACCAAAATTCCGGGGAGTGCACCTGTCAGGAGAGAGCATTCGCCGCTCGGTTGGTGCGGCCCGGGCGGAACTCGATAGAGAAGTCGTACCCCAGGAGCTTTGCCACCTAAAGCTGTTGTGCCGGCGTGGCGATCTTCTGCTGAAGGAGATACCGCAAGCTATGATGATCGGTGTGTACGATGAAGGGGCGGCCCAAGAGGTACGGCCGCCAGTGCTGCACTGCCCGGACAAGTGCCATGGGCTCGTTCTGATACGCCAAACGGCTCCGGACGATGGTGGAGAATGCCCGACTGTAGTAGGCGATGGGGCAACCGCCTTGTATGAGTACCGCACCCACCCCGGTGCCTGAGACATCACACTCCACAATGAAGGGTTGATTGAAGTCGGGCATGGCCAGAACTGGGCCATTCACAAGAGCCACCTTAAGGGCGGTGAAGGCAGACATGGCAGTTGGGCTCCACAAAAAGGGCCCATCATCGAAAAATTTGAGTAGTTGTGTGAGGGGTCGAGCCAAAGTGTCGTACTCCCGAATGAAACGCCGATAGTAACCGGTGAGGCCCAAAAAGCCTCAGACGTCCCGAAGGGAGGTGGGAGTCGGTCGGTTTAGAATCGCCTGGATTTTGTCATCGTCCATGACCACGCCCTGCGCCGAGATCGTGTGGCCCAAGTAGCTGATAGTGGTCACACCAAACGAACACTTCTTGCGGTGGAGGACAAGATGATGTCGACGGGTCGTCTCGGGCGTGCGGCGAACATGACATAAGTGCTCCTGCCAGGATGAGCTATACACCAAAATATTATCAAAAAAAACAAGGACGTGTTGACGGAGTACCGCTCGGAAGATGTTGTTTATGGTGGCTTCGAAGGTGGCTGGTGCATTTGTCAGCCCGAATGGCATGACCAGGAACTCGTAGTGCCCATCATGTGTCTGAAACGTTGTTTTTGGTACATCCTTAGGACGAACCCGGATTTGGTCGTACCCCGCCCTGTGGTCGAGCTTTGTGAAGAAGGCGGCACCGCGGAGCTCGTCCAACAGCTCTTGGATGACTGGAATGGGATATTTGTCTGAGACCGTGGCCTTGTTCAACTCCCTGTAGTCGACACAGAATCGCCAACTCCCGTCCTTACGCACGAGGATGACCGGGCTTGAAAACAGGCTCACACTGGGGCGGGTGAGGCCGCCCATCAGCATCTCCCGCACCAAGCGTTCGATCTCATCCTGTCAGGATACACCAAAATATTATCAAAAAAAACAAGGACGTGTTGACGGAGTACCGCTCGAAGGTGGTTGGTGCATTTGTCAGCCCGAAGGGCATGACCAGGAACTCGTAGTGTCCATCATGTGTCCGAAACGTTGTTTTTGGTACATCCTTTGGCCGAACCTGGATTTGGTCGTACCCCGCCCTGAGGTCGAGCTTTGTGAAGAAGGCGACGCCGCGGAGCTCGTCCAATAGCTCTTGGATGACTGGAATGGGATATTTGTCCGAGACCGTGGCCTTTTTCAACTCCCTGTAGTCGACACAGAATCGCCAACTCCCGTCCTTACGCACGAGGAGGACCGGGTTGGAGAACGGGCTCGCACTGAGGCAGATGAGGCCGCCCATGAGCATCTCCCGCACCAAGCGTTCGATCTCATCCTTCTAGACATGCACATAGCAGTAAGACCGGATTGAAACAGCCGAAGTGTGGGGATGCAGCGGAATGACATGGTCAGTGACCCGCATCAGGGGCAATCCTGTGGGGGCCGTAAACATGTCGGAGAACTCCTCGAGGAGACATCGAAGGTTGGGAGGAAGCACCGAAGAAGCTGTCGGCTCGGCCTGTAGCTGCCAAAGCCACGTGAAGAATGCCACATTGGTAGTGCGTTGGATGACACGGAAGGAAACCGGTGTGCGAACAAGAGCCAAGTCACCGATAAGGTGGCTGGGTGACCCCTCCCATAAGAACTGCATAGACATCTCGGCCTAGTTGACCCGAACGCCGCCCAACGTCCCTAGCCATGTCACCTATAAAGCACCGGTATCGGTACGAGTATCGGGTATGATACGTATTTGGTACGGTAATATGTGGAGATCAAAAAAATCAGGATATAGGTACTTATAGGGCACGATGTTAATAAAATTGATTTATATATATAAATGTACATGTATATATATGCCACCTTTTTTAAAAGAGGAAGAATATAAAACATAGAAAAAATCATATTGACCAAGTAGAAAAAACATCTAGTCCTAAAATACTTAGTAAATTAACAAAATAATCAAATTTAAATCAAATTCTTCGTAGTTCTAACGATAACAAGAAACTTAAGTCAGAATCAAATTTTGTTACTACAACAAACAAATACCGCTAGTTGTATTTATTAGTTATTTTTTTCTAAAATACATTGAGAAGTTTTTTGTTTACTATAGAAAAACATAGTCTAATCACAAAATGCAGCACGGTCTATCAAATCCAAGCTTATCCTCGTATCAGAATAGCAAGTGTATATGTCGAGTATCAGGTATGTACCGGTACCAGAAACATATCTGGTACGGGTATACGGCCCTCAGGAAACTATCTGTGCTTCAGAGCATGTCACGCCCAGGATGATATCAACGCCGCCCAACTCAAATTTGTAGAATTCTACCGTAACTGAACAAGGACCCATGGCCACCTGCACGACAGTGTACGAGCCGACGGTCGGACGTCGACGACCGTCTCTCAAACAGACAGTGAAGTCCGACAATGGTGTATATGGGATGGTGAGTTGCTGTACCAAACAGTTAGAAATGAAATTGTGGCTGGCCTGCTGTCGATCATGATGAGAACGGGGTGCCTCCGGACGCGGTCGGCCAACTTCATCGTCCGAGTCCCGGTGAGGCCGCCCACCGAGAAGCAGGGTACATCCAAGCGGTTGAAGGAGCCTTTGTCAGCCTCCTGGGATTGCGGCTCACCAGTGATCTCAAGCGCCTCAAAGTCCTCCAATGTGATTTCGGCCTCAAGGTCTCCAATGATTACATGAAAGTCCTTCACGGTGCACTCGTGATTGGGAGAATAAGGTTGTCGGCACCTGAAGCAGAGCCCCTTTTTCCTGAGCTCGTTGTAGTTCCTGTTGGATAAGCGGTGGGTGGCCGGGGTTCGGCCCAGGCAAGGCCCGCCCGAAGGAGGTGGCCGCGGACCGAAGTCCCGTGACGGTGGTGGCCGAGGAGGAGGAGGAAGCCCAGTGTCGGCCGACGGTCGGGCAAAGAGATCCTCCTCCACGACACGCGCTAAATCGAGCACTTCGGAGACTGTCCGCGGATGGTGAGTGCGCAGGCGAGAACGGATCGACGGAATGAGGCCTTGCATGAAAAAGCCCAAATAATGGTCCGACGGAAGGCCCGAAACATGTGTTATCAGGGCGACAATCTTGTCGATGTAGGCATCGAGGCCGGCTGACTGGCGGATGCTACAAAGACACTCAAAGGCGGAATCGATGTAGCAAGGCTAGTTCCGTTGGACCATTTCCTGTTTCAGTTCCCCCAGGAGTTGTGGGGCAGGGATTGGCGTAGCCATCGCACCCAATGGAGAACGGATCCGTCAAGGCCGACCAAGGCAGTGCCAACCTTGTCCGCCTCGGGTGTGAGGTGGAGGTCGAAGTATTGTTTTGCCTTGGCGATCCACCCCATGGGGTCAGAGCCGAAAAAATGAGGAATGTAGAGAGCGAGGGTCGAGCGGCCCACGAGGGGTACGGCGGTGGTGGGCTGAGGAGGTGTGCCGAGCAGCGAGCCTCTATCGGCAGAGGAGGCGCAACCTCCCGTGGTTGCAAATGCAGGAGAGGCGGGGCGGGCGTCCAGGCGCACAAGGATGGCATGCAACGTGGCTTGGATGGAGGCAACTGAGCGTCGTGATCGTCGAGGCAACGCTGGACGATGTCGCCGTGTCCCTCGGTGGCGGAAGCGGCGGAGTGGGCGCGAGTGGTCGGCGGAGCCATGGAAGAGAGGAAGACGCAGGCGTCTGTCGCAGAAGCGGAGTAGGTGGATCGACGACAAGAGTAGTTACGGCCTGGGCAAGGGCGGATCAAGTGGAGTTTTCAGATCCGGGGACTCCTTGGCGGATCGGAGACAAGAAGCGGCCCGGGCGATCGGCGGAGCCTCGCGCTTCCTGTCGCGGGAACGAACGGCGACACCGGTCGGCATGACTGTGCTAAACGCGCGGAAACGACGGAGCCCTCGCGCATCCTGTCTTGCACGCGGACATCAACGGGCAGCGAAAACGGAGGTTGGCGGGACACCGACGGCTTCAGTAGCGGGCGGAACGGCAGTCGGCAGGTCAGACCAAATATTGCCGTACGAGAAGAGATCCAGACTAGTGGGAGACCGCCGCGTGGAGAGAGGGAGAGAAGAAGGGGGTTAGAGTTAGAGAGGAAACAAGGGAGCAACCCTCTTTTTCATAACACAACCAAGATAAATATCACAAGTCCAAACCAGCCCCTCTTATAGAGGAGTGGTGTCAATAACAAAAATAACAAAATAACATAAACAAAAAACAAAACATAAACTGAATATTAATTTTCCTCCGCGCTCGCCATAGGCGGTTCATCCTCATTGGTCCAAGCTTCGCCCGCCATCTCTGCCGCATGCGGTCCCCACCACTTGTAGACCCACCATGGACGCACCTCGTCGTGAATGTTCGTAACAATATTTGGATCAATTGGTCCAGACCAACCGCTTGCTTCTTCTGTTTTTGAAAATTAGCCATCACATTGTGCCCTTCCTCCCTCAACATATTCACCACCGTGGCATCCTCACTATGATGCGCATGATTCATCACAGACTCTTAACTCCTTCTCAATAACCCCCTCAGCTTCACCCATAACACTGTCTCTGTCATTTTTGAAAAACTAGTTCCCCTCTTGCAGTCCACCAAGCACTCCCGTAAGTCAACGCCTTGACGTCCATTGCCATCACATCCACTCCTATCCCAGCAGTCCTCTAACACCAATTCTTTTGCTCTCCAAACTCACATCACCCAAATCCACCCAAAACAAACTTGCCCCAATCTATTAGCACTCAACACCTTCCACCCCATCACCATCGCCTAGACCTCCCGTGGACTCCACACCACTTGCGGACCATTATCGGTCCAATGCTTAGCCCCAATCGTCAATGAAGTTGGCTTCCTTAACCTTTGGTATCCCTGACTATACTACCATGTCTCCTAAACCCTCACTATTGACGTCTGTCATTACCAACCATGTCTCAACCACTGTAATGATCATGGCACATTTTCTTCCCATGTCAATGGATCCCCACGACTCAACTATAGTTACCTAGAACTGCTTTCTTCATCTCCCCAGACACTGCCAACAAACTAACCGCGACGTCGCGCACCTAACTAAGTGTCGTCAACCTTGGCTTTTATGTCCCACACCGTACCAGAGGCTTCAATTTTTATCTTATCCGGTTCTCCCGACACTGCTTCTCCCCCTCAAATGCCATTGACCAATCATGCCTCCTTTTCCTTCTTCTCATACACCAACAGGTATGCCCAATTTCATTGCGCCTCACTACCCAGGCAACTAGACAACCTTTCTTTGGCCAACTCGCATGCCAATTACTAAATCGGGTAACTCTCATGATACTTCCCATGTAATAATCATTCAAATCAATTTAACCCGCATTCACCCACTCACTCACAATCTATCCCAATTGAATCTCAAGCCATTGTCTTACACCCAACAGAAACTCAACTCACACCACCAAATTAAATGGCCCACACTCACATCTAGTCAATCATTTTGCCACCAACGCACATTCCTCAATTTTCCGCCTTCTCTCGCATCATCAACATTTCCATTCTGGTTGTTTCTTATTTCTTTGGGTTCACAGCTCCCCCAATATACTAACAACACATACCCTCCGCACCGATAAGATCTCTATTACTCAACTTCTTGATTTTTCGCTTCGCCAAAATCATTAAAAAACTAGTCAAATGCAATCTTTGGCCGTCAAGCGCCAACGGACTCTCGTTGCACTTGTTCCACAAATTTCCTTCCATTAAACTAGTGTATGCCATTGCGCACATTATTTGAAGCTCGATTTGGAGATAAGTTTGATTTTCAGAAAGTGTGTATTGATATGTATACACATCGACGAATATGTATTTTCCCTCGGTTGAACCCGCCCGACAAGTGAAGTCTCAAATTTTCTAATTTTTCTTATCTTTATTAATATTGTATTAGTATTTTAGCTTGTGTTCCTTCATACTTTTTGTTTTATTAGCAGTATCCTTTATCTATATAAGGAGGCTTAGGAGAGTTAAGGATTATGCCGATCCTTTTGTATCTTTCTTGGAGAGGAGTTCTCTGAGGGAATCAACGCTCAAGAATGTAGGAGCGAGACCGTCTCGCGAGTTTGTATCTCTTTTTTTATTATTCTAGTGCATTCTTCAGTTCACGCTTGTATTAGAAATGCACTATGGTTTTTGTTGTCTTTTATTAGTTGTTGTCTTTTATTAGTTGTCTTTTATTAGTTGTTGTCTTTTATTAGTTGTCTTTTATTAGTTGTTGTCTTTTATTAGTTGTTGTCTTTTATTAGTTGTTGGCTTTCATTAGTTGTTGGCTCCGTTTGGGAGGGCTTATTTTTACCGGTCAAGCGGTCACAACCGCATGAACCGGACCTTAATTAAGGCCCGATTCATGCGGTCGTGACCGCTTGACAGGAGAAAATAAGCCCTCCCAATCGGAGCCGTTGTTTTTTTATTAGTTGTTGTCTTTTATTAGTTGTCTTTTATTAGTTGTTGACTTTTAGTTGTTGACTTTTATTAGTTGTTGTCTTTTATTTAATTGTATTTTATTAGTTATTTGTCTTTTATTTATTAGTTGTTGGGAGTTAGAAGTTAGTACTTATCATTATGAGTCTTGTAAGCCTACTTATAGGCATATAATGAAGGCATGCATGAATTATCCTTTCCTCATATCTTTGTATGAGATTGTGGTCGCTCTCTCCTTCCGAGCACACTCAACCTAGGCAGTCGCGGTTCCGACTCTATAGTATCGAATCCGCAGGAACTCCAGGGGGTGTAGTTCCTATTTTGCGAAGTAATGGAGCGGAATCAGAAAAAATGGTTAACATGAAAGTTGTGGATATCCCCGAGACGAATAACTTTCATGTTGAACATTTTTTGATTTGAAGTCGTTTAGACCCCCGATTTGGGACCCGAAAAAACTCAGTCCGAAAATAAATAAATTATTTATTTTCGGACTGAGTTTTTTCGGGTCCCAAATCGGGGGTCTAAACGACTTCAAATCAAAAAATGTTCAACATGAAAGTTATTCGTCTTGGGGATATCCACAACTTTCATGTTAACCATTTTTTCTGATTCCGCTTCATTACTTCGCAAAATAGGAACTTCACTCCCTGGAGTTCCCGCAGGAACTCCAGGGATCCGGGAACTCCAGGGGATCCGGATCCCATAATATCCTCCACCTTCATCATCCCTGCCTCCGGTCATCCTACAACAACTCTACCGACGTTTTACGGCGAGCTCGTAACACAATTTTATTCCTGTTGGATGCATGTCAATTCAAGAAGTCTATAAGTAATTGGGTATATTCATACCATAACATATGGACAAAAAGAACTAGAATTCGTATTGATACCTGAACTCATAGAAATATTTTCCTAGTTGCAAGGAACTAATCATTGTTGGAAGTTGGATATAGAGGTCTTGTTGACTGAAGGTACTTTACATGGCTAAGTATGGTGCTTATTGTGAGCTTCATTTTAGGATGTACAATGGTGGAGATAACATTCACACAATTACAATTGTCAATGATTATTTTGGATGATTTTTTCTAAATATTATAGCCTGGTATGAAATATTACAATCTGTTTCCAATCAAAGCTGACTTCGGAGGTGGTCAATATAGTATATATATGATATTACCAGTTTTCACCATCTAGGTCAATGGGAGAAACAATTACAACTCTAAGGTTGCTATTTTGGGATGAAATGTCCTTACAAGCAGTCATCCTTTTTTTTTTTTTAATATTTTACACACCTAAAGCTCCGGTTTTGGCTTCTATATTTTGATGGGATGAGAATTTTGACAGCTGCCATTCGAGAAGCTCGTGAGGAGGTTCCTTTAGAAGACAATAAACTTGATTTCTCCTGGTTTTGTGGGGGAAGCATATTAAATTTACTAACATTCTTCTCGGGTGGACTAAGGTGGTTAGGTTTTGTTTATATATCAAGACTGGTCCGAGTATTTTAATTTTAACATAAAGTAAAATGAAATTCAAAAAATGTGATCAACTGAGAAGTTGCAGAGGATTGATTACAAGAAAAAAAAATGTAAACTTCTATCTAAAATTGAACCAATAATGCGGTCAAAAAATAAAGCCTCGAACTTCAGGAAAACATAATATCTGAGTATGATTTTTACATGATACATGTAGAAGACTCCTATTTATAGGCTTGAACATGGGTGGCCAAAAAAGATGAAAAAAAGAAGAGGGAAGTCATGTTTTTTTTTTTGAGAAGGAAATATTTTTCAAACAAGTCCCCGACAAGTGGGTTGCTTCCCAAATTACCCAAATATAATAAAAATGCGCAAAATATAATAATGCAATTAAATACAATCATTAATTAAGTAGATAATGTCAGGCGGGTTGTCTCGACTGCGACCGTAACGTGAATCCACAATGAAGTGCCTGTGGTCAGGGAATCAAGTGGCAAAAGGATTGGATGTGAATAATTCTCCAAACTGATATTCTTGGATAAGACTTGAAGCAAACATGAATTTGAATAGAAGAGCCTAATTCAACATGAGCAGTTTTTGCTGGGGTAAAATATAGCGCTTGGGTCTAATATTTCCCAAGTATAACTATGCCCAAGTATAAGCGCCCGACTTATTCAATGCGAAACCTATCTTCATATGCCACAATCTTCTGAATCCCGGCGCCTCCATGCATCTTTAGGATATTTTGTGCTTGTTCTATAAAGGGGAAGCGCCGATTTGGGGGAACACTTAAATGAAAGAAGGAAGATTCACAATTCTATCTCCGTATTATGATAGTGTCAATCTTTCAAAAAGAAAAAAGAACATCATGATTCTGTTATCAGTTTAATGTGTTTCATCCTTCTGTAAACAAAAAACTCTGGAACTTTAAGGGTCCGTTCGTTTGCACGGAATTGAGCCCCTGGAATTGGAATTGAAGGTCTAATTCCAATTCCATCGTTCGTCTGCACGCTTGATGTTGGAATATATTTGTTTGTAGGAGTAGATTTGTTTGTAGGAATAAATGAAAAATGAAGATTCATGATGCGATTAGGCTACTGATGAAAGGCAATTTGACTTCTTTCAATCTCAAGTTTCTGACTTTTTCCCGATCTCTCCCAATGCAGCTTAACTCGAATGTGGGCGATGATGGTCGAGTGCCACAAGAGCCAGTATGAAATTATCTCAAAAGCTGGCAGCAAAGCTGGCTGCAAAGTCCCGACGCAATCGGAGTCCAACAGGCGCTCGGCCATGCTCCTCCAGCTCGAGATCAGCTCCCTTTGCTCGAGCTTCACGAAATGGATGGCCGCGCACAAATCCTATCTCCAAGCCATCAACAATTGGCTCCTCAAGTGCGTCCTCATGGCGCCGGCGCCCAAACAAAAGCCTACGCGGAGAAAGCAATCTCAATTCTCTCCACGGAAAGACGTCGCTCCTCCCATCTTCGTAGCGTGCCGCGACTGGCTCGCCCTGCTAGACGAACTGCCCCGAAAGCAAGTCGAGGATTCTCTAAATGATCTAATTGAAGTCGTGGCTCTCTTCATTCCCCGCCCCGAAAAAAGTGCCCGCTTTTTAACATCTTCCTTATCCCTTTCTAGGAGAGTTAAAAATGACGAACGGTACGAGGAGATTCGGCAGAGTGAAACATCCGTCGATTGGAGCTTGAACTATGATAGCTTGCAGTCTGGCTTAGTCGTCCTTTTCAGCCGGTTGAGGTCTTTCGCAGAGTCCGCTCTGGTCAAGTTTGAAGCTCTCCAGGACACCATCAACGAAGCTCGGGTTCGCTACGATAATTACGATGTTCGCAGGTAATTTGTGCAGTAAGAGATTCTGTCCACACCAAACTTCAATTTTTTTTTCTTTCGAGAATTATGTATGGAGAAATAAATGGGGCTAAGTTTTCATTATTAAGATTATTATGGGAATAATCACAGTAATAAATTGATGCAGGTTTTATACATGTAGATGCCCAGCTGAGTTGGACTGTAGGTTCAGTTGTAAAGGTTTATAGATAGTAGAATAAATTGCCCATGGCTTCTTTTGTTCTGTTCTTTAAGTTCTTTAACAATTTTATCTTCTATTAATTACTAAACATTCCTTGGGAGTTAACATAATTACAAATTGCACCTCTCTATCTTTTAAAATTACAAAAACCTCCCATGTAAGTTTACACTTCATAACATCCCTGCACAGAAAATTGCATTTTGGGGCTCCTCTCCATAGGTATTTTTGTGCATACATGTTATATAGGAAAGGTTATAATTTTATAAGGTAATAAACTTATTGGGTAGGTCCAAATATGAAAGTGGCAATTTACAAAAAATGACAAGGATGCATACATTTGATTTTTAAAAAAGGGTTATTTACGGGGACCTCCCTTCAACTCTGCATAATTATAGCTTGCACCTCTCTAACATTTGAAATTACAAAAGCCTCCCCCTCAATGTTTATATTTCTTTACATAGATGCACAAAAAGACCCTCCTGAAGATTTATTCCAAGAGAATACTTTTGTGCATGAATGACATGAAATGTAAACATGGGGGGGGGGGGGGGGGCTTTTGTAATTTCAAAAGGTAAAGGGGTGAAAGCTGCAATTATGCAAATTTTGAGGGAAAGTCCCTCTAAATAACACCCTTAAAAAAATTGGAGGCCATGATGACACATCATCAATGACTCAATGAGTACTCAAACATTCAAAATAGTTTACTTGATAATGAATGCTTAGGATTCTTGAGATTAAATTCTCTTACATTCTCGCATGTAACGTGCAGGAGGATTCGTAGACATCATATGAATCCGTGTGATAAGTCGTGTGGGGATAAATACAAAGAAAAGAAAAGAAAAATTGATTTATGAATGTCACGCGAAGTCAAAAGTTTATCAAGAAAAATTCTCTTCAACGTGAGGGCCTGAGAGGCATCTGAATTTTTCAGGCATTGAATCTAAAGATTTACCTATGAGTCTTTGGTGTTTTCTGTTATCTGTTGGAGCTGTGTTTTTTTACTATTGTTCTTGAAATGTCATACTTGAAAAGAATGGTGACTAGGCTCCTCTGTTGATAGTTCAATTAATAGTAAAGGATGGCCAGTTGGTAAAAAGTTGTCGTTAGACAAAAGCATTGGACCATTATGAGCAATGTTGGAGGAGCTATAAGAAGAGGGGGGACTTCTCCTAGACAACTTTTTACCAACATGCGATCCTTATAATAAACCAACCTATGCTGGTCCCAAGCCCGGATGAAAAATGATGAGGGTTGTGTTAGGTAGACGGCCAGCGTAAAATTTAGTCATTCTTATGAATATGGATCATTTGAGAAATTAGGAGCAAAAGCTAGGTTGTTCCCCTTAAGGAACGTGTCACATGATCCGAATTTGGCGTCTTGGCAAAGACCGTTGCATCTCCAGGACTTGGGTGTAGTGTTAAATTTGCAGGAGTTCTCGTCGTATGGTCTGAATGCGGCATCTTGGCAAGGACCGTTGCACCTCCATGAGGACTTGAGTGTAGTATTAAATAGGCAAAAGTTTTCACATATTAAACGTCATAGGGAAGTATGTCGTAGAAATTGTAATCGACTTAGGTTTGGAAGTTGAAATATAGGTACGTTAATGGAGAAAACGATTGAAATAATGGATACAATGATTAAGAGAAGAATAAATATTTTATGTCTGCAAGAGACTAGATGGGTGATGAGAAAGCTAAATTTTTAGATAATTCAGATTTTAAATTATGATACACATGAAAAAAATAAAACAAGTTGTGGAGTATGTATTATTGTGGATACTACTTGAAAGGATGAAGTTGTTTGGGTAAGTAGAAAAGGTAATAAAATCTTAGCTCTTAGATTGGTCATAGGAAAAAAAACTATTAATATGATCAGTGTTTATGCTCCACAAGTAGGATTAAGTGAAGCTATTAAAGCGTAATTTTGGGGAGACTTAGATGATTTAGTAAGAAAAATCCCACAAATAGAGAAGATTTCATAGGAGGAGACTTAAATTGACATATATGAAAGGAAAATGTTGATTACACAGCCGTTCATGGAGGATATGGATATGAAAAAAGGAATAAAGAAAGACGAATTATTTTAGATTTTGTCATAACACATGAGCTAATTGTATCAAATATGCTTTTTATAAAGAGGGAAGAACATTTAATTATGTTTAAAAGCGGAGCAAATAAATCACAAATTGATTATTTTATGACCGCAAAATGGATAAAATGATTTATAAGGATTGCAAAGTCATACCAGGAGAAAGTTTGACAACACAACATAAGTTAGTGGCGTTAGATGTATAAATTAAATATAATAAAATTAAGACGAACAAAAATATTGCAAAAAATTCGGTGGTGGAACTTGAAGATAAAAAAACAGGTTGTTTTCAAGAAGGCAATTATGAAACAACTAGTTGATGACCCTTATGTTTATCATAATGTCTTATGAGAAGTTATGTTTTCACATTTAAGGATAAGTGAAAAAAATGTACTTGGAGTATCAAAAAGTCATGCCCCCCAAATAAAGAATCTTGGTGTTGAAAAGAGAAAGTAAGACAAAGTGAGGGCAAAGAGAGTTAGCTATAAATCACTCTACGCTTGTAGGAATGATGAAAACTTAGACATGTATAAAGTCACCAAAAAAGAAGATAAACATGTAGTAAGTAAAGTAAGAAATCAAGCTTATAAATTTTTTTATAAGCGACTAGATACCAAAGATGAAAAGCGTGACATATATAAAATTGCTCTTGTTAACAAAAGATTTAAGTCAAGTAAAATGCATAAAGGATGAGACAGATACAGTTTTGACGGTTAAGGTGGATATTAAAGAGCGATGGAAAAGATTTTTTTATCATTTCTATAATGAAACAAATGACAATGAATTGAACTTAAAAGAGTTAAGTAAATCAGAGAAGTATAAGAACATAACATTTTATCATAAAATTTAAGTGTCAGAGGTAAAAAAATGCTCTAAATAAGTGAAAAATGGAAAGACGGTTGGGTCAGACGATATACCCATCGAAGTATGGAAATGCCTAGAAAATGAAGGAATTTTGTGGCTTACATGTTTTTCAATTAGATACTGAAGTCAAAGAAGATGTCAGACCAATGAAGGGAAAGTATTTTGGTATCTTTGTATAAGAATAAAGATGATATACAAAATTGTGTTAATTATAGAGGAATTAAATTGATGAGTCATACCATGAAATTATGAGAACGAGTAATAGAAAGAAGATTAAGACAAGAGACTAACATCTCGAAGAATCAATTTGGATTCATGCTAGGGAGGTCGACCATGGAAGTTATGCATCTCTTGAGGAGACTCATTGACAACTATCGAGAAAGAAAACAAGATTTGCAGATGTTGTTTATTGATATTGAAAAGGCTTATGATAGAGTTTCAAGAGAGATCTTATGGAGAGTCTTAGAAAAGAAAGCTGTAAATATATCATATATTGACACAATCAAAGATATGTATACAAATTCAGTGACAAGGATGAGAACTTTTGGAGGATTAACACAAGAATTCTCTATCACTGTTGGCTTACATCAATGTTCAGCTTTAAGGCCTTATCTCTTTACCCTTATCTTAGATGAACTCACCAAACATATCCAACAAGCAATACCTTGATGTTTATTGCTTGCGGATGATATCATTTTGGTTGATGAGATGCGCGAGGGTGTAAATGCAAAACTTGAATCTTGGCGAGATACTTTAGAAAAGAAGGGTTTTAGGTTGAGCAGGGCAAAGACGGAGTATATGGAGCTTAAATTTAGCAGTACAAGAAGGACAGATGACTTCGTTATTAAGTTGGGTGATCAAGATATTTCCCGTAGTGAGTGTTTTAAATATCTTGGATCGATAGTTCAAAAAGACAGAGGTATTGATACAGATGTGACACATAGAATCCAAGCGGTTGGTTGAAGCGAAAAGGCGCGTCAGGGATCTTATGTGATCGTAAAGTACCACTAAAACTTAAGGGCAAGTTTTACCGTACTGCAATTAGACACGCGGTGCTCTATGGTTCTAAATGTTGGGCAATGAATTGTGTACATGAGCAAAAATGAGAGTTGCGGAGATGAGAATGCTTAGGTGGATGTGTGGACACACCAGATTGGATAAAATTAGGAATGAAAGTATCATGGATAAGACAGGAGTAGTACCAATTGTAGAGAATATGCAAGAAGCTCGTTTAAGATGGTTTGGACACGTACAAAGGAGACCATTAGAGGCACCTGTTAGGCGTTGTGAGAGTCTAGTCACTAGGCATGTTAAACGAGGGAGGGGTAGACCAATAAAGACTTGAAATGAAACTGTAAGGAAAGACATGATGTACTTAGGCATTAATGAGATGACAAGATAGGGCACAATGGCGACAAAGGATTCATATAGTCGACCCCACTATAGTGGGATAAAGGCTTAAGTGTTGTTGTATGAGATCCTTATAATGATGTTGTAGTCATTAATGCACTTTTATGAGCAATGTCCGAGGAGCTAAGAAGAAGAGTACTTCTCCTAGACAAATCCTCTTCGTGCTTGTTGCGGTTCACTCAAGGCTTCGGTATACCAGACTAAATTGAACCGCCTTAGCCTGGGAGCGGTCGAGCGTGCAAATAGTCACAAGAAGTAGAAAGCTGGAAAAAAAATTAACGTGAAAAATCCTTCAACTAGGTGAAAAACCACGTGGTCATATCTGTGCTGGCCAAACCTCCACTATTTGTTGGTTATTGTACAGGGCTTTGTTGAAGAACTTGAGGGTGAAAGGCCGCCTCTTATTATAATTTGAAGGAGAGAGAGAGTTGCTCGAGGGGGTGACAAGCCACCACTCACGGAGCTTAGTATTTAACTTGCTGCTGTTGGGAGCTTCATGCACTGGATACTTTGTGGTCTTTGACTCTTGCTTGGAGGCGAGCGTAGCTTGCTTGGTTTGTCTCTGGATATGGCAGCTTGAAAGTTTGAGCCACTCGTTATGCGCATCTTGTCCTCTGCGGCTTGTTTTTTATTGTCTTTTGGAGGAGTCTGGTGTGGTTGTCTTGTCGGTGATTGGAGCGCTTGTTCTTGAATGCACAGGGTGCTTGTCGGCGGAGAGCGCGCAGTGCGCTTGCTGGAGGAGAGTGTGCGGAGCGCTTCTTGGAGGAGATCACGTGAAGCGCTTGCTGGAGGAGAGCGCGCAGAGAGCTTGTTAGAGGAGAGTACGTGGGACGCTTGCTGGAGGAGAGCGCGTGTAACGCTTGTTGGAGTGCGCGCGGGGAGCACGTGGAAGTTGGGCGTGAGAAGGCGCGTAAGTAGGTGGCGCGCGCAGGAGCGCGTGAGGAGGCGCAAGGAAGAGGCACGTGCAAGAGTGCGCAAGGAAGAGACACGTGCGGGAGAGCGCAAGGGAGAGATGCGTGCGGGAGAGCGCAAGGAACAGACGCGCGCGAGAGCGTGCAAGAAGGTTGAGTGCGCGAGGCCGCACAAGAGGTGTGTACATGAGCGCGTAAGGAAGAGGCGCGCATGGGAGCGCGCTAAGAAGAGGTGCCCACGGGAGCGCGCTAGGAAGAGGCGCGCGCGGGAGTACACAAGGAATAGACAAGCGCGGGAGCGTGCAAGGAGGCGGAGTGCGTGCAAGGAAGAGGTGTGCGCAGGAGCGCGCAGACAAGAGGCGCGCACGGGAGCGCATTAGGAAGAGGCGCGCGCAGGAGCGCGCAAGGAAGAGGCGCGCGTGGGAGCGTGCTAGGAAGAGAAAAGGAGGAGAGAAACTCGCAGGAGGAGAGGAGAGAGAAAATTCGTAGGAGGATTTTTCTGCGGAGGAAAAGATGAAAATGAAGAGTAATTAGCCCTATTTATAGATTTTAAGAGGGGCAAGCCAGTAATTTTCCCCCGTAACCACCAATCGGACGAATAGAATTGCCCCATTTAGAGCAAGCAGATCGTCACATTTATGTAAATGACGAAACTGCCCCCGATCGGGAAATAATCAGCCTCACCGAAAAAAATAATCGACCCTCTCACGAGGGGAGGGGAAGCCTGGCGAGGCCGACAACCGGCGGGAAAGGGCCGCCCAGATTGCCGAAGAAGCTGTCTATCACAGGCGGCGAGGAAGCCGCCCCTAATGGGGGCAATGACAGGATGGGCGGCAGAATATATCGCCCATCTTGAGCGGCAAATATGTTGCCCCTGATGGGGGAGCCAACAGGATGGACGACATATTTTGCTGGCCTCCCTGGGAGGAAAAGGGGGCAGGATGGGCGGCAGAACTGCCGCCCATCCATGCTATCATGAATGTCGCCCCTTAAGGGACTGGTGGCCGGATGGGAGGCAAAATCTATCGCCCATCTAGGGAGAGAAGAGGGTCTCCCCTATTGGGGGCGGCAGCTGGACGGTCGGCAAAAACTTCCACACGTCTGGGGAGAGAAGAAGGGTCGCCCTATTTGGGGCGACGACCGGACGGGCAGTAGAAACTGCCGCCCGTCTGAGGCGAGAAGAGGGACGCCCCTTTTATGGGCGGCGGCTGCATTGGGCCAGGCCGCCGACAAGCTTACTGCGGGAAGTTACGCCCCGGGCGCCCGGACAGTTGCGTGCGGTGTTACGGGTTCGGTCGAACCGGCTCAGGGGAACCACATCATTTGTCCCCTAAGTCCCCGCAGCTCAGAGTTGAAGCGAATGGAGGGCGGGTACTTTTCCCTAAGTCGCGCGCATGATAATTTGTGGTGATCAGTGCAGGAGAGGTGCAGAAGGTGAACTATCCACCAACTGAAATGTCTGCTTATGGTCGAATGCGTCAGGGGTGAGATGTGCACGGGACACGCAATGTGCGTGGAGTGCGCGCAAGGCGCAATATGTGTAGTGTGTGTAAGGGGAAATGTGCGCAGTGTGTGTTATGCGTGCGTAATTGTGAAGTTTGACTAACGTGTGTGCAGAGCGGGGTGCAGAAGCGTCGTTGCAGCATAGCCGAATCTGGCACTGGAGATCCTTCCAAAGATGAGCGAGGGGCTCTGATGTTGATGCAGATGAGGTATTGCTGTGCCTTTATCGCTTATTTGCGCTACGTAATGGATTTGTGCCATACTTGTTGTGCCTTTATTGCTCCTTTGTATATCCGTGTTATGTAGTGGTTTTGTACTTAGTTTGCGAAGCTTTGGTAGCTCTTCGAGCATCGCTTGATTGTTCGTTTACTGTTCTAGCTTTGAGCACTTGCTCGTAGTGATGATCGAGCTTTAGTGATATTGGAACCATCACTCTGTTTAAGCAAACATGTTCTGCTTATTAGACGTTGGCGGTTGGTGGGCGAGGTCCAGACGATACCCGGACCACTACTTGGGCGAAGGGTGGATGGTATTCTACAAGCATGAGTGCGTCGTTGCTGGTTTTGTCTTTGATGACCTTTCTGAGGACGAGCATGTTGAGTTTGTCGTTGATGAGGAGGAGCAGGCTCCTTAGTTTGTTTCTTGCTTTAATTGCACTTGTGTTGTATGTGTGTTTATGATTGGATTTTGTATCCTTACTTTGTTGTAGCAGCTCTGTGTGTTTTGCCTCTCTTTCGACTGACTGTTCTATTATGGTTTTGAGCTCTTCCAAAGAAGTTTGTAACGTTGGCTTCGCTGTCTTTGCGTGGGCTACTTTAAGGCACTCCTTTGAGATTGTCTGTTGGAGGATGAGACCCAGACGATGCCAAAACCTACTACAATTACAAAGGGCAGACACTTCGAGTCGGATAATGAGAGGTCAGATCATCGTGTTGGAGGGTGTCGCTGAGTTGATGGCGGTTGAAAGACAAGACCTAGATAGTCTCGTGTCCTACTATTGGGGCGAAGGGAGAACACTCTTAGTCAGGCAGTGGGAGGTCAGGTTCACTAGTCTGGGGGATGTCGCTGAATGTGTGTCAGTGAAGGGAGGACCTTCGAACCTGGGCAACTGTGAGGGAAGCAGGCCCTTGCGGTGTCGCGACCTACTTCGGGAGAAGGGTAGAACTTCGATCGTCGTCAGTGGGAGGTCGCAGGGACGTGGTCCCAGGAGATGGTGAAGGGCAGACCTTCGAACTGTTGGCGAGTACGAGGGAGGAAAGCCCTGGCGATGTCGTGGCCTACTGCGAAAAGAAGGGCAAACCTTCGACCTCAGCAGTGGGAGGCCGCAGGGACGTGATCCCGGAGAGATGGTGAAGGGCAGACCTTCGAACCGAAGAGGTCAAAGTCTCCTTTTGGGAGATCCAGACACTTTGTAAAGTAAAGGTCGGAGTCTCCTTTACAGAGATCCGAACACTCTGTAAAGTAAAGGTTAGAGTCTCCTTTGCGGAGATCCGAACACTCTGTAAAGTAAAGGTCGGAGTCTTATTTGCGGAGATCCGAACACTCTGTAAAATAAAGGCCAGAGTCTTATTTGCAGAGATCCAAACACTCTGTAAAGTAAAGGTCGGAGTCTCATTTGCGAAGATCGGAACACTCCATAAAGTAAAGGTCGGAGTCTCCTTTGCGGAGATCTGAACACTCTATAAAGTAAAGGTCGGAGTCTTTTGTGGAGATCTGAACACTCTGTAAAGTAAAGGCTGGGGTCTCCTTTGCGGAGATCCAAACATTCTGTAAAGTAAAGGCTGGAATCTCCTTTGCGGAGATCCGACCACTCTGTAAAGTAAAGTTCGGAGTCTCCTTTGCGGATATTCAAATACTATGTAAAGTAAAGGTCGGAGTCTCCTTTACGGAGATTCGAACACTCTGTAAAGTAAAGACCAGAGTCTGCTTTGCGGAGATCCGAACACTTTGTAAAGTAAAGGTCGAATTTGTTGGATCTTGAGGCGTCCTTAGAGAGGTGTGAATAAGGGCAAACTATAATTTTTATGAATTAACAAATTACTTAATCAAATTTTTCTAGAATCAATAAAAACTTAAGCTCAACCAAATATTTATAACAAATCAGTTCAAAATTTACGACACAACAAAATGCAAGTTTATTTCTTAAGTGATAAAAATTACAAACAAAAGATTTCAATAAATCTTGAAATCGAGGCTGTGATGAAAAAATAAAATCTCCTTTTAGAATTTACCGGTTCTTCTCCCCATGACCGGTCGGCTAAAGTCTATCTCTCTCTAGATACAACTAGCCTTCCCTAGATCTCACCATGACCTAGTCGTTGCACACACGGCAGCGATTTCCCCCTAAATCACACAAGGGTCTAGTCATCACTCACAAAACGGCAAATTCTCTACCGATTACAAAGAGAATGAAAAAGAAAAAAATAATCAGAGAATAAAAACTCTTGCAGGTCTTAAGCGTTGAAGATGCCGGAAAATCCTTGCGATGATCGTCGCCTTGTCGGAGATGAGAAGCACGAACGTTCCCTTCTTCGCTCTTGAGATTTCACGAACACTTACGAGTTTTTCTAGTTTCACGGAGTTATCTGGATGGAGATGCACGGGATCAAGGCTCCTGGAGGTGTGTAACATCAAATTCCTGAAGTACGGCCCATTTATAGTTTTTCCACTATCGCGCGGCGGTAGCGCGTTATCGCCTGCGATATCTCCAATGGCTGACACATATCCCACTCTACAATAATTGCGCCGAGGTGTTGAAGATCGTGTATGATCGTGGGACTATCGCACCGCGATAGCATGATATCGTCAGGCGGTATCTCCGATAATGCGCATCATGGCAACCATTCTGAATCATGACCTACGTCATGGGTGACCTCATCATGCTAACGTGGGGCGGTAGCAACTATCGTATGTGATAGCTCAACTTTGTAAAAAATTATGTTGTCGCCCATCCAAAATTATCAGTGTTATACATGTTATATCTGCACACCACAAACACACTGGTGAGTTGGTTTGATCTTTCAAACCCATGTGTATCATGAAACCTACAAGCCGCCGATGTGTAGTCACCAAGCCGCCGATGTTGACTTTCCATGTCGTCGAGATTGACTTTCCAAGCCGCTCATGTGTTTCACAAGCTAGGAAACTTCTAGGAAAGTGACAAAGTCAAATGAAATGGCTATATAAAGGGTTGAGATATGGCTTTGATTGACACACCACCGGTTCTCATCTTGGAGAAAGAGGCCTTTGAAGGTGGATTCACAAAGAAGGAGGCGTGGCTGCGGCGGGTTGTAGTGAGTGTGGCAAGGCTATAGTGGGACAAGCAGCGTAGTGAGCAGCGGGCTTACATGCGAGCTAGACATTATTCTGCGTTGACTTCTCTTGTGGTGGCGGTGGTGGTTGGTCGTTTGACGACGACAAAGGTTTGCCAGAGCGAACCTTGTGCATCCTTCTAAGGATTGCAGTCCAAGATCATTGTCCACACGCAGATTAAGCTAATTCATCTTATCTACGGTGTACTTGTAATGGATTGGTATTTTTCATCTCCTCTATTTTTAGTTTTGATTAATTATCGTGCAATGAATTTTTCACTGGATTATATCGTGTTCTTCGTACCCTTATGAGTATTGTGATTGCCCTGGGGATTGTGTGAAATCCCAACAAGTGGTATCAGAGGCATACTTGGTAGACGATCGTGATTGGACATTCTATGAAGGTTCTGACTTCGGTGGTGAACGACTAGGTCCTTTTCCCATCCTTTCAGATCTAGACTTTGAACAAATCAGGTCTTCTAGTTTGTCGAGGAAAGTCATGGCAGAAAAGAACGTAATTTTGGAGAGATTTTCAATGGAAAAATTCGGTGGTGGGAATTTTAGCCTATGGTAGATTTGAGTAAAAGATATGTTGGTTAAGCAGGTTTTGATTCGAGTCTTGCGGGGGCGCGATAAATTGCCCGCGATAATAAAAGATGAGGACTGGAAAGATCTTAATGAAAGAGCCACGAGCACAATCAGGATGTGTGTTGCTGACCAGCTGCTCTTCAACAATGGGACGAAGAGACGGTAATCGGGCTTTGGGAGAAGTTAGAGCGACTGTACCTAGCGAAATATGTGACAACAAGATTATTGTTGAAGCAACGTCTCTATGCGCTTAAGATGCGGGAAGGTGGCAACCTACAGGAACACTTCAATGTGTTCAACGGTCTTTTGAGTCAGTTGCATGTGATTGGCTCGAAGGTAGAGGAAGAAGACAAAGCCCTCTTACTTCTTACCTCGCTCCCGACATCATACAAGCACATGGTGACTACGCTCATGTATGGGAAGGATACGATGGGGTTGGAAGAAGTCACGTCGACGCTTTTATCTAGTCAGATGTTGAAGGACCCCACTCCTAGGGGTGACCAGATCTTGGTAGCGCATGGATGAGGGAAGAGTTTCGATAAAGGATCGAGCGGTACACGTGCTCGGTCGGCTTCAAAGAAGGCAGTGACGTGTTTCCACTGCAGACAAGTTGATCACATTAAGAGATATTGTCCGCAACGTGCTGGGAGTTTTGGTACTTCAAGTGACATCCAGGATGCGGGCATGGTGACATTGGACTTGGCAGGAGATGACGACTTTTATTGTGTCATTGAGAGTCAGGGTGACTCTGATAGCTGGATGCTTGATTCTGGTGCATCGCAACACGCTTGCTTTGACGTCCGGGTCGATCATACTAGGTGACGACTCGAGATGCGAGGTCACAGGGATAGGGACTGTGGACTTGTAGATGCAGGATGGAGCTATACGTAGGCTTGAGAGGGTGTATCTGGTGCCCAAGCTGCGTAAGAATCTAGTATCATTGGGTAGATTGGACTCGGAAGGCTGCTGTTGGGCGACCAGGTGTGGAGTTCTAACGGTGATGTGAGGGCGCACTGTACTCATGCAAGCTATACAACACGGTAGACTATACTGGCTGATGGGGTCTACGATGCGAGGTGGTGAGCCCATGATTTATGCGACCAATAATGTTGATAGTCGCGGTAGTGCAGGGGATCGTCCTTCTGATAGTCTGACTAGGCGAGTCAGATTCAGCGATCTAGTTGCGTCGACATTCAGAGGTTCAGCCCGAGCATGGATGAGTCGACTGGAGCAGGTCGGTTGATGCATCGGGCTTTGAGGTGGTGCTACGTGCAGCATTGCTTCGCGCAGTTTGGTGATTTGTGCAGATGCTCAGTGCAGTTCAGTGCTTCGTGCAGATGTTGCATGCTTCGTGCAAATGCTCAGTGCAGTTTGATGTTTGATGCAAAATATGATATTTTTGAAATTCAAATCAAGGTGGTGATTGCTGAGTTGGTTTGATCTTTCAAACTCAAGTGTATCATGAAACCTACAAGCCGTCGATGTTGAATCTCCAAGCCGCCAATGTTGACTTTCCAAGCCGTTGATGTTGACTCTCCAAGCCGTCCATGTGTTTCACAAGCTAGGAAACTCCTAGGGAATTGACTAAGGCAAATGAAATGGCTATATAAAGGGTTGAGGTATGTATTGGATTGACACACCACCGGTTTTCATCTTGGAGAAAGAGGCCTTTGAAGGTGGATTCACGGAGGAGGCGAGGCTGCGGCGGGCTGCAGTGAGTCTGGCAAGGCTGTAGTGGGGCAAACAACATAGTGAGCAGCGGGCTTATATGCGAGCTGGGCATTATTCTGCGTTGACTTCTCTTGTGGCGACAATGGTGGTTGGTCGTCTGACGACGACAAAGGTTTGCAGGAGTGAACCTTGTGCATCCTTCTAAGGATTGCAGTCCAAGATCATTGTTCACCCCCAGATTAAGCTAATCCATCTTATCTGCGGTGTACTTGTAACAGTCTCCTCTATTTTTAGTTTTGATTAATTATCGTGCAATGAATTTTTCTCTGGATTATATCGTGTTCTTCGTACCCTTACGATTTTGTGACTGTCCTGGGAATGGTGTGAAATCTCAACACACACTATGATCAAATACATTTGGGATTTGTTATTTTCAAATCAAGAAGTGCGGAACGCATGCTCTAATAATATTTCCCCTTTTGATAATAATAAATTCTCTTAGAAAGAAATCCGCCGAGTTATAATAAGGTGTACAAAATATGATAAACAACATAAGTACTTGAAGTACATATGCTCCCCCTAAATGGATGACCTTAAATGTTTATTAAGTCCAAAGGTAAATATATTACTCCCCTTTAATTGATGACCTAAATGTTTATTAAAGCTAAATATATTACTCCCCCTTAATGTAAGCTACCAATTATTAACAATAGAGTTCGAGTTCTTTCGATATTCTCCTCCTTTGTTATCAACAAAAAAAAATGAAAGTGTAAACGTAAGAGAAAAGTATACACAGAATTTGAAAAGAAATTGATAGAAAAACATTAGAGGAAATATACTTGACATAAATAGACTTAAAAAAAGTGATTTGGGATAACATATAAAGTGAATAATGTGTATGCTATAAAATATCAAGTAATCAAAAATATTGGTAGATGCATGTCAAAAATATCTAAAGAAATGATGAAATCAGCGATTTAGGACTGAGTCAAAATCGACTCGAAATCAAATTCAAGTCAAATTGAATCTACTAACTAAAATCGTGTCGAATCAATTTTAACTGGTTTCAATTCGGCTCAATATTCGAGCGATTTTTGAGCAACTTTTGAATTTTAAATAATGTGCCCATCTCTAATCACCTCCATAATTATTTTGGGCAGTTTTAAATTAAAAAAAATGAAGTTGAAAAATTGAAGTCATAGCCCTTCTAGAAGCCGATCAAAAGTCAATTTGTCTAAAGAGTATCTAGAGACAGTCAACTTGCTGTGATTAGTCTAAAGTAATCAACTTGCTAATTACAGGTTGCATCTCTCTAATTTTTGAAATTATAAAACTTCCTCTCAGTATTTATATCTTGATTCATGCACAAAAGTGCCTTTAGTGTAATTATTCACAAGGGTCTTTTTGCGCATGAATATTATAAAATATAAACCTGGAGAGGGTAAATGTAATTTTAAAAGTTCGAGAAGTACACGCTATAATTATGCAAACGGGAGGACCTGATAAATAACCACGCAGATATATATGAGTGACAGTGCACGGGAGCCCATGAGTGACTGCGACAATGCTACGGCGTGATGACACTCCCGTCTCGGTCCCGCGCAGTCCCCCGCCATCTGTCGTCGGGGCACTTTGTGGCGGGAGTGACACTATTGCGGTCGAGGTCGTGTCATGGCCGCACTGTGATATGTAGTTATATTTATATTATTTTTTTCTCTCTCCATACATATAAGTAAATATATTAATATATTTATTTTATTTAAGATATAAATTAGCTGGGTGAACTATGAACGGGCCAGTGTTCATCCGCCAAACTTATATTATTATAGCTCAATATATAATTTTATAGTATTAGTATTATTATTAAATTAAGGCAAAATCATGAATTCAGTCCCTTAACTTTTGCCACTTTATGAAATCAGTCCCACAAGTATTATTTGTTTGAAATAAGTCCCTATTCTTTATTTTATTGTTGAAATCAGTCCCAAATAACTTTTCTGTTAAATATTTGAGGGTAAAAGAGTAAAAACTCATTTAATTTAAGAATAACCTAAACCTAAACCTAAACTTAGCATTTCTTGAATTCCTTATATTTCCCGATTTCCTCCCTGCCCCATTTCCTTATATCTCCCGGTGGTGTTGCCCCCATTCGCCGTCTCTCTCTCGCTCCGGACGCTGCCCCCATTTCGTCGTCTCGCTCCGGACGCTGCCCCCATTTCGCGATTTCTCTCGGCTGCCCCCATTTCGCGGTTTCTCCCTTCCGGCGCTGCCCCCATTTCGCTATCTCTCACTCCTGGCGTGCCCCCATTTCGTCGTCTCTTGCTCCCGGTGGCGCTGCCCTCTTCTCGCGATCTGCGGCTCCCTGTCCATTTTCATTCACTGTGAGTAGTTCTATTCCATTTATTCATAGATTTGCATCTACATTTATTCCGTTACTTGTATAAACTATATAAACTGGAAGCTCGCTTGTAGCATGAATGTATAAACTGGAAGCTCACTTGTATAAACTGTATAAACTTGAAGCTCACTTGTAGCATGGCTGTATAAACTGGAAGCTCACTTGAAATGTTAGTTTTTCACTGTTTTAGAAATGGTTTAGAGTTTTAGTTTTTCAATGTGAAAATTTTCCCATGAAAATAGTGCTTAGTTCTATTCCCTTTATTCATAGATTTGCATTTTGATGGTCTCTGTTTTGTTATTTCTTCAATTCAACTATTAATCTTTTGCTAATTTTGATAGGACTTAGGTTGTTGATGATGGATTTAAATGAAGAAATTTTCAGAAATGATGATAATAATGTTAGGATATTTGGTTAATGTCCGCGCGTGTCAGGACCGACTCGGAATGACCCAATGGGTTTCGTGTCACTAGAGTGTAACGGCTCTACGCTGGAGATACTATATAAGGCCATTCCACATCTGATGAGCCTTAGTGGACTATCTTGAGCGGAGCCTCTAACATTCTCAAGATATTTTTTTAGGGTTTCGCTCCCGCCCGTCCGCTCTCTCTTTCTCCCGATCCGAAAATCTTCTCGTCGCCGATCACGATCGGAAGAGGAAGATCCAAATCCCGAGCGCCGTTACTGTTTCTTTTCGTGATTTGCCTGCTGCCGCTGGAAAGGATCGTGAATCCTGTTACTCCGGAGGTTTTCGCTGTTATTCGTTGCGGCCGATTTCTCCTCCACCAAGATCCAGATCACGATATCTCCTGGATCACTATTTGCTGTCGCCGTTGTTGCGCCGTCGACCAGAATAGATCTGGAGGAGTTTCTCCTTTCCAGGCCGTGAGAATCCTTATCGTTGTCTTCTCCATTTGTAAAGGTGAGGTTGCAATCTAGAAGAAGAATTTCATTTGAATCAACGGAGCTCTGTTTCTTTTGGAACAAAATTTCTTGTTTCTGGAAGATTAGATCGACGTTGATTTCCCTACATCAATTAGATCTAGATCCATTCATCTTCATCTCTTGCCTTTGGAGATCCAGATTTAAGCGGTGGTTCTTTGCTGATAAAACAAGGGGAAAACGATACACTCAAGCCATTATCCTGTGACCTAAGTGGAGGTTTTCCTGTAGGAAGATTGCTCGGCAAATTAGATCAAATTACTCCAGATCTACTCAAGCAGATCTATTCCAAGTTTCCAACTGTAGTTTCTATTCCAAGAGCAGATTTGGGGAGAATCGTGAAAAAAAAAACTGTTCACTCCAGTGCAGATTAACTCTACTACAGATTCCAATTAAGAGCAGGTTCTTGGGTTTCTTAGATCTAGACAAGAAAGGATCTAAGGGAATCAATTTTTTCTATTGGGAAATCAAATCCAAGTTTTTTGATCCGGGAGATCCTTACAGTCAGATCTCGGAGGAAGCAGCTATTGTTGCTTGGATTTAGTCTTCGGCGGCTGCATCTAGCCGGAGAGGAGGAGCATATTATAACTCTTGGATTGGATCCAAAGTTTTTTTTTGTGACGTCTCCATTCAGTTCAGGTGACCCAATTCTAGTTTTTTTTTATTTTTGTTTAAATCTAGAAAAATGTCGAAGAAAAGCGCGCTCGACACCATAAAACTGCAATCGTTCGACGTCTCCGACTTTCTCAGTTGGAAAATTCAAGTCCAACTAGGAATGAAGGAACGCGAGATTTTTTATACTGTTCAAAGTGATTTTGCTTCTACCGTCGAGGACGTGGACGAGTACCAGTGGAACAAGGATGAGGATTTCTGCAGGGATTACCTGTTGAATTCCCTGAATCCCCGTCTCGCGTTGACCTACCACGCCTACAAAACTGCAAAGGAAATTTGGGATCGACTGAACGCGCATTTTCAGAAGGAGGAAGGCCTGTCAAAGTCGCTCATTGGAGAGAAGTTTTTCAACTTCAGATTCAAGGCGAACGTGTCCATCACTTCTCAACTCTTGGAGCTGGTCAACCTGCGTCAGAAGCTGGATGATGATCATTCGAAGATGGACAACAGCCTCTTTGTGTATATGATTCTGAGCAAGCTGCCTCCTGAGTGGCTCTTTTTCAAGACCGAGATGCACTGACTGAAAGAGAAGATAAGTCTTGATGAACTCAAAAGGTTCATCCACATTGAGGACCAGAACATCGCTGGGAAAAGCATGGAGCAGGTTGCGCAGCCCTCACAGGATGTCAATTTCGTTTCACGTCCTAGTAAGCCTTCTCGGAAGCCCCCGGCACCTAAGGGTGATTCCCACGCACCGTTGGCGGTCAAAAAGCCTTCTCTCAAAAGGAAGAAGGGCAAGTGCCACAACTGCGGCAAATGGGGTCACTGGGCCGCTGAATGCAAGGGTCCGAAAAGACATAAAGAGGAAGACCCACAAAATGTGGCGAACATGGTGGTCGACAACTCTGATCCCAAGTCCTTCGTAGCTATGATTGGGAGTAGTCATCGCAGTGCGTCGTCTGAGTGGTGGCTGGACAGTGGTGCTACCTGTCACGTCACAAATGACAGGGGTCTTCTCTCGAAAGTTACAATGGTCAAGGAAAAAGTCGAGAACTGCAATGGAGGAGCGACAGATGTTACTCATGCTGGGACTGCAGAGCTAGTCCTCTCTTCAGGTAAAACTTTAATTTTACAACATGTTAAAGTAGTTCCTAATTTAACTAAGAATTTGATTTCTATGAGTCTGCTTGATAAAGCCGGAATGTCTTTCACAACCATGAACGGTAGAATGACGTTAACTGTTAATTCTCACTACTTTGGTTGCGCTTACCTGATCAATGGTATGTATAGACTAAGCCTAGATAACGATTGCATAAACCAAGTGAGTTCCACTCTGATAGATCCGAAGCTATTACACAATAGACTTGGACATATTCACTATAAGAAGATGCGAGATCTAGCTAGGAGTCAAAACATCCCATTAGATCTTTCTATTCAATTTGATAGGTGTGAGGTTTGTGCCCAGACTAAGATCACTAGAAACCCTTTCAAGACCGTTTCGAGGAGCACACAACTTCTGGAGTTGATACATTCCGACCTCTGTGATTTTCGTAGTCATGCCACTAGAGGGGGAAGGAAATATCTAATTACTTTCATTGACGATTTTTCCAGATATTGTCATGTTTACCTATTGAAATCGAAAGATGAGACATTTGAGACCTTCAAGATTTTCAAATCTCGGGTAAAAAATCAATTAAACTTAAAGATTAAGCGATTTAGAAGTGATCGAGGAGGAGAGTACACTGCAACTGGGTTTAGGGACTTTTGTGCCTCTGAGGGCATAATCCTAGAAACCACAGCTCCTTACTCACCCCAATCAAACGGCATCGCTGAGCGTAAGAATAGAACTTTAACAGAGATGTTAAATTCTATGCTCCTCACAGCTGGCATGCCTAATTCCTTTTGGGGGGAAGCAGTTCTAACTGCAAATCACATTCTAAATAGAGTGCCTCATTCAAAGCTCAACTCTACTCCGTATGAGTTGTGGCATGGGCATCCCTGTAGATATGACACTCTAAAGACTTGGGGCTGTATTGCTTATGTAAGAATACAAGATCTTAAGAGACCTAAGGTGGGACCTAGAACAACGACTTGCGTTTATCTAGGTAGTGCAGAAGATAGTGCAGCTGACCGGTTTCTGGATCTATCCGCTAATTCAGTGATAGAGTCTAGAGACGCTATTTTCTTTGAACACAAATTTATCAAAGATCATGGCTTGACCGTCTCTGGGTCTACTGACATGATTTCAGAATCTATGGTAGAACCTGAAGCTGGACCCTCTGGCACTGCTCCCCAACCTATAGAGGTGGAACCTGTTCCTCTTCGAGTATCTTCAAGAGATAGAATCCCTAAAGATTTTGGTGAGAATTTTATCACCTACCACTTAGAGGATGATCCATTTTCCTATTAGGAAGCAATGCGATCTAGAGATGCGTTAATGTGGGCAGAAGCCATCGATGAT
Source organism: Platanthera zijinensis (assembly GCA_039513925.1). Classification (NCBI taxonomy): domain Eukaryota; kingdom Viridiplantae; phylum Streptophyta; class Magnoliopsida; order Asparagales; family Orchidaceae; genus Platanthera; species Platanthera zijinensis. The sequence continues at coordinate 272,312,900 of CM077078.1, forward strand.
GAGATGAACTCGCTGCTACAAAACAACACTTGGCATCTAGTTGACCTGCCGAAAGGAGCTAAAGTCCTAGGATGCAAGTGGGTATTAAAGAAGAAGTTACACAGTGATGGGTCTATAGCCAGATATAAAGCACGTCTAGTAGCTAAGGGTTATAAACAACAGGGGGGAATTGACTATTTTGACGTCTATTCACCTGTATGTCACCTATCCACTATCAGGATTCTTCTTGCCTTAACCTCTATCGAGAACTTTATAGTTCATCAGATGGATGTAAAGACAGCCTTCTTAAATGGAGAGCTTGATGAGGAGATCTACATGGCACAACCTGAAGGTTATGTACATAAGGATCTAAGAGATAAAGTGTGCAAACTCGATAAATCGATCTATGGTCTTAAACAAGCACCTAAGATGTGGCACATTAAATTTGATCAAGTGGTAAAGAGCGTTGGATTTCAGTCCAGTCTCTCAGACAAGTGCCTCTACTACCGCTCGATGTCAAATCAAACAGTCATCATATGCCTATATGTGGATGATATGTTGATTCTGGGTTCAGACCTTGCCGCAGTGAGGGATACTAAATCCGCTCTCGCGAAAGCGTTTGATATGAAGGACCTTGGTCCTGTAGATACCCTGTTAGGTATGAAAGTTAGAGCACACAATGGACGTGTCACTCTAAGTCAAGCTCATTACCTTGAGCAGATTCTCACTACCTGGGGTTATAAAGATTGTAGGCCTGTTGAAACACCAATTGATCCAAATGTCAAGTTGAGTCCGAATGAAGGGACCAGCGTTGATCAAGTAAAGTACTCGAAGATCATTGGTAGTCTCATGTATGCCACAAGCTGTACAAGACCAGACATTGCCTTCTCGGTTGGCATGCTGAGTCGCTTTACCAGTAGTCCAGGCAAAGAGCATTGGGATGCCTTAGATCGGCTGATGAGGTACCTGAAAGGTACTAAAGATCACGCTCTGTGCTACAATGGTTACCCTCCTACTTTGGAAGGATACTCTGATGCCTCCTGGTGTTCAGAAGTTGGGAACAGCAAGTCCACCAGTGGATTTATTTTCACTTTGGGTGGCGCTGCAGTCACTTGGAAATCCAAAAGACAGACTTGTATAGCTTTGTCGTCTATGGAAGCCGAGTTGTTTGCCTTAGCTTCAGCTGGTGAAGAGGCAGATTGGATCAGGAATTTGATTCTAGACATTCCCTTGTCTAGACTTCAAGTCAATTCTTTGAGCCTGTACTGTGATAATCAAGCAGCAGTCCAAGTCGTGAAGAATGTCCTTTTTAATACTAAGAGGCGACATGTACGACTGAGACACGCTCTACTGAATTATCTGAAAGAACAGGGCATTATCACTTTGATCGATGTGCGATCGAAGGATAATCTGGCTGATCCACTGACGAAAGGAATGCCTAAAGACCGATCAATCAAAACAGTGGGGGAAATGGGACTCAAGGCGTTTTAAGTTCAGCCTTAGTTTCAAGGTTAGGCGATTCAGTTCCGCCTTTGTCCAAATGTTTTGATTTTGACACTTTCCTTTGTCAAAGCAAGCGTGTTGTGCTCTGCTGATGTTCGGGGTTGCTGAGTACGAATTTGGTGAGTTGTTTCATTCCACATTTGATGTTAACAACTTCATCTGATTTCGTCTTCCTTATCTAGGAGGAGAGTGTTATTCCACATTTGATAACACAATCTGACTAGATTTGGCTCTTCTTCTGTTTATTGGTTCCATTCCACATTTGATGAGTTCCAATTAACTTTAGAAGAACAGTAACCGTGACATTCCACATAGGAACACAGATACAGCTGTGGTGTCCAGAAGTCTGGTAATCGTTTCTTTTGGAAACAGATAACAGATTCTGAGGTAGAACTTAAATGCTCTACACATGCTTTCTCATACTGTACTACGTTCATATAAGTAGAACTAGATACTCGTACATTTTCCAAGGTTGAATTCATTCTGAATGAACTTCTCTGTTGGAAATTACAGGGGCTGCTGCCGATGGAGGAGCACTTGCAGGTTGGGATCCAGAAGAGGATGACCTGCTGGACGATGACGTCTAGAGTGTTTGTCTGGTTTCCTTTTTTCTTCTGCTTAGAGCATTGTTTAGCTCTCATTTCTTTCACTTGTTGTTTGGACTTTCTTGCTCTTTAGTTGGTCATGAGACACTAGGTATTCTGGTACCTGTGCTGTGATTGTACTTTTGACTTTGTTATGATGCTGCTGAGTTTTTCTATTTATTCTTATGCATGCATACAACTGCTCTGTTTAACGTCCAATATGTTCTGACAAGTGTGATGGACACGGTTGTGTATTGAGTCGAATTCTGGTTGAACATTACACACACTACCCTCTTTTCCGACGTCGGTTTCACCGCGGACATAGGAGGAGATTGTTAGGATATTTGGTTAATGTCCGCGCGTGTCAGGACCGACTCGGAATGACCCAATGGGTTTCGTGTCACTAGAGTGTAACGGCTCTACGCTGGAGATACTATATAAGGCCATTCCACATCTGATGAGCCTTAGTGGACTATCTTGAGCGGAGCCTCTAACAAATAATAGCAAAGATAGTGCTTTAGATATTCAATTTGAGAATGAGGAAGAATTATTTGATGAAGGTGATACCAATGTTGAAACTTTCAACGAGACATCAGTGGTTGTAAAAGAGAATAGTGATGAAGAATATGTAAGTGATTCTATTCAATCACTTAGTAGTGATGATGAAGGTGGAGGCGTTAGTAGAAAACCTCGACAACCTATTTTTACTATGTTGAAGGATATGAAAGAAATGAAATGGGAGCCTGGTTTAATTTTTAAATCAAAAGATCATTTTAAGGATGTAGTGACAATATACTCAATTCATATAGGTGTTGGTTTAAAGTTGATGAAGAATGATAATAGGAGGGTTCGATACATTTGCAAGCCCGGATGTAAATGGCAAATATATGCGGCACCAATGAAGAACCAGGATACATGGGAAGTGAGAACTGTGAAAGATAAACACTCTTGTAGTAGAGAGTTTAACAATAAACTTTTGACTGCAAAATGGTTGGGTAAATGTATAGAATCAAAAGTTAGAGAGAACCCAAACGTTGAAATAAAACAAATCGTTGCTAAAGTAAAAGAAAAATGGGTGGTAGGGATATCAAAGGACAAGACATCAAGAGCAAAAGCTGCAGCTACTGCTTCCCTAGAAGGAAATGTTGAAGAGCAATATAATTATATGAACCAATATTGTGCAGAACTCTTAAGATCAAATCAAGGAAGTTCAGTGTTTCTTAAATTTAGTTGGCCTCCGGAATTTTATAATGAATCTATAATACCCCGTTTAAGATCTATTATACCCCGATTTGAGAGGGTGTATATTTGTCTTGCCGGATGTCGCGAGTCATTCAGAGTATGTAGACCTATTGTTGGATTGGATTGATGTTTTTTGAAAGGGTATTATGACGGACAACTACTGACAGCAATTGGGAGAGATCCCAATGATCAAATGTTACCGATAGCGTATGCAATTGTGGAGGCCGAGAATAAAGATTCATGGAGTCAAAGGGCACAACAAAAGAAATTGCAAGCCTACTTGACGAATATAAATTGGTATAATTATTCTTCCTATTATTTATTTCTCATAAACATTGGAGCGGGTCTGATCTTAAATGTTTATTTTCAGGTAAGAGTTCATGCAAGTTGGAGCAATTGGAGTAGAAGCTGAATTTTGTTTTTGTACTATTGTTTCATTTTTGTGCAAGTTGGAGCAGTCAGAGCAATTTGATTTAATGCAAGCTATGTAATTGTTCAGTAGTAATTCGTAGTTACTGGTGCTACATTTTTGTACTTAATGTTATATAAAGGGTTTGGTGCAGGCTATGTAATTTTGACAAAGGTTATGAATGCCATCAAAAAATTAGTTCTGGACATAAAAGTGCTGTTTTGTTTTTGTTGGATTAGTTCATGTGTTTCAACTTGACAAGTCTTTGGTAATTTATTAGGTACTTGTTCTGGAAATTGCAAACTATGTACAACAACATAATTATTGCCGGATGGAAATTTTGGGCATTTTTACACGGATTAAGGACTTCCAGGATTGCACATCGTAAGATTGAACTTATTAGGACTAATAGGATGTTATTTAAAAAATTTTAAAAAAATAAGGCTATTTTGTTAAATTTTAAGTTTATGATCATCAATTAATTTGCTTTTCGTTAGTATTTTCAGTTAACTAGGACTGATTTCATCATTTTGATAAATGTGGGGACTGATTTCTTGCTTTTATGACTTGTGGGACTGATTTCATAAAGTGGCAAAAGTTAAAGGACTGATTTCATGGTTTTGCCTTAATTTAATAATAATAGTAATACCATAAAATTATATATTGAGCAGCCCGTTCATGGTTCACCCACCTAAGTTATATATTAAATAAAATAAATATATTAATATATTTACTTATATGTATGGAGAGAGAAAGAAATCATATAAATATAAGATATGAGTGATTTGGCGGCAGTGTGCGGCCACGACAGGACCACGACCGCAATAGTGTCACTCCCGGCACATCCAGTACCCCAGGACAGATGGCGGGGTCTGCGCGGGACCGGAGTGTCGTCACGTCGTGGCACACTCATGAGCTCTCGTGCACTGTCACTCGTATATATCTGTGTGTGGTTATTTATGAGGTCCTCCCCTCGAGATTTGCGTAATTCTAGCTTGCACTTCACCAATTTTTAAAATTACAATTATCCCCTACAAGTTTTATATTTTATAATATTCATGCGCAAAAAGACCTTCAAGATTTATACTAAAGGCACTTTTGTGCATGAATCATGAATGTTATGAGATATAAATATTGAGAGGAAGTTTTATAATTTCAAAAATTAGAGAGATACAACCTATAATTAGCAAGTTGATTACTTTAGACGAATCACAGCAAGTTGACTGTCTCTAGATACTCTTTAAACAAATTGACTTTTATTTGGATTCTAGAAGGGCAATGACTTCAATTTTCAACTTCATTTTTTTTAATTTAAAAACTGCCCAAAATAATTATGGAGGTGATTGGAGCTGGGCACATTATTTAAAATTCAAAAGTTGCTCAAAAATCGCTCCAATATTGAGCCGAATTGGAATCAGTTAAAATCGATTCGATTCAATTTGTCTCGAATTTGATTTGAAGTCGATTTCGACACAGCCCAAAATCACTGATTCAAATTAGCTCGAAATAAAAGAGCGAAGGTTTCAAGTGTTTTATTTGTTAAATTTAGAAGTTGCACAATTTCGAGTCAACTAGAAATAAAGAGAAAAGTTGCTCAATTTCGAACCGGCTCGATTTGATTTCGAGTCGGCTCAGAAACGAGCCATTTTGAGTCAAGATGACTCGACTTGAAATCAATTTGAGTCGACCTCGACTCTCGAGGCAATTGGGGGTTTACCAAAGAAGAGTCGAAGAGCTGAGTCGTGATAGCGACGAAGAGGGCGAAGACTTATACGGAGAGGGAAAATGAAAATTATAACTTTGATTTTGAGTCGGGCCCAAATCGCTCGAGACCGCTGGCAGTCTTGGCGATATCGTCGGGACCGCTAGGAGTCTCGGAGATACCGCTGAGACCGAGGGGAGTCTCGACGGTATCGTTGAGAGCGCAAAGTTCCGCGTTTTTAGCGTCGTAGGGCGAACCTGGGCGTGTTTTTAGGCGTCTGATCGCCTTGGAAATAAATCCAATGACCCAAATCTTTTGCCTGAGAGCCTTAAATAGGGCTGAAGGGGTTTTCCCCTCTTTTTTACCCTAGTCCATCATGACTTTGACGGCTCGTGAGCGGGAGATAGTGGAGGAAGAAGACGACCTAGATCCGCTATTGTTGGAGATTTGGAGCTCCGACTGCCGATCCAAGACCGGATCAGCGAAGAGGGCGTAGAGGCGAACACGATCATCTGAGCATCTTCAAGTGTTCATGGCGAGGAAGAGGTATCGTAAGGTAACAATATCGCTCCTCCCGGTTTTAGGATACGTGCATGCCATCCTTTTTATGCCTTTATTTTGAGCATGTAGGCACCGGATCTCTCAAATGAGAGTGACTCGGGTCGCCTTGGTTCAAGAAGAACCACCGGGTCGATTGAGTCCGTCCCTGACATATTTTTCATTAGAAATCCGCTCCGTTAGTGGATTAGGCATTGTGGGTGAAGCCATAATCGCAACCGATGGTCTAATTCGGTGATGTTGTTGACGTGCATGTTAAGGATTTTTGCTAGAAATCCGATTGCGGCGAAGACGCCGTTGTGATGTCCTTTATTTTCGTGTGAGAACAAACGATGTTCTAGGATGGGAAGGGATGTGAATGTTAAATGTTATGTAAATTCGTGGCTTTGTCTCTATGGTCGGCTGACCATCCCGATGACATTACAAGTCATGTGTGGAGGGTGTCCCGGGAAGACAAGCCCCCTTTTATGAAAACTGATGAGAATGCCAAGCTTTTGGACAAGCCCAGACAATGAATCCCATGAGCGGGCAGGGTCAAGCAAGGATTCTTAGTATTAGTAGGATTGTCGTGGTGAAACTGACAAGAGTGTCAAAGCTTGCAGGCAAGCCCGAGTGTTGAGACTCATGAGTAGGTGGGGCCTAAGCAAGAGTTTCATTTGCGGCTTGAAAACCATAGGGGGAAAATTGGAAGTACCCATGTGATCGATATAATGTGAGGATGTATTAGAATCATACACGCTTAGGGTGCCTCTTGTGAAAATCAGGTTTGCATACATGTTGCATGATAGGCCCATTTTTATTTCAATGCTCAACAAATAAATGTGTTTGATGTTTGTGACACCCATATTTGTTATTTCTATGTTACTTTCCTTTATTACATATGCATACGAAGTTCAGACCTGCAGGGTGATGGAGTGTCCCGGAGTCCGCTAGGGACAGCCGGGAGAAGGAGTGTTAGTTACACAGTTGAGGTCAGCCTTTACTGACCCACATTACATCAAATTTTTACAAGGCAAGGATCACACGCTGAGTGTTCCATCTGATGTTGGTGATTTATGGTGTTTAGTTTCCTTTATGATGTTCTGACTTGCAAGCCGAGATATCTTAGGAGTTCTGTACTTGTGTTTTTGATATTGTTTATGTATGAGTTGGACGTTATATGTTGTAAGGCCATAAGGCCATTGGGACTTCTTGGCAGTGGAAAACTTCTGTTTCTAGTGTTAGTTTTGTGTTTTCGCTGTTTTGTTTTTGTGTTATGAGATTGAAAGTATGTCGTATCAATTTATAATACTAAATATGTGGCGTCTATATGTTGTGGGTACCCGGCTGGACTCATATTATATGATCATTGTAGGAGAGGTGTTACATGAGCGACCTTCTTTTTGCAAGGGATGGGCGGACATTTAGTCGTCTGTCCTCTGCCTGTCGCCGCCCCTAATAGGGGCGACCTTCTTTTCGCCCAGGACGGGCAGCCATTTTGCCACCCGTCCTCTGCTAGCTGCCGCCCCTGACAGGGAGGCCTTCCTTCTGCCCAAGACAGGAGGCCATTTGGTCGCCCGACCTCTGTCGGCGGCCCCCATTTTGGGGTTCCCTCCCCTTCCCCTCAACTGGTCGGCCTTCTGTCGGTGGCCGACCAAGTTCCTCTGGTCAAGCATGGACTTCACTGTCCAAGAGATCTCCCCGCCGTCGTCCGCCATCCACCGTCGTCTGCCAAGTGTTTTCTCCACCGTTCGATCGCACTCCCACGATAGTCGTCGTCGGTTACAATGGTAACCACCCACATAACCTCCTACATGACCTCTCGTAATGAGGAAAGTGCATTGCCGAAAATAGGACTGGTCTGCATCTAATAAAATTAATATGATAATATGTGCATAATACATAATATTATCGGTTTGTCGTTAGTATTTACGATGGTTATGATCTGCAATTAACCGGATAACCACCGTAACTACATCTGGGGCCTATAAATAGAGCCTCATCCCCCCCCCCCATTTCATCCTCTTCACTCCCGGAAAATTCTCCTACGAAATTTTTCTCTCCTCCTCCTACGGATTTTCTCTCTCCTCCATTTCTCTTCCTATCTTGCTTCCACACGCGCCTCTTCCTAGCACACTCCCGCACACGCCTCTTCCATGCACGCTGCCGCGCACACCTTTTCCTTGCGCGCTCCCGCACACATCTTATCATTGCGTGCTCTCGTGCGTGTCTCTTCCTTGCATGCTCTACTTCCTTGCGTGCTTATTTGCACCACCTCCTCGCACGCTCCCGTGCACGCCACCTACTTACGCATCTTCATGTCTGTTACTTCAATGCATGCTCTCCTCCAATGAACTCCTCGCGCGCTCTCCGCCAGCAAGCGAGTCACATGTGTGTTGAGTACATTGGTCACAATGTACTTGATTTAAAGAAGTCCTTGATGAGTATAAAAATATATAATTTTGTATACTATTAATCGTAAAAATTTAGAAATAAAACCTAAGTTTTTTTATATATAACTAATTATTTTTGTTATATTTCATTTTTTATGTTTTTCTAAGTTTTTCTGAATTTTTGCAATTTTTTCTTAGGTCACACCCATAGTCACGCCCGTGAGCTAGGGCTGTACAGGAAAACCCGAAAAAAATGATGGAAACACCCGTGACGTCATCCAACACGCCCGTGACAATTCGACACGCCCGTGTTAGCCAGTTTGCCAGCAAAATACCGCGCTGTCGCCACGGCCCGTGCTGCCTGATGAATCAGCTGCCTGACACGCCCGTGACATCATCAGTCACGCCCGTGACCTGCTCAAATTCTATCTGAAGTTCCAACCAGCTCGACACCTGTCCCAACACGCTGGCAGTCACGCCCGTGACCCTGTCACGCCCTACCCGACACGCCCGTGTCAGGGGGCGTGTCACTTGAAAATTTTTTCTATAAATAGGGGGGCAGGGCTTAGTAGAATTATTCGAACACCAGCAGCTTCCTTAAGAACTATTAGGACTCCCCAGCTCTCTGACAAGGAACTGGTAGTAGCTTTCAAGTATTCAAAAGTTCTGTAAGTTGTAATATTTTAGCTTTCTTTTCAGCTTTTTAGAAAGTTGTAATAATTTTTCGGACTTTATAAAATAGACTCTTTCAAATTCAATTCTGAGTACTTTCCTGCTTTATTTTTAGTTTTACTTTCCTTTATTTTTTCATACTATCCCGAATGAAAGGTGAAGCTCTGCTTATGTCCTGGATTAAGATAGTGTGAACTTGCTTTCAAAATTATTTTCAAAAATCTTATTATTTCATATTATTCCGAATGAAGGACGAGGCGAAAGCCTATGACCTGGATTAAGATAGTGCGAAAACTCTGCAAAATTTTAGATTTTACTACCTTATCCCAATTGAAAGGCGAAGCGAAAGCTTAAGTCCTGGATTAAGATAGATAGGTAGATATTATTTTCTGTACTTTATACCGCCCCATCCTTAGAAGAGGCTAAGAACCCTTAGCACTTTGTCAAGATGAGCTCTGGGCTGGATATTATTTTCAACTATTTCAACTCTACTTTCTAGTTATCCTAACTAGGGTTTTCTGTTAATTGATCATATACCAGGTGAAGAGACACTACGTTTACGTTAACCCGTTTTAAACGCAAGCCTCCTCGGTCGTACTTTCGACTCAGTGATGCTACCAAAGGGACCCTCTCGTTAAGTTAGGTAATAAAAAAATAAAATTTATCTTTAATAGCTGAATTAATATTCTCTCAAAGTAATTCTGAAATCGAGGACTACCTTCTAAGTCCTTATCTTAATAAAATCACGTATATATATTTTTCTATCTTGGGTATTTAAATATAAACTCCACTCCGTTCATTCGATAAAATAATAGTCCGTTCTAAAAAGTAGAATAATTAACACCGATCCCAGGAAAAATACGACCTTGATATTTTCTACGAAATACTATACTCCTATGCGATAGGTACTCTTGCCTTAATTCACATGATATAAGTAAGTAAAAAAGAGATAGACTTATATACGTAAAAGATTATATAAAATCAAATCTATCTTCTTTAAAACAAACTTTACTTATCAAGTTTTTGGCGTCGTTGTCGGGGACTCGTTTATATGTGTTAATATTTGAAAATAAAAGAACGCTATTAATTTTATCTTTTCTTTTTCTTGTTAGTTAAAAACCTTAGTTTTTATAAAAATAAAACAAACATAAAATTCCCTGAATTTAAAATTTTGTTTTTATAAAACCTAATTTTTTTATTAACAAGTTTATTAACCACTAACGAATTTAAAAAAAAAACTAACCTACTATTTTAATGTATTTTATATAAAACGTTTCTAATTATAAAAATAAGTTTATAATAAAAACTGCTTTATAGAAAACTTGTTTTATATAAAAAACTTGTTTTTAGTTATTTTCCGTTTTAAGTCTTTTCGTGTGTTTGTATTTGTGTGTTTAGATATATTTGTTTGTAACTTAGTTTTTATATATTTGTTTTATTTTTTATTTATACAAAAGTCTTTTTTAGTGTATGACCCGTATAACTCCATCTGATTTAAATCTTGAACTTGATCCTGAAATCGATCGCACCTTTCGCAGGCGCCTCCGATCTCTGAATCAAGAGCTTGTATTAAATCTGGAAGAGTCTGTAGGCACCGCACACGTTCAAGAAATGGCAGCAGAGCAACAACAAACGCCAGAGGTGGTCCCCCAAAGGACCATGTCTTATTATGCACGACCCAATTTAGATGACACCGGGTCTAGTATCGTTCGTCCACCAATTGCTAATAATAACTTCGAGATTAAATCGAGTATAATCCAAATGATTTAAAATTCTGTTCAATTTGATGGATTGCCCAACGAAGATCCAAACACGCACTTGTCCAACTTCTTAGAAATATGCGACACATTTAAGATAAATGGCGTCACTGATGATGTCATCCGTCTTCGCTTATTTCCTTTTTCGCTACGAACGAAAGCCAAACAGTGGCTAGGTTCTCTCCCCAAAGGATCTATTACCACTTGGGCTGAAATGACCGAAAAATTCCTTACAAAGTATTCTCCACCTGCAAAAACCGCACGTCTGCGTGCGGATATTTCTTCCTTTTTGCAAGGCGAGTCCGAGTCTCTTTATGAGACTTGGGAACGTTTTAAGGAATATCTACGTCAGTGTCCACATCACGCACTGCAAACTTGGCTCCAGGTACAAATATTCTATAATGGTTTGAATATTCAAACCAGACAAACCATTGATGTTGTCGCTGGGGGCACACTCAATAACAAAACCCCCGAGGCCGCTCAAACCCTTTTTGAGGAAATGGCCATGAACGCGTACCAGTGGAACGTGCCAAGGTCACGCCCTAAACAAGTTGGGATTTATGAGCTCGATACTTCTTCTACTTTAGCACTCCAAGTAGAAAATTTAACTAAACAATTGGCAGGAATATCTGCTTCCTCCGTCACAACTACTTGGAATCCGAATAATAATGTAATTGAAGAAATCGATTATATGGGGAACTCTTATAAACATGGGCGGAACTAGCCCTGGACACGGTAGGGCACGTGCCCGACCGCTTTTTTTGCGATCTTCAATGGGGGAGAAGAAATCCCCCTAGCCGTCGCTGCCCGCTGCTCCCGTGCCCTAGCTGCCCGGCTGCTCCCGCTACTCCCGCTACTCCCGCTGCTCCCGCTACTCCCGCTGCTCCCACTGCTTCCGGCTGGTATTATCTTCTTCTTCTTCTTCACTGATTTCTTAACTGATTACCACTTAAAATCATTCATTTCTGGACTGATTATCAGTCCAGAAATGAATATACCCAATCCTGTCAGAAAGTAATGAAGATTTTCTCTTCGATCTCCACATTAAAGGTACCAAATAATCTTTCCCTTCACATTGATCGATCAAACTTGAGTGTTTCTCTTCTGCTCAATCCGATCAGAAAGCGATGAAGATTTTCGATGCTACTCGAGTTTTAACATTTCGCCGGTGTTCGTTTGTTGATGAAGATCTGTTTTAGGTTTTTGAGAGTATTAGGGTTTGAAGCAAATGAATTCTTTTTCAAGCAGCTGTTGTTCTCTGCAAGAAGGGTGAGTCATGAGTGATGTAGGTCCAAAGATCGCAAAGGATTTCACCGAAGTAGGTTTTTGGAATTATTAGGGCTCCTTGATCTTGTTTTTCTCTTCAGATAAATCGAAATGAGCATTTCGCATTAAATTTTTTTTTTGTAGTTGATTGGGAATACTCCTCTGGTGTATCTGAATAATATTACTAGCGGTTGTCATGCTCGGATTGTTGCTAAATTAGAGATGATGGAGTCATGCTCCAGCGTCAAGGATAGGTGATTCTCCTTCCTTCTATGACAAAAAAAATTTGGGGGGCGCTGTGAAGGAAGTGGTGTTTTGAAAGTTATCTTTTTTACTTATGTTCATGGTTTAGAATGTTGTAACATTTTGTTCCTTGATTATATGACTTGTATCATGTAAGGTTTGAGAAGATGCGCTTGGTCTTGAACCATAGAACCATAGTTTTTATTGAGTCATGTAATCTTAAGTTATCCTCACAATCGTGGTAATCAAAGAGAAACATTGATTGCCGAATTAAGATTGTTATATCGATTAAAGTATATTTGAGTTCTATAAATGTTGATAAATGATTATCGTTTAATCATATGAGTGTGTATGCGTGTGATTTCATACATATTGAGAGTGACCTATTTTTATGTTGTAGCATTATCTAGAATGTGTTAAGTGTCAATAATGCTTCAACGTGTCTATTAAGTTGGAGATATAAGATGTGTAGATTTAGCGTGTCAGTGTGGGCAACGTGATTATAGTTGAAAACTATCCTCTGATATTGATATATATACTATGATTCGTTGTTCATACTTATGCGTAAGAAATGTGCACATCGAAATATCATTTTGTCCCCAAATTATTTTGGTAATGATATAGTCGGGCCCCTTGGCCGAGCGAGGTTGTATAGCATGCATTATAACTAACGTAGTTATAAATACAACTCACTTGTGAGACCAAGAAAGACAAATATAGTGCGAAATTGACACAGTCCCAGTTTGCACAATATTTATGATATCATGTGACAAAGAAATAGACGCGTGTCATTCATTGTGTTACTTAATGAGAGGTCTAAGTTGTTAGCCTAAATCACCTAGAGGGGGGTGAATAGGTGAAATGCGTGTCAAATGCGGAATTAAAAATTAACACAGCACACACCAAACAATCACAGACGACAAGAGATTTATAGTGGTTCCCCAACCTTGGGTACGTCCACTTTCCTCACCGATCTAGCAAATCACTAGACTCGGCTACTCCACTATCTCGGATTGAAAACAATCCTACACCTCGGAACCACGTTCCTACAAAACTCGATCCAACTGGATCTACAAAACTCGGAAGAAAGATCTTCCTACAAATCTCGGAGAAAAACTCCTACAAAGAAATTTTGGTTTGAGAATAAAAATTCGAAACAACAAATTTCAGATCTTGATCTTTGACAGTCTTCTTCTTTAGGAACTTCGGCTTGATCAGAAAAGGTTGAAGATGACTTGAGAGAGATCCACAAATCTGAAAACTAGAACCACCTCGATCGAGAAGATAGATCTGAAATCTTTGAGGCTCGGCGAGATCGAGTGATTCACTTTTGTCTGGATCGCTGGAGAAACAGTCGTTGAAGACGGAGATCGGGGCGATCCAAAGCTTTTTCCGCGAACAACAATGGCGGCGGCGGCGTGAGAATTAGGGTTCACGGAATTTCCTTTTTCTTGAAAAGAATATCTCTGTAATCTTGTTAATTAGTCAATTCTGAAATGACTTTTTTATAGGTGGACTCCAACGGTCATAATCTTAATTAAGGATGACACGTGGACCAATCAGAAATGACGGATTCAAAAAATACTTAAGGCGAATTCGAACTTAGAAGAATTCTGGAATAGAGAACTGTTATACTCGAGTAAGAGAAGATATACTCGAGTATGGGAATTTAGATACTCGAGTGACAAAGAGAAATATACTCGAGTAAGGGAAGAGAAATTTACTGAGTGAAAGATGAACTACTCGAGTATCAGAAGAGATATACTCGAGTATCAGAAATATATACTCGAGTATCAGAAATATATACTCGAGTATCAGAAATATATACTCGAGTGAAAGAAAGATATACTCGAGTGAAAGGAGAAGTTACTCGAGTATCAGAATATGTATCCGGGAAACATTCACTTACTCGAGTATCAAAGTCAATTACTCGAGTCTGGAAATACTTACTCGAGTATTAAAACAACTTACTCGAGTATCAGAATACTTACTCGAGTATGACTACGTGAACTTGCAGAAAAGAGAAGAAAAAAGATCTACTCGAGTATGATACATGATTTACTCGAGTGATTAAGTTACTTACTCGAGTATGAAAACAACTTACTCGAGTGACTAACTAACTACTCGAGTATAGAAATATATACACGAGTAATCAGACCCTACTCGAGTAAGTCTAACTGATTACTCGAGTATGTCTAACTAACTACTCGAGTATGTCTAACTAGTTACTCGAGTATTAAGTCTGATACTCGAGTATAACAAAGGGGTTACTCGAGTATTTTGGACTTAGAAATTTTTCTGAGGAAATTAGCTCCAATGCTTCTGTCCATCAATTCAAGTGCATATAGGAAGTGTATCCCAATAGAGAGGCTATACATGGGCCAACACTTTGGATCACACAATGAGGGATTACATTGTATGGTCCTGTGTTTGGTGACCCATTATAGACTGACATTGGTCTACACTTGGCATTAAGGACCTGCACACATACAACTTAAACACAGCATCAAATACACCTTAATTCATCTTAGTTCAAGGTCTGACCTCCTACAAATCTGAGGTATTGTGGAGACAAATCTCAACACTTAATTACCATGTAGTTGGGCCGACTATAACGCAGTGACAAAATCTCTTATAGTCCATAATATAGGATGTTATATTATAGCCTTGACGACATGGTTCCTCTTTCAGGTCGCATCAAATGAACGGGAACAGCATCCGTTCGGCTTATTTGGGGTATTTGATTTTATGGAACATTTAATCTAAGTACTATATTAAGTGTGAACGTCTAATGTCGTGACTCGACATGCTTAGATAGAATTCTTGTGCAACTATCAAAAAGATATAAAATTATGACGGAGCGAGTCGTCGTAATTATTTTGGTAGGAGTGCACAGTATTTGAAGTTATGGGATTATATATATACATATATGTGTAAGTATTTATATATATAAGTATATATATATATATGTTATATATATATATGAATATATATAAATATATGTATATAATATATATATAGTTTTATATATAAGTTTATATTTATATTTATATAGATAGATAATATAAAACCTGAGTGAGAAAGGAAGAGCCTCGCGGTTTTTTTGTCAAAAAAAAAACTAGCTGCAAAGACGAGCAAGCGCGCCCTCACCTTCATAGATCGTGGGCAGCGCGCGGCCCCATCTAACCGCGTGTAATGTTGTGCGTGTTAAAGTCTAAAATGCGCGCGTACAGGACACACATGCGGTCAGGGTGCACACATGCACGCACGCAGCCCTAGCTGCGTGCAGGGCCGGTTGTGTGCTCTTGCACGCTGCCTGCTCTGGTCGGGCGGCCACCTGGCCGTCCGGCCTTCCAGCCCCCCAGCCACCAAGTTAGGGCGGTCGATTCTTCTAATGGGGAGGGTTGTGCGCGTGCAGGTGCGCACCCTGACCGCGGACAGGTCCTACACGCGCGGGTGCAGGTCCTGCACGCACGCACTGAACCTAACTGGGCCCAGCTCGTTATGAATGTCATGTCCTCTACATCTTGTATCCTCCAACAAGTGCTTCGCGCGCGCTCCTCTGACACGCGCTTTGGCACCAAGACTCCTCCAAAAGACAATCAGAGACAAGCAGTAGAGGACAAGGCTCACATAAAAAGTTGTGCACGGTCAGGTCCAGCGCACGCGTGTTCAGTACCTGCACACGGTTAGGGTGTGAACCCGCTCGCGTGCTTCCCTGCCTGCATGCAAGGCTGGCTGCATGCTCTTGCACGCTGCCTTGCTGCTCTAACCGAGTGACCTTCTGGCCTTCTGCCCCCCCCCCCCACCAGCCGCCCAGTTAGGGTATCTGATTCTTCTAATGGGGAGGGAAGCCCTTCTGGCCTCCCTCCCCTTTCGCTCTGATGCCCACGATGGGCGGCCAATTTGGTTGCTCGTCCTATGCCAACTGTCGCCCCTAACAGAGGCGACCTTCTTTTTGTCAAAGAAGGAACGCCATTTGGCCGCCCGTCCTCGCCATTTGGCCGCCCGTCCTCGCCATTTGGTCGCCCGTCCTCTACCAACTGTCGCCCCGAACTTGAGCGGTCTTCTTTTCGCCCAGGACGGGCTGCCATTTGTCCGCCCATCCTCTGCCAGTCGTCGCCCTTGATAGGGGCAGCCTTCCTTTCGCCCAGGACGAGCGGTGATTTGGCTGCCCGACCTCTGTCGGCCTCCCCCATTTTGGGGCAACCTCCACTTCCCGCGGTCGGCTGGCCTTCCGCCGGCGGCCGACCAAGTTCCTCTGGTCAAGCATGGCCTTCACCATCCAAGAGATCTCCCCACCGTCGACCGTCGTCTGTTGCCGGCCTCAATGTATTTTCTCCACCGTCCGATCGCACTCCCGCAATCGCAACCGTCGATTACGTGGGTAACCACCCACGTAACCATTTTCCTGACCTCCCATAGTGAGGAAAGTGCGTTGTCAAAAGTAGGACCGATCTGTGTCTAATAAAATTAATAGGACAATATGTGCATAATATATAATATTATCGGTCTGCCGTCAGTATTTATGGTGGTTATGGTCTGCAATTAACCAGATAACCACTGTAACTATCTCTATGGCCTATAATTAGAGCCTCAGGCCCCCCTTCATTTCATCCTCTTGTCCCCCGAAAATTTCTTCTACAGATTTTCTCTCTCCTCCTCTTGCAGATTTTCTCTCTCCTCCACTTCTCTTCCTATTGTGTTTCCACGCGAGCCTCGATCTTTCTAGCGTGCTCCCGCACGCGCCTCTTTCCTGCGTGCTCCCGCCCGCGCCTCTTCCTCGTGCGCTCCCGATCACATTTTACCCTTGTGCGCTCTCGTACGCGTCTCTTCCTTGCGATCTCCAGCGCGCTCCGCTTCCTTGCGCCACCTCCAAGACAAACCAAGCAAGCAGCTCTCGTCTCCAAACAACAATCAAAACTACAAAGCATCCAGATCATGAAGCCTCCTATAGCTGCAAGTAAAGACTTAACTTTGTGAGTGGTGGTTTGTCCCCCTCCGAGCAGCTCTCTATCTCTCTCTCCCTCAAATTGTAACGAAAGGCGACTTGTCGCGCTCGAGTTCTTCAAAAAAGTCATGTAACAACGCTCAGCTCTAGTGGATGTTTGGTCGACACAGTCCAGATCACATGATTTTTCACCCAGTTGACGGCTTTTCCACGTCAAAACAATTGTCTTATCAGGTTTCAATTTTTTGTGACTATTTGCGCACTAGACCGCTCTCGGGTTAACACGGTGCAATTTAATCCGGTCTATCGGAGTCTTGAGTGATCTGCAACATGTGGTATATTTTTGAATCTGTATCACTTAATTTGAGTACTTATTAATTTTATTGTGGTAATAAAATTATTCAAATTATGTGTTTTTTACTTTTTTACATTGCATTTAATTATCCATAATAATTGCGTTACCACGGCCGAAAATCCCAACATCATTCACGCAAATAAATAATGTTGAACAGTCTAGGCGTGATTAGGCAAAAAAAGACACTCGGGCACGTGCCCATGTCAGACCTTGTAAAATGAAAAATAACGTATAAATAGATAAAATTAGGGAGTTGTTAAGAGCACTATAATTTTGGCTAGAGTTCAAATTCTTGTATTTAAATATAAATAAAATTATTGTATTTATGGCAGAGCGGAACTGCATGATCAAATCTATACTTAACTTAAACTTTAAGCAATCATATATTATTCGATCATTAAAAAATATAATATGTGATTTTTTAAATAATATTGTATGATGAAAATTGTACTCATCTTAACACTTGAACTTGTTTATGAAATCTTAACAATAAAAATAAATAAAATATTAAAGAATATTGATGTTCAACTAATACAAGATGCGGGCTTATCCTTTATTAAAATATTTCTTAGATAAAATTAATTCAAATCATGGAGATAAACATATCATTATCATTATCACTGTCCTAATTATTATATTTTATGATTAACAAGCATTTTTAATTCGTTATTATGCATTCAAATATGTGTATTAATCAATAAGAGTCAAAAGATACCGTCATTAACATAAACTTTGTTTTGGTTAAGTCATTAATGCTATTTACATTAAAAAAACAATATTGTCTCAATTGGCAACAATATTGATTGTTGTATTAATAAGATTATAATATTTCCATAAAATATAGGAGTGCTAGTTAGCCTAGTTGTGATTCATAGAGATGAGCAAAAGGATCGGGCGGGTCGTGAAAGCCCGTCTATGCCCGACCTGACAAAAGCCTGGTTTGACCAGGGCTTGGGCAGGCCTAGTCTAAGCCCGGGCCAGGTCTAGGGGCCTTAAGGAGTCCCTCATGTGGCTTCAAAGCCTGGCCAATAACTATTAAAAAGAACTTAAATTGCAAGAAATGTTGGGGAAAAAAACAAAAAAAATAAGAAAATAAGAAACAAGAAGAAGATAGAGGGCATAAAACATGAACAAAAAGATGGAACAAGAAAATGAAGAAGAGAAATGACGACGTGATAGTATCTTGTCAAAGAAGATGTGTCTAATGTCTTAAAGCAAACCTTTTTTATTTGCACTATTCATTAGGAATAACTAGCCATCTCTGAGATGATGTCACCCAACTTGAGTATATCCCACATTTATAGCCCATGTGTCGGGAATTTTTTGGGTCAGGAGTTCTGATCATGAGCATGATCAGGACAATCAATGAGGAGCCTGAAATGCTGAGGGCCCTGCGCAAATGTGTATGGCACAAGCCACAGTTGTGTGGGCCCCGCCTCCTTTGCAGGCTCCTCATTGGTGCTGGACCATGCTCATGGTCAGGACTCCTGACCCAAAAATTACTCACATGTGTCAGGGGCAGATTCAGAGGGGAGCCCGAGAGACACTGCCCCCTCCCTATTATATTTCAAAATGGTTACTATCGCCGAGACAATTAATTTTGACTACTTATACGTCAAAAATGATGGCCAAATGAGCGAGAAACAACCATAATAAGATGAAATCGTTTTTAATCGTTTTTTTAAAAAAATTTGAAGTTAATATGTGGCCCCCTAGCTTGTTAAAATTTAGTAATTGTTATGAGCAAATCTATTTTGAATAGGTGCAAACTAACTTTTAAAATAAAAACTCTTAAATAATTATTTTAAATGTTACTGTAAAATTGATAGGGTCAAATCATTTCACCATCACGTCGACAGGAGCGAGCTATACGCGACGACACCGTCACCACCGCCGACCCTCTCTCGTTGTCGCCGCCAACGCCGCGGCCGCTGTCATCAACATCGCAACCAACGCCTACCAGAATTCATATGCGATGACACCTACCACACATCCTCGCTTCTGACCACTGCGGGAGCTCCAGATTTGTGTGTGTCGGGCATTCTCGCTCATCTTCAATTCCTTTGATCTGAAGCAATGCAAGCCGTAGATTTAAACATTTTTTTCTGTATTTCTCATCTTCATCATTTATTTTCGTATTTCTCCAGCGAAAAAAAAACGTCGAAATGTTGCACTCATAATTAAAAGAAAATTTCTACGATGAATTTGAAACTTTTGTAATACGTTAAATTTTATAATATTGTTGCTAAATAATTTGTTCGTATTTTGCTAAAGAATTTTTTAAGAAAATTTATATTGATTTGCACGTAGCAATTCGGTTTGCACATATAAATTTTTGGTTTGTCCGAAAAAATGGTTTGCACATATTCAAAATTGATTTGTCTATAACAATCACCTAAAATTTTTAGAATCCAGAAGCGCATTCCTATGGTGAGGGGAGGACATAGGGCAAAAAAATATCGTGCACCCCATTGTCATACTTCGAGGATTTTCTGAAAAAAGTGCTCCTTTAATTTAAAAATATATAAGAAATGTTTATGCTATTTCATTTTAAAAAAATTATGCCCCCCCCCCCCCCCCCCAATTATAAATTTCTTGGATCCGTCACTGCTCTGCACGACAATTAATATGAAGATTAACCCTTCCTCTTTGTTTCACCCAGGCGTATTCATAAGGCCTGAGCCCGCACCCGGAGAGGGAATGACCCAGCCTGGGCCAGATCCCAGACCTAGCCTAAGCCTGGCCCGAGCCGGGCGCCAGGCCAAGCTTTTAGTCAAAAGGGGGGACTTGTTAGGCCCCCTAAAGCCGATCTAACCGGGCCGAGGCCTAGCCATGCCTTTCCAGGTCGGGCCCCGACAGGCTTTTCAATTACCCTAATCACAACAGGTGGTGGAGGTTGCACGCCAAGAGTGGTGACATCAATTTTGGCTGATAACGAGACCTCCCTTAGGAGTTTGCGTAGTTAAAGGTTGCCCCCCCTCTATATGTAAAGGGAGCTAATATCCGCACCGTAGTTTTGGCTAGTCTCACTGCACTCTCCTAATTTTTCACGTCTTTTGGAAATACACCCCGCACATGCATATTTAGGAAAAGTGTTCAACACGAAAGTTGCAGATCTCGACGAGATCTGCAACTTTCGTGTTGAACACTTTTCCTAAAAATGCATATGCAAGGCGTACTTTGGAAATACGTCCAGATTTCACGTCTTTTGGAAATACGGCTTGTACATGCATTTTTAGGAAAAGTATTTGACACGAAAGTTGTAGATCTCGACGAGATCTACAACTTTTGTGTTGAACACTTTTCTTAAAAATGCATGTACAAGACGTATTTCCAAAATGCGCGAAAAATTACGAGAAAGTGTGGTGCGACTAGCCAAAATTACGGTGCAGATATCAACGCCCTATTTAAATTATGTCCAACAGCTCAAGGGGGCAGCTTCTAGAGCAAGAAGCAAGCAAAATACACAAAAAGGGCAGCTTCTTTAAGGAACAATTATGTCCCAAAAAAATTTATGATTATTCAAATATTTTATATAGATTTAAAATCCACTAAATTCAGGCTGTTCAATAATCAAAATAATGTGAATAATTAAATAAAATATAAAGATTTTTTTTATAAAACAGTTAAAATTTCATAAGAATACTTATCACATTTATTGTTGTCGTGGTTAGTTTCCGATTTTATCACATTTTCTTTTTGTGTATTATTCTAATTTAATTATTTGCACTAGTTTTATGTCTCTAGGTCACCCATGACATCATATTGCATCAGCATGACCCGGTCAAACTATTCGGTGGGTCAACGCGCCAGCATTCGTCCCCACGCCACGACAAAAGTTACTTTGATATTTATTAGTAATATTATAATATCTAATAATTTCACTTTCCATGTGATTCAATAATTAATTTTTATATTTTCTTTAGCAATTCATCTATATTTTGTATAAATTTAAATTTTAAGAATAAACACTTCATAGTATTGACGGGTTCTCCAAAAGCCGTTCGTACGAGCCAGAGTTTTCATGGCTATCATGACTGGCTTGCAGACACAATTCCAGCAGAATCATTTTCGTGTGATCTAGAATTTGTTTGGTCAGACAAACAAGCGTCCGAAATGATGCTAACATGCTAGCGTGCACGTGCACGTGCGCTACTCACCAGCGCAATGTGTGCGCTACTCACCAGCGCAATGTGTGCGCTCCTCGCGCTCTATGTGCCCACTGCCATCCCCCGTCGTCGTCGGTCGCCGCCGCCTACACCGACGAACCTTCTCGAGCCTCCCGGGGGGCATGCCCGTCATTTTTTGAAAATTTGTGATCCACGTAACCAGGATCATGCGACCTAATTCGCCGTCTCAAACTCCAAGACAACACAATTATCGAGGTGCCTAGACAAACTATAAAAAATTCTTTCTCCTTCATTTGAAGTCCTCCTTCAAGAGTGACTTATAAATCACCTTCGGAGTTTTATCCACTCAAGTGTCACCTCAAGTGTCGTCTCAATTGCCTTCTCTAGTGTCTTCTCCAGTGCCTTCTCAAGTTGGGATTTAGCTCTCCACCGAATCGGCTCAAGTACCTTCTCCAGTTCTTTCTCAAGTGTGGAATTAACTCTCCACAGAGTCTATTCAAGTACCTCCTTCAGTTCCTTCTAAAGAGTGAATTTAGCTTTCCACAATGCTTGCTCCAACGCCCTCTCCCGTTCTAGCTCCATTGCCTAGCTGCTCTTGAAGCCGCTCCTACGAGTGCCAAGAAAGACTTTGCATCTTTTCACTTTCAAGTACTTGTAATCAGAGCGGTGTTCTGTTACCCTCTCGAATATTCTAACACTTGTAACCTCAAGCAAATTAGTGAAAATGTTCGTCGATCACCGAACCGACCCGTGATATTTACTCTTTTCACGTAAAAGTCATGATGTCCTTACTCTTGTTTTTTTAACTGTTTACGTGTTTACCCCACTCTCGAACTAAGCTGTGTGGTTCGATTCTTTGAACCCGAAGAGCGCTAACCGACCCACAAGTATACAATATAAATCCTCATTTTATTTTTGCAACGCACTTCAATACTTTATCATTAAATTATATCTTTAAACAAAATAAATAATAACTATAAATATATAAAATTAAAAATATATTTTAAAAAAATAGCCTTTCTACAGATTTATATAATGAGTGCCACGACCATCTATACCTTGTTGTTGTATCTTGTGTAGACTGTAGTATCTAAACACAATTGTGATCCCAAATACTTAAGCACTTTCTTCATATCTATAGCAGTGAATCTCATGCCTCTATTTGCAATGGCTAATGAACAGTACGTCATTTTGCAAATGAAGAGACATGTAGATGGGTTTGGATCCGCTCAAGATAGTCCATATGCCCTATCAAGTTTTGAATATGGTTTATATAGTATCTCCAACG
Source organism: Platanthera zijinensis (assembly GCA_039513925.1). Lineage (NCBI taxonomy): Eukaryota > Viridiplantae > Streptophyta > Magnoliopsida > Asparagales > Orchidaceae > Platanthera > Platanthera zijinensis. Next base: position 272,335,911 of record CM077078.1, read on the forward strand.
TAGAGCTTAGCCCTAGAGTGACACGGATCCAATAACACACTCCGAGTCGGTCTCGACACGTGCAGACTTATATTAATATATCTAATAATCTCCTCATATGTCCGTCGTAAACCCGACGTCGAAAAAAGGTGATTTGTGCAATGTTCAACCAAAACGTGAATCATTCGCAACCGTATCCAGCACCTGTTAACTATTTTGAACTTAAATAGAAGATCGTATGCACACATAAGTAAAAAATAAAGCTTAGTCACATCACATCATAGTTTCGGGTACAATCAGGGCACATGCCTTATAAGTCTAGCGTCCCAAATCAAGCAGAGAGCATAATAGTTCAAACAAATAGATAAAATAAAGAGCTAAACGGTGCTCTGAACAGAGATAAACAAAGAAGTCTAACAATACTCTAACTATAATCATCCTCAGATGTACAGTAGGACATTCTCATCAGTATCTCACTCTACAAGTGCTTCTCCTATGTCAGCAATCTATGTACTTTTTAACAGAGAATTTCATTTTACAATAAATTCAACCTTTTGAAAATGTACAAATATCTAATTCTACAGTAAGAATGTAGTATTATTTATTATTAACTAGGACACATATACAGAGTATTATAGATTGACCTCATAATCCATTATCTATTTTCAAACGAAACGGTTTTCGGACTTCTACACACCGCAGTTATATCTGTGTTCTTATATAGAATTTCATGGTTACTGTCCTTATAAAGTTAACTGGAACTCATCAAGTTTGGAATGGAACCAATTAATAGAAGAAAAGTCAAACCAAGTTAGATTATGTTATCAAGTTTGGAATAACACACACTTACAAGGTAAGATAGCTGAATCAAGGTGAAGTTGTTAGCATCAGATTTGGAATGAAACAACTTATCAGGTTCGTACTCAGCAACCTAGAGCATCAGCATAGCACAACATGCTTGCTTTGACAAAGGAAATCTGAAAATTCAAAACATTTGGACTAAAACTGAACTGAATCGCCTAACCTTGAACTAAGGTTGAACTAAATCGTCTTTAGTCTTATTTCTCTCACTATTTTGATTAATCGGTCTTTGGTCATTCCTTTTGCCAAAGGATCAGTCAGGTTATCCTTCGAACGCACATCGATCAAAATGATAATTCATTGTTCTTTCAAATAATTTAACAAAACATGTCTCAGTCGTATATATCTCCTCTTAGTATTATAGATGACATTCTTAATGACATGAACTGCTGATTGATTATCACAATATAAACTCAATGAGTTTACTTGAAACCTTGACAAGGGTATGTATAAAATCAAGTTCTTGATCCAGTCTGTCTCTTCACTAGCCAAAGCTAAGACAAACAACTCGGTTTCCATAGATGACAAAGTTATACAATTCTGTCTTTTGGATTTTCAAGTAATAGCAGTTCCACCTAACATGAATATATATATCCACTGGTAGACTTGTTGTTCCCAACTTTTGAACACCATGAGGCATTAGAGAATCCATCCACAGTAAGAGGATAATTAGTGTAGCACCGAGCATGATCTTTAGTACCTCTCAGGTATCTCACGGGACTAAGGTCCTTCATGTCAAATGCTCTGCGAGAGTGGATTTAATATCTCTAACTGCAGCAAGATCCGACCACATAATCAATATGTCATCCACATATAAACATATGATGACTGTTTGATTTGACATTGAACGATGATAAAAGCATTTATCTAAAAGACTAGACTAAAATCCAAAGCTCTTTACCACTTGATCAAACTTCATGTGTCATATCTTAGGCGCTTGTTTAAGCACATGGATTGATTTATTCAATTTGCACACTTTATATTTTAGATCTTATGTATATAAGCTTCAAGTTGTGTCATAGAAATTTTTTTCATCAAGCTCTCCATTCAAGAAGCTTGTTTTCACATCCATCTGATGAACTATAAAATTATCATAAAAATTCATTAGGATTCTTTCTCTTATAGATGCTCTAATTGGAATAGGTTTCATCTCAAAAGGTTGGAGAGCAGTGCCAGAGGGGCCAACTTTAGGTTCTATACTAGATTCTGAAATCATATCAGTAGACCCAAAGACAGACAAATCATAATCCTTGATAAATTTATTTTCAAAGAATATGATATCTATAGACTCTATCACTGTATTAGTGGATAGATCAAGAAATCTACCAGCTGCACTATATTTTTGCACTACTTAGATAGACACAGGTTATCATTCTAGGTCTCATCTTAGATCTCTGAAGGTCTTGTATTCACACATAAACAATAAAGTCCTAAGTCTTTAGAGTATCATATCTACAAGGATGATCGTGACACAGCTCATACGAGATAGAAGTTAGCTGAGAATGAGACACACTATTCAGAATGTGATTTGTGGTGAGGACTTCTTCTACCCAAAAGGAATTAGGCATGTCAGCTGTTAGGAGCATAGAATTTAACATTTCTTTTAAAATTCTATTCTACGCTCGACATCACCATTTGACTAAGGTAAGTAAAGAGTTGTGGTTTCAAGGATTATTTCCTCAGAGGCACAAAATTCCTTGAACTCAGTAGCAGTGTATTCTCCTCCTTGGTCACTTCTAAATCTCTTAACTTTAAGGTTCAACTGATTTTCCACACGAGACTTGAAGATTTTAAATGTCTCAAAGGCCTTATCTTTTGATTTCAATAAATACACATGACAATATCTAGAAAAATCATCTATAAATGTAATTAGATACTGCATTCTCCCTCTAGTGACATGACTTCAAAAATCACAGAGGTCTGAATGTATCAATTCCAAAATTTGTGTGCTTCTAGAAACTGACTTGAAAGATTTTCTAATGATTTTGGTTTGATCACACGTCTTACACTTGCCAAAAAAATAGACAGATCTAAGGGGATGTTATGACTCTTAGCTAGATCTAGCATTTTCCTATAATTCACATGTTCAAGTCTGTTATTTAATAACTTAAGATCAATAAGGTTTGAACTCACTTGGTTAATGTTATTGTTATTTAAGCTAAGTCTATACATTCCGTTAATCAAATACGCACACCCAGAGTAATGTGAATTGACCGCTAAGGTCATTCTACCATTTTGGGTAGTGAAGAACATTCCAGCCTTATCTAATAAACTCATGAAAACCAGTTTCTTAGTAATTCTAGGAACTACTATAACATTATTTAAAAATAAAGTTTTCCCTGAAGGGAGAACCAGCTCTGTAGTCTCAGCATGGGTCACCTCAGTATCTTATCCATTATAGCTCTCCACCTTCACCTGGACTTCCACGACCTTAGTCAAAATACCTCTGTCATTCGTCACATGACAGGTAGCACCGTTGTCTAGCCACCACTCAGAGGACGAGCTGCAGTGACTGCTCCCGATCAAAGCTACGAAGAACTTGGGATCTGAGCCATCTACCAGCATGTTCATCACATTTTGTGGGGCTTCCTCCTTCTAGAGTCTGTGCATTTCAGACTTGAATGTGATCCACTCAGGAGGCAGCTTGCTAAAAATTAGACTCGCGAATGGATTATCAAACATTTCAGACTGTTCGTCACCCAGCTTGAGACACAATTTTCTAGTTCTAGGAGCTTAAAGAGTGTGTTCAAGCATTTCCAAATCTCTTTTGCGGAATTACATGCAATGCAGGTCATAACGAGTCGAGGATTCATGGGTTTAGGAGGTAGTCCTTGCAGAAAACATCGTCCTTACTCCAATGATATCCGTCCACATCCTCTTAAGTAGTGGCGAAATCGCTCAAAACTGTGTATAAATCACACGTTCTTCTATCACCAGTTGGACGTGCAATTTCCAACCATGGAAATCAGTCGAGTCGAAAGACTAAAGCTTGACGATGTCGTACGTGCTTTGTTTCGGCATCTCACTTTAGCTTGAACAAATTTTTTTTAGAAAGAAGTCACATGATCCGTGCAGACGAGGCAGTGTCTTTGGATCCAATTCAGAAATTGTGTTTGCTCCTCCTCTCCGGCTAGGCACTGTCGCCGAAGGCACGAATCAAGCACCAATAACTATACAAATGCACACCTCCTCCACCAAGAGAGATCCAAAGAACTCCAGCTTGGATCACAACCAAAAGCAGAGGAACAGCAAGATCTAGATCGCATGCCAACAACAAGATCTACTTCCAATTGAATTGGAGACAAGGATCTATTGGTGGTTGGATCTCTTATTCCGGGCGGCAGATCCATGGACTGCAGCGCAGCATATTCGCTGAATAGTGTCTAGCGAGCAAATCCCCTGGAGGAAGATCTGCATGCACTAGAAATTACTAGTCTTGATCTGAATCAGAAAACATATTTCTCCCTTATAGAAAACCAACTAGGGGCAGCTAAAATAAGAACGAACTTCTTCGAACTCATCATTGCTACAGGCAGCGGAAACTCCTCAAAAACGACAGCTCCAACCGAGATCTGCAATCTGCGATCGATGTGAGTCTCTGATCCTTGAAAAGATAAAGCTACGACGACATATCTGCAATTCAATGACTGCAAGATTTGAGAAATCGCGAGCAGCAACTATCCTAACACAGATCCAGTGTGATCGAGGCAAGATCTAGTGAGATTAAGAGAAGCGGCACTAGAAAACAAGAGATCGACGATCTCTCCAAGGTCTGTGGCAGCTACAATAGCATGAGAAAGCCGAGTAACTGGATCTGCGATTTCCCTCTCGATCTGCAGGGGCGCATGTAACAGTAGTGATGGGATGCAAATTCTTCTTCACGATCAGTAGCGGCGTTGAAAACTGAGAATGTCAAGAATAGAGTTTTTGCACAAGGGCAGCGCTCGGATCCGTATGGTTGAGGATTAAAAAGGCATGACCTAGTTTGTTGATAGGGAACAGAGGCACAGGAGATTTCTTCGTGCAATAGCGACCGGAAGAGCAAGAGAAACGATCGATCTTCTCTTCGATCAGCGATGGGATGGAAGAGCACAATAACCAAACACTGGATGTCGCGATTGGCGGTGACAGAAGTGGCTTATTTCGCGATCGGAGACATGGACAACCTCGCGATGGACTGGAGCGCCGGCGAAATCACGTGATAGCGATACTGAGAAATCATCGAGAGGGAGACTTTAATCTTAGTTTATTTAAACCTTCTTTTTGTAATCTTCTTTTCTGTTCTGTCTTGTGGTGAGGAAAATCGACCGATGAAGGTCGTCAGAATTCGGGAAGGATTCTGTGGGAAATCGTCACGGGGTTGGGACGTCTAGATCAGGTGATCTAGCGGGGCTCTAAGACCCTTCCTTGTGTGGAGGTGAAGGGTCGACTCAAAGACCTTTCTTGGAGGGAAAGGGAGAGAGTCAACCGGTCCGGGGAGCCGGTCGGTATAAAAAACAAAAGAGTGTTTTCTTTCTCACCGCCTTCGATCTCCAACGTCACGGGGATCACGATTTTGTAACTGCTAAGAACTTATTATTGATTCTATTTTTAATAAATTTAGTTTCTGTGTTTTTACTCTTCTGTGGGGTGTATGATCAAATTCTCTTTAGTGCGTGTAGTTCTCCAAAGGGTGATTTGCCTCGGAAAATGAGTTTTGTAACTTACCACCGCGTGTTAGCTACCTAACGCCCCGCGGTAGCTTCCAGTACTTATTTTCTGGACTAGACTAATTTGAAATTTTCTAATTGATAAGCAAACCTTATTCACCCCCCCTCCCTCTAAGGTTGGGCACTAGATCCAACAAGTGGTATCAGAGCCAGGTTACTTCAAAATGCTTAAAATCATGAAGTTAGATGGCCAACTCTGTTCACGCATTTTCTGGGGGACAAGGTGTGAGTAGACCTCCACTGTTCATGAGGAGTGATTATAGTCACTGGAGAACCTGAATGAAAATTTTTCTGATGACTCAAAGCATAGACGTATGGCCCATGGTAGAGAAAAAGTATACTACACCCACTACCACAGTAGGGTATACCGTCTTAGAAAAACCACACGATAAGTGGGATGACACAGGTAAGCTTAGATGTGTGAACAATACTAAGGCTATGAATTTTTTATTCTGCGCGTTAGATAAAACTGAGTTTAATAGAATTTATAACTTTGAAACTGCTTATGATATATGACGTCTACTTGAGTTTATTCACAAAGGTACATCGCAGGTGAAGGAGTCGAAGCTGTTCTGACTCGAATCTGAATGCGAACAATTCCAGATGGAGATTGACAAGGAAGTGGACAGTATGCATACACGCTTCACCATGATAGTCAATGCCTTGCAATATCTCGGGAGGAGTTTCTCAAATGGAGACCTAGTGAGAAAGATCATGTGATCCTTGCCCCCTCGCTTCAACCCAAAGGTGACTGTTATTCCTGAATCTCATGATATCCGCACCCTGGAGATAGAGAGCCTCATCGGCAATCTGAAGACACATGAACTTGAACTAAAGATTCAAGCAGAGGAGTATCCCAGGGAAATAAAGAAGAATGGATTGGCGCTGAAGGCCACAAGGGATAGAAAGGCGGCTGAAGAATCTAAGGAAGATGATGAGAAAAGCCTCTATGTTCGGGAATTCAGAAAGTTCATGAAGAATCCCAAGAAGCAGAAACAATTTAAGAAATTCCTGAAGAGAGGAGCTGGAGAAGCCAAAAGGTGGAACAAGTCGTCAAGGGACACGGAAAGTGATGATGAGAAGTCCCAGCCTGAGTGTTATCACTGCCACAAGCCTGGGCACTTAAAGAGGGAATGCCCAAGACTCCTGAAGGAGGAAAAAGAGAAGCAAAGCCGGCACAAAGGGAAGAAGAAGATGCTAAAGGCGCTAACTTGGGACGAGGATGGATCTGAAGAGTCTAGCTCCTCAGGCTCGAGCTGTGAAAACGAGGCAAATCTGTGCCTCATGGGAAGGAATCAAGATCTGACTACGAGTCCAGTGTCCAGAATGACACTGAGGTAACTCCACCCACCTATACTGAACTTCTTGAAATTTATGAACATTTGTGTGAGAAGTTCGATTGTGTTATACATGAGAAGAAGTCCGTTAAAAATAAAAACAAGAAAATCAAAAAGGACTTAGATAACTTAAAAACTGAATTAATAAAAGTGGCAAACAGAAGATCGAGTGTCTAGAGTGTCCTCGCTTGATGACAATGATCAAAAGAACTAGAAGCAGGTCTCTCCAAGGCATCATTGAGAACAACCAGTGTCATCAATGAAAAGAATGCCTTGGATAAAAGACTTCAAATATCTCTTGCCAAGATAGAGGAAGGAAAAAAAACAATTTGTCAATCCGTGTGTAATGCTAGTTACTGAAAACACTGCCTTAAAGGCGAGGATCCATGATCTCAACTGTGCTGTCCAAAAATTTGGAATAGGCCAAAAATCGTTGGACATGCTATTGGGAGCACAGTGTCATAGATCTTAGAAATTTGGACTAGGTTATGTGAGTCCAACGTTATCACCGAGCGGAAATCACCATTATGACATGCCTAGGACTAAAGTTAACAAATCTCAAAATAAGGTCAAAAGTTCTGGAAGTCTATCCCCATCCTCAAGCATAAGCTCTAGTAACACGATAAAGACAGCATCCACTGCTTACACATTGTGTGCAAGCTGTCATAAGTTTGGTCACACATCTGGATCGTGTTTGAGGAAAGGTGCCAAGAAAAATATACAAGTCTGGCTACCAAAGTCTTCTACCTATCGTATGGGTGAGACAACTTGGGTAACCAGATCTTTACCCTCATCTTCCTTTTAGGTGTGTTGGTAGACTAGGGACAAGATGAACATGTGGTACTTAGACTCTGGTTGTTTCAAGCACATGATAGGAGATAAAGACAAATTCCTTAGCCTGGAGAAGAAGAAGGGAGGCATGATGACATTTGGAGACAATAACAAAGGACGCATACTTGGAGCCGTAACCATAGGTAACAAGGCATTTTTAATTTCCAATGTTCTATTTATAGGTGGACTTAAGCACAACCTAATTTCTATTAGCCAAATGTGTGATAAGGGTCTAGATGTTATATTTGAATCTTCTACAAATTCATGTAAAATCATTGATGCCAAAACTACTAATGTCTTACTTGTTGCTTTTTGAACTCATAATGTTTATATTGTTACCTTTGATGATATGTCTGCATCTAATTTGAAATGCTTAGTCACTAAGAATGAAGAATTAGATCTTTGGCATATGAGACTAGGATATTCTGAAAGCAAATTAATTATTAAACTATTACAAAACAAACTTGTACGTGGACTTCCCGAACTGAGCAGTAGTTTAAACTCCTTGTGTGCTCCTTGTCAAAAGGGTAAATTTACTAAAACTTCTTTCAAAAGCAAAAAATACATTTCCACTACTAGACCACTTGAACTCATTCACATGGATTTGTTCGGTCCCCTTAGTACGTGTAGTCTAAGTGGAAAACGATACACTTTCGTTCTTATAGATGATTACTCACGCTATTGCTGGACAATCTTTCTCGCGAATAAATCTGGCACGTTTAGCGAATTCTCAAATCTTTGCACGACACTTCAAAATGAGAAGGAGCTAAAATAAAATGCATTAGGTCGGATCATAGAGAGAGAGGAAGAGAAGAGTACCTTACACTGTAGACGAAAACTCCAGGGAAGGGATCTGTCGGCAAAGTCGAGAGAGAAAGTGAGCAGGTGTACAGAACTGGATCTGACCCATATTATATATATCCAGGAGCTATCACTGCGCGTTAACTTTAACGCTGGCGGTAGCACTCTTTTTGGTACTATTGCCAGACTATCCTCCCTAGTATCTTCATTACTGTGTTAATATCAAACGCAACACAAGACTCACTGTGATGTGTCTCACATTAGCGGGGGTGTAGGTGTGTTGTCATTAGGATCGCTAACCTGTAATCCATGTCTTGTCCTTAACCTGGGTAGTGTTAGGTTGAGCGGGTTCTTCTGTATGCACATGGGATTAACACCACACCCTATGACATTTATGCAGCTCCTCATGCTCATCCGTCACTTAGTACGGGACTAGGGTGTAGACATATAGCTTAGGTATTGAATTATTGGGCATACTTAGGATTCACATATCCACTACATGAACATTATTTCACTTATCATGTAAGTTATATTCATGCACAATATTATATCATGTTATCTTGTATTTGCATCATATATCTTTTCGAGTCTTCATGTTTTTAGAAAAACACAAGTATTATATATATATAATAATAAAATAATATAAGAGAATAAAAAGTTTATATATCTCTTTATGTGTTTATTACTTGGTATTTTTATTAAAAAAATTAAAAACTTCAAAAACAACTAAAACATGTTTATCTTGTTTTATTCGTTTTATTTGTGTTGTGTAATAGTTTTAAAAAATGATATAAAAACAAAAAAAAAACCCTGTGAATTGATCATGTCTACGGGCACACATGACCTGAACTTAGACCATAACGACTACATACAATGTTTGTGTTGAGAGTGCTAATCCGTGTTAGCATTGTCCCCGATCATGGTATGTCGAATCTATAGGTGCTTAGCTACTGAGTGCGACAAGACTTGTTTTTGTCTGTTTACTATGCATCTAGGTATGTGTGAGGATTTAGATAGGGGAATGACTTCACTTTTTCACACATTCCTAGACGGAGCACTCATATACAAATACTAGGCTTACATGCTATAACTCGTGACATTGTATCTTAAAACGTTAGAAATACCTTGAATAATCAATGTCACGATACATATGTACTTATATAAAGATTGTAACTTTGGGTAAAATCTCTAGTGCTAAGGTCTTATGTATACAAGTTAAAGTGTATCTATCTAGGTGGATATATTTCGATTGACTCGGGGCTCCTTGAACTCAAAAATATATATAAAAGTGATATCTCAAAGGAAACTAAAAAGAAAAGTATGCAAGCTATCAAATGTCATGTCAAGGACCCCCAAGCACTACTCATTCCTCCTGATAAGTCTTTATGAGCATTGTGAGGATGAACACTTTTGTTCAAAGAGTCATTTCGATCTTGTGCATAGACTCTAACTTAAGCTTAGTGCCCCTAGTTCCCCACGCCCGACCGTCGGTAACATATGATGTTTCTTTCCGAGCTTGTCCCAACCTCGCAAAGAGCGGGGATTATGTACAACCCCGTATCCAGCGAGTGGTCGACAGGAGTTAAACCGGCCGGCTCAGACCGCAATATGAACCCGGCGTGCCGAGCCTGAGCTCGGTAATAGCCGAGCTCGACGATGGCCGAACGGAGCCCGACATGCCGAGACCGAGCTCGGGTAATGGAACAGGGCTCGATGGTAGTCGAACCAAGCTCGACGATCTCCACGCCGAGCTCAGTTCCTGTTGGAGCTCGGCGATCGTCGTGCCGAGCCCCGTTTCTGTTGGAACTCGACGATAGTCGAGCCGAGCTCGGCGATAGTCGAGCATAGCCTGCCGAGTACGTGCTCGCCTGGGCCCAGGGCGAGGCGAGTCAGGCCCCTGCCGAGCGGATGCTACCTCAGGTCCAGCTCGCATCTTGGCCACGATATACTTTTACCATGTTGCCCCCTTTGGTCTGCCTATAGTCCTCGAGAACAGTGAAGGTTGTATATTGGCAGGCCATCTTTTCCTATAAATAGGACCCAAGGGGTACCTCAGAAGGCATGCTTACTAATTCTCAGGTCTACTAGCGCTTTCTGAGGTACCTTAGCCCGGCACTTGGCTAAGGAGGGGAAGCGCTCTAAGATCTTCCGGGTGTGTGGTGGGACCTCCACGCCAGGCCCTTGGTCTAGTCCTTGGTTCTTCTTTTTCTTGTCATTTTCTCGCAGGAGCGAAGTAGGTGCGCGACCACCCCTTCCCCAAGGGTCGAACTCCACAGAGACCGATTTTTCGGTTTCAACATTTTGGTGCGGTGAGCGTGGAGAGTGGTCAGCAGAGAAAATCTTCTGCAGGTTCGATGACTGGAGAAGAAGGACAAGGATCAGGCAGGGGCAGCTCGCCACCCCCTCCCCCACCCCCAGCGACGAGCGTGCCGGCGGAGCTTAGGGAGGAGATCCTCGGGCTCGTCAGGACCGCCCTCGGCATGCGAGCTGAGAGTGTGACACCGGCAGTTCCGGTGGTCGCCGCTCCCGCACTCGGCGACGACGCGCCGCTCAGGCGACCAGGGAAGGAACCCGCCGAGAGAGGCGAGCGCGAGTTCCAGGGGCGAGTTCTGTTCCCCGGCTCGGCCGCCGAGTACCACTTCGGCGAGACTGCAGGGAGGGAGTTCCCGTCTCGCCCGGCTGAGGGGGGGGAGCCCCTTCAGCGAGTTCGTTTCTTCAGCCCCAGTTCTCGAGGGGTTTCGCGAGCCAGAGATGACTTATTACTCCGGGAGAGGAGACCCGGTCCACCACATCCAGTGGTTCGAGGACATGGTCTCTATTCGACAGATGTCAGACGGCTTCAAGTGCCGACTCTTCGCCATCACCCTCAGAGAAAAGGCGAGAGAGTGGTTCCACCAACTCCCGACCGGGTCCATCTACTGCTTTGAGGATCTGCGACGGGGTTTCATGCTGAGATTCACCACTTCCAAGAAGAGGAAGAAGGAGGCGGAGTCTTTATTCCGCATCAAGCAGAGGGTGGGAGAAACCCTGGGAAGCTATCTGGACAGGTTCCAAGAGGAACTGTCCCTAGTTCAGGAGATGCCAGGGCACACCATGATGGTGGCCTTCACCCTGGGTCTCCAATCTGGGTTCTTCGCGATGGAACTGAAGAGATCACCTCCAGTGTCTTTTGAGGCACTCCTGGAGAGAGCGGCCAGGGAGGCCGATATGGAGGCAGCGCACCCGGAGTTTGCGCGAAGGTTGGCCAAGTGGGCCGTGGAGGAGGAGAGGCCAAGGGGTGGCCGGATTCAGGAGGAGAGGAGGGCTGAACCTCGGCAAAGGGAGCAGCCGCAGCCGCAACCCAGGTGGGTGCGTCCGGAGCAGACCCACCGTTTGGGATGGAGACCCGAGTGGCAAGACCAGGCACTAAGGAGAGGTTATCAGGGAGGAGATAACCACCAGGGTGGCCGAGGGCAGTACAATCCCCAGGGGGGTAGGCAGGGTCAGAGTCCCCCTCTCCCCGATCAGGAGGAGGCAATGGCAATTGCCATGAGGGGGAGGAGGAGAGGACAACCGAGGAGAAGGAGGGAGGTCAGGGTGGACCTGCCCTATTGTGACTTTCATCGAGAGGAGGGGCACCTCACATCCACGTGCCCGGAGTTCCTCGAGATGAGAGGGAGAAGGGAACAACAACAGCAAGACCATCAGGAAGTTCGGATAGAGGAGATCCTGCCTCGGGAGGAGGGGGATCGGTGTGAAGACTGGGTTGATGTGGGCACCCGAGGAAGGATCGGAGCGATCCACGGGGGGGCCGGGATCGAGGCCTCCCGTAAGTCAAGCCTCCACACTATGTACTGAAGGAGCGTTGGCTCCACATCCCAGTCCCCTCCCCTGGAGGAGAAAATCACCTTCTCCAGAGAGGACTTGCCGGGTCACGAGGACCCCTTTTGCGATGCGCTGGTCATCCAGACAGCCATCGAGGATTTTACCGTCTCCCGGATCCTTGCGGACAATGGGAGTTCGGTCAACGTCATCTTCAAGAAGGCGTTCGATGCGATGAAAGTAGAGGCCAGGAGGGTGTTAGCCTCGGATGGGCACCTATTCGGCTTTTCGGGAGAGAGGAAAGAAGTCGAGGGAGGAGTGGGACTCCATGTCACTCTGGGGGGGGCAGTCACGCAACTGCAAGTTTGTCATCGTGGACGCCCCTAGCAGCTACAGTGCCATCTTCGGGAGACCCCTCATCAGTGCCTTCCGCTGCGTCCCCTCGTCCTTCCACCAGTGTCTAAAGCTCAACATCGAGGGGGTCCAGATCTGGGTCCGAGGAGACCCCAAGGAGGCAAGGGAGTGCTACGTCTCGGCGGTAAACTCCATCTCTTGGCTGGAGGGGGCCGAGGAGATGGGGCGGAGATTGGAGGAGGAGAAGCAGGAAGCTGGCAAAGAGATGGAGGTGGAGTACCGCGCCTGGGAGGAGGTCACGGAAGAGACTCGGGAGTCGGCCGAGGCCATGGCCGTGGAAGAGGCTGAGGAAGAGGTCCTCGCCCCCGGAGGGGGAGGTATCGAGGAATGGGGGGAGCAGTCCCGTCTGGAGGCAGCGGAAGAGGTGGTGGAGATGGAGGTTCTCACCATTGGAGGCAGGGTGGAGAAGGTCCGCGTCAGCGGAGGCCTGACCCCGGAAGCTCAAGGCAGGATGCTGGAGTGCATCCAGAGGAACGTGGACATCTTCGCCTGGAGCGCCGCGGAGATGCCAGGGATCGATCCCGACGTGGCCTGCCATCGCCTCAACCTGGACCCGGAGGCTCCCCCCATCCAGCATAAAAAGAGATCCATCACGGACAAGCTCGCCGAGCCAATCAGGGAGGAAGTCGCCAAGCTCCTCGAGGCTGGCTTCATATCTGAAATCCAATACCCCGGCTGGGTCTCCAACGTTGTAATGGTTAAAAAAGGAGACGGCCGGTGGAGGATGTGTATCGACTTTTCTCTTCTTAATAAATCATGCCCGAAAGATTGTTATCCTTTGCCTCGAATCGACGCGCTGGTTGACTCAGCCGTCGGTTTCCCTGTAATGAGTTTTCTGGATGCTTTTTCAGGTTATCACCAAATCAGAATGCACCCCCCTGACGTCAAAGATGTCTCGTTCATCACGGGAGACGGATGTTACTGTTACAAAATGATTCCCTTTGGGCTAAAGAATGCGGGAGCCACCTACCAAAAAATGATGGATAGGGTCTTCCGAGAGCAGAAGGGGAGGAATCTCGAAATGTACGTGGATGACCTCATGGTCAAGAGCTTGGATGTCGACTCCCACATCCAGGACTTGGAAGAGACTTTCGCCACTCTCCGCAGATTTAAGATGAGGCTGAACCCCTCGAAGTGTGTCTTCGGGGCAAGCCGAGGAAAGTTCCTGGGGCATCTCCTCACCCCCGCCGGTGTAGAACCTAATCCAGATAAAGTGAGAGCAATCATGGAACTAAGGTCACCACAAAATACCAAGAAAGTACAGCGACTAACAGGGAAGTTGGCAGGGTTGAGTAGATTCCTCTCCCGGGCCAGGGAGAGATGCTCCTCGTTTTTCAAAACCTTGAGAGGGGGTCGAAAGTTTGAATGGACCTCGGAGTGCGAGGAGGCATTCCAGGCTTTAAAGAAACAGCTGACTCAGGCCCCCCTGCTCCAAGGGCCCAAGGAAGGGGAAGACTTATTCCTATATCTAGGGGTCGGGGCTGAAGCCTTGAGTTCGATTTTGGTTCGGGAAGAAGGGAAGAGGCAACTCCCCGTCTATTATGTGAGTCGGATACTAAAGAGGGCCGAGCTCCGCTACCCCATCCTGGAAAAACTGGCCTTCGCCTTAATCATCTCAGCCCGGAGGCTTCGACCTTATTTCCAGGCACACTCAATCCGAGTAGTGACTGACCACCCCCTGCGCAACATCTTCAAGGGGGTAGAGCATTCAGGTAGGTTGGCCAAATGGTCGGTGGAACTGAGCGAGTTCGACATCTCCTTCGTTCCCCGCCTCTCAATCAAGGCCCAAGCTATGGTTGACTTCCTGACAGAGTATGTGGTCGAGGTGGCGGAGGAGAGACTCACTCGCCCTCTCCCCTGGAAAGTCAGGGTGGACGGTGCCTCGGGGAAGCATTCTTTAGGGGTTGGGGTCATCTTGGAAAGCCCCCAGGGGATAAGAATCGAGCAAACTGTGGTAGTGCACTTCCCCATCACCAATAATCAAGCCGAATACGAAGCCGTAATCGCAGGTCTGTGCCTGGCGAGAGACTTGGGGGTGCATGACGTGGAGGTCCTCACCGACTCCATGGTGGTGGCTTCCCAGGTCAAGGGGGAGTTTGAGGTGAGGGAGCCCACCCTGCAGCTCTATTTGATGAAGGTAAAGGGAGTCATCGGGACCTTCCAGACCTTCTCAATCAAGCACGTGCCGCGAGAGGAAAATGAGCCAGTCGACCAGCTAGCAAAGCACGGCCCCCGGATGGGAGGCACCATTACGGATCTCTTCCGACCTTCCATCGAAGAGGGGGAACTAATGGAAGTGGAACAACACCCCTCATGGATGGATCCCTTTATCACCTTTTTGTCCACCGGAGAGTACCCGGAGGGAATGGACCGAAGAGGGCTCAAGCACAAGGCGGCGTATTACCTCCTACGCGAGGGGCAGTTGTACCGCAAGACCCTCTCAGGGATGTTGGCCCGTTGCGTGGCCGAAAGGGAGGTGCATAAAATTTTGGAGGAGGTCCATTCCGGCGAATGTGGAAGTCATTCGGGGAGTCGGACCCTGGAGGGGAGAATCGTCAGGCAAGGATACTTCTTGCCCACCCTCGGTCAGGATGCAGCCGAATTCGCAAAAAAATGTCATAAGTGCCAACTCTATGCCCCGCTCCAGCTCCAGCCGGCTCAGAGGTTAAGAAGCATCATAGCACCATGGCCCTTCGCCATATGGGGACTGGACCTCATAGGACCTTTTCCTCAGGCCAGCGGGCAGAGGAGGTTTCTGTTGGTCATGGTCGACTATTTTTCTAAGTGGATGGAGGTGAAGGCTCTAGCCAAGGTGACCTCCCAGGTAGTCAGGAACTTTATCTAGGGAGAGATCATCTGCAGGCATGGGCTACCACAGGCTATCGTCACGGATAACGGACCTCAGTTTGCCAGCACGGAGTTCATTCGCTTCTGCGAACAGCTGGGGATTGACCTTCGGTTTGCTTCTGTCCATCACCCCAGGAGCAACGGGCAGGTGGAAGCGGCCAACAAAATCATCGTGAACCTCTTAAAAAAAAAGTGGAAAATTTGAGGGGAAATTGGGTAGAACAACTTCCCTCAGTCCTTTGGGCCTTGAGGACCACCCCCAATACGGCCACAGGGGAGACACCTTTTAAACTCTCTCACGGCTGCGAGGCCGTTCTACCTATCGAATTCGAGGTCCATACACCTCAGGTCGTCGAGGCAGGAGCTGGAAGGGAAGAGTGGAGGTCAGAGAATGAGGAGGAGCTTCGACTCTCCCTTGATATGGTAGAAGAACTACGCGACTTGTCCGTCGTCAGGCAGGAAGAGGCCAAGCGAAGGATGGCCAAGTATTTCGACAAACACGTCCGTGTCAAGCAGTTCATGGAGGGGGACCTTGTCTTGAAAAAAGTGGACGCGGCAGGGAGATCAGCCGCTGTGGGAAAACTCCACCCCAATTGGGAGGGCCCCTACATTGTACATGATGTCTTGAAATCCGGGGGGTATCGCCTCCAAGATGTAAAAGGGGATACCCTCAGCCACACTTGGAGTGGCGACGATCTGAAATGCTTTTATCCTTGAAAATATTGTAGATATTCTGGCCCCATGAATAAAAATGAATCTCATTATCATATCTTATGCTTTGGCAGAATAGTGAGGGTAGAGGGGCTCGCAGTTTAAAGCCCCGCGAGGCAAAAGTTTATAAGTCTTCTCGCTCTGGGGTTAGGTCTCGTCACTCCCCTGCCAGGCTCCTACCTAGCTGGCACGACCGAGTCTCGATGGACATCGCTATGACCCTGGGGATGAGCCCAGAGGATGTTCAACACCCGCCCTCAGGCTCTCACCTAGCTGACTGGCCCGGTGGTAGCACCCGGGAGAGGCAAAAGTTTCTAAGTCTTCTCGCTCTGGGGTTAGGTCTCGTCACTCCCCTGTCAGGCTCCCACCTAGCTGGCACGGCCAAGTCTCGATGTACATCGCTATAACCCTGGGGCTGAGCCCGAAGGATGTTCAACACCCGCCCTCAGGCTCTCACCTAACTGACTGGCCCGGTGGTAGCACCCGGGAGAGGCAAAAGTTTCTAAGTCTTCTCGCTCTGGGGTTAGGTCTCGTCACTCCCCTGGCAGGCTCCCACCTAGCTGGCACGGCCGAGTCTCGATGGACATCGCTATGACCCTGGGGCTGAGCCCGGAGGATGTTCAACACCCGCACTCAGGCTCTCACCTAGCTGACTGGCCCGGTGGTAGCACCCGGGAGAGGCAAAAGTTTCTAAGTCTTCTCGCTCTGGGGTTAGGTCTCGTCACTCCCCTGCCAGGCTCCCACCTAGCTAGCACGGCCGAGTCTCGATGGACATCGCTATGACCCTGGGGCTGAGCCCGGAGGATGTTCAACACCCGCCCTCAGACTCTTACCTAGCTGACTGGCCCGGTGGTAGCACCCGGGAGAGGCAAAAGTTTCTAAGTCTTCTCGCTCTGGGGTTAGGTCTCGTCACTCTCCTGTCAGGCTCCCACCTAGCTGGCACGGCCGAGTCTCGATGGACATCGCTATGACCCTGGGGCTGAGCCCGGAGGATGTTCAACACCCGCCCTCAGGCTCTCACCTAGCTGACTAGCCCGGTGGTAGCACCCGGTGGTAGCACCCGGGAGAGGCAAAAGTTTTTAAGTCTTCTCGCTCTAGGGTTAGGTCTCGTCACTCCCCTGCCAGGCTCCCACCTAGCTGGCACGGCCGAGTCTCGATGGACATCGCTATGACCCTGGGGCTGAGCCCGGAGGATGTTCAACACCCGCCCTCAGGCTCTCACCTAGCTGACTGGCCCGGTGGTAACACCCGGGAGAGGCAAAAGTTTCCAAGTCTTCTCGCTCTGGAGTTAGGTCTCGTCACTCCCCTGCCAGGCTCCCACCTAGCTGGCACGGCCGAGTTTCGATGGACATCGCTATGACCCTGGGGCTGAGCCCGGAGGATGTTCAACACCCGCCCTCAGGCTCTCACCTAGCTGACTGGCCCGGTGGTAGCACCCGGGAGAGGCAAAAGTTTCTAAGTCTTCCCGCCTAGCTGAGACTGGGAGTTGGCCCAAGAAAAGCACCAGGGTGCAAGCTCGCCAGTCAAGACGGCGAGCTCGGAATACCCTGCCCCCCTCCAGCTCGCTACTAAGGAAGCCCTGGCCCTGTCCCAGACTCAGGGGGAGGAAACAGCTCTCTCCAGCGAGCCTAGCCTCGCTCCAGTTAACTCGGCAGAAGACACGCCCTGGTTTCTAAGGCGGATGCCTGCAGCATCTCGACCCAAACATATTTTCACTTGTCTGAGTTGTCGAGAAACGGAAGCGAGACATGGCGGGGGAAGGTGTGGCGCAAGTAGGATATGGCGCGAGCACGTGTTCTAAGGATTCGTCGCAAGCACCGATAACATCGGCGAGTCTAGCCATGGTCGGCGCCTATGATCTCACCGCGGGGGCTGGTCCTAACTCAAAACATTCTACGGGCGAGGTCGGGACATCAAGCGCGCGGGTATAATATCGCAAGTGAGCTTAAAAAGAAGATAGAGAAATTATGAAAAATATCTTTGATTCATCATTACAAGTGTACAAGGAAAGGCCCGCCTCGGCAGGATACAAAAGAAAAGGAAAGCAAAAGTCAGCTCTCGTCCCCCCCCCCCCTCGAATGACGGTCCTCCTCGCCGCCAAGCCGAGCGCCCTTCTCTCCCGCCCCCGCGAAGAGCGAGTCGAAGCTATCCTCCTTCTCGCTGAGCGGGCTAGGTGGGAACAGGGTCGGCAGGAGCTCCCGGACGGTGACCCCCTCGCAGCCTTCTGCCAAAATCCCCGTTCCCCTCATGGCCTTCAGGAGGCACTCGGCAGCCTCGATAGAGTTGACTCGCAGCCGCTCCGCGATATCAGACTCGCCAAACACCCGAGGCCTCTTGTAGGGGAAGGCTGGCTCGCCGGCGCCCGGGGGAAGGAGAGCGTCGGCCTGGCGGAGGACCTCACCCAGGAGCCCCTTGTTCTTTTCCTTCAACTCCTCCACCTCCACCCCCAGCTGGGCGGCAACAGCCTCTTGCTCGCGGGAATACATCTTTTGCTCGGCGAGCTGGACTTCCCGCTCGGCAAGCTGAGCCCGCAGCTGAGCCACCTCGCCTCGCAGCGCGTCGGTGGCTTCGGCATCCTGTAGGATTAAAAGTTCAGAACAAGCACAAGAATAATCCTAAGTAAGGTAAATAGAGATATCCAGTGATTACCAAGCCGCCGGCAGATTTCGAGAGTAGAGCGTCGGCAAGGCCGAACCGCCTTTCCGCGTCGGCCGCGCTCTCCTTCGCCAGGTCGCGCTCCTGCTCGGCAGTCAGCAGGGCATTGCTGAGCTGGAAGTCGCGGCGGACCATCATGTGGTGGAGCTCGAAGGCCCGCAGGTGGGCTTGTAACCCCTCGTGGCCGAGCTGACTGGGGGTGAGTTTCTTGTACGATTCGGCGCTGTCGCGGCTGTAGAGGCCGAAGCCGAAGGCGAAGGCATGGGCGGTAGGAGGCCGGCGAGCTCCCCAGGAGGGGGCGCGAGTAAAACAGAAACTCGGTGAGCCCCCTAATCCCACTTCAAAATGGGCTCGCCGGCCGCATCTTTGCTTTTACACCCCTTGCCGAAGTGGGGGTGATCCTTCGGCAGGCCGGGCTCGCGGAGGGTGTCTTCTCCGGTAGAATCAGAGGACGGCCCGTTCTTCTTCTTCCCCTTTCGGGGGGAGGAGGCTTCTTTTAACGGACTCAAAGGCGGCTCGTCGGACAGAGCCTCCGGCGAGCTCATAAATTTGGTAGGCGACGGAGGAAGGTGTAGCCGTCCACGCGAGACCACCTTCGCCTTCTTCTTCTTGGGGAGCGAAGGGTCGGGGCGCGAGCTTGACCCCCCGGGCTCCAAGCGCTTCTTGCCGAGGAGTTGGCCTCGCGCTTGTTCCTCGCGAAAAGCCGCTGCCGCCGCCCGGGCCAGCTCCAAGGGATCTGAGAATATCCCCGAGTCGGCGAACGGCGGGTGCTCCGGCAGAACCCGTTCCCCTGCAGAGAGAGACTTGATACAAAAAATATAATATAGAGATCCACCTTGACAGAGTTCGCGAAAAGGCAGGGCGAGATATACCTTCACCAGGGAGAACGGGTTGAAGCGAATCAAGGCCGTGGCGGAGGAAGGCGACCTCGAAGTCCTTGTGGAGGAAAAACTTGTGGAGGTCGGCGTCGCTACCAGACAGGGAAGGAGGACGGTATATGTCCTCCCTTTTCTGCAGGGGACGAAAGGGGATGTTGCTGAGCTCGCCCTTAATAAAGACAAGCCGGGTCATCCAGTTATGGTTCTTGTTCGCGAGCTCGCGAACCTTGATGAGGGACCTGCCAAAGTAGGCGACTCCGTCGGGGGTAGCCTTGTAGGAGAACAACTTACGGAACACCGCAAGGTTGAACTCAATCCGCTCTCGGCGGAGGAAGCAGGCGAACGCCACCATCATAGCAATGGCGTTGGAATTCAGCTGCGCGGGCACCGCGCCGTAGTACTTCAGGATCTGGCGGATCTCTGGCCAGAGGGGGAGGCGCAGCCCCACCTCGAAGTGCGAGATGGGGAAGGCGAGCTCACCCTCCGGGAAGGAATTGATGGCTTCATGCTCGGCGGGCCTGCGAGCCTGGAAGCCGGGGGGACGAATGCAGCCGCGAATTCGACGAGCTCCTCCTCGGTAATATGCCCCTCGAAGAAGCAATGGTCGATGAAGTGCTGGGCACACTTAGACCGGCCATCTACGTCAGGGTTGGTCTTAACCATAGTCACAAAGGAAAGGAAAATCGCGAGCTCGGGATGACAGAGAGGAAACAGTGATTCGAAAGCAATAAAAGCGTACCCTGGGGGTAGGTGAGAAGGCCTATTTATAGAAGAAGATAAAGAAGGGCGAGGGGGAAGGCGAGTCGGCCGATCAGCCCGGTCTCGCCACGCCACCTCGCCGCCCTCTCCTCGCAAATCCTGCGAGCTGGCCAGACCCCAGAAGAAGGAATTCGAAAAGACTTACCAGGATATTGAAAATGCATCTACATATACAAAGTTGTAGAAAAGTTGTTCGAGTTATTACAAGCAGATCATTCAGAGCAAATAAAAATAAGGGCGCGAGGACCATGCGAGGGCGAGGGCGAGTACCGGTCGGCTGACAGAGGAGCCGTTTCATTCTCCCCGGTCTCGCCGGCCCGCCGTCGCAGGTCGCCGCGCGTGAAGTTCACGAAGTCGCCGCATGTTCCTATTTACCACCCGCAGGTTCTCGTCAATCTCATCCATCAACACCAAGGAAGACGCCTCCTCGAACGCCAAGCTGACTTCAGCACCGTCCGCGAGACGCGAGCACTCCCACTGCAGCCTGTTGTTGTCCTTCCGCAGGTCGTGGAGCTCGCGCACCAGCTTCTTGAGAACCTTCCGCTTCCGTTTTGCACGTTCAGGACTACCCAGTTCGGGTCCAGGAAGGCATCCAGGGCGCTTGGAGAAGGGAGGGGCGAGTAAGGAGGTCGATCCACGGACTCGCCGTCCTCCGTCCGGCCGAGAAGTTCTGAATGAAGAACTGAGACGATCAGAAAAGCGAATACCCCCGGAACAGAAGCGTAAAGTTGAAAACTTACCGCGCGAGCCTGGCTCCTCTGGGTTAGCGCGAGGAGAGAAGTGGCGCAGGTCCTTGCCACGCCCCTGCAGTTCCTGAGGGGCAAGTTGGTAGCCGGGGACAGGGATAATCCCGGCGCCTCTCCCCACAACTATGGACCCAGGGGAGGGTTGCCGGGAAGGGAGACGACTCGGGGACGCCAGTTCCTGCGAGCCCGGCTCCTTGACCTCGGGATCCCGCTTTGGCGAGCTGTCGGGAATACTTTTGGCCCGCGGGGTGGATGCTTCACCGCTATTCTCCTGGTCGGAAGATAGCTCCACGAGATTTTTAGTGGAAGAACCAAGAACCGGCTGGTTGGAGGAGCCGGCCCCGTTCCCCAAGGCAGCAGTAAAGTCGGCCAGAATGGGTTCGGCCCCCGGTGGAAAGGGTTTCGCCCGCTTGGCCGAGCCGAAATCAGCAAAACGGCGAGCAGGGGCCTCTAGGTTGGTCAGTCCCGCGGCCTGAGCAGCGATCTCCTCGCAGGAACGTGCGAGCCGCTCTAGGACTTCCTTGGGGAGCGGCATCTTGATAGAATTTGGGGAAGAGCAAAGGTCAGCCAGATGCGCAGGGGTACATATATATAGCTACATGTGGGGCCTACCAGAAGATTCCTTTTTGCCCCTGTCGCACTCGCAGGATTCTATGGTGTTGGATGTTTCTTTCCGAGCTTGTCCCAACCTCGCAAAGAGCGGGGATTATGTACAACCCCATATCCAGCGAGTGGTCGACAGGAGTTAAACCGGCCGGCTCAGACCGCAATATGAACCCGGCGTGCCAAGCCCGAGCTCGGTAATAGCCGAGCTCGACGATGGCCGAACGGAGCCCGGCATGCCGAGACCGAGCTCGGGTAATGGAACAGGGCTCGATGGTAGTCGAACCAAGCTCGACGATCTCCACGCCGAGCTCAGTTCCTGTTGGAGCTCGGCGATCGTCGTGTCGAGCCCCGTTTCTGTTGGAACTCGGCGATAGTCGAGCCGAGCTCGGCGATAGTCGAGCATAGCCTGCCGAGTACGTGCTCGCCTGGGCCCAGGGCGAGGCGAGTCAGGCCCCTGCCGAGCGGATGCTACCTCAGGTCCAGCTCGCATCTTGGCCACGATATACTTTTACCATGTTGCCCCCTTTGGTCTGCCTATAGTCCTCGAGAACAGTGAAGGTTGTATATTGGCAGGCCATCTTTTCCTATAAATAGGACCCAAGGGGTACCTCAGAAGGCATGTTTACTAATTCTCAGGTCTACTAGCGTTTTCTGAGGTACCTTAGCCCGGCACTTGGCTAAGGAGGGGAAGCGCTCTAAGATCTTCCGGGTGTGTGGTGGGACCTCCACGTTGGGCCCTTGGTCTAGTCCTTGGTACTTCTTTTTCTTGTCATTTTCTCGCAGGAGCGAAGTAGGTGCGCGGCCACCCCTTCCCCAATGGTCGAACTCCACAGAGACCGATTTTTCGGTTTCAACATGCGAAATGACATATTTTATGTTCGTGTACTCCGCTCTTATGTATGTCCATGTGCTTCATATTCTCTAATTTGCATGTTTTTGGGTCACCCTTATGTTTCTCACTCCTTATTTTACTGATTGTGTGCACTGTCTGCTGTCTATATCACGCTCATTATTTATACTCACCCCGCATGTCTATTTGGTCTGGCCCTCCCTTTTTATACTATCAAAGGGGGAGAAGAGATCGTTCATGAGTATTAGTCAAGGGTTAGGAAGGATCACTTGTAGGGGGAGATTTTACAATGTGTGTACGTAGATAGGGGGAACGTGTAGAACACGTAGATAGGGGGAGCGTGTGTGTAGGGGAGCTATATAGAGAACCTGTAACCTGAACGTTCAAGATTATCGTTTATATATACTCACTCTATCATGTACTTCTTTACTATTTCTCATGAACGGGATTTGATATTATCAAAAGGGGGAGTTTGTTGGAACTAGTGTTTCACATTCACTGTGTTTGAGAATATCAAATCTCAAGTTGTATTTGATCACGTTTTGTCTTGATAGAATGTGCAGGTTGACAGGTTCATGCAAAGAAAAAGAAGTATCCTACGGATACTAACATCGAGCGATAGAAGTTACCGTCGAGCTATAGCGACGAATTAATTCGACAGAGCACTCAAGAATCAACCGCGCAGGCGTCAATCTGTACCTTGCCGCGCTAGCTCAATTATCACCAGGAGTAACGCCAGGCGATATCGGAGGCGATAGCTGGAGGAATTAATTGGACAGAGCTCTCGGAAACCTACCGCTAGGCGCTAGTTCTACCGTCGGCGCTAGCCCACTCAACGCTTCAAGGCGTTGAGTGCGTTGAGACAGCACTACCGCCGGGCGCTAGCATAGTACCGCACCGCGGTAACCCACTCAACGCTCCAAGGCGTTGAGTGCGTTGAGACAACACTACCGCCGGGCGCTAGCTTGGTACCGCGTCGCGGTAATCCCACTCAACACTCCAAGGTGTTGAGTGCGTTGAGACGAACCTACCGCCGGGCACTATCTTCCTACCGTGTCGCACTAGCATTGGAAAAAGGAAAATATTCGTTTTGAATATTTTTCCAAATTTGGAGGACAGCTGGCACATCAAGCACGCGAACCTACCGCCGGGCGCTAGTCCTACCGCCGGCGGTAGCCTATTTTCACGAAGACATATATAAAGCCGCCTCGGTTTCTGTGCTGATAACCTAAGACAAAAAAGGACAAGTCTATGGATTCCAGGGTTTGGCCGCCTCTCTGTGTTCCGTTCCAACCGTCTTCGTCGAAGGAAAAGAACTCCGCCTCCCTCCCGTTCGTGAATGAAGAACTCCGACGATTCAAGGACTACATCGAGTACAAAGAGACGATCGTTTGCAAGCACACGGAGATCTCAAGCACCGGCTGCGGATAGCGATACGGAGAAATCATCAAGAGGGAGACTTTAATCTTAGTTTCTTTAAACCTTTTTTTGTAATCTTCATTTCTGTTCTGTCTTGTGGTGAAGAAAATCGACCGACGAAGGTCGTCAGAATCCGGGAAGGATTTTGTGGGAAATCATCCGGGGTTGGGACGTCTAGATCGGGTTATCTAGCGGGGCTCTAAGACCCTTCCTTGTGTGGAGGTGAAGGGACGACTCGAAGTCCTTTCTTGGAGGGAAAGAGAGAGAGTCAACCAGTCTGGGGAGCGGGTCGGTATATAACAAAAGAGTGTTTTCTTTCTCACCGCCTTCGATCTTCGGCTTCACGGGGATCACGATTTTGTAACTGCTAAGAACTTATTGTTGATTCTATTTTTAATAAAGTTAGTTCTGTGTTTTTACTCTTCTGTGGGGTGTAGGATCAAATTTTCTCTAATGTGCGTAGTTCTCCAAAGGGTGATTTGCCCAGGAAAATGAGTTCTGTAACTTACCGTCGCGCGTTAGCTACCTAACGCCCCGCGGTAGCTTCGAGTACTTGTTTTCTGGACTAGAACAATTTGAAATTTTCTAATTGATAAGCAAACTTTATTCACTCCCCCTCTAAGATTGGCACTGGATCCAACATCACGAACGAGGGCGACGATCAAGAGCGGACGGGAAAATCTAGCGGTATCTTGAGAATGTAGATGGGTTTGGCTCCGCTCAAGATAGTCCATATACCCTATCAAGTTTGGAATAAGATTTATATAGTATCTCCAGCGTAGAGCCTAGTCCTAAAATGACACGAACCCAATAACATGCTCTGCGTCAGTCTCGACACATGCGAACATATATTAATATATCTAACAAGACATAGGCTCCGTTTGGCACGGTGGCAGCGGTCATGAATATGGGCGTTAAATTGTCATTCGTTAACGCCCATCTATAAAACTTCATCAATTTTTATGTTCAAACGGATGATATTTGTTAGGTGATCCATAACGAACGACAGTTTAACCATGCATTTACGACCGCCACAACCATCATAGGCTCCGTTTGCACGGTGGTGGCTGTCATGAAAACGGAGGTTAAATTGTCATTTGCTAATGTTCACCTAAAAAACTTCATTCATTCATTTTTATGTTCAAACATTTGATATTTGTTAAATGATCCTTAACGAATGATGATTCAACTCTGCGGTTTACGACCGCCACCACCGCGATAAACGTAGCCATAGTTTTTACATGGAGCTCCTTCATGACTTGAGAGGGAAATCTTGATTGTTTATTTATGAAGAATCCAAATCATCTCTGTACTTTTCCATTATTGTCTACATCAGTCATAGTTGGATATGCATTCAATTGACATTTCAATAAAACTCAGAAGTCCTTTTGCCAACTTGCTGGATTTCATTAGCACCTTTCAATCGAGCAACTGCCCATAACTACTGAGAAAACACCCACGACCACCGGGTGGGGTGGGACATGGGGTGTACGTACGGGCTGGTTGGGCGGCCGCCCGGCCGGGCTGCCTCCTTGCTGCACGAGGTCAGGTGAGCAGCCTTGGTCGTGTGCAAGTGGGTGTGCTGCCTTGGCCGCACGCAAACAGGCGCGCCTCCCCGTCCGCGTGCAAACAGGCGCGCAGCCCCGGCCGCGCGCAAACAGGCGCGCCTCCCCGTCCGTGTGCAAACAGGCGCGCCGCCCCGCCGCGCGCAAACAGGCGCGCCGCACCGGCCCGGCCCTTGCTTTGTCAAAATCCTAACTTGCCAGGCCCACAGAAAAAGGTCGGCTGGGGCCGAGCCTCTTCCTCATGGAAATTTTTTTTGTCCGCCAGGTCCGCTCGGCCAATAAAAAGAAAGATGGGAGCAGGTGAGGCAACTATGCACAATTTTACTGTGCATTGCGGACCACACAAAATTACAAGGTTATCCTTCTTCCTCGTGACTTTGCAAGATCGCCTCCAGCATATGCTTCTGCTTCTGCAATCTACAACTGGCCAAACGCCCAAAGTCTACAGAGGCTACTGTCATTCGTCAGTAGGTTGACTTCTGAAAGCTATATTTCTGGTTTTTTTAGTTATTGCCCTCATCATATTCTAGCTCAAATTACTAGGATTTTATAGCCCCTACTTCATGGAATTTGTTATTTAAATTTGATGTTTACAAATATATATCATTATTTAAATTATTGATCGTAGTAACTAGGACCATCTTAGCTCGCGGAGCGATGGAGCACCCACACAGTCAATGAGAGAGAAAATGTACACGCGATGTTTTGGCGTGGAAAAACCCCTCAAGTAGGTGAAAAAATCACGCGACCGGATCCGTGCCGATAGAAATTCACTATTTGTCTGTGGTTACAACTTGTTTGAAGAATCGAGAGTGACAGACCGCTCATCGTTACACTTTGGGGGTGAGAGAGAGAAATTCTGGGGCTCGCGACAAGCAACAGGCTACGCTTCGTGAAGATAGCTGTTATGGCGATCCGCGCGAATGAACGTTTGTTGTAGTAGTACTTTCCTTCTTGTCATTCGCTTGTGGACTTCATCAAATTTCTGGGGGAGAGGAGGTGACTCGAAGGTGGCTCGTAGGAAGAATCCGACAGAGCTCTTCCCTGAGAAGGAATAAAGTTGGGAGAGAAAGAAGAGAAATGAGGAGGCATGGGTGCATTTTTATAGACTTCAGTAGGTGATTACGGTGGTTATGCGGCTATTCGCACACTGTAACCACCAATATCATAATTACGAGTATAGTTTTGGAGAGATATTAATTGTATATTTAATTTTACTAAATACAGACCCCCTACTAAAAACACGTCCTCCCACTATTAAAGGTGGTTATATGTGAGGTTACCCGCAAATCGGACGGTCGCGATCGTGACAGAACGATCAGACGGCAGAGAGGGCACCCAAGGAGGGCAAGAGAGGCGGCCGACCACCACCTCAAGGGTGGTCGGCCCCGGCAAAGGGAAAGGGGCGCGACCACAGCGTCGGCCGGTAGTGCGATCGGCCGCTCTCGGGCCATACACTGGGCCCGACCCGAGGAGCGTCCACCAGGCGCGATCCCTGCACCGGCCGTCGGGCGCGGCGTCGACACCGGGTGTCGGGTAAGGGGCGCGGCCGGCCGGAGCCGACCCAAGCGGCAGAGGGGCGGCTGGCCAAGCACTCCTAGACGGAAGGCCGAGCGTGGTCGGTCGCTCCCACTGCCTCCCAAGGAGGTCGCGAGATGGGAGGCTCCCGCCAGCTGGGACGGCTTGCGGGATATCCGCACCTCGTGGCCGCGAGCGCGCGGCACCGAGGCACGGCCCTCCGGCCGACCGAAAGCCAGACCGGCTTGAGCCACCCCGCCGACGGCGGGTTAGAGAGGCCGACAACTATGACCGGCTTCGGGCGGCCCGGGGAAGGAGACCCAAGGCGCACAGAACGTGCGCAATTGTGCTCGTTGATCACGCACATAGCGATTCCCCATGAACTCCATGATGTGATCATGAGGAGTGGACTAACCGCACCCCCAATATTTTATAAATAAGTTGGTTGCCACAGACGATACCAAATTATTGTGGATTGCTCGAGGCTCCGGTAGACCGGACTAAATTGAACTGTCTTACTCCGAGAGCGGTCGAGCGTGCAAACAGTCACTGTAAGTAAAAAAAATTAGGAAAATGATTTTTCTTAACGCGTAAAACTTGTAAACTGGGTGAAAAGTCACCTGTCCGAGTATGTGCCGGCCAAACCTCTACTATTTGCTTATTGTTATACAAATCTTTCTTGAAGAACTCGGGGGCGACAAGCCGTCTCTCATTACAATTGGTGAGAGAGAGAGAGAGAGCGGGAATGACTCAAAGGGTGACAGACCACCACTCTCAGAGCTAAGTATTTCCTTGTGAGTTGTAGGCAGAGAGGCATTGGTCTCACTTTGGAGTCTTTTGTTGATTCCCGGAAGTGGGGATGACTGCTACGCTCGTCCTTAGCGGGCTTTGAAGTTTCTCTTGTAAACTATTGGTGGTGCGGGAAAATCAAACATTTGGCGCTCTGGCGGGCTTGGCCGGTCTGGACGGTGGGGGAGTGGAGGCGTGCTTGAACGGTCTTTACGGCGGGGCGCGCAAAGGCGTGCTTGGACGCTCTTGACGGTGTGGGGAGTGTGGAGGCGCGCTTGGACGGTCTTAATGGAGGAGCGCGCGGAGGCGCACTTGGACGGTCTTAACGGTGGGGCGCACGGAGGCGCGCTTGGACGGTCTTGATGGCGGAGCGCATGGGTGCGCACTTGGAATGATCTTGATGGAGCGTGCGAAGGCGCTCTTTGACGGTCTTGACGGCGTAGCATGCGGGGGCACGCTTGGAATGATCTTGATGGCAGAGCGCTTCGAGGGACGTGCGTAAAGGGGGAGCACATGTAACGCCCCAAGATTTCCAAAGCAGGGAAAAGATTTTTCTGGATGTTACCGCCCGACGGTAGGGCTAACACCAGCGGTAGCTCCGGGATAGTCGGCTTCAGGTGCCGAGAGCGTTGAGAGCATCGAGTGAGGTGAGGTGACTCAATGCCTAGTCTACCGCACGGCGGTACGTTTCTAGCGTGCGGCGTTAGCCATTTTATTGTCCGAGTTCTCGAAAAGTTAACGCCCATGGGTAGGTTTACCGCAGGTGGTAGCTTGGCGATTTGTTTATCAAAGAGCTCGGGTTACTATCGCACGGTGGTAGTAGATATCGCGTGGCGGTAGCAGGGGCGGTCGTGATGTAACGGTCGCGAGCTACCGCGAGGCGCTAGCATCATAATGCTCGACGTTAGCGAATTTGTATCGGCATGGACACGTGTCGGCCTGTGATTGGAGGTCTTGGGCGGTTATGCTCGAAACGAGGCATTGAATAAAGGTACCGCGCGGCAGTATGTTGGTTTATAGCACTGGTTTGGCCGTTTTTCTTCATCTTTTTTTGAGAGGAGTTTTTGGCCTGGATTTTTGAAGGAGGGGCAGCAGCGCTGGGAAGTAGGGTTCTCGCCGTCGTTAGAGATTCGGAGTCCGGATTCACAAAGCGAGCTCAGATCTATGGAGGCAAGCCCGGAGCGGTCTTTTTCAACCGTCTAGATTTCTCCCATGGCGCAAAAGAGGACTTCAAGGGTAACGATCCTCTTCCTTGGAAATGTGAAGTCCTTCATTTTAGCATTTTAGGGTAGACGCTCCACGAACGCGTGGAAGTGGTTCTCCCGACGGGTAGATCCGTGTATCCCCGTTGTGTTGCATTTAGATCCGGAATCGAAGTACGAAATAGGCATGCTGGGTGAAACCCATCCAGATGGGTTGGGATGTTTGTATGTTTTGTATGTCGGAGAAGACTCCGTGGTAATCACGTAGATTTCGGAGTTGCAGGGTGTGCAGATGACTGCGTTGAGATTACTGTGGGTAGTCTCCAAGAAAACACCCGAAAAAGGGGAAGAACTGACAGTCTGTCTCATACCGTGCGGCGATAGTGCTACCGCTGGCGATAGCTTTCTGTAAGCTATGTTTGGTTGCGAGCCTGTCTCTGGGAGAGCTTTGGTCTATTGCTTGTTAAGACTGTCTCTGGGAGACTTGTGGGCTATAATTTGATTTAGTGTGAGCTTAAACTGCTCAGATAGGTAGCCATGAGAGCTAACCTAAGTTCATAACATGCTTATGAATTGTACGGAAATGAGAAAGGGGATGCTGACCCGCGTCGTGGCTGACGCGCCTGACGAATTGAGCACGAGAAAAGGTTGAATTGTACCCAACCCTTGTCGTCCGTCTTGGAGTGAGTCATACAGTGGATCTGCAAATTGTTATGACTTTGTTGGAGGCATGGAGCGTGGTCTCTAGCTGTGGCCCTGTGAGATTAAAATCTCCAACTTTATTGACCGTTAATGAATGGTGTTGTAACCCTTGAGGTCTTGTGCACCAAGAGTGTGCCTGAGAGCACGGGCGTTGGGCGTTTGCGCCAATGTCTGTGGCTAATGGTTCTTAAGTTGCACATTTTGATTGTCATTTTGTGATTATACTATGCCTGCAGGGAAGGAGCACCGCCACCCCGAATGGGGGGTGGGATCATTAAATTTGGTCAGCAATTGCTGACCGTTGGTATTGTTTGTCACCGTGCGGTAGAATGTGCTTTCAGGTGCAGCGGAGCAAAGCGGGATCTAGCGGGCTAAAGCCAAGGATACCTGAGCTGGCCCTTGAAGGCCAAAGCGAAGTGCTCGTTGTGTTTATTTTATTCTCATGTGTGTCCGATCTGCGTGTCGATGTTTGCAAGATACTCTTATTTGAGATGAACAATGTTAGTCCTTAAGGCCAAAACCTTCTTTGTGTATTTGTCTTTCATTCCTTTGTGGTTGTGGACATTCATGCTTTTTAGTTCTATTTATAACCTTTAAAATACTTCTGCTAGAATGCACTCTATATTAGGATGTAAATTTGTTGGGTACTGTATCCACAATGTACCTGATTTGAAGAAGCCCCTGAACAAGCTAAGTTGAATTGACAATGTATTTGACGATCTTCTATCAAGTTGTGCTTGCAGCTATTCCATGCTAAGTACACACCAATGTCAGGGTGTAGTGGGTCAATATACACGGGTCTGCGCAACGTAATCCCTCGTTGAGTAGATCAGTGTGTTGACTCACGCGTGCTCTCTCTCTATTGGAGTGTACATATTTTCAAGTACAGGGTTAAGGCAGATCAAGAGCAGAATAAGGAGCAAAGAGGGGTCAAAGACCAAGTCTTCAAAGGAAGGAAGAGAAAATTCTTCTAAGTCAAAATCGACAGGAATCACTAAGTGATTCTCGCCGACTTCGACGAGAATCGTTTGTGATTCCCGCCGATTCGACGAGAAACAGTCTGCATTCCCGCCGACTTCTTCCAGCTATCAGTTTTCCAAACAGAAATTCTACAAGGCAGAATCGACGGAATCACTAAGTGATTCTCGTCGTCTTTGACGGGAATCGTTAGTGATTCCCGCCGATTCAACAAGAATCAGTCTGCATTTCCGCCGATTTTCTCCGGCTGACAAGGTTTCCAACTAGAATTAGGCCAAGGCAGAATCGACGGGAATCGTGAGTGATTCCCGCCGACTTTGACGGGAATCACCAACGATTCTTGCCTATTTTGCCTTGGGCAAATTTTCTTCGTTCGCTGGACCGAACCACCTTGTCGTGCGCTGTTTAGGCGGGGTTAGGGTTTCTCCTTGTGGGCCCCATAATGGTCTTTTAGGGTTGGATCAGGGTATATATACACGCGTATTTCAAACTTCTACAGTAACTCATTCACGCAAAATCAAAAGTAGCCGACGTCGTGCCCTAGCCGATTGCCGGAAACCGACGATCGCCTGTAGCCGCTCGCAAGTTCGTCGTCGCCATTGATCGTTGATCTCAGTGCTTCTTTGATCTTTCGACGACAGTACGAGGCAAGCCGAGCGTCTCACGCATCTCTCTTGAGATCTCTTGTCTCTCGATTCGTTGAACAAGACTAGTTCTTCATTCCGAATCGGTGGAGACGATTGATCCAACTGAGATCGTTTGTAAACCTTGCGTGCTTCGTCAAGAAGTTTGGATTTACAAAGTATCGTTGCTGCAATCACTTGCCGTCGTCGATCTTGACAAGATCCTCTCCAAGAGAGAAATCTGGTTGTGGATTCTTCATAATCTTCAAGCAAGCTTCAAAGAACGAAGAAGGACATCGGGATCTCCAAAAGCGTTGTTTGTATTTTCTTTTACATTATATTTTGGTTTATTGTAAAGGAATTTTTATTCCTAGTTGTAAGGGTTGGGTGCAACCCGTGGTGGTGGAGTTGTGACTCCTTTGATTGGAAGGGTTCCTTCCGTAGTGTGAGGATTGGATTTCAATCCGTTTGGAGAAGTGACTGAGTCGTCTCTGGTGGGAGATAGGTCGAAGGGGAAAGTGGACGTACCCAAATCGGGGAACCACTGTAATTCTTTGTGTGTTCTGTGCTGTGTTTGTTAACTTGTGTAGGTACATTTAATTCCGCAAAAGACTGCACGACACTTATTCCCCCCCCCCCTAAGTGGATCTAGTCGACACTAGAGAATTACAAGTGGTATCAAAGCGAGGTTACTCATCAATAAGATTAACACCTTGAGTAAGATCCTGCATCTAGTGTCAAGAAGAAAGAAGATCTCTGAAATGGACGAACTCAAGTATTCAGGAAAGATTCCAGTATGCACAAGCTGAACTTTCCCATCTAGAAGGAAATGATCAGGTTATACATGGAAGCAGTCGACCCCCGACTCTTCTTGATAGTGGAGGAGGGACCTTATATCCCACTAAGGCCTCCACCATTGATCGACCAAGATGGTGCCCAAGAAGCTCTCCGAAATGGATAAGGATGAGATGGTGTTTGTCGGTCTAGACAAGAAAGCTCAGAACATTCTAGTAAGCGCCGTCGATGATTCCATGATGCAGAATTTCAGCAACTGCAGGACTGCCAAGGACATCTGGCAATGCTGATCATCCTTATGGAAGGCATGGATGAAGTAAGGGATGTCGAAGATCCCTTCTGAACAAAAAGTATGAGGCCTTCAGGCAAGATCCCATGGAAGAAATTGGAGTGACTTTCGAGAACTTCCTGAAGATCGTCAATGCCTTGAAGGGATATGGCAGAGTGTTCACAATGGTGAACTAAATGACAAATTCCTTAGATCCATACTAAGGACATGGCCCCCCTAAATATCCATCAGAGAGTTTGGCAAGCTGGCTGAAAACTGATCCCCAGATTCTATTTGGGAAGCTTATGTCCTATGAGCTTCAGCTGAACACCAGAAAAGCTGAAGAAGAAGCCGATAAAGCCGCTGCCAAAGAAATGACTGTAGCCCTGAAAGCCAATCACTCAAGGAAAAGCAAGGGTGCAGCCTCGTCCCGCTCTTGGAAAAAGGATGAGGAAGAAGACTCTGAGTCATGCTCTTCCAGCTCAGATCTATCTGAAGAAGAATTCTCCTTCATCACTCGAGAGTTCAAGAAGTTCCTCAAGATGAGGAATCACAGTAGAGAGACGGCTCCTCCTCTAGATATCAGAAGAAGAATTACTCTTCTGACAGGTATGAATCTAAACAGAACAAACATCGCTCTGCTGACATTATTTGCTTTGGATGCAATAAGCCAGGCCACACCGTTGTTGACTGCCACCAAAGCAAGAGAGATAAGGGGAAGGGAGAGGAGCACGGGTCCTCTAGAGATAAGAAGAAGGAGAGGAGCTACATTGCTAAAAAGCCAAAGACACTGAGTGAATCTGATTCTTCAGACTCCAGTAATGATGAGGAAGCCGACTTCGGCTAATGGGTCGCTCTGACTCAGAAGGAGACTGCCCCTCATTTACTAGGAAGGTAAAAGATCGTACCCCCACTCTGAATCTTACTCTAAGTCTCCTGATGATGATCTCGAGGACAGCCCATCTGCCAGTGAAGCTGAGCTCCTTGAAAAGTATGAGCTTCTGCTCAATACCTTTGAGGAATGCCGTAAGAGATTGAGGGCTCAGAAAAGAAGGTGACATTCCTTGAGGCAGAGTGTTTTTTCCCTAAGAGAAGAGATCACTAGCTTGATCACTCTTCAACCGGAACACACTGGACCTGATTCGTGAGCATTCAGATTCTCTAAAGCTCCTTGAATAAAAGCAGAAAGAAATTGACAAGCTGGAAGAACAGCTTGCGGCAGAAAAGATGATTGTCAAAAGCTTCTCTATGCCCAAGACGTTCTTCTTCTGGTTGATACCTTCTCTGCTCAGGCTAAGGGAGTTGGCTTAGGGCATGTGGGAGTGCCTGTCAAATCATCCAGAAGAAACATAAACCAGAGGAAGAATAAGGTTGCTAAGAAGGCCTCTGCTGCAGAAAAGGGAAAGGCCCCACTCGGTCCTGTTTCATTCAGAAAGCCTAGCTTTCCATGCAATGAGCATGACTTTGAGTCAACTTATGGCCATCACTTCAGGCCCTCGGTTGAAAAGCCCAAGAGCCGATATGATGGCTGGACCTTCCCCCGCAACTACGATGAGAGTGTCTTCAAGGCACCTTATGAGGAAATCCATGTGGAGAATTATGGCCACTTCTCTAGCGGCCATAATAGGAAGCAGACACCAAAGGCCAAGCCTGTCATACTGAAGGAACAGGAAGTGAAGAAGTCGTGTGACTGATGTCATCATGATGCCTCCACCTCCAGATCCAAGGCCCCGGCTGGACCCACCGTTCCAAGGGTAAAGCAGGAGCCTAGGAAACGGTACAACAGGTTTGACTGTTGGTGTTGTGGCAAAGTTGGTAACTTTGCCGTGGATTGCTGGTTTAATCCAAGATACAATGAGACTCCTTATGTTAGCAATGCGAGGCCGACCACTCGTAGGGTTAACCAACCGAGGGGGAGTGTGCTAACAAGGAACCTAGGACCCAATGCCTATTAGGTTTCTAAGGTAAGGGTAATTTCTATTTTTGCTAGATAGTCTAGATACCCATGAACATGATGGGACCTAGACAAGAGATGTTCCAGGCTTGCCTTTGAACAAGGAATTTAGGAAAAGATACAATGCTTATTACGGAGTCCTTCATGACATGACATCCCTCGTACTCGATCAGTGGATTCTGAATGATCATCCTT